>CP135579.1:9713311-10396314 GCA_032401905.1 Swietenia macrophylla | reverse complement strand
GGTGGGAGTGGGAGTAAAAATTAAAACATTTGATATTCATCCAGCTTTCTGTAAAATATCAATAGACTTTATCTGTAAAAGTCAACGCCTTCAACGCTGCATATGTTGCATAATGTGGTATTTCTCTTCTTTCTCTAAGCAAGAAAATGCGGCCCGAAGTGTTTTTGCTCCAGCTTCTGTTCATAGGACTAGCATCTGCGGGTAAAGTCAGCAATGCATTTCAACTTCATTAGGCATTTCACCTATAACCCTTTCTTAAGATTTCATGTCAGGTTAATTTCGTACACTTTTTTCTTCAACCACAGATCTTCTGCAGAATCCAGATTTTCAATCCCCATCAACAAAGTTAACAGCAAATTACAGCACCCCATTTGTGCTGTTGAATGGAAACAACACGATTCCAGGATGGAGTTTTGAAGGGACAATTCAGTATGTAACAGCTAGTCAAAGCATAACCCTGCCAGATAATGGACACGCCATGCAACTGGGTCAAGATGGAAAGATCAACCAGACTTTCCTTGCCAACGTTGATGGTTATATACTTACTTTTACACTTGCCCAGTTGCCCCAGGTGGTCAGATTTGTTCGGCTAATGCCGACATAGCAGTTTCGGCACCGGACAGCCATGGAATCTTCTCTCTGAAGCAGCATTATGGGAAGGAAACTTGGGAGAGCTATGGTCATTACTTGGGTAGGTGGGATCGGGATGAGACCATTAATCTTGTGATTCAAAGCCAAACAACACAATCTGATGCAAATTCCACATGTTGGCCAGTGATTGATACGCTGCTTATCAAAACCAGCAAACACTCGTTCAAGGCAATGGTACGTGTGTTTCTAACTGTGAAAAATATAATGGCTGAATCTCACTATGTTATTTAGTAAAGATTTACTCTTTAATGCTTCCACAGTTTCTTGCTTACAAAATAGCAATTGTTATGTGGAAATTGTTGACCGTTTTAACTCATCCCTTTGAGTCTTTTGAAACAGTTGCCAGATTTAGCAACAAGTAAACAGATTTCTTGAACACTTCATTCTTCTTGAGCATTCAATCTTATATCATGCAAATAAGCTCTAGACTCTGAAAATAAGCTTCCATTTTCTCCTACTGAAGTCTTGTTTTTCACTTTTCGGTTGGACGCATAGATAACCTACTGCCGAACGGAGGATTTGAAGTTGGTCCAGATTTCCTGAGTAATTCTACTAAGGGGATTCTACTTGAACCGGCACCAAGTCTTGTCCAGTCTGCATTACTGCAGTGGTCTGTGATAGGAACAGTCAAATATATCGACTCCAAACACTACTGTTCGGAGAGGCAATACTGCTATATATTGAGATTGTCTCGGTTTCGGCTGGCATACAGACAGCTGCAATGCTCAACGAGGGTTCTGCATAGAATTTGGATTTTACACTAGGAGATGCTAATGATGCGTGTGAGGGAAGGTCTATGGTAAGGGACAGGATCAGCCATTAAACATTCTGTGACATTCAATGCTGGTACAGATGCAACTCCAATCAGCTTTCTCAGCTACAGCACAAACCAAACAAAAGATGGTGTGTTTTGTGGTCCTGTGATCGATGATGTGGTTCTGAGTGCCTCTCACGGACTGAAATTAGAATTGAAGTTGGAGATTCTGTTTTATACTTTAATTCTGGTGGGAGTTTTATGATTAAAGAGTGATTATATTAAATGTTTTTGTTATTCAGAATTTTAGCAACCCTCTTGTCTCCATCAGTCACTTAAACCTCTTTGAGTGTTGAAATTGTTAGCCTCCAAAATTCTCCCGGATGAATACTATGTTTGAACATTTTTCTCTTCTGCAGTTTTCCCTGATCATTATCTGCAGTTATATTACCAATACTACCTTAGTTACCATATTAAATCTCAAGCCCTGGAGGATCAGTCTCTAAAGTGACACGCACAGCTTGGAAGACATTCAATGACAAATAACTATTACAGAGAATCCAACACCACTCGAATATGGAAAAAAACTTAGATGTATTACAAGAATACTCAACATGTTGATTCCATCAAGTATAGGAGTTTAAAATGTTATACATTTGATAGTGCAACAAAAAGTGAACAGTCCGATTGGAGTATCAAGTGGGAGAATGACTTTTCACAACTGTGTATCTGCTGTACTTACAAGCCAGAATATTCTTTCTTAATCGTAAATTTATAGTGTCAAGGCCAAGGTTTCACTGTGGCTATGAATGCTCTAGCACTTTCTTCATCTCTGATGTTCTCCGCTCCTTTACAAATAAGGTTTGAAATGTGAAGGACTAAATCGTGCAAGAGAAAGAAGGAACCTAATAAGCATCCAGAAGAAAATCCAATCAAAATCCAAGCAATATAAATAGGGTGCACGCATCAGATATCAGAGCGTGACCTGTCATTTACTGGCCTGCCAATTGGATTACCTGAACTAGAAATGAATTATGAGCAACCTATACTACCAACAGTCCAGCAGAATATGATGAAAGTATTTCGATGTGGTTTAATTGAAAGTAGCGAAATTGCACATGTAGACAACCAAAATTTTATGTAATGACTTCAAGGCAAACACATTTTCAATTAGAAAATAAAACTCAAATGATTTTGGAAAATTAAAAAGAAAATAATGATTGGTAACTAACCATTATAATGCTAAACATTTTGTACAGCCTCCATCTGAACCCCACGCTTCAGGAGAGACATGTAATCCTGACTTCTTGACCACGCATCAATTTCACGGGCACGTAAAACAGGCAGAGGATGTGAGAGTTGCCTTGTTTGAGCATTTCTGGACGACATAGAGTTAGACAAAGGAAAATAGATAAACCCAAGCTTTTGGAGCTCCCCTCTTGTATCTCCTTACCTTAAGTACCACCCCATGGGAGTCGAAGAAGCTTCATCGTAAGAGCGAGCTTGCTCCAAAAATGCATCCACATTTAGTTGATCAGACATGGATGGACAGCCACCCGCTAATTTCATTATAACAGAGATGACAACCTCTTGTAGGACAATAGAATAAAATTAGATGACAAACATAACTGAAAATAATCGAAGACTGCAAGTTTTGCGGTTTTAAGATGTCTATTTTCTATACCTTAGGGTCTTGGGCAACAAGTAGGGCTGCACGATCACATGTTAGTTCTGCTGCCCGCAACCAATGAAATAACTGTTCTTCTAAAGTCTGAGCTATGAACCCTCCAAGTCCTGCAGAACAACACAGGTATTCAAACTATCAATGATGCAGGTTGACTAGTAAGTAAATCTAAAATCCAAGTACCATATTAAGTGACAATGATCTGTAACTGAAATGCTAATTCAGGCAGCCACATGCAAGTAATTTAAATTTCTCAGGAAATAGTAAGAACAAATAGGTCCAACAATTATTTGCCTCATTAGGTTTGGAAATTTTAATCTCAGCTATATACTTGGTTGTGATAAAACACTTAATTTGTCTCTTAATTAAATAACCTCCCTTCCCACATGGGAGAAAGCCATGAAAAATTCATTATTTTTATATGCAATGAGGAAGAGAAGGCATTACAGAGATTCGTATAGATAATGGTCCAATTGAGATTTTTATATATAATGCTCCATTTGCAATCATTTCAACCAAGTGGCCCAGATCATCAACTTTATCACATCTCCATAATGTCAGTGGAAACAACTGAGAAAGTTGTCTTCAATGATCTAAGGACCACTTAACCTTAAAAATCTGAAAGATTTTTAGTGGAAGCCATATTAATTGTTTTAGTTCAGAGTTCACTCATCCTTATCTCAATATGTATTACATAATTTGACAGGGAACAAAATGTAGATAACAGACATAGCCAGTAACATCAACCAAATGAAAACACAAAAACCTACCAGGTATAATATAAGCCCCAAGGGCAAGTATACTTGCAAATGTGAGCCACACTCCATGGTCACATTTTAGATGACCCAGTTCATGGGCCAGAACAGCCTATTTTTCAAAATAAAAAAGAATAAAAGTGAGTAGCATATATGTGTGCACACGTGTGACTGTAAAAGAATATGACAAACAGAAAAATGAAAGAAACAAACTTGACTAACAGAGAGAGCTTACAGTCAACTACCCAAAAACACATTTACCTCGAAACTGGTCTGAACACATAACAAGGAACATCTAAGATGCGGAATGGGAGTGACAAAAACAAGAAATTTATAAAATCATATGCATGACTGGAATAAAGAAGCAAGAAAAGACCTGCAACTCCTTTCTTGACAGAAGCTCCACAAGGCTCGTATGAGCAACAACAAATGGCTTTTTACCACTTGTAGCTAACGTATATGCATTTGGAACAGGACTTTGTCGGACATACAGATCAGGAGGCTCAAGGTTCAGTATTTCAGCAGCCTCACTCATTAACAGATGAAGTTCAGGAAGCTGATAGAAGGAAATAATTATAACAATTTGAATCAGTAAAATGAGCTGATTTATGTTCCCAGACTAATTTGACTAAATAAAAGAAACAGTAGGTGCAATAAATTTTCGTAAGAATTTTCATGTCAAAACAATTACTATGTAATTAATCAACAAAACAAACACTAACGGACAAAAGAATTTCATATGCAATCAAACTTGGACAATTCAAAACATGTAAAGTAACCATGTTCCACATGACATGACAAAGATGGGATTCTATATGCAATATAGCCATGGCCAATACATATGCAGCATACATGTTCCCAGAAGAGATAGGTACTTTCATTTAACAAGTCTGTTGAGTGCCGGTCCTCTACATTAATGAGCAACAATATAATATTGTCAATGAGTGCCAGTCTTCTACATTAATAGGCAACAATATAATATTGTCTATAACTATATGTTTAGGAAATTTTGAGTTCTCTTATGCACATTCAAGCAATAAGGTTAGTTACTCTCGGTCAAAAAAAAAAAAAAAGAAACAATGATGTTAGTTGATGATGCCATAGTCTTCAATGCATCAAATGCCATCGCATTTTATACAAGATGTATCTTTGAGTGAGGAGAAGTAAGCATTTCATAATAAAAAAACATTTTGAAAAGAGTGTAAAATAAAAGAACACTTATTTGGATAACAGAAGTTTAAAAAAATTACTAGGAAGATCCTAAAAATCTGGGATTATCTTTTCAATTATCACATTTCGAAGATTCCTCAACATGAAAGGGAAAAATAATAAGAAATCCAGTTGCGATCTGATACTTCTTGAAAAGTTCCGATCACTAACAAATAGATATATATCACACAACATCTCTCTCTCTCTCTCTCTCTCTCTACCATGGTGTTCATTGAGTATAAACCTGGTTTTTCGAAACAAGAATTGAAGTTCCTATATTCTCTAGAAGCATGATTTGCTCCATCATAGTTCCTGCAATAATGAATTCAAAGAAATTGCTTAATACTGTAAGGTCGCCAAAATAATAGTCACAAAACATTTTCCAGCCATAATTCCACTAAAGCATGCAGGTATACCAATAAGTATATTCAAAATGGATAAGAGAGGTAAACCTCTGTTCATGATAAATTATTCTAGCATCCCTCAAGTATGATAGGTCCACATGTTATGTTTTCACATAAGAACCTGAAATCCTTAAGTTCAAGTGAAAGGCATGTGCCAAATTTAAATTTAACTGACAAGCAGAGGCAGTATCATAAACATGTTGCATTCACAGTGTTGGGCTTTAACTTATGACTAGCATGTATAGAAGCTTTGATCCATAGCTTCAACTTGAAAAGTATATGTCACATCAATTATCAGCCTAATGCAGTTCATTTTTTCATGCGTTTTTAATTTTATGTCACTAGCACCAGCAAATAAAGAAAGCTAATTAAATTTGTCATGTAGACCCGTAATAAACCACCACCATAGCAATGATCTTACGGTCATGAACAATAGTGATTAAAAAGTTAAGACATATTACCAAGTAGAGCCCTTCCCAAATCGTTTAATCCAGGAATTGCCCTCAATAGTAGAGTGTTCTGGCCAATTGAAAACAGCAAACCAAAGAAATTAAGCCTCACACAATATAACAAATAAAAATTGAAGCATAGCACTATACCCTGAAAAATTATTAGGCTGCTGAGCAAAAAGAAAGCTTTTAATTTCATCTTCTACACTACTTTGATTTCCCCAAAGGGGACAACTTTGTCTCAATTGAACTTACTATGTCAACATCCAACATTGCAATTTCATTTACTTATCAACAGCTCTAATTAATCCAAGCAGACGTGAATTCAAATGTTAACAATAAACAGAACAAAAAACCAATCATCATATATTAATAAAAAGCTTAATCATACACGAAGAAGTCAACATGTAATTAATCAGACCTGCTTATCAAGAGGGTGTCGAAAATCATCAGCGTCAAGGTCCCGAAACACAACAGAAGCAGCTCTACAAACAGAAACCAATCTAACTCTTTGACCCTTCTTTATAGTACCAAACCTAACACTAGCACCAAACGAACCAAGACTCAGTTTATCTGAGGAAACCCCGTCGCTGAAACCGAGAGTCATGGGTTTTTGAGACAAGAACAGAGGGGAGGAGAGAGCCACAGTAGCCATTGAAGCAGCTGGATTGAAGAGAATTATTCCAGAAAATGGGATAAACAGTTTTGATCAAGAGGTTCAGAGCTTGTGTTTGTGTATTTTTTCATTCGTGCCTATGCAGCATTGCGTCCACAGCCGTTCATATGGTAACTGCTTGGCGCCACTTCGTTGTCCCGTTGGTTGACCTCGGTGCACTTGTGGGAGCCATTGTCCCAGTGAACGAGATTATTTTCATTTTTTTAATGCAGATGAACGGTGCGTGTAGCGTCTCAACCAAGACGTCATCAAACTCTGTTACGTGTAAACGAAGTCGTATCAGTATAACCATATCACCCCCTTGTTCATCTTCTTTCGTCATCCCGGCTGAAGCAAACTCTCCGAGAGTTCTGGATTTCTAGGTTTTCTTAGACATTAACACAGGTAAGTAATTCCCATGTTCTTCAATTCGCATAGACTTTCTTCTTTCGGTCTTAGCTGAAAGCTAGGGACTGGAAAGTTGAACTTTTGGCTTTTCCAGGAGTTGTTTATCTTGCAAATTAACGATTTACCCTTACGAACTGTCATATTTTACCTGTTTGCGCCATGTTATCTTGTCGATAAAAGAAGAAATTAAGTGAATCGACCTCCAACACCAGATGGCTGGAGAACCAAGAAAAGGAGCCTACCCTCCAAGAAATCATCAATATCAAGGTTGTTCCTTTTTCTTTTGTCTTGATGTTAAAATGGATCGTTAAATTTTTTGCATGGAATTTTCATGTGGTTTCATTGTCAGATGATTGAGAGGGGAGAAAAAGAGAGGTTAATGGAGTTTTTGCTAGAGAGGCTGTAGAGTGCGAGAGGGAAGATGAAATGAAAGCTCTTTGCAGGTTTCAGCCATTTAATTTAACTGCTACTATAATCCTTGCATGACTTTTGTTTGTACAAGTAAAATTACTGATGTAGCCGCCCTCGTTTCTAGTTTATCATTAACAATTTCCTGTCTTTACTATTTGAATCTTAGGTTTGTTTGTAGTATATTTCAATACAAATGAGGACAAAATTTTCTGTTTCTTATCAACGTATGCTAGAAAATTTGACAGTTTCAGAAATAACAGTAATGTTCAAGATAAGGTATCTATTAATCGACATTAGTGTACCCAATGAGAGTGAATGAATCGAATAAGATGTGTAAGAACCTTTCCACGGCCCTTCAATGGATAGAGAAACCAATTTTATATTCATATTACCTGCCGTGAGAAGAGAAGGGGATTTTGGTTTTTTTATTTTTTTCGATCATGATAAACAACTTGACCTTGGTTGGGATAGTAGATGGACTAAAGCTTCATTTGATACAACCGTGGACTAAAATCACTAACCATCTAGTAAGAGAGTTTGAGGTGGTGATAAAATATTAATTTGGGTGTTTGGCAGTGTGCTTTAGTGGCACAGCGTCCCGAACTAAGCCTAAAGGTAACTTTATAAGCAGACATGCATGGGGTAGCTGGGAAGATTGACTTTACTGCATCAGTTTTCCCAGTTTGAGAAAGATGAGAAAGCCTTGTTACATTGCATGTCAGATCCCACTTTATAACTTTTTTTGTTCCTTCTATAAGTTAATTAGATTAAGTTCTGTGTGTTTCTGGTTGTTGTGTTTTCTATCTTGTGTCTTTTCAACATTGTAAAATATTTTTTGACTCAATAGGGCATACATAAAGAAGAAAGGGAGAAATAATGTTACTGTGGATGACCTTGTTCATGTAATTACCCCTAAAGGCAGAGTTAAGAATTTCTTTCTTTTCTATGGTTTTTGTTTTCCTGCTTGGAGTTGATCTGCTAGTAATACACCATATTTAGATGTAGGCTGTACATTAGTTAGATTTCTAGCAACCAATAAATGATTAAAAGAGATCCCATTGCCCTCAGTTAATTTGGGTACTCTTTCTCGAGTTTGTGTGCTTTCTTAGGTACAACTGTTTTCTTTTTTTTGATATAATAGAAAAATCAATGCAACAAGTTAAATTGTAGTTTTATGGTACAGTAGATTCAATGTCTATCAGATTTGAAACTTGTGAACATTTTCCGATGCAGCTTCAATTCCTGATTCCTTAAAGGCTGAGCTGTTGCAAAGATTTCGTACCTCTCTTCCGTCTGCTGCACTGTAATGCACTAGAAGTCATAAAACTATTGCCAAATGGCTTTGGTAAGAGGCATGTTTAGTTTTCATATCATCCATAGGTTCCTAATTTCTTAAAGGAGGAGGCAGCTATGATTCACCTTGGCGCAGCAGAATGCCGTGCAATGAAGAGAAAGGTTTTATCATTTAATGATGTTGGCATAGGGTCGGAAAAGCTAATGTGATGTTTCCATGATTCCTTATAACAAATATCACAGCCGCCAATTGTTCATTTTGTCACATTTAGTTGCTGGGTACGAAACCCTGAAGAGTTCTTAATAATTATGGTTTTCATTGTGTGATCTTTTTTCATTTGAAGTTTGGCATTCAGCTTGCAGGGAAAGTACAGAACAATTTATTGCGAGCAAGGGGTCACGTTCAGATTAGTAACAACAACCTATCTAATGCTTTGAATCTAGTAGAGAGGAAGGGAGAAAATGAAAGTTGTTATCAAGGGAAAAATAATGCTGTCGACGCTACAGTGAAAACTGCATAATTAGCGATTTCGGTGCATTATCAGGCTGTTTTTTACTCGGTTTTAAATAGAAATCTTGGGGATGAAGTTCCTTAACTGGCAACCTATTTTGAAAATTTGATGCCCACTATGCTAATTAGCTCAAGCTAGGTCGACTTCCTGACCATTTCACATCCAAATGAAGCGCAGCTTTCATCTGATACCAGTTTTATGGGCAGTCCGATGAAAACTAGATGACACTGAAATGGATTTCCCATCTTGGGAATAACTCATAATACAATCTACAATATAAGCGTGCAGAATTCCTTAAAGCCACCCGCGTTTTGATCCTGTCTCATTTTATATTTCTGCTGATGCTGAGATTTTAGGGGTCAATGAGTTCTTCATTGTAAGTTTGTCACATCATGCGCCTTCTACTGTTGCCAATTTATGCAATTGAATTTAAAGACTGCTAACAATGAAAATCATAAAGAGAGGGTTTTAATGAATTTTTCAATTGCCACTGAATATGATACCATTGAATATAGAATTTAAACCTGCAAACGAAACCACGGTGAGTGACACGGTTCATTCCAAGTTTGGGGGATTAAGTAAACAGCACACAAACAGAACACTCATATTTCTAGTCAGATAAACGGGTTCAGAAACACCAGGACATGAACATTACATGGTCACAGCGCTCTTTATTTTCTCCAATGCATCAGAGACAACCATCAGAAACTCGGATTACATGCACTGGGGAGAGATTATGGCCTTCACCTTTATGGCACTCACTCTCTCTTTCATATCTAGCAAGTCTGCCTGTAAGACTACAATACTATCAAACATAATACATAAGACAAAGGCTCAGACAGGTTTCTTCATGATACACAAATGGATTTATTTAGTTGGCTCATGCAGTATTTCCTACATTTCACAGGAAGATTCACACAACCAGACCTTAACGCCAGCTTGCGCTTCCAAGGAAAATTGATGAAAAGCAGGCAGCTTTCATCCACCATAAATCCTACTACTTTTTCATAGTTCTGCTAATATATTTTGCTTATGCTGAAGAGCCAGCTTGTTCACAAAGGTCCATGAGATCAAGGGTCTGCATAAACCACCCCAAAAAATTGGTGACTCTTGATTAAAAAGTCGGTTCATATCACAACTGCAATGAAATAAAAAAGTGAGAGCAGAAATGTCATAAATGGTTACGATTGTACCTCAGGAACTGAGAGCTCAAGACGAAACTTGGGGCCATCATAGTGATGTAAGACTGGCCTGAAAGCATCTTCTTCCAACGCCTTGCACAGTTTTCTAACACGGATTCTTACCTGTTTATTATATCAGTATGCAGTGAGCTTAAATAATTTGTGGCAAGTAACATATGATAGATACATTCAAGAAAACTAAGTCCAAGAAACATCAATGCAAAGCTTACCTGAGCAGGAAACCTTGATTCCCCTTTACACTTTTTGTCTTCCCAGGCTGTTGGATCAATGTTGGAGCCTCCAAAACTTACTGCCTGTAGAAAATCAATTTGTGAAGCACCAATGTCAAGAAATATAAGTAACCGTGGAAGATAGAGGCAAAACACATGTCACTGAACTTAGATAACCACTGGTCAAAACATCAACATAAAAAGTACAATATTTTGCTCACTTCCACTAAGTCCAGATCTCACTAAACTTCAACAAATTAATGGCTATTAAAATATGAAAAAAATTTAAGACTTAGAGCTTACCTCAAAAATTCCATGCAATTGGTGAGTAGTATAATTATAGAGAAACAAAGGTAAGCCTGGTGTTATTGCCCGGACTGAATCCCTATATCTTGGAGGTAAACCTATTAGAATAATAGAGCAACCAGCATGTAAGAAGCATACACCTAATATGTAAAAAAGGGAAACTGAATTTTAAGCTGAAAACTGGCCACAAAAAAGTTATGTTGCTGAGTTATGTCAGCACAATGATTGTGGCATTCACTATTTGACATCAAGATAGAAGCAACAACTACTTTGCCTGTCAAGATTAAGTCATTTGACATAACGTGGATTATGCATTTCCCATCTATTTAATAATGCAAAAATGATAAACGTCTTTTGGTTGGGTAAGTTCCTTATATTACGGCCAAAAGAAAATAAGAAAAAAAAAAGAATTACCAAATAGATGGCGTTTTAAATCTTCCTGCATTGTGTCATTGTTACATACAAAGATGTACCCTCCAAGCACCTCATTTCTCGGGAGTGTCTCAGTTGCAGGCAAAGTCTTGAACCTTTTGTCAAGTGCACTATTTGCATTGTTATCATTATTGTTGTTGTTTTTGCTGTTGTTGTCTTCCTCTTTGACACTCAGATTATTGCCACCATATTTGTTAACCATCAGGTTTCCCATATTGTGCCCACTGTTTTTCTGGTACACAGCATTTGTGTTGTAAATACCATTCCTTAAGGAACTTTTGCTAACATTTTCGGCAACTTTAGACTCCAGATTCAACATGTTTAAGTTGAAGTTAAAGCTCTCAAAATTATTATCTTCATGGTACATAATTTTCTCCCGAGGCCTCGTTTCTGCCATGCCCTTTGAAAGATCAAGATTGTTCAAGCGTTCCCCCTTTGACCTTGTCTGCTCAGCCAACCTTGAGGCAGCCCTTAACCATGATTGATCCTCTGTCACTCTTGATTGCCCTCGAAGCTCGTCACCTAATTGCCAAAAGCTATGCATGTTGTCCATCTTGCAAATCCTATTATCACACACAAGACATAAAAAGTCTAAGATAGAGCCAAGGGCCAAAGAGCAATGATACAGAAGTAAAATGATATATAGTAAATAAAGAAACAGATATACACAAAAGCTGTTGACACATAGTAAGCATGTAACAAAACATATCGTGACAACTTTAATTTTATCTCAACTAAGCATTGATTGCAACACCAATATCCCAGTGATGAGATCGACAAGGAATCCCACCATTAAGCATAACAGAGTATGTAAAGTGGACTATTCCAGTGGGCACATACGAGTATGCATTACACAAAATGGATGATCCTCTCAAGCAAAGGCGGCAAAATGAGGAATAAAACAAAGAAGCTAGAGATTTATGAAAAGTCTGCAGATTAACTAGGCACAAGTACACAATCAAAGTACCCGTACTGAACAGCATAGAAGATAAAGTCCAGTATTTGGTATCAAAAACAGATCTTAATCTGAAGGGGGGGAAAAAAACAAGAATCTCTTCTAAGGGTCAAGATAACAGAGAAAAAAATCATTAGATGTGTCACAAATTTTAGTCAAAGGCAATTTCCAAGAAATTTGAAGATTAAAAAAAAAAAAAAAGCTTGACCCTACAGAAATATGTGCCTTTTTTTCCCATTACTTAAGGGAAAAAAAAAACTCAAAACAATAAATATTAAATCCACAACAAACAGAAATTTATGGAAACATAATTATGAGAGGAAAAATTCTTGAAAGGGTAATACCAGACAAATACTTCACAAAAACTCTATCATCTGCGTTTCTGAAAAGCAGACAGTAGAGTTCTCAGTTTCTTATTCACAGAACCAAACAGACCCTTTAATATTCACTTTTCTTGTCAGAAAAATTAAGCAACTGAAATATGAAAATGATCATTTAAATTGAAGTGCTTATCAACCCATGAGAAAAAGTTTCGGAAATGAACTTCATATTCTTCACATCTAGTGAAAAATACGCCAAAACACCAAAACATAAGCATAAAAGTTTCAAGACTAAATGCTCTTTCATCTTCCAATGGTTTCTCTCTCTCTCTCTTTCTCTCTAACACGAACTAATCAACTAAAACACCATAGAAAACAAGCAATTAAAACACTATAACAACTAAATCAGCAGCGAAAAAGCACAATTTAAACTTTAAAATACCAAAAAATGGAACAAAAACTAGGAATCTAGCGAAAATGCAGTTAAGTACTAACAAGTAAACACTGCAATTACGATGAATAAAGCTCAGACCTTTGTGCTGCAATGCTATAATTAAGAGTGGATTTCAGATGGAAAACCAGTCAAACCAAAAGAACCCTATATTTGGGGATCCAAAAAAGAAGAATGAAAGAGGACACTACCTTTTTTTCCTCTTTTTATCTGCCGAACTGATACCTGCGGCACACGAGGGAGAGAGAGAGAGAGAGAATGAAAGGCAAGGAAGGATTTTTATTGTATTTATAGCACGGTATGTCCAAAATACCCCTACAGTTATATGCATTTTTTTGCCACTTTGCTTTTCTCGAATTTTGAAATTTCTTTTCCGGGTTACCCTTTTTTTTTTTTTTTTTTTTTTGAGGTTAAAAATGTACAAGCGGACCATGTTTGCAAATATCTACTCGCCGATTAGTTTGCTTCAGAAGATTTTTATAACATAAATTCCATTAATTAAAAAAATTGTATCAATTAAATATGTGATTGGTTACAAAGACTGAATTGTCATTTCACTTGCTTTAAATGCAGCCGGGGTTATACCTGTGTGCGTTGGTCAAGCAGAGACAAGAACTCAATTCTGTCGGCAAGAAGAGTAACTCGGCCTTAGACACAGTTCCGTCTGTCAATAACATTACAATTGTATCTCGAACAAGGCCCGAGCTGGCGAGCTCGCTGTGGCTTACACAGTTGTCATTATTGAAACATGACAGGGGTAATACTGTACTTTCGGTGAAATTCGCTGGCGTATCATTTTCTTATAGGCCATTGGGTCAGTGTACATTGTTTCGCGAGGGCAGAAGTCAATAATTTTAGTAATTAAAATTATTTTTTAAATACATAATAAAACAAAATAAATAAATAAATATGTATCACAGGCATCCTGTTATGTCCCGTGAGCAGCCGACCGTTCACCTTAAACTTGATACCATACCTGTGAGTTGTCATCGTACTCACGTTTTCCTTCTAAAAAAAAAGAAAATTATGTACAGTTGTTGAAATCGGTCGCAATACAATTTAAAACGGCGACGGATCTTCTTAGTGGCCCCACCAGCTGACTGCTTGGGCTTTTGGCTCAGAGGCCCATGAAAAAGAGAGATTGATTCTAAAACCACTTCACTAGTATCTGAGTACATCCCCTGATTATTAAAAAATGGACTACCTCTTTATTTCATGGTCGTTGGTGGTAAATTTAGGGAGTATAAAAGTGTGAACATTTTAAATTTGGGGCTAAATTTCAAAAGTTAAAATATGGACCCGAGATTCGAGTCACTTGATAATTTAACCCCGAAGTCCCAAACAGCGTTGCCTTTCGCTCGGTCGCTCGGTCACTCGGTCACACACACGCAGTGCTAGGGTTACAAACTTACAAAGCACAGAGATACTTTCTCTCGACCATTTGATAGGGAGAGAAAGACGCCATGGACATGCAAAACGATTTCGATAGGTTGCTCTTCTTTGAGCACGCCCGCAAAACCGCCGAAGCTACCTACGCCAGTAACCCTCTGGATGCCGAAGTTCGTTTCGATTCACTTCTTTGATCTGACTCTTTTTTTTTTTTTTTTTTGCTATTGGTTTTCTTTATCTGGGTTTGTTTGGTTTCTGTGAAATTGTGGGAAAGTAATAGGGAGTTTGGAACTTTTTTTCTGGGTTGGATTATTTCGACATGGCGAATATTTGATTTTTATCTTTTGTCGATGCAGAATTTAACGAGATGGGGAGGTGCTCTTCTTGAGCTGTCCCAGTTTCAAACTGTTCCTGATTCGAAGAAGATGATTTTGGGTGCTTACATTTCTATCTAAATTATTTGTTATTAGTCATCTATTTATGCTGAATATTTTTCCAAGTCATGCATTTTAGTCTGGAATAAGTATGTGTGGTTACTTATTTTGCGCCACTGATTATTCGAATATTGAGTTTTCTATATGAATGGTGATTATTTGATTTAACAGATGCGGTTTCAAAGCTGGAGGAGGCATTGTTGATTACCCCAAATAAACACGATACTTTGTGGTGCCTTGGAAACGCTCATACTTCTCATGCATTTTTGACTCCTGACCAGAACGAGGCTAAGGAGTATTTCAACAAGGCAACTCAGTACTTCCAGCAAGCTGCTGCTGAGGTATTTTGTTTCTTTATTATATATTTGCAGTCACGCATAACAACCTCGTGTATGATTGTTATATAGTATGTTATGTGTGACACAATATTTTTGGGGCTTTGCAGGAACCTTCGAATGAACTTTATCAGAAGTCTTTAGAGGTGGCTGCAAAGGTACTTCTTACCATTTCTTTTGTTATTATGTGGTTGGGCTGTCTTGTTTCAATAATTTGCTTATGAAAGCTCTTAACAAATCTTGGTTCAGAAAGCTTGGTTTGACTTAAAATTTTGAATATACTACTTGGTTCAACTAGGTTTGGGCTTTATTTGATGAAGAAAGAGATTCTGTATTCATAACTTGGTAGTGATGCTACCCAGTGAGGAAGAGAAGACCCTGCTTGTGGATATTGATGAGATGTTAGGTGTAGTCACATTGGACAGACTTGTCTTCTAGGAAAAATTTAGGTTATGTTATCATACTTCCAAAATTTTCTGTTTGTTTGCAATTTTTCTTGTTTGGGAGGAATTTTGCCTATCTTGAAGGCAATATGAATTATATGGCAACTCTCTTGCGAGTTTTGGGCAAATAAGATGAGAATAAGATAGTAGTGTTTTCTGAGATGGTGTGGAGGATTGGAATGAATTGGTTCTTGAATTTTGCTAGAGATTGCATTGCAGTTACATATATAGATGCACATCCTGCTGTTGTTTGGATAGAGCAATAATGATGGATTTGTAGTTCAAGTAAAACATATGATTTTTCTATCAAGTTAATGTTCTAGATCAGATAAGTAATCTATAATGCTTGTTCTATTGGAAGCATTTTAAGTGACAGTGTTGCCAGTACTGGAATAAGCAGGTAGAAGTATCTGGATGCACCCAAGTGATTCCTAGTTAGGGACTTGATCATTCTAGCATGGATGCTTCAGAGTGTAAGAATTGTTTGAGTTCCAATTAGGTTTGGATAGTTACAGAATAATTGATGTAAACTTCACTAAATTTTGAGTTTTCTGATGTTTCATTGTGTCATAAGTTTTCTGAAATGGATATTTATGCATAGTTTTTTCGGTATATCACACTCAAAATGTTCTTGTATTTTGATGAATCATTGTTTATAGAAATGGTTGAAAAAAACTCAAATCTGTTGGCTTTGCATTTTTTTTCCTTTATGCTGTATTGTGATTTTGAATTCTCTTTGCTAGATTGATAGTAATTTCTTTTTTTATGTCCTTAGGCTCCAGAATTACACAAAGAATTGCATAAACATGGTTTAGGTGAACAAGCAATGGGAGCTAATGCCGGACCTTCTTCTACTTCTTCGGGCGCAAAGGTGAGAACCTAAATTTTTTCCTTCTTTATTTGCATCTTGTGCTTCTTCTGTGGTGTTTTCTACTACTAATTACATTAATAGGCATGTTTCCGTCCATCATAATTCTATCCAAGTTGTCTAAGCATTATATTTGCACAATTGTTAGAAAAACTTTTAATCATAATTATTACTTTGAGATAGAAAGAATGTTCTTTTGGCCCCGTGTCTCTGTTGAGCTTCCTGTGCCATTTGTGTTGCAGAAACTAACATTGTTCAATGACTAATCGGTAGTAGTAAGACTATGGTTAAAATATGGGACAGTGTTACTTGCACTTCATTTATGATCCTCCGTTTGAGTACTGTGGTATCATGCTTGGACTGATGCCTTGATGATTTCATGTCACTTGTACATTTTAGCATGCCTACAGTGCATGCTGGCACACCTGTGCATTGTGCATGGGTGATTTATGTTTCGTTTCTCTGCTCCAAGCCCAGATACTGCATACCCTTGTGGCACTGGGATTTATGCTCAAGCAAGGGGCAAGCAATTATCATTTTATTTATTGTTTTTGTTTGATAAGGTCTTGTGTTGACTATATTTGGGTGGGTAATGTCTTGGTTATGTTTGGTCATCATATTCATATTTGAAGATTGTTAGCTGGGAAGTTGTATGGTCAGTTCATGTGTTCTTCGTCCTTAAGTTGGCTAATATCCTTTTCTCCCTTGCAGACTTCAAAGAAGACGAAAAACAGTGATCTTAAGTACGACATATTTGGGTGGGTTATCCTTGCTGTGGGCATTGTTGCATGGGTGGGTTTTGCAAAATCCCAGATGCCTCCACCTCCCCCTACTCCTCCGCGATAAGCGAAGAGCTTGGTTCATTCCTCAGGCACTTTGAAGTTTCAGTAGCCTTAAGATGATTGACCTGATTATGGGAGAACTTAGAATTTCATCCTCTGTACCAATTCTTTAGTTACTATTTTGATTGGTATTGGTTTTCCAGTGTAATCTGATAAATACGTTATAGGGCTATCTTCTATGTGAAAAATCATCGAATTTTTCCTTAGCAATATCTTATTAAGAAATTCTCAGTGTTGTCTTATGATTTTGGTTTGCATTTCGAGCATACTTCTGATTGGTATTGATTTTCCAGTGTTATCTGATAAATACGCTATAGGGCTATCTTCTGTAGGAAGAATCATCGAGTTTTTCCTTAGCTGTATCTTATTAAGAAATTCTCAGTGTTGTCTTATGATTTTGGTTTGGTTTCGAGCATACCGTAGGGTGGATTCAGAATCATTATGGAGCATAGTGTTCGACTCGTTCATGTTTTCCCTTGTAGACTTGGGAGACAATGGTTTAATTAGCATACTTCGAGCTAAGATGGGCAGAAAATGTTCTGGAACACTAATGGATGGAGATGGTTGTAGAGCTTTTGCATGTTGGTGATTGAAGAAAGAAACTTATTGTTAATTATTATGTTATTGTTTATAAAATGCGCTTGATGCTTAATTAATGAACGAATTAAGGATAAAAAATTATTGAAAATTTAGTATAATCTTTCTACACTTGCATTCAATGGTAACGACAAGCCTGGCCAAGGTGTTTCCACGCCGTGTCCTCTTCCACCGGCCCAAACCCACTAGACTCCAAGTCGTGGCCATGGCTGTCAAGAGAAGTCCTAAGCGCCTTAAATACTGCGCTCATCGGTTCACGGCGGTTCTCTTCTCCACCTCTTGCCGTCTGCTCCTCTTTCATCTTTTTGTGTAATAATATTTTATGTTGCACATTTTTTATTTTTTATTTTTTATTTTTTATTATTAGTCGTAAAATGAACTTGTGGTCAAAAATGTGCCACGCGATCGGTTGCGTGAGTGCAAAACACCGGTTTGCAGTGGACTAGGAAAGGGGACTCAACTTAATTTCTTAATTCCCAATGATCATTATTATTATAGCCAAATTAGTGCGAAGCTCAAGAAATCATCCCACTGTTATATCAGTTTAATGCTCCGGATGGCGCTTTGTTTACCTGCATGAGTTAAATGTTTTGGGTTTTGATGATAAAAGGTTTGGGTGGGCGGGTTGCTGTATGTTGAAGCCCATCCATCAGGAGCAGATAGTTGGAAACAGGAAACTGTTGTTGAACTTCTGAAAGAGGAAGCTGTGGGGCTCATTGCTACTGATAGTGTGTATGGCATCATCTCATTCCTATATTAATTGCTTTGGGGCTGTATTGATTGTTGGTGTACTTTGTAGTTTGTATGTTTAGAAGGGTGGTGTTTCATCCCTATATGAATTGCTTTGGGACTGTGTTGATTATTGGTGCACTTTGTAGTTTGTATCTTTAGCAGGGTGGTGGTAGTTGAAGAATAAGAAGCTATGATTTTAATTGTATATCTTCATGCGCAATTGCGGGTTATTTGGAGCATATTATACATGTCATCTACTTGTATCCTAGTTTTTGACTTCTAAAGAGGATTTCTCTGATTCATTGTTTCATATGGCAGTTTCATAGTGCCCTATAGACCGAAAATTAATTTTTGGATCCTGAAATTCTGAAATGTTTGCTATGAATTCATCACCAAGGTGCTTCCTAACAGAAAGTACGTTTGTTCCCACGTAGTGTGTGTTTTAGAGGAAAGGAAAAAGAGAAAAATTTAGTTCTTAATTTAAGATCTTTTGGTTTGGCTTGGTTGAAGGTATTTGTTTTCAATGGTAGAAAATAATGAATTGCCTCCCCATGACTTCAATTTGTTGTGAATTACGTTGTTGAGTCAGTCATTCACTGTGCATAACATAACTGAATTGAAGCCTCCCATTTGTTATTTCTTTTTACACTGAAAGGTTGTCAACACTTCCTATACGGTCTCAGGTATGCTATTGTTTGTGATTCAAAAAGCCACTCAGCCATTGAACGTCTTTGCAAGTAAATGGTGTTGTTTTTCTTGTACTTTAAATTTCTGTGTTTTCAATTCTTTAGTGACCATGTTCTCCTATTTTTTCAAATTGCAGAATAAAGAATATAGAACCGTCAAAGGCAAGGAATATTGCTTCTCTTTAGTTTATCTTACTCCCCCTTTATGGCAGGTTGCATGTATCATTAATCTTCTCTATTTGGAGACTCATGCAGAAGGCACAACCTGAGAAGCTTGTTTACACTTGCACCTTTATTTTCATTTGTTTTACCATGCATCTTATCATTTAAAATTTTGATGTCTCCTCATCATTTTTGCAGCCTTTAAGTATCTTCAGCTCTTTCAGAGACATAGATATGTATACAACTGGGTTTTCACGTGGTGATGGCCAAGGGCATGCAAATATATTTCGATCTGTTAAGCATTGCTTACGTGGGCCTGTAAGAATATCTCCTTTATCTCATTGTTATTACTAGCAGATAAAATGAGGTACCCGTCATATTACGTGTAGAAAATATACGGAAAGAACAATACAATGGCTTTCACATGCATGGCTTGTGATCTTTCCATCTTATTTTTATCTCGTATTACATGTAGAAAATACAAGGAAAGAACAATACAATGGCTTTCACATGCATGGCTTGTGATCTTTCCATCTTATTTTTATCCTGATGAATTTAGATTTCATAGAGGACTTCGAAAGAAAAACTTCAAAGGGAATTTCTATGGTCACCTTGAGAATTTTTGGCATAGGATAATTTGTGCGTGTAACCAGCTCTGATCATCTCTTTTCTTTTCTTTTGCACGTCCTGGTATCAAATTTATGATCCTAATATAATACAAGTTCAATACAAATTCGCTTTTCATAGAGGCTTGTGATCTGCTTTTGAAGTTGGAGCGTTTCTTTTGCTTGCCCTAGCATTTTAGTTCCGAGTTGGGGAACTAGCATCATCACGCACAGAGAACACAATGCATATATAATTTGTAGATGTGTAGTCAAGAAATGCTACAGTGGAGAAATTTATAGTCAAATCTATTTACCTAGATCAGTGAGCGCTTATTGTGAATGTTATGTACTTGCTTTTAATCTCTCTTCTGAAATGTATTTTATAGTAAATGCTTTGGACGGGCAATTTTTGCTTAATTGTTTTAAGGCTAATCAAATTTAACCATGGAGCTTTTGTTAATTCGCTGAGTATCACTGATGATTAAGAGACTAATCCATGTTATTTTCTTTGCTTTCCACAGATTAAACACCACTTAGGAACCGTCTTCATTCAGTCCCAAATGGTTCAATTTTGTCGCTTTCTCTGTAACAGAAAAAAATTTGGAATCTTGAGAGCATCATTTGTTTTACCCATCATAAAATTATGATTTGATGGCCTGGATCCAGTATTTCATGTAAATGCATCAGAGCCGATGGTTCTGCTTAATATTTAGGGACCTCTGCCTTTTAAGAACACTAACCATCTTCATTTCTACCCTGTCCTTTTATGTGCATTTATATAACCTGGAAGATAAAGTGTTACTTTATAATTTTCTGCTTACAGACAGTGGAAATGCGATTTTCTTACAGTTAGATAAGCGAAACTCCGAAATGGATGAATTTACAAAATTTCCATAATACCATCTCAGTTCAAGACATGGTTCCTCTGGATGAAAACCGGTAAACTAGTTCTTAGTTTAGCATGTGCTGAAATAAAATCTTAACTCAAACTACAGTCTTGTCTATGTTGCAAATATAAAAAAATCATTAGCCTGAAAAACATATATCTGATAAGCTAAAATGCTCTGTAACGGATCTTTAGCATTGCACTGGTACAAATTCGACAAGGCTAATGAATTTAATGTACTGTAGAAAGAAGAGCTATGGTGATAGCACAAGAACCTTAATGGTTTGCAACACCCAAAGTTTAGTACGAGGACATGCGACTAGAAGAAATGCTGCAGAGAAGAATCTACGGATGCCAGTGAAGTGAACCAAAAGTTTTCCATGCCACCCCATATTTGTCATACATAATCAGGCACATTCTGGTAATCTTCTCCACCAAACTCTGAGAAAGACTCTCCAATTACCTTTTGCTCCAATGGAGAAGACACAAGCAAACTGTTGAGGCCATGCACAACAAGCCGATTGCTGCTATACATACCTGGCAAGACAACTGGAGCACCATTAACCAAAATGACATCACCGGACCGAGTCACACTGATCATAAATCCTTCTAAACAAGTTGGCAATATTGCTCCATCTCCAAGCCTAATCAAATCCTGCCACTGAAGCAATCTAGGAACGACATGTTGCCTGAAAATTGAAACATAATCAGTAATGTTCTTCACATATGTTTGCATTGCTTCATCAACTGGTGCGAAGATTGTCAATCTTGTCTGATTTTTAAACCCTATCAATTGCATATCAAGAAAGGTGGCCATTATGGTATAACCTCTTGAATTTAACCAATATGATGCCTGACTATAAACATCAACATCAACCTCAAACCCAGATGTTTCAAGCTGAATAGAAGATTTATCAACCTTAGTATTTGACGTAGGCCTAGGCGCGGGTGCAAATGCAGATGCACGTGCAGGTGCGGGTGCGGGTGCCGGTGCAGATGCTAAATGCGAAGAAGAAATCATGACATCAAATGAAGAATTAAAGAATTCATCCATTCCATATATAACCAAATCCGCTGCATCAAAAATTGGAGATTCTTGAATCAAAACACCATTAATCGACAACGGGTTGTTCTGATCTGAAGTGGTAACAATCAGTGAACGATTATACGACAATGTTGGAATTCTTGAGCCAAAACCAGAAGTTTTGAGGCTATCTTGAGAGAGTCTTACAGGCGAAATGTGATACTGAAGCAGAATAAGAGAAAGTTGGCCTGCTTGAGCAAAAGAAAAATCGGATGGAGCGAAAATGGTGATTGTTTCAGAATCAAGATTGAGTGTCTTGGACGTGATTTGAAGGGTAAGTGCCATGGAAAGGTAGCCTGAATTTGTCAGCGTTTCCACTGCACTTGATAGTGTTTTAGGAGATGCAAGAGCAAAGGTGGAGCAGAGAGAAAAGATTATGAGACAGAAAAGAAGGGAATTTGCCATGGAAGAGTTGGTTTTTCTTGCCTTTCTCTGTTTCTGCAATAAACAGAGCGCAAGAGTTGGCGTCTTGGGAGGGTTGAAGTTGAAGAAAGACTCGACCGAGCGGGAAAGGCAGAAGAACAACGATATCTCTAAAGGCCCACATGCTTAATAAGGACCAAGATTTTTTTATATTATGTTTTTATTTAAATAAAATATTAATTTCCAGCAACTGGTCGATATAGTGAGAGCGTGCTTTGCTTTTGCTGCGTGCCCATTTTACTTTTGTCCTCGATTAATCAATTAAAGGTTTCTATTTTCTCTCAGAAAAAGAGAGGTGAATGTTGACTATCAATACAGTATTACATTGCCAAAAGCATTTCCTTGAGGAGCAATTCGTACAATGTCATCTTCATCAGTGGCTGCTCCACAGCTACAAAGCTCTGGAATGCTATCCAGACGACAATTACTTCATCTCTTCACCCGCTTTTCTTTTCTCACTTCACAGCCTGGTAAGTTTTCCTTCTCTTAACTTTTCCCTTTTACTTCCATTTCTGTTGGTTTCTTTCCGTTTCTTATCAGACGAAGCGTTTCCTTTTTCGTTTTTATTTGATGTAAAGGAAAGGGTCGCTGATGCTGGGAAGGACAAAAAGGCAAAGTCTTTCTCTTTAGCTATTTCATTATTTGAAAGAAAAAAAAAATTGGTTTGTTCGTGTATTTTATTCAGGTATGTGTGTGTGTGTGTGTGCGTGGGTGGGTGGGTGTGCGTGTGTGTGTGTGTGTGTGTGTGTGTGTGTAGAAATGTATTATCATGCTTTTTTCATGTGGTTCAACTGGGTTCTGGGTGATTATCTGTATGACTTGCCTGGAGAAACTTTGCTTAATGTTTTGTTGTATGTTTAAGCTTGTGCATACGAGGGCAATTGGGTTTGAGAGGAATTGTTCAACAGACTGCTTCACTTCGTTAGTTGGTTAACTGTTTATTGGAGTCATTTTGGCGTAGCTTATGTCAGTTCCTGGTGCTGCCACTGTTTAATATTTCCTTCCGCTAGCTTTCCACCTGAAGGAATTGGGAAAAGAATCAGTGCTTTGAACATAGGACATGAAAAAATAGAACCTTGTCTCAACTTTAATTATTTTTTATCATCATCATCATCATCATCATCATCATCATTATTATTATTATTATTATTATTATTATTATTATTATTTTGATAAGGGACAAAGTCTATAGTTATTCTTCTTCTACTTTCTTGTTGATTTGTTATTGACCAAATTGAGGGCATAATGTTTTTCTATTTTGCTGACGTTGGAATGGAAGTCTTGTTTGGATATTTAAAGTACTTACTTCAATTGAATCAAAAGTGGATAAATGTGTCTCTGTGGGAAATTGTCATGTTTTTAAGTCTTGTAAAATTGATGTTGATTTAAGTTTTGCCCCTTTGTAGATGGCATTTCTCTAATTGGAGTCATTAAATAGTCTGTCTACTATTTGCATGCATTTTCTGAAAATGAAATTAATGCTATGCTGGAAGCTGTTGCTGTTACCACTGAAATCCAGGAAGAGATGTGTCAGGAAATGGGTGTTGGTAAGTTTGTCATAGTTTATATTGTATAGTTCTACATGTGGTAAATTCTATTAATTATCATTTTTGCTTCAAAAGGGATCAATTTTATGCACTTGTTTGCTGGTTGAATTACCCATCCCATCACTAGAAGAGCATTTGTCATTGGGCTGCAAGAACACAGTCTGAACCCGAGTCTACGAAGCAGTACTTTTGCACAAATTCCAAATATCATTTCTCAGTCTTTAAAGATATCTATTTTGCTGCTCATGAGACTTGTGACATAGTACCCTTTACCATAGTTGGTTTAACTGTAATATTAGTTTGAAAATTGTTATCTACCTAGGTATCTTTGGTTTTAGATGCTTCTCCATTAGAGCCTTGCGGGTTGAATGTAGCATGTACTACTACACTCCTGCCTAAGTGACTCATGAATATTGATGCATTTTTAAATTTGATTTGAGGAAGGATTGGAAATATTAATGAGGTTATATATATATATATATATATATATATGGCAGCAACTGTCTATCCTCTGCTTTCATATTAGACAAACTTGGTATTCCTACTGCTGAGATAACCATACAGCGATAGCTACAGTTAAATTCACAAGAATTCCACTCAAAACCTGTAATATTGGACTACCAGAACCTTATTCATTTTTTACAGATTATCATTTTTTTCACCTGGCTATTAAACAGATTGTTTGCATAGTTGATGCTGTACTAAGATGCATCTGTGCTGTAACATTGTTAAAATTATGTCATTTTTTCAATGTCAGATCCAAGTTTAGGTCTCGCTTGCCTGGGGAAGGTGAATATGACTTAGGGTAACGATCCGGATTTGATGATACTACTCTATAAATTTGTGGCACAGTAAGCTCTCTCTCTCGCTTCTTTGTGCATCATCAAGTTTTATAAGGCTAGGCTTGCAACTGGAATCCAGGTTAGCAGAAATTTATAATTACTTATATGTGTCTGAACTTTTTGTATTTTAAAATGGGAAAACATTGCATGGACACTATTGGCAAGTTGAAGAAACCAAGAAACCATCATTATTCTTCTTTGATCTGGGAAGGAGACAAGTTTTAATGGACTAAAATGGCAACTTTTTAGAATGGGAAAACATTGCATGGACTATAATGGGAACTTCTTTGTATCCTGCTTTCAACTATGTCAACGTATTATTTCTTTTTTTTTTTTTTTTTTTTGAAAAGAGATTTCATTAGAAGACAAGTAGAGAAGATTACAAATTTCTGCTGGGACATCTTCCAGCCAAATTACAATATCAGTAAACTTAAAAGACATCCTAGCTATATTATGAGAAGCTGAATTTCCAGCTTTTGGCACACGATGAACTTTAAAGTTGCTGCAATCCTGTGTCAACGTCTTTCTTTTAGTGTACAAATCTCAGGACTTCTCACTCAGTCCTTGCAAGACACGACGGATTGCATGCAATTTTTCTTCATTTTGTTGCATTTTGTCTCTTGATCTCCGAGATCTGCGTGAAGTCCAGACCAGAACTGTCCTCTCTCTCAAATGCTGAAGTTTTTTTTGCTTTTTCAATATCTAAAATTTGGCATAAGAAATAGCAATACCATCTGTAATTCCTATGAAAGACGATGGCCTTGTTGACAGTTTAAATAGTTTGTGTGACTAAACAGAACACGAATATTTCCTTGGTGGGACAAAAACCAGATTTGCTTTTAAAATTGTTGGAATTTTCTGTAGGATGCTGACAGTCAATAACAAGTTTTTGTAGGTTGTTTGGTCTTCTATTTAGATTAATACAAATTGTCTTGGTAAAAGCATATCATTTCTTTCTTTCAAGTGATCTGCATGCTTGATATGTACTGTTGCTTTATTTGGGTGTTAAGCATGTGTTAGTTAAGAGCGATGCTTTTATCCCAATTTTCAGCCTTGGAATCTGCTAGCTTCTGTCTATAGATGAACTTCTTGCTAAAATTACTAGTGGGATTCTTCAGAAGAAAATTTTTTACCTGACCTGAGGATCTGATATGTAGTTATGTTTCACTGATAGTTTCATACTATCTTATGATAGGGAAGAGATGGCATGTGACGAGCTAAGCTCGGACCAGATGAATTTGCTGAATCTAGAAGGTGACTTCTTTTGCAGCAACTGGATATGCTAATATACATGCGTAGATTTCACCTGGATGACCAATCTGCAATTCTTGAGAAGGTACATACCACTTTATTTATCTATTTTTGGCTTACACGGGACGTGATAGAAATTGAGGCATGAATGCACATGGACAATTGGTTATATCTTGGAAGCAACTCAACATCATTTTTACTTTGTTGGATTTTATAAATGCTGTTGTTCTCTTATTCTATGGGGCGGGCATTTTGGGTTTGATTTTCTGTGTTTTTAAGCTAGATATGTTTCCCTTGATCTTGGAAATGACCTTCTATCGTGTTTCTCAAGCTGCACTTCTATTCTTGCAGTTGCACCACCAGATGGATGATGCCAACTTTGACAGTGGGGCATCAGTTTTGTCATCAGATCAAATTCAGGAGATTGCTCGAAGGAGATTATCGCCTGTATTCAAGCCAAGGTAGATTGGAACACGTTCATCCTGCAATCTAGTTTTGTTTTTGGCATTCTATATTTTGTATGTTTGATATATGTGTAATGTTGTCACCATGAAGTGGTTAGTTACAACCCATTTTGAGCAGAAATTTTAATATGTTTAACGGAGTAAATGTATCATCAAGTTCCACCTCTTTCTCATCTTTTTTACTAAGTTGATAGTGATAGTACAGCATATGAACTGAGACAGGCTATGCTTAAACATACTAATGTTCTGCTTTCAATTCTTCAATAGTCGTTACCACCTGTGCTGAAACTTGCTTCAATTTTGACACAAGGATCTTGGCTCTGACCCCGTGACAGTTAGAAATGACACATTGAACTTATTGGAAGAAGTATTGTACATTTTCGTGTATTACATTCAATTTACATTTTTTTTTAATAATGGGACTAAAATTCAACATGGGATTTGTTACTATCACATTGGTTTAATGGCGTTGGCCTTCCAAAGTTTCCAGTAGCGAATAAGGCATACGATGAATAAGAAGCTCTTTCGGACATTTTACTCAATCCAAGAAATGATCGATCTAGTCACTTCGCATCCTTTGTTTTTACATTGAAGTGATTCTGTTTTATCATTTCAATGAAGGTGAGAAAACATGAAGCCTTCATGGGAAGTTGGGATATAATTTCAATAGTGTTGGGCAGGGACTGGTACTGGGACAGGTTCCGCAGGGTCGCGGGGGCAATATCTGAACCTGACTGTCAAAGTTGCTATTCCTAGGATGTCTCAATCACAAAAGCGGAGATGGCCGAGTTGGTCTAAGGAGCCAGATTAAGGTTCTGGTCCGAGAGGGCCTGCCACTAATATATTTAAATTCGATACTTCAAAAAAAAAAAAAAAAAAAAGAAAACAACCGATTGAAAATAGCTCCACCAAAGCCTAGTCTAGCAAAATTTCAAACTCCCCTTCCCCCGGACGACGCGAGCTCCCGGCGGTATCTGAAAATGCAAAAGCTTCCCCACCGACTTAACCAGATATTTCTTACACAAAAACTCCTCCGCATATAATTTCTCCACCTTCCTGTCCGCGTCATGCAAGAACACGTGCGTCACGCCCCGGTTCTTTCTTGTACGTGCCATAACCGCCGCCGAAAATATCGTCGCCATCCGACCTGCAGCCTCCGCGTAATACCCACGTGGCCCGTCTATAAATATAACATCCCACTCTCTGTTGTACACGTCATCCGGCAAATCGCTCAATGCTAGCCTGCATTTGCTGTTACCTTTGAGGTATACGTTAGAGGGCAGGCAGTCTTTCTCGATCCTGTACGAGCTGAGGAGGTGATCAGCCTCGTACAACTGCGTCCGATACGTCGTCGTATATACGCGTAATGCGGGCGCACTTGCGAGGGTCTTGTGGACCAGTTTGGAGTCTTCTTCGAGGAAAAATGTAGTGCCACCTGGGTTCAAAGCTGCCCACATAAGAGAGTCGTGTCCGAGGCCGAAGACGAGGAAATTGCATGGCGCGAGGTTAAGGAGAACGTCGAAAGAAGAGCGTATTTCGGAGAGCGTTAGTTCCGGCACGTCGCGCGTCGTGGCGTAATGAACGATGGCGAGGAGTTGCGTCTGCATGGCTGAGGTGGTAGAATCCACGCCGTTGATTTTCGGGCAGGAAAACGAGGTGTTCATGGTTCTGCTTAAGCCTGTTATGATCAAGAATGCTGTCATGGCGACCGTTAGAATTGCGCCGAGGAAGAGCGGCCGCTCGATAGCATGCCCAGTGTGATTCCTCATCCTTTTTAGTGCAAATTGGAAGCGTGTTTGTGCGTGTTTGGTTTTGTTGAGAAAAATTTGTAAAGATGGTTAGAAACCACGTTGGGCCTGGGCCCATGCAAAGATATCATCATGGATCCTCTGTTAAATGGGAGGTACGGTCCGTTTAAATTTATGTGAAACTTGATTGGGCCTTTGGGCTGATTAGGCAAGGTAACCAGCCTGCTTGATTGCTTACGTGGCGGTAGCGGTGGCGCGGGTGACGTTTAAGATAAGGCCTGTCACTCCCTCTGTCGTCCATTCTTTCTTTCTTGTGCGAAACTTTCTTCGTTTTCAGCCAGGGAAAAGAAAGAAACAAAAATGGCAACGGTTTCAATGAGTGTAAACCTGCTTGGCGCGTTTAAGGGTCTCTCTTTTTCTTCAAGTACTTCTTCATCATTCTTGAAAGGCGATTTCACTGTGGGTCACAAATCAATCACCATTTCCGTCCCGCTAAAATCGACGTTTCCGTTAACGATAGAATCTGCCCACAAGAAGGGAGCCGGTAGTACGAAGAATGGTCGTGATTCGCGAGGCCAACGTCTCGGTGTAAAGATTTATGGCGATCAGGTGGCCAAGCCTGGCGCGATTATCGTGCGCCAGCGTGGTACCAAGGTTTTGCCCGACATTTCTCCAATTGTTCTTTGATTTGAATTAGTTTGGTCCAACCAATACATTTTGAATTGCGTAAATTTCTAGTTTCATCCGGGAAAGAACGTGGGGCTGGGGAAGGACCATACGATCTTCTCGTTGGTTGATGGACTCGTGAAATTCGAGAAGTTTGGGCCTGATAGGAAGAAGGTGAAACCTCAACATTGCTGCTTGTCTACTCGATGCATTTTGAACTGTAATTATAATTGAATATCAAAGTTGCTCTGACGGTGAATTTGTATGATTTTGTAGGTAAGTGTTTACCCAAGAGAAGTGCAGCCTGAGAATCCCAACAGCTATAGAGCAAGAAAGAGAGAGTTCTTCAGGTTGCAGCGGGAGAAGAAGAAAGCAAGAAAGGAAGCTTATTTGGCTCAACCCCAGCTGGTGCTTGCTTCTGTTGACGACGGTCATGTAGATGGCCAAGCCAGTTGCTAAGTCTGAAATCTGGCCCTCAATTTCTTTACACTTTTTTTCAGTTGATTTCTGGGTTTTCCATTGTCATTACACTTTGAAAATAGATTTTTCGTTTAATGGCTTCGCTTCTTTGATTTTGTTAAGCATGACTCGGGGGAACAAATGCTTGATGAATTAACTTCTCATAACTGATAAGAATTCATGATTACATCATACAAAGTATTAAGTTTTTGCGTACTCCATTCCGGCTTGTGGTACAGAATTTTGGTAAAGCATTATACTGTCTACCTAGAGAAATATGTCTTTATATTAAATATGAAAGTTTGCTTTCTGGGCGGACCTTAATAGTACATTTGCAACTACACAGCCAAAACCGCAAGGATCCAATTTCTGTTGACGGTGATGGTGTAGATGGCAAAGCCAGTTGCTAAGTCTGAAATTTGGCCCTCAATTTCTTTGCACTCTTTTTTGTTGATTTATGGGTTTTCCACTGTCATTACACTTTGAAAATAGATTTTTTGTGTAATGGCTTCGCTTCTTTGATTTTGTTAAGCATGACTTGGGGACAAATGCTCGATGAATTAACTTCTCATAACTGATAAGAATTCATGATCACATCATACAAAATATTAAGTTTGGGCACTCCATTCCGGCCTGTGGTTCAGAATTTTGGTAAAGCATTATACTGTCTACCTAGAGAAATATGTCTTTATATTAAATATAAAGATTTGCTTTCTGGGCGGACCTTAATAGTACATTTGCAACTACAGAGCCTAAACCGCAAGGATCCAATATGATTTAAAGAAGCTCCACTATATAAGAACCAACTAGAATATAACAAAAAGGAGAAACATTTCAAACATAAATCAGCTGAACGCAGACCAAAGTTTATAAAGCTTAAGATAGACTGAGGCAGTGTTTAAAAAAAATCCAAAAGAGTCAAAATCCTTACTCGCTTCATGCTTATACCAGTCTGCCAACTTCCATCTTAAGAGCCAGCAGCTCCTCGCAGCCTGCAATTTCAGAAGGAACTTGTTACTCTTTTTTTTTTTTTTTTTTTCAAAGACACCCACTAAACCATAGCCGACAAAAGTTTGAACTTGTTTATGGTCCTCAATCTCAATCCCCATAAATTTTTCTATTGCAAGTAATGTGATGGTCCTCAATCTCAATCCCCGATATCTTTTTCTATTGCATGTAATGTGACTAAGGTACCAATAAGTGGATAGTGATTCCATATTTAGTACATCTATTTTGAGATGAAACTCCATGTGCTAGAGGAGTTGCCATAAAAGTAAAGGTCAGTACTTGCATGCAACTTTTGTAAAACCATAAACTGAACACCCAAGTCCTTCAAAATGACCTTGAGAATCAGTACGCCCAAGTGCATGTAAGCTTCAACATCCTATGGCAAATAATCACAAGGAGCAAAGCAACTGCAAAAGCAGTACCAGAACAATCTCTACATAAAAACCATTGCTAATGTTTGAGGAAAGTAAAGCACAAGATCTCTAGTTCTAGACATTGTTTACAAGAGAACCGAAAGAAAAGAGATACTAGGAATCTCAATTTAAAATAAAAAATACCAGCTATTAATATCATATGTGCAATATTGTATTATCTTATTAAAGTCATTACATTTTTTTTTTCAATTCCATATTACTACATTCATTGAATGTTTATTATAATATATGCATATTAAAATTTATATTTGCAAATTAGTAGATTCAGTTTTTACTATTAAAATACATATCAGTACATGGTTGATTGGTTCTGTTTTTAATTGATTTATATATTTATAATAATAGCTTTTTGGAAAATTGAAGTTGAAGGTGGAAGCATAGTATTGTGATGAAAATTTTTTTACCTCTTGTTTCATTGCCAATAAAGAATGTTGTTGTAAGGCATGCAAGGCAGGCTTTGGAGAGAAATAGCCAACATTTGGCAATTAACCAAGAGATAAAAAGGCATCAAATGTCACTTTTCATCTCAATCCCATGCATGCCTCCACCATGGAGTCCAATTTTTTAAAAGCTATTATAATAAATATATAAATCAATTAAAAACAAAACTAATCAACCATATATTAATATAATATACATATTCTACTAGTAAAAACCTAACCCATCAACTTATAAATATAAAATATAAAAATAAAATATAAAGAGAGTTTTAGGCAAGACAATCCCACTACAAGGACTTCACTATAGTGCATGGTGTAACCATCTAAATAGAGAGAAAAGAAAAATTCACAGATTTATAATAAATAAATCAATCAATCAAAAGGAGAGATAAATTCTGAATTTTCGCATTTTTCTTTCCAATCTCTTGTTCGGAAAACATAAAGAATATGTGATAGAATTTCAGGGCTTTCTTATTCAATTCAGCGATACATTAATTCATTTAATTATTAAAATCACCAATTCATGACTTTCTCTCTTCTCTCTAATTGAATAGTTTCACCATGTCAATATAATAACGTAGTAGAATTGCCTTACCTGAGTGTTTCATTTAATGAACATAATAATATATAATAAAAATCCAATAACTTTATTATTATTTATAATAATTCAATATTGCATTGAAAATCTAACAACTTTAATATAATAATGATAATAAAAATAGCAATGGCAATGCAATATGCCAACATTCAGCAACAAAAAACCCATACATAACAAAGAAATTATAAGACTTCGTGAAACATCAAACCTGCCCATGGCATGAGATTGCCGACATGTTGTTGGTTATCATATAACATATTGAACCTTGCATGTATGTAATATTGTAGTACTATCATTATTATTGTAAATAACAATATTACTATCATTATTATAATATTGATTTTGTTAGATTTTGGAAATGCAGGTGCAAGATGGCATTTGATAGCTTTAGAAAGATAGCACATTTGACATGTGGTTGTTGTGTATGCTACAATATATACAAGAACCTCTTATCAACCATACTATCTTTCTAGGTTATCGAATGCCACCTTGCTCTTCAATTTTTAAAATTTAATCTTATAATCCAATGCTAACTGAAAACAAATTCCATTATCCAACATATACATATTCATGCATTGAATTTAACCATATAAAATAAAAGCAAATCTAATAAAATAATAATAATATTGATAGTACTACAATATCACATTATACCTCTAATCTTAACAAATTTCTTTATTCATATTCACCAATAATGGATTCTAAGCTGAAATGGCTGTAGCCATGCATGATAAGTATTCAATTTCTTCTTGTACCTACCAATTACATCTCAATTAGTTTAACTAGTTTCCGGATTCATATCAAATCAATCATCACGCTGCACCGAATACCCCATCCAAGCAGATGCTTATCAACAGACTGCAAAATAAGTTTATACAAACACTTGAATTTTGAAACAGAGAACAACAGCCTCTTAAAAGACTCTCAGGATGAACACATACAAGACCCATATGTTTTGTAGTCACAAAAGCTCAAAAAAGAAAAGAATACTAAAGCACCCTCTTTAAAATTTTACATCATTTATTGTCATGACATCTAAATTATAAGGACATAGTCTAGTTCAGTCAGATTGTTCTATGGGCCAAGTATTTCAACTTGGCTAGCCATTTAAATATCTAATCAAAGACTTCATATTCTAACTATTTTTCTTTTCTTCTGAGATTTTATCTGTATCTCAAACATAAGAAAATTGAAAATTAACAGATCATTACACTCCAAATACCTCTTGAACTTCTATAGGAACAAAATTAACCCCAAAAAAGATGATGCCATCGATCAATAACTGCTATAAATAGGATTTCACTGTAGATACAAAAATTACGAGAAAAATTTTTAGTCAATTATCAACTGCTCCAGTAAGTTCGAACCATGGAACAAACCATCTTAAAAGGGAAGATTCTTCTAGATCAAGAAAGTTTTACATGAAGAATTCTACCCGCGAACAATGCGGACATGCTTAAACGATACAGGAATCCGAACCAAATCAAAGAATATACAGATGAAACCCTTTTATCAAGCCAAATATCAAACAATAACCAAAGCAACTAAAATCACATCTCCGATTACGTTACCATTCAAGAGTTCTTATCTCTTGCACGCCCTATCAAGGCCCAAATTATTGACAAGAGGATTAAAAAACTTCAATATGAATCTCATATCTTGCACAGAATACGAATAATATCTCAATCAGAAGACATAAATCAAATGATCTCCTCGTACCTCAACCAGACCCGACAATAATGTTGTTGATAGGGATGAAGATGAGCTTCACGAAAAAGCCTACGAATCCCATCACAACGAATCCGATCGCTGTACGGAACGCCACCTTCGTGAATTCTGCAAAATCCCGAAACAATCACGCATCAAATCATCAGCAGATGGAAACATACACATCGCAAAAATAAATAAATAAACAAAAAAGAGATTGAAATTATTTAAACAAAAAGGAAGTACCTTTGCGATCGGGTTTGTGGCACCGCTTAACGAGGCGTACGCTGTCTTTTGCGAAATGTCTGAGAGGATCGAACACGTTGTCGATGGCGTCCATTTCTTCCTTCTGGGGGTTTTCCTGACTCCCTTTGACGAGTTCTGAGTGAACGAGGAATAGAGTTTTAGATCTGAGGAATTCAACGGAACAGACTGGTGATACGAGACGCCAAAGCCGATATTTATTTTATTTTACCTTTTATTTGACCAAAATACCCTTTTTCAGAATGGCCACGTTTTACACCTGCGTCGTCTTCAACGTCATTTTTTCTTTTATTTTGCTTTGAAAGACAGACAAATTGAAATCTCCTTTGATGTTATATGGAGTCAAATTTTTGAAGTGCAATGAGCATCATATAATGCATTATATAGGAGAACCTGTCGTTCGATGAATCAAATGGGTGCATCACTTTTTGGCTGACAAACCAGACAACAATTTTGCAGAATTAAGGAACATTTAGAGCGAATCGCAAATCAAGATATCTTCCTTGAGATAACATAGAAATTAATGTATAAAATGATCAGCCGGACATTCAAATTCTAATTCATAGGAAGGTAATATTATCAAATACAACCACCATGGCTTGTCAAGAAAAGCTGTTAGCTAGTTGGAAGTGCTTCAACTTCAGATTGTGGATGTAGATGGTGAATTTCAAGAGGTTGCAGACATGGACTGCATATATCTTTCCGGTGACTCATAATTTGTTCAAAGATCATTGCATTCTCCTAAAGCTATCAAAATGGTATTTCAGGGAAATAGTGAACCATTTATAGAGATGCCGGTTCAATCAATGTATGCTGGCTATCTTTTTGCACAAGCTGGAGTGGAGTCTGGTCATCTTTCGAGCACAGCCGCTCGAGGGACAAATGACAAGCCACGAGTGTGGCGACGACCAAAGCTGACAGACGAAGGAGTGGTGTCTGAAGTGCTTAGTCAAGAGACAGCTGAAACAAGGCCATCGATGGTTTCATCTTCTACTTCCATGGTAGTTGAAGCTTCGTTGTTATGTACAGCTTGTTGATGGATGGCCTTTTTCAAGATCTCAAAGGAAGGGGGGAACTTATGCTTGTCCACCAGATGCTGTCGCCGACTTTTATAGTTCTAGAACTTCAACCCAGTCAGCCTTCAACCAAGCGTTCATATTGTCACACACAAGCACACCGCAATATAGAGATTAAATGAAATTATGACGACAAAATACGAGAAGAAAACTGCACATCCAACAATAAAATGTGTATGTTCTTATAGTCATGAGTTAAAATAACTAATTCGGATTCTAAGACAAAATCACCAGTTCAGCTAGAAGTTCGCGTTCATGTTGCCGGAAGCAAAGATGGGCGAATCGTGATTGAAGCAACGACGAGCGGAATGTGAGGGGCGGCGCGCTTGCTATCAATCAAAAGACTAGTTTATTATAAGTGAACCTAAGTTTTATCCGATGTTGGAGATGCGACAGTCTCACGTCAATCACTTGACGCTGTTGTTATTGTTAAATCTATCCGTATTCAACTTGTTTGTATAGAACCGTCGTCATGGCCAATATTTGATTTGGAAGTAAATTATGTTTGGATTATAGCCTGATCAGACCTCACCAAACCCACCGGATAACTGGGTGTCTCTATGAATTAAAGGGGTGTATGTAGAATCACTCTACAGTTTGGTTTTTCCATTTGCCTGATCCACTAGAAAACTGGGTATCTTTCATAGTTTAGATTTTAATTATAAATTAAAGACAATAAAGCTGCCTAAGTCAATATGTGATCGTTTCCTGCTTTGATCGTTTACTGCTTTGATTTTACCATCAAAGTGATAACATTGTGTCAATAAATTAAAGCCTAACCACCACCACAGTCAAAACGTTGAGAATTGTCAAACAACAACTGGGCATGTCAATATTGTATTGTGCTACAAGGCCATATGGCAAATTGGCAATCTGTATAGAAGAATTTGATAATGGTTTAATTGATTACAACTGGTTTAATATATCTTGGTATGCAAATCTATGTGCCACGCTATGCTAGTCTTACATCACTATTCTAACTAATCATCATTAAAAAGTCTATATTTTTGTGATTGGCAAGAGTTGTTGGCCAAGCTGATTGGTTCTGCGTGAATAAGAAAATTAAAAATGAAGTGTCATCACATTTCATGCGTGTAGTAGTGAAGAAAACTTAGTTCTACCAGCTATGGATATGGTTATCATTTATAATAATCAAGATTACCAAAGCCTAATCGAAGATTTAAGACTTGGTATTTTCGTTTGGCAGAAGGAAAAGAAAAGTGAAGACCCGGCTTAGCCTATCAAGTAACCAAGTGGGTTTTGCTTATTTCCGAGAATTGCAATTAGCATTATAATAGAAAGCAGTGTATTTGCATGCATATTGCCGAGGTTCCCATGTGAAATGTTGAACATTGGATTTAAAGTTTGTTAATGTGTCGTTCTCATCTCAAACCCACAAGCAATCAGGAGAGTTTCGATGCCTAATCAATCTAGAAATGCCCATAACAACTACCATTTCAACGCACTGATGCGTGCTTTTCCAGGACTCGATAAATGCTAATTGTCGTCTTTGAATTTGACTTGCAAGATTCCACCAAAAAACTTATCAGATGGCATTGGTGGCTACTTTCCAAGGAGAAAACTAATTCACCTACTATTTTACAGATCACAGACAGAAGTATAAACTAGGAAGATTAAGACGTGGCAATATCTTATTAGATAGTCGGGTTTGAAAGACAGACTGATATCCAACAAACAAGAAGCTCAAATATATGGTCATTAGATTACCAAAGAGTTAATGTTGAGTTCTTACATAAACTTACTCTGGCACCAGGTAAAGAAAACAATTTGTTTAACATTTATATGTTATGTTTGTTATGCTGATCACCTTCTCTGTTTTCGTCATTGTGTATTTTCTTTATATATAAGAGTCATCTATGGCCTAACCAAGGAGAGACAGACAAAAAGAGAGAAAGAAAAGTCGGACAGCTAGCTAGATAGTTAGAGAAAGAAGAAATGGAAATAGGAAGAGGGCTGCTGTTTTTGTTTATGATTCTTATGATTACGCAGAGAGGAGAGGGGCAATTGGTAGAAAATTTCTACAGCTCGACTTGCCCGATCGTGGAATCCATAGTGAAGCAGGTTGTGTCCACTAAGTTTAGCCAGACGTTCGTCACCATTCCGGGAACTCTGCGCCTCTTTTTCCATGACTGCTTCGTTGAGGTAACTCGTTATAATTGTTCATCTTCTACGTAAGTTTCGTTTTAAGTCTGTATGCAGTATGTACAAGTGTTGGATAAAATTTTGAGCCATTTGTGTCAGAATCGGATGCACATCGTTCACATGCTGATCGCATACTATGTTAACTCCTATGAACTGATCGAGTTCAAATTTTACATGCAACGGTGCCAGAAAAGTTGTTTTTTAGTTGTCTAAATTCGCAGGATGAGAATTGAGAGACAGTTTTCTGTTCTTACAACAGAGAGGCAATGTTAACGCCGTCTTTTCATCAATTAATTTTTAGTAGACGAGGTCATTATTGGAGGCTATTACTTGCACGTTATAGCTGAGACAGGTGCATATTACCAAACCATATTGACTGGTAACTTAATAGGGAAAGGCACACTATCATTGACAAAGTAAAAAGCAATGCATGGGAAGACGAAAAAACACAATTTGCCACTGAACATGACATAGGCTTCTGTTTGATGTCCGAATTTTTATGTTCTAATCCTAGCGATACATCCACATCTTCGACTATAGGCTGTGGCGTCTCCTTGTTCGCTCACCAAAACTACTATACGTTTGACATACTAAGTGGATTAGATGGCTTTAGATATTTGATCCTGATTCAAATTAACTCGGAAAATTCTACTGCTGTTAGCATACTAGCTCAAATTATAATTCTCTTCTTTGGTTCCTCATATTTGTAATTTGAGTCTGTAATTTCTTTGACAGGGCTGTGATGCTTCAGTCTTGATTCAATCACCAAACGGGGATGCGGAAAAGGATGCCGAAGACAATATTTCCCTTGCTGGAGATGGGTTTGACACAGTGGTCAAGGCCAAGCAAGCTGTGGAAGCAGTTTGCCCTGGCAAAGTTTCATGTGCAGACATATTAGCTATTGCTGCAAGAGATGTCGTAGAATTGGTAAGAGTAGTATATATAAACAATCATACGTGAAGTCCATTTTATCAAAATGTTTTCACTTCAAAGCATATGACAATATTTTCCTTCGTGCTTGATGAAATTAATCAAAACTCAGGCTGGCGGTCCTTCATTCAAAGTAGAACTGGGACGACGAGATGGCCTTATATCTAAAGCATCAAGGGTCACTGGAAATTTGCCAGAACCTACATTTAATCTTGTCCAACTTAACACCATGTTCGCCAAACACAACCTTAGCCAATTTGACATGATTGCACTCTCAGGAGCTCATACGTTGGGCTTTTCTCACTGCAACCGCTTTGCAAATCGCATCTACTCATTTTCTAAGTCCTCTACTGTTGATCCTTCTCTAGATCCAGATTACGCCAAGGAGTTGATGCAAGACTGTCCCCGAGATGTCGACCCCAGCATTGCCATTAACATGGATCCGGTAACCCCACGGACATTTGACAATGTGTATTTCCAGAATCTAGTGGCAGGGAAGGGTTTATTTAGTTCAGATCAAGTGCTTTTTACAGACACGGAATCTCAGCCTACTGTGAATGACTTCGCCAAAAGCCCTGGTGACTTTGCAGGAGCTTTTGCCACAGCAATGATAAAGCTTGGGAGAGTCGGGGTGAAGACAGGTGAAGAAGGAGAGATAAGGAGAGACTGTACAGCGTTTAATTGATGAAAGCAATAATATAATTCATCTAATCAGCGTTAAGTGTAAAAACTGTCAATAATAAGCATTTGATTATGAAATAATTTGATCTTCAAAGGAGAATTAATTTCAATCTGAAAGCTCATTGTTTTTGAATCATATGTAATATTACAATCTTCCCTGTTAGCGTTTGTTAAATCAGATATTGTTATTGATAAACTGCTGTTGTACATGGTCATCCGTGGGAACTTGCTCTGTACGATAAAGAATGTTTAAGCTGCCAGCAGATTTTGATAATGTGCTGAATGAAGAAATTGAGAAGAGCATTAAAATAACTTGAATGAACAGAATAGTTTCATTAATTATATTTGCGTGCTTAGTTATTTGTTTTGAGGACAGAAACGTTAACACCAGACAAGGCCTAGCTAGTTCGAGTCAGCTAGCCACTCGCGTTTTATTAGCTCAGTTACGTTTTATTTGTAACCTCAGTAAATAGTATATAGAGCTTGTAATGTACATCTCACAGGTATGAACAGTAAGCTAGTCTTTGTTACTAGGGTTTTGTCAGAACCTTGTATATATGCCAATCATTGCAACATTTCTTTCAGCAATATACGGTTATCATATTCTCCTCTGTCGGCTGTGTTGCTTTGTCTTTGTCATTTTTAACTATGGTATTGTGGCCATGCTCTGACTGTTCTTCTTGGGCACTGCCTGCTTCACTACGGCTTCAACATTTGGACAACTGGGGCTGTAGAAATTGTCTAGCAGTCGCCATTGTCCACTGTCAACCATCATCAAAACGATTAGCAAAAGCACTGTTACTTCCATTTCTTATTATAAGTTTCCTCGCCTCTCTTTCTATAAATTTTCTCTCTCTTTCTTTAAGATTCCTCTCCTTTCCTGTTATCGTTTCTTCCTTACTTCCCAGATAGTGAGATATTCATAGGAAGAGTCATTGTAGATCATCATTAATTAAGATTACATTGGTTTTTCCTTATCTCTGCATGAAAGCTCTATGAAACCATTAATTAATGATCAGATTTAAAAAGTGTCAAAAATAAGTACTTGATGGTGAAATAATTTCTTTAAGACTATTAATTTCAATAGAAAGCTCATTGTTTGCATGGTTCTGTGTTTCTTTTCATTCTGTTGGTGTAAAAATCCTGTCCGTTTTGTCATCGTCCTACCATATAGAGATGTGAAAGTGATATGGAGGAAGGTAACTATTTTTATTTTGAAAACAACGTTGTTTCATATTGAAATCAATTCTTCTTTAAGAGCTAAAACAAAAAATGTTATGTTGGCAGCGTCATGTTCTGCACATAAAAAAATTCATTCTTCTTCTGACTAATTGAATGAAGCTTTCACATTAGCAATGAGAAAGCTCGGAAATGGGAGTAACAAGAAGGAAATGTTCATACTTCAATGATCATGAAGCCCAGATTTCATCCTAAACGGCATCACATATTCGAAGAATTCTAAATGATAATCTCTGAAATTTTCATTCTTCTGTTTCTCTTTTCCATTATGTCTGTGAAACAACAAATGAAGTATGTCACTTGTGAATGAACAAGATCAGCCGCATTGGTAAGAAACTGTCATTAGAAATTTGCTGCTTAATGTGCCGAACCAGCAAAAATCAATCATGTATTATCAAGTCCAAAATACCAGAATAAACTGTCATGATAAGAAGAGTGGAAGTATATAATAACAACAATCCAAACTGAATATTTCATGACCACATGGTAGTTTGCAATCACGGAACAAAGGAAAAAAAATACAAAATTTTAAATCTTTTACAGTGTGCTAGCCTCAGCCATCGTCCTCATCATTAGTGTGATAACAAGCTCAAGACCATTCCACACAAACTGATTCAGAAAACAAGTGCACCGCCACAAATCAATGATGTAGTCTTATTATGCAACCTCATTTTACTTATCGCACATTTGCAGTGCGAGATTTTCCATAAAGGTTAGAATAGACTATCTTAGTCCGACTTACAAGAATCATGCTTAAGACAACGGCAATAATGCAAAATCCTGACATTATCATGGAAGTAAGAAAGAAGCATATCGAACCTTCACATTTCAGAGGTTCGTCCACACCAAGCATACCTGCCAAAATTGGCCTTGCATTTGGCAGAAAGTGATGGTGTTGATGTTGCTTCTCTGCTTCACGGTCGTAGATATAGCTGGCAAGTAGACCAGAGAAAACAAGTGAACCTGCTGGATTAGCCATTGTAAGGAAATTGTACAAAGCCCCAAATTTTTTCAAGCCAAACAACTCGGAGGCAGCTGCTGGAACAATTGCCCAGTGTGACCCATAACCAAGCCCAATCAACAGAGTACCAATGTACATGGCACCAGGCCACCCCATCCCCAAAAAGACATGACCAACTGCCATCAGGAATTGTGCGACAGCCATTGCTATTGGTCGTGGATAAGCATGGTCCCTATTCAATTATATCATCAGATCAGTAAAAGGACTGAAACTTGAGCAATAACTAAAAGACTATTTAATTACCAAGTAGGTGCAACTAAAATTAGATTATACCTCACAACAATCTCAGAGAAGTAACCCCCACCAATACGGCCAAGAAAGTTCCAAATACTGATCATAGATACAAAGATATGAGTGTTATCATATCCTAAGGATTGACTCATCTGACCCAAATTATCAATCACTGTTAGCCCGGATCCAGAACCCAATAGAAGTGAAAAAAATATTAGCCAAAAATCTGCCTTGATTAAAGCCTGCATCAAGGTAAAGTCCTCCCCTCTATGCGGGCCCCTCCTCCTCTTGACCCTTACCGCTCCTTCTGCCGCTGCTTGGAATAGTTTTGTTTGCAATTGAGCAATTCTCTTTTGCCTTTCTGATGCCGGAAGTAAATCTACTTCCTTAGGTTTCTCATCTTCCACCTCACTGAGAATTACCTCATGAGCTTCCTGTCCAGAATTTCCAGGTTCTGTTTTTTCTGGTTTTGGTAGGAGGACCTGTTCTGCTGGATCTATTGGCTCCAGAAAGAAACTTAATAACACAGGAATCACAATGGGAATAATAAGAAGGACAAACAAAATCAACGTGAAAATTTTTATCACAGTGTGGTTCAAATCAACTAGATCTTCAACTAGCATGACACCCATCAGATAAGCTGCCAGCAGAAGGCACACACTATAAATAAAGGCAAAACTTGAGCCATCAGATGGACGCACTTGTCTATGACCTCCAACAGGTCTGATAATGAACATCGAAGCAACAACAACCATTGCTGGTCCAACTGCAACCATGAATATTAGAGATGCATGATCAGGAGAATGGATCATTGTATATATTTGAGTCATAATTGCACCACCTAACCCAGCAAAGCCCTTCAGTATTCCCACAACGGGACCCCGGCTTTTTGGAAAGTTTTGCACACAAGAAACCAAAGCAGCAGTATTGAAGTAGGTTTCGCCATTGTTTCCCACGAATATAAGAATGCACATCTGCATACTGATATGGATCAACAATTTGACTTGAGGGAAGATGATAAATGAGATTCAAAGGTTTCTTAATTCTTTTGGACATTTTAAATGTTGAAAAATGCAGAATTATACAAGGAATACTCCAAGCATAGTTCAACAGAGCAAGAAATAATTCTAGCAACCAAGAGGATATCAATTAACTATAGAGTAAGCTCCCGTCTCAAGCATAGATGCAACACCTTAAAAGACTTTCAGAAAATTTAAGATCAATCCCGCCAGATCAAAGCTTCACTTTCTCAAGATTAGGCAATTAGTGCCGGATGACTGCAATATACTGTAAAATGCACATCACTTGGAAAATAAGTCAATATGGATTACTTGCCATGACAATAATTTCATTCACCTGTATTTATGGTACACATGTTTTCCCTGGATTAATAATTAAATTTCAAAAAGTTTCTAAAAAACAAAAAAAATCCCATACACCATAAAGTTTCTACCACCTATTTTCAGACAGCAAACAGCATATAAAAATAAAAAGCCTTATTGATTCATAATAAACATCAAACTGCAGAAATCATCATGGTGTCACAAGTTAGTACCCTCCCTATAAGATTTGAGCACGGTATGCTTCCAAATATATAAAATTTTACCACTTTCTTTGAGATACAATACTGCATATGAATGGTGTAAGGTTAATTATCCAATATAAGGCACTGGTTGAGAAAAATACAGAAATAGACAGGATTTAAAATCGAAACAGAAATCCAAGTTGTGAATGGAAATTGTTTTCTCGAAAGCACTTTGATCTATTATCATTCAGATAAGAAAAATTAGATGTCAACTGCAGATATAAACAGATATGTTATGCCAGCCATGTTCCTAGCAGTTTTCACGTTTTATTATGCCAAAGTCGTAGGTTGGTTCTTAAACCATGAAATGTAAACTGCAGTTCCAAAAGTTCAATCTGTAGTGTATTAAATTTTAAATAATATATTGATTGTCTTGTATGACACAACTACTAGGGAAATGATGATAAAACAGTAAGAACAAACTTTCAGGTTTTCTCTTTTCTTTTTCCAGGAACTTTACAGTGTGACACTCCAATAAATGTAGTAGATGCAACTGAGATTTAAAATACAGCATTTTTCTCCCTATCTGGAGGCCTCGAGAGCATTTTTGGACTGGCTTACCAGAATTTGCAAATGATGGCCACCAACTTAGCTACTAAATTCTCCCAAATTATCATAATCATGCCAAAAGTTACTGAAAAACTAGAAACCAAGATAATTGATCATTCTTCTTGAAAGCTAATCAAGCAATATCTCTTATCAGAATTAAATATTTAAGAGAAAAAAAAATAAAGGAGATAGAAATTGCCACCAAACTCAAAAGTATAGTTTTATTCTGTGCATTAAATGATAACAAGAAAAATAACCAGACGCAGAAAGAGATATTAAAAGAAAGAAAATGCATCATTTGAAGAAACCAAATACTGTTTTAAAAAAGAAAACATTTGTATCAAAATCTTTCCAGGACGTAAAAACAGAAAAACAGCAACAAAAAAAATGTCAAACTTTTCACTTGGAAAAATGCTTCAATTTTTTGAAATTGACAGAATATTATAAATCAAACAATTTGCCCTCTGTTCAGCGAATCTAACGGGGAAAAGCAAATTGAAATCCTTGATTAAACATCATGGCCAAATAAAATAAAAAAACAAAGAAAGAAAGAGAGATTAAACAGACAAACAACAATCCAATTAAACAATCAAAGAAAGCAGAAGATTCATTGCCAGTGAAAAAAAAGAAGGGAAACCAAAACAAACAGATAAACTTGCTTACAAACTCAACGAATCGGATCAAATAGTACCAAGATCAACAACTGATAACTAAACATCTACTGATTAAAAGGAAAGACTTTTTTTTTTTCCAGAAGGATACTCACAGCCCACAAAGGCAAAACAGGAGCTCTCCCGGTGACAATCAACCAAACCCAACCATAACCAATAAAATTCTGCAAAGCACCAACGAGAAGAGCACCCCACAAAGGCAAAACCTCGCACAAGCTACCAGCCAAAAAGCCAACACTGTCTCCAAGATCCTTTGCCACACCAAGCCTGGCAATCTGCTTCTGATTATAGCCCAAAGAACTCTTTATGACAGGCGATATGCTTCCAAACAAGTACCCAATCCCAGCACAGGATTGAATCCACATTGCTGCTACAAACACCAGCCATCTGTTGTTGATAAACGAAACAAAACTTTCCCGAAACTTACCCATCAATCATTCACTCGCTCAATCCTGAAAACAAAACAAAAAATGGACGTGTTTATGTGCGTAAATATGTACAAGATTGAATTTTTTTCGAAGTGATTTTATAGTTTCTTCAGTTAAAGCTTGGTGGGTTTATATACAAAACAACAAAAACGTGTAAGTGGTGATGTTGATGATGAAGATGCGTAGTTGATGTGGGCTCACAGATCATTCATTCATGGCAAATGTATTTTCACTGTCTGAAAAATGGACCGGTGATTCCGGTATTTACAGGAGTGCCACCGAGGTTTTTATGACTTACGTATTACGGTACGGCCGCCTTCTTCTGTAGAAGAGAATTGACATCGAGCTGACGCCATAAATGATAATATCCTCAAACAGGGAGAGGAAAATGGTCGCTTTCTCCGTAATTTGATTTTCAGTTTTTGACTGTTTGACTACTCTGAATGAATGATCCAACGGTTCAGATTGGATAATGCGTTGTTTAATTTTACCAAATTAGTTAAAAGATCTAACAGAAATAAAGAAATTCAAAATATTACCTTCAAAATATGACTAATATTTGACCATTTAATTACAGCTTTATATTATCAATTAAATTTCTAAAATTTTATTTATTTATTTGTTGATATTAAAATAAATAAAATAATAAAAATTACATTTAAATGTAAAAATTACCTGTATTCTTTTTTATTATTTATTTACATTCACGGTTATTTTTACTGTTTTAGCCACCAGGTGTTAAATATTTATTTTCAGACAATTAAAATATTAATTAAATATTACAACTAGAGTCTAAGCCATTTGTGTTGTGGACGTGGAATATTTGTCGTTTTGTTATCCATGAATAAGACTAAAAAATCCACGTGTCAAACGTGTCGTTGATCTTATCGTCATAAAGTCTCGTGGCAGATCAGGCCCGCTCGACGGAAACACACGACGGGGCAACTGCAACGGCTCACGTCAACCGACGCTAGGCCTCACGATTTGGCAGCAACAGCAAGACAGACAAATCACAAATTTGCTTGCGATCTTGGGACGGAATCATGATTGTATAACATAAATTAATGGTTTAAACATAAATATAATTTTATTATAATTATAATTATAATAATATATTATTAATAACATAAAAAATATATTATATAACATCCTTAATAACTTGATATTTTATAAAATTTTAATTTTATTTTAAATTTTTATAAAAATAATTTTAAATTATAAAATTAAAAAAATTAAATATAACAATATATAAATATATCGTAAACAAACTCTTAATAAAGATATAGAAAATTGATCTTTAAATTTTAGTACAATTTGCAAGAGGGTGGTAATTACGATGTCTTATAATTCAAAAAATTTTAAATGACTAAGGTTATTGAGAGTTTCAATGATAAAAATTTGTTATTATTTAATTTAAATTTAAAGATTATATAAAATTTAATATTATTTTTATTTAAATAATATTATCGTAGAACAAATAAAACGACCATCAGAATAGTCTGATATTGCCATCAATTAATACAAAAATAATTAATAAAAAAATACTATATATATATATATATATTTTTAATTCATTTTAGAGTTCTCTCCCTTTTCAAATTTTTTTTATGCGTGGATGTATGGTTCTTTCGTCATTTATTCAGTGTATATAGAGAGAGATATACAGAAGAAAAGAAATGGCGAGAGAGCCAGTCTTCCCTTTTTTTATAGAAAGGAATTTTCACTACCATGGCCGGGGGGATTTTTCTTTTTTTACATGTGTTGAATTTGTGGCATGTATTTATAAACTAGAGATAAAGATTTACACTATTCATTTAATGGAAAATTTAAAGACTCTGTTTAAAAGCAGAGAATTTTAAATTTACTGTATTTTTTTTAGTAAATTTACTGTATTTTTTTTACTATTTGATTTACACTTTGAAAAGGTAGTTTGGGGCACAAAGACAAAGAAACCAATCACAAAATCTATGCATTATTTAGTAGAATAGAAAACTGTGTCTTCTTTTGTTTGGGGAGCAGTTTGTTTGATGGTATCGAGAAAGTTTTACGTGGGATTGTCTTCTAGTATACTGTATTGTATTTTACTCGTATAATTAACTTCAAAATTAGATAGCATTCACATGGCATTGAAGACAAGTAATTAAAACATCTCACTGCAACTGTAAGCTTCGGTAATTTAATCACTATCGTAATTTTCTCACTCTCTGCAACTGCAAGCTTCCAAACAGATTAGCAATGAAAATACTTTGAAAAATTTCCAATCGTACTTGATGCGCGGTAGAATTTTCAATTAAACCCGCTAGTACCCTGAGGAAATTTCAACTAAAAACCTTAAGCATCAGATTACGGCTTTGAATTGCAAGTCTTCAGCACAAGGACAATTATACAAGAACATTGACCTATGGAGACACAATATAATGGAGTATATATATTTTTAGTTCTTTCATCATCTTCATGGGTAGAGGAAGTTTGCAAACATGGAGAGAGAGCTCTTGGATCTTGCTGGTGCTGCCCATACAGAAAGCGAGTTTGGGTGAGTTTTTTTGCTTTGCGTGGTTGTTGCTTCATTCTCAACGGCATCCATGGCCATATTCGTTTTGATCACAGCAACCCAAAGAAACGTCGAATGGGTGAATGGTAGTCTAAAGGTCTTGAGTCTATTGACTACAATTTTCTATCCTCTGTTGAAGGATCCACTCTTGGCCTGCAAATTGATGCAAAGAGTCGTTCAACAGAGGATTTCAGTAATGATTCAATTAAATTGGCTAGCCCAAAAGTGGATGGCAGTGGGAAGATTGATCTGGAAAGCCAACTGCACAAGAAATTGAGTAATCAAGAAAGTTCCCGAGGCCTCAATCTAAATTCTACTTCATCAACTAGCTCAAATATGGTCGCTGATGGGAAGAATGACTTAAAACGCCAACCACAAATGGAACTGAGCAGTCAAGAAGGATCTCTCGGCAGCTACACACGGCTTCTTCTTTCTCTACCTCCACCAAGATCTCCATCAGACTCTTGGCTGAAGCGTACTTTGCCCACTGTTTCTGCAAAGAATTCATCTTCATGGTCTGCCCTTGGTACTTACAGTACCTCCAGAGTTCAGACTTCAAAGATGCCCCCCGTTGATCCGAAGTAGGAAATTGTTGTTAAAACCTCCAATGTACAGCATGGACATTTGCGTTTTTCTGTGGTATTTTTACAGCTCTTCCTTCCGTTGTTTGTTTACAATTTTCACTACTCTGCGGGTTGATTTACACTTACTTTACTCCCTAATTCCTATTGTCTCAGGAACGGCTTACAACAATACAAGAAAATTAGAAGCCTTAAGCCCATCAACGGACTAGTGTATATGCTTGCTTCGGTACGTTCCATAGTTTTAATAGAGCTTTAAAGGGTTCTGAAAATACTTTTTGCATCTCTTTCAAAAGCTTCTTCTTCACCAGGCTCCTAGCTTGCCGTACTCAGGTACAACGGAAACCCGTAAATCCACGTGCTCATATAATATTCATCCCGTTATAAAAAGAGTTACATCTAGTCGGTTTCTTGTACATCCTTTCAAATTTCCATGAACTTGAGTTGGTTTGCTTTTGTATTTTTTGGTATATATTATCTTCTTAAAAGGGAATCTTTAACAGTTGTATTTCGTTTCTGTAATAAAAGAGAAGAATCCTTTTTATACGTGATCTGTCAATTATAGTCAGGATAGTTTTTTTTTTGGCAAAGATGATTGGTTTCTGGAGACCGATGTTCGGATATTTTATAGAAGATAATTTCCTTTGCCGTGTGTGGCTGGCTTTTGTAATTTTGTCTGGAAGATGACAGCCGCAGGATTTGTGCATGGACGTGGAAAATCAATGCACATATATTTAATAAAAGTCAATGTTCCGCTTGTCTGAATCAAGTCTTAATTGGATGATTAAGTTTGTCATTGATTCATGAGAACCACCACTAAATCACCGTTGCGTAATACATTTTGGGTTGCCTTGGCTAATCGTCACGATCTCAAATCAATCCACTGTCAATGACTTGTCTGCATAACTATTTTCAGTTGATAACCCTGTTATTTCGCATGACCTTCGCTTGTTGACTTATATGCTCCTGTAAATTTCCGAGTCTCTGCAACTGGACGCTTCCAAACAGATTACCAATAAATACTTTGAAAACTACAAAATCATAGGTCCCAGTACATGAAGCTTGATAGACTTTTCCATTACACCGAATTAATTGAGTGAGGACCAGCAAATTAAAATCCTCGGGCGTCACGGCTTGGAATTCCAATTATTCAATACAAGGACAATGGCACAAGAACATTGATTGATTTTTTGTGTGTTTGTGTGTGTGTGTGTCTATATATATATATATATGTAGTAGTTCTTTCATCATCTACATGAGTAGAGGCAGTTTGCAAAAATGGCGAGAGAGCTCTTGGTTCTTGCGGATGCTGCCCATGCAGAAAGCAACTTTGGGGGAGTTCTTTTGCTTTGCATGGTTGTTGCTTCATTCTCAATGATATCCATGGTCATATTCGCTTGCGCTGACAGCAGCTCAAAGAAAAGTCGAATGGGTGGCGGAGGCGGTGGCGGATGTGGCGGAGGCGATGGAGGCGGTGGCGGATGTGGCGGAGGCGGTGGAGGATGTGGCGGAGGCGGAGGCGGAGGCGGTTGTTGAAGAAAATTATGAAAAAAAAAAAAACAAGTAGATAAAAAAATTGAGCATACAAAATTTCATATATTTTCCTACAGTAATTAGTATTAGCGTCGGTGTTGCGGTTGTTTTATACCTCTTTGGTGTTTTCTTTATTATGTATCTCCATGTACATTTCTCTATTATGAATTCTCATCCCGTTGGTTTGTACCATTTATCGCCAATTCAATAAAATGGGATCATTCATTGTTTATACACGGTGAATTTGCACCAACACTCACTCCGCAACTCTCTCTGAGAGAAAGTAAAGAGACAAAATTAAGTGTTTCCATCAAATAGACCACCTTGATTTCAAACGAATACAACTATATTATTTCAATTTTAAATAAATACAAACACAAATATAAATTAATTTTTTTTATCAAATATATCACTCTAATTTCAAACAAATAAAGGCAAAAAAAAATTTCAAAACACTGGAGCAAATTTGATTGATTTCTTTGTGGATAGACATCGTAATCACCTCACTCTAATAAATATATATTTTTTAAAGTACGATAAAGTGGTTTTCCAGCTCATTGAGGGGAAAGCGAAAGGGGAAGAAAAAGTATTAGCCAATGATGCCCAACAGGTTTCCATTGGTATCATTCCTAGAAGTCAAGTTCGTGACAAGGCAACCAGTTCAATATTCATAATATTTTAAGTGTCATTTGTGAAAGCAACTATTAATTAGGGAATTAATTAATCTTCAATTTGATTCAGTTGTTAGACCCAATACATGATGTGACATCCAATCCTCCGTGGGATTTTTAGCTTATCTAAATCCACAGTATATTATTGGATTCAAACAGCAAATTAAGCATACCCACTTGGTCCAATTGAATTATTAATTGTGATTAGCAGAAACTGGGAAAGTGTCGGCAACAAGGCCCATCTGTCCCAGGGGCTTAAGAGAGACACTTCACATGTGTTGGGCTTGAGCTTCACCCGTTCAGGCTCAAGCCCACCGATTGATGCTCTCCTTAGTATTCTCCACTAGTGCCTCCGCTTATCTTTATTTATGTCGACTGTAACAGCAGGTGGTGCATTCACCATTGGTTGTATTGACTGGTAATTTTTGATTTAAGTTCAAATCCAATTGCAATAAGAATCCAAATCCAGCTAAGAATACCATAATCACTGCATTAACACCATTGCAAACTGACCAACCGACCGATTTTGCCGAACTTCTGTATAAGAGAATCATATCTGCTTTAGAATAACGTGATTGCAGAGAGATCCATTCCAAAACCCAATACCAGAAGCAATGAGATTCTCAGAAAAGTGCTTTTCAGTTTTAAGCACTAAAAATTTACAGACACACTCGATTGGCAATTGCCCCGCAGGCCACGCCAGCACCATGATTAGAAGGATTCATGGTCCATTGTTTCATGGGTCCTATGCTGCCTCGGTTAAAAACTGTAAGATAGATACAAATGCAATTTCTGAAAACGTTTTTTACAGAGGAATATGATCCGAAACTGCACACACACACGCACGCACGCACATATAACCACAGTGATGATTCTCTATCAGTGTTGATTGCATTGAAATTTCCTATATATATATAAATAACTCCACAGTGATGATGTACTGTCAGTGTTACTTGCACTGAAATTTCCTTTCCTTTAAACCGTAGTGCATGTGATGATTAAGAAAATGTGAATCCCAATAGCTTGATTCCATGGCCTTCACTTTCCTACTAATCAATTCTTGTCTCTTCTTCCCGAAGCAAGATCACTCCTTTATAATACATACCATACCCTCTCTCTGATTTCATTGCCACCACTCTGTTTGAGAAATAATATCCGTCATTTGAAGGCCGAGAGATGGCAGATTGGGGGCCTGTTTTTGTAGGAGTTGTGCTGTTCATATTGCTAACGCCAGGCTTGCTGATTCAGGTACCCGGTCGCAACAGATTTATAGAGTTTAGTAATCTTCAGACCAGTGGAGCTTCCGTTCTGGTTCATTCTATTCTGTATTTTGGTCTGATGTGTATCTTCTTGTTAGCTATTGGTGTTCATATGTACATAGGCTCATAGCCTAGAAATGATAATTATTAATTGGTACTAAATACTGATTGATTGTTTTCTTCTGAGTTAGAGAAATTGGCATGCCATTGTTTAATCGTTTGTTAACTATCATGTTACTTCTGTACCTTTGTTGGGATCAAAATTTGGGATTATGAATCAAGTGTTTTTATTGGATTGTAAATCGAGTTCCTCTGCATACATATGATGTAACAAACAGCAATTGCAATCTTTCCATCTTTTTGACTTGTTCTATCATATATGATTTGAGTTTGCTTGGTTGGCAATGGTAAATCTTGTTCCGAATAATTTATATTCACCTGATATAGAAGTTTAGAGGGTTCCACAATCAACCCTTTTCTTTGAGGATGTAGAAGTTGAGAGGATTTTACACTCGACCCTTTAGTTTGAGGATGCAGGTTTCATGTTCATTTCTGGATTTTCTGGTGAGTTAATGCATCAATTTTGAGTGAATGAGATGCATTTGCAATAAAACATAGAATCAAAGAATTTCATGTCCCACTAAGTGAAACAAAATGCTTGATCTCATTATCATCTGTCGTAGGAGCCACTTCCTTGCGGGGGAATGTTTCAATTATATGAGCATTTGTAGTTTTCATGAACTTGAGAATTTGCTGCCAAAATGGACATTTCCTTTTTCTTTTTCTGGCATATCATATGTTTTACCACAAGCTTAAACCAGAAGAAGAAGTGAGAAAAACAACCCAACCGCTGACAAAGACAGTAGCTGCTATTCTTTCCACTTGAATGTGTTCTATGTACCACAAATAGCAAATTCAATTTTTTAAGAACCAGGCGAGGACAATTGGCAGCAGCCATGAGAGGCCCGTAACAGTGATGTTCTTGGAAGTGAATGGCGATTTGGCAGCTACACAGCCGTTTCATAGACAAAAATTTAATCTAATTTTCATTTGAGCTTTCATCAAGTAACAGTAATAAAAAAACAAGATGCAAGAAAACTGGTATTTCAGAAATTCTTCTAACACAAAAGAAGGTCCATATCGTTTACAGTTTGCACAAACTTTCTGAAACACCCTTTTCCTTCCTAAACAAAGAGATGAAGATGAAGAACAACAAGAAATAAAATAAGAAACAAAGCATAGAGAACAGTGTGCACAAATATGGAGGCCACACTAGTCTTCATGTTCAAAAAATCCACAGGTCGATTCTTCGCAGGGATCTGCAACACCAGCCCCGGCGACAGAAACGCAAACAGCGCCGCAGCTATCAGCGGAGCAGCCCAATCATTCATCTTAAGCCTCGCAAATTGTCTGCAAAACTTCCCAATTCAGCCCTTCGAAGCAGTTCAAAACCACCCAAGAGAATGAAGAATAGTGAAAGCAGGCATGTAAAAAAATAGGAATCCCATAAAGTAATAAGATGGACCATCGATTATCAACTTTGTGCTTCTTTTAATAACTTTTTTTGCTTTGTTGGGATAAGGTATGGCATCATTTCTGTAGATCATTGTCGACCATAATTGCATAATTGATGTGCCTTTTTGTAAATCAAATATGCAGTAAACATATAGCAGCTAGTGGTTGTTGCTTAATGCTTCATCACCATTCATTTTTCAAACTAACTAGTGTTTGATTATTTCACAAGCTTTCTTCTTTTCTAACAGAGAATAATTGTTTAAGGAATTAACTAGAACTATAAGTCAAACATAAAAGAGAATTGGTCCACCATCTTATTATCTTTTCCTTCTAATTTTTATTTCTTTCCGATAAAAGCAAGAAAAAATTTTTTTTGACATTTTTTGATAATCACCGAACAAATTAAAAAAATTTAAAAGAGCTTTCGATATTAATTTTTTTTAATTAGTCAAAAAATCAAATTAAACGGGCATTATCCATTCTTATGGCTTGAATTAAATTTATTGTGTAGCAATTAAATTTGAGACTATATTATAATTATTTAAGAATTAAAATAAAAGTTAGAATAATTAAGTGTAGATTAAAATAAATATTTTAAGGTATAATTATAAAGACCCGTTACCTTAATTTTAGAATAAAAAATTAAAACTAGTAAATTATGAATATTAAGATGATTTGACTAAAATTATATTCTAATGTGTTGCTACGAAGACTGATCTATAATAATATGTTAAAATTATTACTCTAAAGTTATGTATTTTAACGGGCAAAACGATAATTTTAATAAAAAAATATGTAATATTTTATTAAAAATAAAAATTAAATTTTTATTTTTTAATTTAAATAAATATTTAATTTTAACATATTATTATAGATCAGTCTAAGTATTATCATATAAAATACTCGTACAGTATCTTTCTTGTGCATACAAAATTTTAATTACTCTTAAAGCGAACTTTCACTGGTGCTCTCTTCATAAGCTACCATTTTTATCTGCTCATTTGATCACTTCGTTAATACGAGTCTCTTTGAACAATGGCTGACTGGGGTCCAGTGCTAATCGGGGTGCTGCTGTTTGTGTTGCTGCAACCGGGGCTTCTGTTTCAGTTGCCGGGAAACAGCCGACAGTTGGAGTTTGGTAGCATGAAGACCAACGGCAAAGCTGTTGCTATTCACACTCTTATCTTCTTCATCATCTATGCTATACTCATCTTGGCCGTCCACGTTCACATCTACACCGGCTGAACCGGTTACTGGGTATGCATCTTTCTTCAAGTCTGTCGGGAGATTCTTTGTTTTGGGATTAAGTTCATGCACAGATCTGAATACGGGGATTGTTGTTTTTGGTTCTTGTTTGCATATTTTTCAAATGGGCGAGAACAGGCCTGTAAATTTATTCACTCTTTTAAACTTAAAAATAGCAGGAAAAGAGTTCAAGACTAGTTCTACCATCTTCAATTTCTTTGATATATTTAGTTTCCTCACCCACATCTAATTTAATTCAATATTCTGATGGTCGGTTCTGTTAGCTCTTGAGATTCATTTGGTACAGTTTTGAACTCTGATTTCTTTTTTTCCTTGGTTGTATTGCACCCTTTATCGTTGATATCTGCAAGTTCAAATAATTGTTGCCCCTCACAAGATTCAAAGGCATATAATTTATGGCTATTTGTACTGCTTGTTACCAACTATCCAATCCTTTAGAGGGTTTTGGTTCTGATTCAAGGTAGCCGAAATTTATCTCAAGAAAATGAAATGATATACTCTCTTCTGGTTCACTTTATTCCTGAGAAACAGTTTAATATTGATGCCTGCTCATGGCCAGGGGAAGAACGGCGGCAGACAATGCCTGGGTCCAGTGGAATATGGTGCTTTCCTACAATTACGCATGCAATATTTCCATTAAAAAATTGCAAATCTATCTCCTTTCGGCGCAACCTTGCTTGAGATCAGAGTTGGGAAAAGTTGCTTTCAGTTTAATTCTTATTCTTATAAAAATTAATGATGAGGGAGAATTTTTCATTCCCATGATGCTGTTTGCCATAGGCCAGAAAAGTAAAGTTCATAAGTGCTATGCAAGGTCCAGGATTTGGGGGGACAAACTATCCTCTTAGATTTAATCCAATCAAATCCCGGATCACGGCATCTAGCATGAATTCTGCAAATTCATGTTACTGCTAAATCAATCATAGAGATTTAGAAACCTTAGTCAGGTCTAACTGATCACAGACATGTTGAGAGAGAACTCATTATACATTTCTTTTCATGTTTAACCGAATAATCAAGGAAACTATGCATACAACAATTCACAAGGAGCCCTTAAAATGAAAATGAAAAGAAAAATTAAATTGGAAAATAAAAGAGAAAGAGAAAGGGAGATGAAACTAAAAACCCCCTACCTTGGCCGAAAAAGTAAAACAAATGGGAAAGTTGAGAACAAGAAAAAACAAAGCAATCCCAGTATGGGATAGGGGATCAATTGACACGTATGTGAATGCCGATTGCAATTACCAAGATAGTGAGTATGCAGAAGTATATAATTGCATGAACAAGTATGGCAATTCCACTGGTACACATGTTGCCAAACTCTACCACTCTTATTCTTGCTGGTAGCTGGAAAAGAAGACCTGGCGACAGGAGAATGAACAAAGCCACGGAGACGACGACCGGTCCCCAGTCTGTTCCCATCTCTTTCTTTCTTCCTCTTTCTTTAACTCCCTTTCTCTCTCAAGATAGATGTATGAAGAAGAGGGAATTTCTCTTAAACAGAAAATTAGGAAGGAAACTGATGTACATTCCTATTATGTAGAGGGCAAATGTATTGACGAAGGAGATGGGGATTCAAAACTTAATGTGTAAGAAGACGTTAGGTATAAAAGGAGGAAAGGTATGTAAACGCTAGTGGGTTTGCTTTACGAAGATGGAAAGAAAAAACACACTCTTTTAAACATTAACTACCAATAATTGATCACTTGAAGGCTTAAACAATGGGGGAGCCTTGAATAAAGATATCATTAAAGTCAAAATACAAAAAAAGCAGGTGCAATATGTAAAAGAGGTTAGGGCTAGCTGTTTTAGGAATGCTTCGCCCTTTGGTTTAGCTTCTTTCGGAAACGGCTAATTTATGTCTACTAAGGATGGTGGACACCAACAAAAAGAAGATGGACAAAGTAGAAAGACTATAGATTACTTAATGGCTTCACCTCAGAGTCTTCCATCACCAACACTATCTGAAGCTTTTCTGTAATCTTTATAGAGAACAAGTTAATATCATTAGTGATTGTCATTCTGAGACCACACAGACGTTAAACAATGCATCTAAGTTTCCAAACAGGACTGTTAGTATTATATTTAAGAAATCAGTACCCCAAAATCTATCACACTGAAGAAGGAGATGTAAGAAAACCTAGAAAAAAGAAGGGGATATGTCTGCTAGTCTTTGAGCCATTAACAATAAACCCGTCGAAGTCCTAATCCATCCCACTGTGTTACCATTTGAGCCAACTTGGAACCATAATCCATCGCTGAAACAGTTACACGATACTACTTCCGTACTTGGTAGTTCTTACATCATGGGGCTAACTCAGCATATGCATTCGTACACCGAGGTAGCATCGTTAGCGGGCCAAAATCTGGTACAACCTTCATCTTTTGGGCTAAATTTGAGCTTAGACGAGCCAAGTCCAAATCCATGATGAAACAAAAGTACTTGGATCAATCTAGTGTCCATTCCAGAACTTACAAAAGATAAGCTACTTAGTTGGAGACAGCCGGCCAGAAAGAGAAGACATGCCACACTTGCCACTGGGGAAGTTATTTTAAAAGTAACATATAGTCCAATGCCATTTTCCGGTCATGGGCCTTTTCTTCGCCCTTCAGTTGTCCTTGCTACCATTCACCTCCTTTTGTCCCTGCCAAGCCAACTGATCTTTCCATTTAATAGTGGTTCAGTTTGGCTTTTTTATCTAAAATCTTCGCATCTTACCAACTCCCTGGTAACCCTTTTTACACCTTTTCATCTGCTCTTCGCATTTCTCAGGTGGCCACTTGAGAAGAAAATGGAAGATTGGGGTCCGGTAGTGATAGCCACTCTGCTGTTTGTGTTGTTGACGCCTGGGCTGTTGTTCCAGCTGCCTGCCAAAGGCAGAGTTGTGGAATTTGCCAATATGCAAACCAGTGGCATCTCCATCTTTGTCCACACTATCATCTACTTTGCCCTCGTCACCATTTTCCATATTGCTATCGGTGTTCATATCTACACAGGATAACACAACCTATCTACTACAGTTGCCTTCCCTCTGTTTTACCTCCCGTTGCTTGTTTCCTCGCTGATGATCAGATTCTCTGATTTTTGCCACTTGATTTGATGACTTTTGTATTCCGGTAAGAACAAAACTACATCAACAAAGGAATATCAATCTGCAACAGTTATCTTGTCTTCATTTTTGTATTGTTACCTGACTTGAATTTCTGCTATGCATGAAATTTTGTCTTTGTTTGTTCAGCAACAATGAATATGCCATACAGTTTGCTGGGAGTAGTATATATTTAGTGCATGTACTCAATTGTTATAACTGCGATGGATGAGAAATAGCGCAGCGTTGTATGATAAAAGGGTGTCCAGAGATATCTTCTTCTAAAATCATACTCAAGCTTCTAATTCGGTACAAGAGAGCAACTTTACTTTTCAGCACCACTGACTATGTAACCTTAGTATATTTTCCCATAGCAACAGAGCTTACCTTAATTCAACCCTATATTCAAAAGACCTGTGCTAAAAATTGGTTTGCACTATGTAGCATAAAGTTGAAATACTTCACATCATCTAGGAAGTTCCAGGATTCTGGAGTTGGCTTATATGTGGGATTGCTTACAGAAAATTCCGATCCATGGATTTGGCATTACTAAAGTAATGAGAGTCCAATAAATGTTTTAGCTATTCAACACCCAATTAAACAAGCAAAGAACTGACTCAAACAAATGCAAACAGCTTTGATGAAGAGGAAATTCAAGCAACTAAAGTGGCAGGAAAGTACATGTCTCAATTTACAATAGAAAAAAGAAATTGCAGAATCCCATCCAAGTACTTTAGTTATCCATTATTTGGGATATGAGAGTAGTATATTTATCATTATTATGCCATTGAAACTACAAGTCCATGGTCAAGCTAACCTCGAAGATATTTCCTTCTTCCTAGGTTTATACACATCAACCATTTATGGGCCTCAGTATCATGAAACATTCCCGGCTGCAAAAAAGAAAGAAAAAACAAAGGAATTATTAGCTTGCAATTCTTCAATCGTAATCCATATCAAATCAGAAATCAATTTCCGTAACACTTTCAATCAAGGAACATATATTAAGAAAGTTGCAGAGAAGTGGCATCTTAGAGGGCTTATTATATGCAAGTATTTACAAGCATGAGTTAAGAACTGACAACATAATCATCCTAATGTTCTAATGTCTACAAGAATTAGCAATCAAAATGCCAGAAATCTACAAGCTGCAGGCATGAAGAACAAAGATAGAAGGAAGAAAAGTTATCATTCTGCATTACATTCTTATAATTACATTCACTCTTTGCTACGGTAACCATTCAAGCCCTCAAATCACACAACCATACAATGGTTTATACTTAAGCCTTCAATGACTCATGAATAAAGTGAACCCAGCAATGATTTGAACTCATGAAAGTAACCAAATAATCATAAATCTGAAACAGTATACCCTTTTGTTCTAGAAAATTTTCATCTTTTTATTATCACATAAACCTATCATCTTTAAAGATAAAATGCTTCAATGTTACTTTACAAAATTTCCTTCCGTTACAAACAGATTTATATTACAGAAAATCTTGAGAATTCAAACAAAGTAAGAACATTTTATTAACTAGAGTAGCTCAATTCAGACAATCTCAAATAAGAAAACTAACCTCTACTATCATGACAAATGACAAAACGGAATCCGCAGAAAACCCAGAGAGAATTCTAACTAAACAGTTTTTCAACCAAGAAAACAAGCAAACAACCACAATCTTTTATCAATATGTAATACAAGCACGCCTGTAATTATCAGTCCCATAACACCAAACAGAGCAAGTAAAAACACAAAAAAGCGGGAGGCTTACCAGGTAACTCCCGGAACCAAAAGAAAAAAAGAAAGGACTGCGCCGATTCTGATAACTTAGAAACGAATCCAGCTAAATAAAACAAAAAAACCAACCCAATGACCCAAGGCATCAAAATGAAGCCAATGACAAAGGTGATGGAACCAAAGAGCATCAAAGCCAGAGAGATTCCAAGAAAGAGCGAAGCAAACTCAGCCAGCGAGACTTGCGAGAAGAAGGTGAGAGGCTGTCGCGAAGAAGAGGAGAGTCTAGAATGTAAGTAAGGATTTGGTATTGGTTTGACAATGTGAACGATCATGGAACAGAGTTCGTAGAACATGCTGGACTGCTTCTGCTGCTGCTCTTCTTCTGCTCTCATAGTTTTCAGAAATGAGTATTACAGCGATAATTGTGATTGTGGTTTTTGTTTTACGTTGTTTAAAGACAAGCTCCGACGGTTTGGCTGGCTGGGTGAATGCAAGATAGAGCGGGGAGGGATGAAGATGATCAATGTCGCAGAGATTTGTTGGGAAACGTGCATGATTGGGTTTCAATGGACAAGCTGACCGGGTAAACATGCTGGGCTTGTAATCAGTACACATGAAACTCAAATGGGCTGATTCTTATGGGCCCAAGTTTCATAATTGAGAAATGAATTCCTCGTGATGTTCATTGTTCATACTAGGACAATTGAAATATTTAAAAGAAAAAATTATGGTGAGACTTCAGTACTGTGATCTGTTAGTCAATGGTGTTTTTGATCTGAAAGGATCTTGAAAAGTATCAAGAGGGCCATGAGTTTCCTGTGTGATACAGTGAAATTGATACCAATTATATTATTTAGATGTACAAATTCCTTGCATAAACTATAAGAGATTGTCTCACATTCCATATATATATATATATATATATATATGTATGTATATATATAACTTGATTTTTGTCCTCTAGATATCAATACATTATTCATTTTTGCGAGAAAACAAATCTATTGACGTGAATAGATGCCTACTTGAATCAAATACATGCAAGACAAGCACAAAGCAGAAAAACTTTCCAATGCTTAAGTTGGATTAGAGTGTTCTTATATATAATTAATAATTGTACTATCAAAGCACTTAATAAAAAGAAAGAGACATAAAAGGCTATTGTAAAGAAAAATAAAATTTTAAATTCCTTTATTTATTTTAGATCACGTAGACTCTCAACTCGTTATTATAGAAGTTTAAGTTATACGATTTAGAATAATTGTCATTTAGTATACTATTTATATACGATCTTTTTAATAAATTTAGATGGATTAAAAGCATTGAGGTACAATTTGATTAGGTTAGTGACAATATCATGGTCCAACAATATATATATTAATTAGATAAGGATATATATATATATATATATATATATATATATTTAGTTTTTTTATATTTTTGATTAAGTTTTATTTGTTAAAAAATAAAAAAAAAATAAACTTAATTAAAATAAAATCTAAACTTTTTATTATGTTTTATGTTTATATGTCATTGATTTCTTCAAAATTAGAGATACAAATATGCTAAGAGAGAATTCAAATCCATATTAATTTACTCCATTGAAAATGTGTGATTGACCATTGCATGCCTGTTTATTGATTGGGCAACTTAATGAATGTGGTCAAACTATGGGTTTTGATTAACTTCTAACAGAGATACCTCCTACAACCATTTACAATCTCATAATCCATTTTTGATTAATTTGGTGATGATCAAATACTTTTGCAGATTCTTTGTATCTTTATGCTCATTTTCTTTCTTCTTTTTCTTTTCTGATGTATGAACGTTGCGCGCACTAACAGGTTCTTCATACCAAATCATTGTTTTGTGCTGTGTGCCAATAACCAGAAAAAAAATCTGTTGATACAAAAGGAAAGGGAACCCAGCCACTGAAATTATCCCAGGGAGAAATTCCAGTTCAAGGAAGGGAATTCTATCATCCCTATAATCATTTTTCCATAGGCTTAGGGTAGCCACTGCTAAATAATGTAAAAGGGCACTAACCTGCTTCTTCCTGTAGCTTTCCTGCAGGATATTATATAATTTACTTAACGAAGCTTGGACTTGTTAACCTTAATTACATGCATTTAAAATATTACTTGTTTATTCTCTTCTACACAGGAAGATTGTTGCCTGCATGTTTTACAACCTGCAGAGAGTGAATATTGTTCCAGCTCTAAGTACGGTGGAAGTTTAGTTAGATGATAAATCAATTAAACGAAGAAGAAGAATGATCATTTTCATTTTTACTGAACAAAGTACAAATTCATATGCATGCAGTAACTGAAAGCTTTAACCTAACACATGGGCTAATTAAGCTGAGAGTTTACATTTATAAGAGCAAAAATATAAACAAATGCCACCACCTTAGGCAATTATACTTCCATCTCTTTCACAGGTAAACCTAGCCATGTATCTTTCTCGATGATGAGGAATTTAGTTATTGAGACAATAAAGGAGAACAGACAGCAATCCCTAATACCAATTTGTAATATTTCTAATGCGTACTGTTGTCTTGATGCTTGATTCTTTCTGAGTTAACACGTTCAAGCTTAAAACGTTCCCGAACAGAAGAGATGTAGCTTGCAGCTTTGACATCAACACTTTCATCACCAACTACACCGTACAACTTTTCCAATTGGCTCAACATCTCACGATTATTATTGTCATTATTATTGATATGCTCGTGAGCTGGTACGATAAACGCAAACTTCGGCTTCGGCTGAGCAATTAGGTAGTCCTGGTGAACTACATAACCCACCGAAGCAGCTGGAGGCGAAGACTGGCTTGGCTTAACCTCGCTGCTGTATTGCACTTTCGAGGAAGACTTGGCTACTCGATAGAGTGGCATCAACTTTCCCTTGGCGAACCCTCTGCTGCGCTTGCGGTTACACTCCATATCCTCTAATTAACAACCTGATAAGATGAAGTTTGATGTTGGTATCAGATGGTGAATAATTCCAAGCAAGAGATGGTCTATTTATAGCAGTTTTTTGAGTGTATATCATTCGATAAGGGTTTACAGATAAGCATGAATCTTGTGGTCCCTCTGCTAGAAATCGGGAAGCATAATCACTTATAAATCTAGGTCTAATTTATATATGCATATCAGTATATATAAATATATATCTAGGCAGGATATCTCGACCGTAGATACATAAAGTTTGAGATATATTGCAAATTGTGTGTTAAACAGCTATAAAATGCTTCTATGATAGCGAGGGATGCTACTGGAACCAATCAGTCGTTGCGATACTGTGTAAACAATGTTACTGTGACCACAAAATTGGGAGCAACCTTAAATATTTTAATGGAAGCAAAGGCCTACCAACAAGCTTCCTTGTTAAGAGAATAATCTCTAAAAGATCAAGGGGCCATCATCAGTTAGGCTGCACAGCGTGACACTTACCAGTCAGATATATATATTTTCTATGATTTGGTTTTTCTAACAAATGGGTCCTTCTAGTTAGGACTTTTAGAGCATTATTTGAGAATGTTAACCACTTGAATTTCAAGGAACTTATTCCATATTCTTCTACTAAAGTATGGCTAGCCAATAACAATTGATTTCCAAATTCATGAGAAACCTCTTCGAAAATTATATTATTTTGATGGAAAGTTTTCTTGTAAACTTCTATAGAAACCTTATTTAGAGCCAAGCTTTACCCCTACTGCACTTCACCGTCATTCCTTTAGAGTAAACAGAATTGAAAGGAGAGGACTTCACGAATTTTTACTTCGCTGCAAATTAATGGACTGAAAATACCAGCAAACATTGCTGGCCAGGACTTCAACAGACTGTAGAATCATATTCTGTCTATTATTTACTCATTAATTAATTGCTTTCCAATTGATAGTAAATTAATGAAATAAGATCAATATTTCAACTTGCGGTAACCAGTCAATCGAATCATAGTTGTTGTCTAAAATTTGATCAGAAGGTATACATATGTTGGAAGATAAGAACAGTGTCTTTTTCAGTTAACATTTCCCGAGAATAATGGGAAAACTTTCCATGTTACAAGTTTTCATACATAGCAAATTGGTAAAAAGATATATACGGGCATAGGATGATCAATCGTACACGCATTACTTTCTATGTGTCTTTGGTTATGCTTTTGAGAAGATAATCTCTACAGGCATCGCAAAGATAAGCACCAGAAAAACAGTGAAATCCCTTTCACGCAGTATTTGGTCATATATCTTCGTATGCAGAGTCGGTTCATTAGTTAAAGTGGGTTCATTTTACAGGAAATTAATCCAATTTATGCATAGAGATGAGCAACAATTTCAACAGAGTATTAATTCGATGAAATATGCCGGAAATATGCTTCGGTTGGAGAGGATGCAAGAAAGTATAGTACCGTAATCTAGTCTTATATGCATTCTGCAAGTTGGCATGGTTTGCTTTACTCGGACATGTACTAGACAGGCAAAAGTTTGATGAAATTGAAAAGTCATGGGGATAAGATATTCTACCTGATTGACAACTCGTTCACCTCAAGTTGGTGTTTGTGGGAATGCTCGGATCACTTCTTAAAAAATCTTTTCTAGTGTTTCCAAGCCAAGACAATCCCAGATAAATTCAATCGGAATTAGTACTATTAAGCATTCAATTATTAAGTTGCATAATATTCTCTTCTCAAAATGTCCCATTAAATTATATCTCAATGATCAAATCATTCAGCATCTTGTGTGTGTCTGTATATATCATTCGACATCTGTCTAATGTTACACAATCTATTGAATAACCTGTTGGTGTTATGTTGATTATTGTCTTAATGTTCATGCAAAGGTGATGGATTCTAGTAATTAATTATACAGTGACCAGTGACCTGTATTCATATCATAGGTCTACTACTCTCAAATCTCTTTTCTGTCATTAACTCTCCCATGTTTTGCTACCTTTTGATGTGTAAAGCGAGATCGAATATTTGTTGGACCGAAAGTACATTTGCTTTTCATCCAAAATATCTGGATTTGTTTTGGTTATATAATGCAGAATTTGGTTCCAAAATTACGGTGGGGTTGTTGCACAAAGATAAAAACCAAGTAAAACTACCAGTGTTCAACAAATAGTTAGGAATAATTCGCAAATCTATTAGTATTTGTCCGTGATATGACAGATTTAGTATGACTACTAGCAAGTTTAGGAAAAAAATTTAAAATTTATTGTAGGTTTAGGAAGAATAGGGTATGAATAATTATTCACGAATATTTATAACGGATATTTGTAAATTTACTATAATTGAGTAGAATAAAAATATTAATTTTTTTATTTTCTATTCTTTCATAATTATAAATACATTGTAATTAATGTTAACGAGGATTTTCCTAAAACTTTTAAAATTTGATAGTTATAATCTTAAACATTTTACTTTTAATATTTTATGAGTTTTTTTAATGTCCCCAAAATTTAATAATTCTTTTAATGCTTTCAATTTTACCATTTCCGTATGCTCTTAAATTTGCATCAGAAAATATCAATAAAAAATTAATTAATCAAATATACATAATTATATAACTAACATATATATACCTCGAATAACTTCATTATATACTTGTAGTAGCTCAACAAAAAACTCAATAATTGAAAAATATTATTACGCATTTAACGCTATGTTAAACTCATTATTTTGTTTATAAAATTAGATTCAGTAATATTTTTGACATTTTTTATTTTTGGACTTATGAGTTTGTAAATTTTTATTTTAAATTTATGAATTTATAAGATTTTATTTTGAATCTATAATATTTTATGTATCAATTGATAAAAAGATTATTTATTTTTTATGAAATTGTGATCAATTTTATTTTATATTAAAAATACTTAATATTTTATGCAAATGATTTAATTTCTTTTATATTAATGATAAAAATTTATAATTTTAATTATATATCTTGTAAATTTAAATTTAATTTTTAATAATAATATAATTATACTTTAAAAATATAAAAAGAATTATTAAAAATCAGCGAATATTCGTGTGAATTTAATAATTATTAAAAATTTATTTAAATAGATTTGATAATAAAATATTAAACTCGCAGCAAATTTAATATTAAATTTTCTTAACAAATTCGAACCTAAAATTGAAAAATATCCATTTCAAATCAGCACCACTGCCATCACAAACCAAAGTCAATCAAGTGGCTGCCCCGAATTCTCTATCTTTGGGTTCCACTGACCACACTAATGTTCCCCAAGATACTCATACTAGCAATTCTTTCTTAGAATTGAAGCTCTCTTTGCTTTTGGATATCAATCTTGTAAAAGAAGATATTACAACTTCAAGATATGGCAATATTATATAAAGTGAGAATTGAATAAGTGTGTGGCCTTTGCTGGTTGGCCATCTTTCTCTTTCATCCAAAGACACCCAGGGACCAACCTCCAAACATCAGAGTTTAAAGCACTTGCATTATTCAATTCAATGATTATGAGCAGCAGCATTTGCATTCTCATGGAATACTCTATATTATTGAAGATATATTGAGTATAATTAAGTTGAAATTAATAAAAATATTTTAAAAAATATATATATTATATCATATTAATGAAAAGCTTTAGTAAATATAGAAAACACTGTATCTAAGTTATTGAACTAGAGTTTTGTAATAATCTAAATTTACTTAATTTTCTTTTGAAAATTAAATAAAATTGACAGATAGATATTTGTAATAAAATTTGCATACTCTTGTACTTAATTGTGCGCCTTCAAGAGCCGCATAATTAGAATATTACAGAGGATTGAATTTGAGATAAACACTATCAAATTCAGATTCACATCCACTAAAAAATTTAATACCAAATCTACAATAAATTTAATAATTTATTATTAAACCCGTTTAAATAAGTATTTAATATTTACTAAATTCGCACGAATATCTGTAAGTTTTTAACAAATTTTTTAATTTTTTAAATTATATTTATATTATTATAAAATATCAAATTTAAACGCATAATATATCTAATTAAATCAATAAATTTTTAATATTAATTCAAAATAAAATACATAACTTCTATAAACTATCAAATTCATTAACATAAAACAAATTAATCATACTAAATTTATTAAAAAAAAATACATGATTATTTTATAAACTTACATATAAAAACTATACAATATCTAAAAAGTGATTTTAAAAAAAAATACTTATCAAATGTTATTAAAAATTACAAAAAATACTTATTCTAATAACTTGGGTCAATAGCGAAATAAAAATTCATAATTTTAAATAATATTTACTCTATATCTAAAGTTAAATTCTAAAATAATTTCAATTTTGTAAAAAATATTAGAATTTAAATTATTAAATTATGCTTTGATTATATAAATAAAACATAATTTTATAATCAAATTCTATCACTTTTTTGATGTTGGTATTATTTTAGATAAATTAATTAATCCTCAATTAGATTTTATTGTATTTGTCTAAGTTATATCCCTAGTTATATTATATTGCTCTAAATTATCAAACTCACATTTTTCATTTAGTCTTATCTCATCATGATATAATTTAAAAATTACATGTAGAATGCATGATAATTTTTTTTAAAAAATTACTATTCAAAAATATTTTTCTACTATTTAGTCAAGCCTCAAAAAGTTTTATATATATATATGCAATAATAATATATAAATCAAAGTAATTTTCTCTATTTTTTTATTAATTATTTTTCTATGAATTTCCTATATATTGAGTTAGAGTTATAATTTAATAAAGAATTTTAAAAATTTTAATTTAAGTTAAGGGTTAAATAAAATAAATTTTCGATAAAAATACATATTTAAAAATAAGATAATAATATATAAAAATTAAATCTATACAAATACCCTAACAAATACTCGACGAATATTTATTTATATTTATACTCAGTGTTAAATTTATTATATATTTTAATTTTTTCTCATACCCGTCCTATATTCACTAAGAGACGTATCAAACCCATCTTATTAGGATTCAGTAATAGCAATTTTATAAAATTGTTATTCCAATCCATCATTGCCTTTGGGTGGCGATATCTCGGGCTTGTTTGTGGCAATCCGTCTCCAAGGCTCGGTTACATATGGGCTTTACAATTGTAGAAGGAGCTTTTACTGTACAATAATCTCTACCTGCATCGTGCCCACGACAAATTTGGGCTTTCATTTCTTGTAAAGAGTATAAAACCTCGAGGATGAACGGAGGTTTCATTTGAAGGCAAAAGCGTAGGTAACTACGGGGTTGGTTCAGGTCATGATGATGCTGTAATGACAGCAATATTGAAAGACTGTTTATAATTTTTAGTGACCCTTTCCCATCTTTGACTATCTTACGTGCAACTTCAACATAAAGACATGTAAATCCACAGATTACTGGTGTTTTATTATTTCTTCTATATAAAGGAAAAGGATTTGGACTTTCCTGTCATTCTAGCCATACGTTCTTCATTCTTCTCATTCAAGGTATACATGCGGTCAATCTCCCACCCTGTTTCCCTCTTCTTCTTCTTCTTCTTCTTCTTCTTCTTCAGTTAGTTGATTTTCAACTTTGCATGCATGAACTTATTAGGTCTTATATATTATATATATGTATTAGCGTCGATCAAAGCAGGAGGTGTAATGAATCTTAATTTCTTTCCTTGATTGATGTTTTGCATGTTCATCTGGCTAGCGATGATACAGTGGGTTGGTGAAGGATTGATGTTGGCATGGCTCAATCAGATCCAAGCCCTCATCGATCGTCTGAGTTCTTTAGTCTGATTGAGCCGTGCCAATATCACATTCATTCTCTCTTTCATCTGGGATTGTGCATTCATACTTGCATATTGCAAGCTTCTTGTCGTCAATCTGTTACAGGAACCGCCAGACTAGTTCCAGATAGAAGGAGAACTTGATTCACACTCATCTTTTACTGTCTCATGCATGTTGATTTTGTTCTTGGACGCATATAAAAGCAAAAATATTTCATTACTTTGTTATAATCTACACATGCCTCGTTATTTTGGATATAATGCATGACTCTCATTCTCTGTCATTCTCATTTCTTGCCATTTTGTTTGTGGAAATACAAATTACGTATTTACATCCTTTCATTAAAGATTTTTTGTGTTGTGTTGATGATACTATTTTTATTTATGAATGTTGAAACATTATTGTTAGAAAAACAATTAAATATATTTAAATTTATATTAATTTTTTAATAATTAAATTAATATTCTTTTAATTATCGAGATCAATTTTAACACATATAATTTTCACTTAGTAAAAATTAATATAAATGTAATATACAATCTATGATTGATATAAAAGATTAGAGCTCCCATCCCCAACCCCAACCCCAACCCCAACCCATATTGTTTGTTATCATCAATGTGAACTTAATTACTATTATGCTGTCTTTATTACTAATGGAGATATGAATGTGCTCTTTTTTTTCACTGCATAAGAGAGGCTAAGTAGTAGCAACCAAACAAATTGTGATTTGACAAATCGAATCATTCAATGAATCAAATAGAGAAAATTGAGGATTCTTCACAAAGAAGCACCCCCAATTCTTCAAATTATTGTTCCCCCATCTAAAAACGATGTCAATTTCGAAGAATTTAGAAAGATTAATTTAAAGTTGATGGCTTTTGGGCAACCCATTCATTTCAAATCAAATCAAATCAAATCAAGTCATTTCAATTCAATTGTCCTTTTGTATCTAATTAAGTATGAAGCTTTAATTATTTCGATACATTTCACTATCAATCACACACATCTAATTATGTTGATTAATTCTAAATACTAAATATGTTAATAATGCCCATTAAAGTATTAAGTGGGCCGACTATGTCAGGCCCATAGCATGCCAAGACAGCCCAATCTAGTCATCCATGTCTTCCTTTCGGCAAGCACACACAGCTTTGCTCGAAGAAATACTCTGAAGAAACAAAACCCTTGCTTAAATCAGGTAAAGGTAGCTTTTTGATTGAACAATTAAAGACATGGCTTTGACCAACTTCATACTGACAGTGGCCGGTGTCAGCGCTGTGGTTCTTCTCCTGAGAAGCGACGTCAAACAGTCGGCTGCTATTTTCAGACGCAACGTTAAACATATTCGTAATTGGCTAGAAGAAGAATCTACCGCTGCCTCCAAGTAATTTCTTTTCTTTTTCCTGTCTGTTATTTTGTTTGTTTAATAGAAGAGGATATCTTGGTGATTGGCCAATAATGTTTATTGATATTGAACATCGGTTGCAATGTAAGCTGTTATTTTCTATGTTTGAGCTTATATCTAAGGTTGAAATTAATTGTTTTAATGGCTGTTATGATGGATAGAGTAGATTGTTCTTAGTTTTTCAGGTTCTCCTTGAAGGGAATCATGATATTAATCTTGTTTTGATGTCTAACGAAAACGAGTTTGTTGTTCACCAGTTTGAAACTCCTGCAACTCTGGGTTTCGATTATCTTATGAGAGTGGCCATTGTAATAGCAAACCTGCTAATTTATTATCCCGGGTGTCATCAATGCCACGTGGGATACAGGCCATATGTCCCTTGATTGAGTAAAATTATACTGATTTAGAGGGATCTCATAGCTAATCCTAAGTACTTGAATTGTAAAATAATGTAGCCCTATTGCATAATTTAAGATTTTGAAAGTGTAAATAAAAATGCCCTTTTTTTTTTTCAAGTCGGCATTGATTGTTTGAGAATTTCATGCCAGAACAGAATAAGTTATACATCAAGTTGGGTTCTTACTGCATCTGTGGCTATTTTTAAAATGATATGCTGTTGTAATTCTGCAATTTCTGAGTATAGTTGTGATTGATTAATTAAACTGGATAAATTGCTACTCTACTATGCTGTAGGAGCAAATTTCTGTAATTTTCTCGTAGTGTTTGGTCAGCAGAATGTTGTAAATTATTTGGCAGTCTTGGTCTGAAGAAGGCTCTAATGTAGAGTCCTGCACGTCTGGCTGACACCTTTAATCAATGGGGAGATGTTTGTATAGAATCATTTTTTTTTTATGTTGATTTGATAGCTTTCGGCAATCCTTTATTTTTTTTTTCTAATTTTCTGGACGTAGTGATTTGTGGAATAACTGATCATTGAATTCATAGAATTTCACATGAATTGGATTCATGAGGTCTCTGTAATTTGAACTTTCATGGACTGTATCGTATTGATTAATGCATCGTTCACTCTTATAAAAGGTGCTAAACAGTATTATTATGATGAAAATAGATCAATCTGATGTTAAATTCCAGCAGATTATGAAAGACTGGTCCGTCAAAACCATGTTATAAATGCTTGCCCCTAATAATACTGCTGCTCATGATTATTATAATTGAGATAAAACATTCTCTGAACCCTAATTTTGTGGTTCTGACTATTTCTTGGTGAAGAAAATCCAACCTTGTCTGTTTGATGGCATTATGTTGTTAAGCATTTGACTCCAGTCATGAATACTGTAATTGCTGCTGTTTACATATTTGTTTTTCTATTTTTGCAAATGGTTTTATCTTAGTAATATTTTGGTTGCAAGTATATGTGACATGGATCTTCTTTCAGGGCTGCGGAGAAAGCAAAGCCCAAGGAGCTGGAGTCGAAGATTCCTGAGAAAGACATTCCAAAGGAGAAAGACTAATGTTTTCAAAGACTGCCTGAGGATTGTTCTATAAGAGTTAGTAGATTTATCTTGTAACCTCTGTGAATTTTTGATGGTTTATGTAGAATAAATCTTGATTATGCTTGCAAAAAAGTTGCTTAAATTTGTTTCTATTAGTTCCTTCTCCTAATATTGACATGTAACCACCAACAATTACCCAGCCTTATATATAAGGTTTTTTTTAATCATTCTGGCTTTACATATCTTGCACACTTGAGTGTCTTCAAGGCCCTTTTGACATTTTCTTCATTGAATATCTTGTCTTTAATGAGCTTGCTAAGTCTAGAGAGTATAGTTTGTGATTCAATTTGAAAATCTAGAGAGTATATTTGGTAACCAAATGTGAAAATCATCCTTTGCTAAGAATAATCTTTTGGTTTCAAGTTATGGACTTGCCTAAAAGTCAACCCGCAACATAACCATCGCAGAAATAATGAGCATTGAATGTCAAAATGCTTGACTGGTGCTAAGGTAAACTAATCCAAAGGCTCCTTTTGTTTTATTCAAAATAAACAAATGTTCAGGCGTAGAATATGGACAATGGAATGTCAAAGCAGATGGCGAATTAGTGCAGATGGTGAATTGGTGCAGCAGCTAAGAACCAGCCGTTGAATACCCCGACAAGAAATTGAGCTGTCGGCCAAAAAATATCAGTTGTGTTGTCCCAATTAACCCATTAGGTCCAGCAGAAAGCATAAGAATGAAATGAATGTTGTTTTGTTTTGAACTGCACTGAACCATGTGGCTCAAACTGATCCCCACGGGTTTTTGGTACAGCTGAGGCTTTCTTCGTGCCAGCTCTGTTGTGTTACCAAAAGTTCAGTTGCATCTTTTTGTAGAATTCCAAGTTGGGTCCTTCAAGGCATTCTCCATTTAGATTTTTGTAAAATACTAAAATTGTTAATTCCCTTCAACCATCTATTTACTCTTCCTCTTTTGTTATAATCATAATAATAATAATAATAATAATAATAATAAGTACAAGAAACAGAGATAGAAGAGAGAGACATGGATTCTAGCTTTAAATTTCTTCTAGCAATGACCTATGAATAGAAGAAATGGAGTCTAGAAGCACCTCCATGAAATCAGGTGGATGCACTTTTAGGGATTGCTGTAGTTGCTTGATTATTTCCACAGTAGTCGAAGTATTTATAACTCAACTAATGGACAAAATGCAATGAAAACAATGTAAACCTGTAAATAACAACACAACCTGCAATGCGGTAGTCAAAATATGGATGCTGCCAGATTATTCTGCCCTTGTCTTTATTCAAGATTTTGGCTTGAATTACGAATAATAACGCCCTTAAAAGAAGAAAAATCTGACCGAAACTCAACAATTCTCGTTGGGATTGGGATTGGGGCCACGACTCTCTTTCTTTCCTTCCAGAAGACGTGACAGATGAGAAAGACAAGCTCATTCTCAATGCATATCGCATAAATTACAGGGACAAAGTATCGCGTGTTCAAGAATTTTCCCAACCCAATGCTTTCAACCAATAAAATTAAAATTAAAATTCTTTTTTAATTTTTAATAAAATAATAATACGAAACACAATTAATAATTAATAATTATATTTTAATAATTATATTTTAATAAAATTTATAAATTAAATTTATATTTTATAATATAAATTAAAAAATTTTAAATATAATTTAAATTATTTATTATTAATTATATCACGTATTAGTATCTGTTTAAATTAAAAAAATTAAAAAAATCTTAATTTATAAACTAAAAGATATAATTATATAAAACCTGATGAGTAAGCGGATTATTTTAACCATGTGAGATCAAATGCGAGTGGAAAAAATGAATATTTAAACACTTCAATATTAAAAATAAAATAAAAAAATATTTGATAAATATGAGATTTTGGAGAGTATTATATTTTTATTAATATTTAATTTCTAATAATTTTATCTGATAAGAATTGTAACTGCAATCTCAAACATATCATAAAATGTGAGGATATAATAATTTGATGGGGTAGTATATTGCATGATAGAAACATAAATCCCACATAAAAAAAATTTCCCTAGAAACAGAGGTTGTAATTCCAAATGACAATGCGAATATGAAGAGTGGAGCTTCTGTGAACCAGATAGCCAAATATTCACACACACACATATATATATATACTGACAGCAAAAGAGACCCCAAAACTCAACCATTGAGCAATTTATCGTTGTTTCATAACTTGGATGCGAGGAGCAACTGCTGATATAGTTCACATTAGTTGTGTAACCGTCGAAAAAATAACATACAATGACTGATAATACAACCCAAGAAATCTTTAACTATCTGCATCTTCTGCCAATATTTTACACAGAACAAGACTTTATTTCGACACCGATCGATCTAAGAGGAGAACGAGATCTAAAGCTGATGCATGCTGTATCTTTCGTTGAAGGATTTATATGTAGACATACAGATTCTACTGCATGTTTATAATGCATGATGGAGTTGATTAAACTTAGGCTTCAAAACGGCGTGTAAATTTGCAACTGACTCAAGATATGCTCGAAATTATCAGTAGCCTTCTCTATTTGATGAGTGTGCATCCCTTCGTAAGTTGTCTCTACAATGCCTTCATCTTTTGTTAGGCGTTGAACTTGCTTCTTTACGTTGCACCCTTGATGAGTACACCGGTAGTAGCTTCTGCAAAATCATTCAAAGGTACATATATAAATGCAAATTCTGAAAGGATGCACGCCTGCAGATGGTAAATCATTCATAAGTAATATCCATCCACGGTAATTTCTATGAGCATCAAATAACTGCAAGGATTGAGAAATTTGCTTGAAGGAACGCCCTACATTTTTTGTTTGCAGTAATCAATTTATATGTTTGCAGTATTATAGGAGAATCTAAAACCAGGCTGTGAGATTTTGTTGCGCGTAGAGAAACAGTTAATAGAAACTGTACTGATCTAGACAGAAACCCTTTAACAAATTAAAACTGATGAAAACCCACAAGGGCGCAAGCATATGTAGTTATTTGCAGTACATATTCATAACCCTAGCTAAGTCTGAAAAATTAGAACACTGCATTCAACTCTTCTTCTTCGACTAGGGTTTTTTGTTTTTCTTATACTAGTTTGAAATCAAGTGAGATATCACCTTATGGCTAGGCCCCAAAAAGATAACTAAGGATAATGGTAATTCATATAATAGTATGGATTAAGATCAGACAATAGTGGAAATTGGAGAATAAGATATAAAAAAAGAAATAGAAAGAGAATCAATTCAACCAACCTGGGGAATTTGTTGTTTTTAACTGCTTTCTGGCCATATTTCCTCCATCGATAACCATCATCGAGTATATCAACCTGGCTCCTTGTTTGAAAGGCAAACCTGGGCTTCCTAACCTTCTTTAGCCCCTTCTTTTTATTTAATTTTTCCTCATTTTCAGACCCTGCGAACCCTCCACTAGCAGAAATTTGTTTAACATCTGTAATTTTCGGTACAAAATTCTGTGTCTTCAACCCCAGCAACCTACTCGATGAACTATGATCTCCAAGACTAAAACCTTGACGATCATGTTGTTGATCAGAATTTGCCATATAATCCGTTATCGCAGGATGAACGGGCTGCCCGGTAGATGAACAAGGAAAAAACATCTGGTAATTTTCCATGTGATCTTTCCAGCTGTATTTGCAACAGGAAAGAAGAAAAGCCAGAGTTGTCTTAAAAGGTTGAAATCAAGGAGAGAGATCAGAATCCAGGAATGCCGATAGCATTAAAAAGTAGAAGAATCGTCGACAGTCCTATAGATGTATATATAAGAAATTACAAACGTGTGGTAGGCGGCATGAAAATTTTCCACAGAGAAGAAAACAACTACTTCAACTATGGGTTAATTGATTGGAAAAAAATGGAGGCGGCTTGGCTTCATCATTAGAAACAAGACATTTCATCTAACGTTAATGGTAAATGAACCCAATAATATTTGTAGGAGAAAGTTGTGGCATGAAAATCGCTTATTAATTTCACAAAGTTGGTGAAGATGATGGCAAATTAGTGTCAGCTTTGACTATAACAAGTTGCCTCTAGACTAACCATACAATTCACACGTTTATGGCTTTCTTCTGTGGAACATTCAACTCTCACTGTCTACTTCCTTCTGATAATAACATTCTCCGTCATTTTTAACAATTTCGAGTTAATAAATACAAATTTTTAGTTCATAGTAGTGTTTGGTATCCGTGCATGTCTGCTAGTGGTGGGTGAATTCCCATGAAGGTAGCATGGTGACTGGATGAAACATTAATTCTCCTGGTGCATGCATTCGGCCACCTTCTTTTTTATGTGTTGTTGATGTGAAGGTAATAAGCTGATGATCTGATTGACCAAACCCCAATCAATTCTCAGTTTCTTCGTATTTTGCTTTCTTGTGAATATCATTTATTCTCAATGCACTCAATAATGTGTTTCAATTTTTGCTACCGGGTAATTTGTTATTTATAATTACTTGTACAATGATCATGTATTTGGTAGGTGTCGAGAGCAACACCAATTTATTTAAATTTATTTAATTAATTAATTTATATTAATTTCAAATATCAATAAAAATTCGATTAAATTATATTAGTGTTTTGTCGATATTTAAATTTAATAATTTTCAAATCATAACATTTATCAAATGAAAATGCTATAATAAATAGAGAAAATAACAATATATCACTTAAAAAATAGATAAATTAATTCAATTGGATGGGTAATTGATTAATGATCGATCGATCTCAAGAAACGTGACAAAGAACAAGTCAAGAAATCATGTGGGTTTGAAATGAATATTCCCAATAGGACTCGGGAACAGGCCGCAGCCCCAACTTCTACTTCTTCTTCTTGTCTCTTCGTAGTGAAGTTGGAAAGCAAAATGGTTGGTTTGATTGTCCAAGAGCTTGGATTTTTCAAACCTAGCATGAAATTTCAACAAATAACATGCCCACTTAATCATTTCAACAGCTGCAGTTGTCAAAGGCATGAGCCAAAGCCATCGCCCCCCATCACATCGCTTTCCTTCATTTGTATGCTATGCTAATAGCCAAGGCTTTAAGCATATATTAGCATCATAGGTAATTCTTAATTCCAGTAATGCATTTGTTTTCTAGAAATGAGACAAACATATGACATGGAATCCTCCTATTACAGATCGCAATAACCACAACCAATCGGCTCCGTTTCAACATCCTTTAATAGAGAAAGGTAGGTGTAAACAACCCTTCTTTATGCTTTATCAACGTCCTTAGGCAGAATTTAGGCATAGATTAATCGTGTATGGTAGTTTTATTTTATTCATGCCTGCATATAATACAACGCCAAATTAAACACATGCATTAGGTACAGTCAAGAGTCTTCTTAATGCAAATTCTAAGAACATGTTAAGATACTATGTTCTAGTCTTAAGAGTAAGTGGTGTTTGTATGTTATTAGACAAACATCCACATATAATGTTATTCAATTAGTCAAGTACTATCAAAAATGGACAAAAGAAGCTCAACACAACAACCCTTGTCGATACATATAATGAAAGCATAGTTTGACCTTCTCAATTGCATAAACAAAGAATTTTCATGAATACCACTTCACATTCATATTATGTTCTGATAAAACTTACAAACAATTTGCCTGTATTTCAGTATTTGTTGCCGCCCATGTTCAAAGCTTCTGGTCATTGTCATCCACATCTTGAAGTTTTTGAATTTGGATGCCATAATTTGTTATGTATATATATTTTCAGTTAAACATAAAAATTTGCTACTCGATATAAATGAAATAAAATGATGAAGAAATCACATATAGGATCTCATCCGAGGCCTAGTTATGGACTGTGCCCCATCAACAAATATGGTTGTACCAGTCATATAGCGCGAATCGTCACTGATTAGATAGATGACCGTCGAAGCAAGATCGTTTTTAGCATCCAGCCATCTCTGCAGTGGCGCTGCCTCCTTGATCAACTTCACTGCCCTGTCCTTCCCGACAGAAATAGGATATTCATCTTGTAGATGCAAGCCGCGGGCAATGCCATTAACCCGGATCTTGTATTTTCCAATCTCCATGGCAGCAGTCTGAAAATAGTAATCACAGAGGATGGTATAATTTTTTTTTTTTTTTTTGACTATGGAAAAGATCAGAAGAGAAAACTGGAAAATTGAAAATATCAAATAGAAAGCATTAGGAATAACTCAGAAAATGTAAAATGTATACCCTCTAAAACCCACCCCATGAAGATACCACTGGAATTTTTTTTTTTGGGCACAGAACAGGGAGATAATGTAATATTCACATTCTTAAACTTTAACCAACAAAGTCAATTCCAACAAGAAGGAATCAAATAACCAATTATTCAAAGAGATGAGGAGACATTCACTGTAAAGATTCCTTGAACAACTATTCAATTAACCAAAATGTCTTCTTTTGCAATATGGCCAACCTAGACAGTCCTTGCATCTTCCACTTTAAATCAGATCATTCCTTACCGTTCCATCATTTGCTTCTTCGTACAGGCCAAACCACTTAGTTGACTTCTATTCCGCTGTCTGGAATTGGTGCTATACCTAGCTAATCAAAATGCAATCACTTTATATACCATTGGTACTTGTATTCACCTATCCCCCCAACCAGATTAAAATCAAGTCCCTACTCTATGTTATGTGGAAGAAAAGTCAGTTCAGATCATATGAATGAATCAATATCATGGTAAATAGTCAAAACATCATCATGCTACATCACATGCTTCACAAGAATACAAAAGTCTTCTTCAATCACAAAGAAAGCTAAACTCCATTGTCGAATGGTAAAAGGTGAGCAAGAATCAACTAAAATTCCAAAATTTGATGTTAGAAGTCCCTTCATCTGGTACTAGCAGAACATAACATAACAACATCTTTTCAGCTTAAAGTACCAGACCGTATAAATGGGTTTTGAATACACCTTGGCAACTAAAATGCCACAATACGCTATGTCAGAAAGCAACCTAGTTAACAAAAAAGATTCTACAGCTTCCGAATGAGATGTTGGCAAATGCAAAGGCCAACAAAAATGGACTTTCCAACTTGAGGGTTTATTGCAGGGATCATGACAGATGGTTATCCTTAACATAATGAGCTTTGATGCACAGCAAAATGTGTTGATAAAAACATATATGGAAGAAGAAAAGGGGATTCTGGTTAATTAATAAACTTACCCTAACTAACTGCTGCACACCTGCTGCACATGCACCATAGGAAGCAGCTCCAGGATAAAGTCCTCTCTCAGCTCCCAATATTGTGGTTAAGAATATAATAGAACCTCCTGCTTTATAGTCTTTCATTCTTTTGCCAACAGCCTTTAACAGGAACCATGAGGCCATGAAATTAATTTTAACCAATTTTCTGAACTCATCCTCGGCTAATTGTAGAGGGTCGTGCATCTTTCCTGTTTCACATAATCAGAAGTCATAGGTTTGCCTGCTCAACCACATTGGATCTTCCTCAATATCGTCAAATACAAAATGATAAATTATTGAAAAAAAAAGGGTTTTGTGGAAATAAAAACTCGTTTAAAATAAGCAATTCAAGAGAGGAGAACAGTGATTCAAAAAAAATGCAGGAAAATTCTTTAATGATAAGTGTTACTTCTTAGATAACAGCCCGGAAAATTTACCATTAATTGAACTTGAAAAGAAAAAAAAAAATCTCTTAGATGTATTAAATATTATCTTCCACCTGATAGCAATTTCCATGCTGTCATATTTCCTGCTTACACCCATGGCAATCTAGCCCAGTCACAGATTTTGGTTTCTGATTTTTCAGCACCAGTGATTGTGTACTTGTTAAAATTTACCTTCCCATTTTGTTCTCTCCCGTGCATGGGTGTTACAAAGTTATTCAAATTGTTCATCACAGGTGATGATGTTGCATATTGCTCAAATTCTAATTTCTGTGAATTTCACCATCTCAAATCAGAAAGATTGGCGTTTGCATTCCCGTTGAAGTGATGATGATGCATACTGAGTTTTATCCTCAAAAATTTGAGGGTATAAATATTGATGTTCCCATTTAAGAATCAGAATCAGCACAGATGGAAAACATTTCATTCTATGATCCTCATAACACATATTTAGAGATTAGACTCAAAAATCTCCACTGTTATGTTCCCTTAGAATCCATCAGGTGAAGGACCTAACCCCCAAAGAGACCCACAAAGAAGACTTAATCATACAATCAAAGACAAAGTGACCAAAAAAAAAGAAAAAAAAAAAAAGAAGTCTTAAACTATTAGACGCAGGTATCATATACCCCCTCCCTGATTAGTGAATAGGTTAGCCTAACTCAGGTAATTATAAGAATCTTTTCCTTCACCCTGCTTTACAACTGCCACGGCATAAATACTTGTCTTGGTGTCTTGGCATCCATCTCTGGACCCATGATAACATCTTTATTTCACTTCACAAATATTTAATAACCATTCACTATATGACTTCGTACAAAGATAATAGGTCAATGAAGGCAATAACTTAAAAGAATGAACAGTAATTATTATGAGAATCCAATAGTTTTCAAATTTTTTATCTTTTAACCCTTGACAATCCAGGTCTTATTCTCATTCTTTTTGTTTGTGGTGATAAAATAGAATCATATCACACGAAAGACAAAAGTTTTAACACTACTTTAATTTCAAGTTTCTTTAACACTTCTTAGAGTCAAAATATAGGTACCTTTAGCAACATAACGACAAGAATACATACCTTCATAAGTATAACAATGAACAAAAGCATCCAATTTGCCCAAAATCTGGCATGCCTTATCCACTGCCTCGTCAAAAGCTCTTTCTCTCTCTTCTTCCATATCCATTCCCACTACTGCAACTGGTTCAGCATCATTCAATGAATCCATAATCTTCTCCGCAGCAACGCGAAGACGGCTCTCATTTCCCATTAAAACCAATCTTTGGTCACAAACAAAAAGGAAACAAAAGCGTAATTAGAAACATAATCCTTTTTAAAACCCATGTGACCACCCCCGTTAAAAAAAAAAAGGGAAAAAGAACCCAGAAACAAGATTAATAAATTCAAATTCCTCTAATGATCCATTGATTTTCTCAGTAACCAGATAATCCCAGGAAGAAAAAAAATAAAGAAAAGAAGATATAAACAAAATCTGAAATCAACCTGCAACCCCGTTTAGCTAAATGGAAAGCAACGTTCTGGGATATCTCATCCCCATCGGAAGTTAGCAACACTTTCTTAGTTGAATGTTCCATTCTCAACGCGAACTGCAAGTCAAAAGATCAGAAAACCCATAAACATCGATGTTATTGAACCAATCAAAGCCAAAACAAAAATTGCAAATCCCTGAAAAATATAGAAATGAGGTGTAAACCTTAAAATGAAGTGAAACGAAGATCTTGCACTAGAAACAAAGAAGTAGTTGAATTTATAAACATGAGCAAAAGTGAACACGTGGTTTGTTACTTTAATACGAAAGATATGCGATACAGCGTAACACTGGGCGAAAGCACCTCTTTCAGAGACCCTTGTGGGTTTTCTTGTCAACTCTTCAAATGTTGTGGCTCACTGCTTCCGCGAGAACAATACTACCCAGAATTGCATACACTGCTCCAACGACCACGTAGGTCCCATGCTAATACACACACATAACTACGTGTCAAGCTTTTAATTGGTCGAAAATTTTGACTAGCGGTTCGGTCAAACATTTGGGGATAACATTACCCTTTTTGGGATAATAACTTCCCTATTTAGGAGCTTTTCTATTTTCATAAATTAAGGACAAGATTTCTCCAATTATATTAAATAGGTCCATAATCCTCTGTTAAACTGCCAAACTTTTTTTTACGATATTGAATTTTAACCCTTATTTAGGGTGAGCAAATTAAATTTGGATGAAAGCAAATTATTAGTTTTGATCAAAACTAATTATTAGTTTGAATCAAAATTTAAATCGATCTAAAATTATTAATTTTAATTTGAGTCAATCTAATTCAATTTCATAATAAAATTTAAACTAATAATTATTAACTAAAATCAATTTGGATCATAAGGTTTAAACTCGAACTATTATCTTATACTCGTAAAATTTGTTATAGTAGTACATAATTTATTATAATACTATTAAATAGTGTATAAAAATTATTAAATATAAAATTTTAAATTTTTGTATATTTATTGAATCAATTAGTTTGCATTGTGTAAAATTTAAAAATTAATTTAATTATTATGGTTTAATTTTTTAAAATAAAAATTTATTTAATAAAATTTTAAATTATTGAATTAATTTGATTTGAACGTGCCCCGTCTCTATCTTTATTTTGTTAATAGAACCTTAACATTTAAAGGTATGTTTGTAATTGCAATAGGGTTAGGAATTTATGTAATACAAATTAATATATTATATACCTATTTGAGAAACTATAAAAGTATAGGGACTCGAACGTTAATTGCTCATTAATTCACGTTATAATTCATTGGAAAAGAGACCGGCCCGAAGGAGGACTTGTAAACAAAAGCGATTGTCTGACTTATAAACGAAAGCAATGTCTTCAAAAGCTAGAATGAACGAAGCTTCTCGTGCGTTTTGTCGTTCACATGCACAAACTATAAGAATTGAAGTCAAAATTCCAGGTGTAAAACGGGGAGTTTTTCACATGAATTTTTTTGGTGAATCTGAACCCCATTTAAGTCTGTAGAATAGACTAATACTTCACTGGAAGGAAGGAAGGAAGGAAGTGAGTCTTCTGCGTTCAAAGTTCTCCCAGTAGTCAGTTGAACTCTTTAACTGAAGTTCATTTAAGAATTCTTGGTAGTAGGTTTACAGTGGGACTGTTCAAGCCAAACATTCAGCCGTACATTCAACGAAACGTGTTGTTTTCTTGTTTGCTCTTTCTTTATCGGCGAAACGTTTATGGCATTTTTTGGTCGTGGGTTTGCGTCGCTATAAGAAATTGGAGTACTAAAAAACGTGGGTTCGTAGTATTTTGTATTAATTTTGAACTCTACGTTATTCAAATCACGGCAGTTCCCTACCAGACTATTCGTCTCCATCCAAAAGTTAATTCATTGTTTTTGTTCTTGCACGTGTATACAAATGCATTTGATCTAAAATTTGGTGACATCGGCATCAAGGTATGCGATCGTAGAGTTTGACTAAAGCAAAATAAAATTAAATCTATAATTTCTTTCGTATTATAAAGTCTTTCTTGCTTTAAAATTTGACTATGTTATGATTATTCTTTATCGGATTTCCAAGAAACCACGTCCTTTTTTTATTTCTGGAAATGAAAACGTGTCCGTTTCAGGTTTTTTCGTAACGTTGAATTGGGAAACCTGCCAAGTGCCTTCACCTACCGAATCCAGGTGGAGAGAGTCACGTGACTCTGATGCTGATGACATGACAAAATCTGGATTCCCATCGCGTGACATCTGGTTGCTTTGCTTTGCTTTGCTTTGCCCCTCAAAGCCCAAAACACTCCCAGACCAAACAAAATCCTTCACCATTTTTGAAATGGCGATCTCTACTTTGGCTCTCGCGTCTCCAGGCTCTCCATTTCACCGTACAAAATTTGAATTATCGAGCTTAATTTCACGCAAATCATGCTCCAGGTAAGCAATCTAGAATGATAATTATATATGTCGTCTTCTTTACTACCGTAATTGAGAGTCTGTTGATGTTAATTCAGTTCCCGTTAATTTACAGAGTTAATCTTAGAAGATTACGGGCTATGGGAGTCTTCTGTAATTATTCTTGCCTTGAAGTGAGTTTTTTTTTCCTTGTAAATTTTCTTGTTTATATATTTCGTTTTAAGTTTAAATTTCTAGTCAAGCCGCTGAGAATGATTGCTTATCTATTATTTAGTTAATTAATTTTTAATAATATTACGAGAAAATCCACTGGATTTTATTTGCATTCAGCTGAGGAGCTACGTTTATTGGGAGCTAGTTGACTGTTATTTGAAAGTACAATATATGGCACCTGTCAAAGAGATGACCGTGACTAAAGAGTGATTTTGTGAGAAAATAGTTGCTAATCGTAATATATGAAAATTTGTTCTTAATTTTTTCTGGTAACAGTTTTGGGTCGTGTGTGATTTAATGATTGTAATAGTTTGCTAATTATAATTATGAAAATTTATTCTAAATTGGCTAGCAACAGTTGTGGATGGTGTGTGATTAAATAATTATTTTCTCGCCTGCATTTTACTGTTTGGTTTTTGTTTCCGGTATAGCACAAGTATTCAATTTGTGGGGGAATATATGCTTCTGTGCTTTATGTATGAGTATTAGCAGCTTGTTTGCTATGACTGAATTGAAGATCAGTGCCACTGGAAGTTACTGAAACAATATAATCTGTTACACTTAAGGTTAGGGATGTCTGCTATCGACCCCCTGGGACCCAGGTCAACATTTTAAATGGAGTTAGTTTCTCCCTTCCTGAGAAAAGGTACATGCTTGTGGTCTGATTTCATTTTGAACAACTGAAAATGCTTGGGATGAGTTATTTTTTTCATCCTATTGGTCCTACCTGGGGATTACCAATGGGAAGATATATGATTTCTATAAATCATCTGATGATTGATTGCAAATGGGTTGTTATCTTAACCATGTGCTACATTTTTGTAGTCATCCATATGAGTCAGAAACATATTAATACATGACAATTTATACTGGTCAAATTGCTAGGAAAGTTGTATGAGTTCTGATTATAAGACATTGAAATAACCTGTCTCATCTTGTAATTGTGTTTTAATCTATAAAAAGCTAGCAGCAGGCTCTGCTACATCTGTGAGATATTTTCTTAAACTTGCTTTCAATCAGGCTCTGTATTCGTGGACTAAACTGTTTGTGGTCAAATTGCTGCAGTTTTGGCTTAATATTTGGACGGAGTGGAAGTGGGAAAACTACTCTCTTGCAGGTTTTTCACCTTTTTTTTATGTGATATATGTGTGTGGTTTTTTTTTTTCTCTCTACTTGGAGAACTTTCTTTTGTTCATTTTTTTAATCCTCTCATCTTTCTATTTTTGGAGTGTTTACCTTCTTCTTCCCCTCTCAGCTTCTTGCAGGGCTAAGCAAACCAACATGTGGTTCCATTAACATTCAAAGATACAGAAACAATGGCAAACCAAATGGCTCTCCTGAATCATTACCCCCAGAAAAAGTGGGCATTGTCTTTCAATTTCCTGAGAGGTATCAAAAATAACTGGCCATTTTCGCCTTCATTGTTCTCATGATAAGAATTTAAGGGTTTTCAGAAGATGTGAACTTGTAACTTTTTTTTTTAATCTGTTGTATTCACTAAGCTTGATTTGTGTTGTAGTTGGAGTTTTGCTGTAGGCTCTGTAGTAAATTCGTTATATGCATCCTCTGTCAATCTTTCGTCTGTTTTTTTTACTTGAGTTCCATTATATTTGAGTTCAAGGAAACTTGGGCTTATATCCTACTCTCCTCTATTATTTCCCACTTTTCAACTGTGTGCCTTCCTTATAGTTATTCATTTCATTAGAGTGCTTAACATTTGCTTTGTTAAATTTCTAAATATGTATCTTGTTGCAAGCCAGGTACTTTGTGGCAGATAATGTCCTTGATGAAGTTATATTCGGTTGGCCAAGGAAAAGTGGCAGCTTTCAATTGAAGGAGCACCTTACTCTCAATCTCCAAAGAGCTATTAACTGGGTATCTATGCTCTTTCCATTAGTTACAATATTTCTCTTTGTATTTTGTATCTAAATTTCATATATCCAATTGCTAACCTTAGGTTGGGTTGAATGGAATTTCTTTGGACAAAGATCCTCATTCTCTAAGCGGTGGCTATAAACGTAGGCTTGCATTGGCAATTCAATTGGTACGAACTTGTAAATCACTCTAAACTTCAATTCAAACATGCGCAAATGCATGTAGACACACTTGTTAAGATGCTTCAAGCACATGGTTTTAACAGTTTTGTTTTTTGGGCCATGGTTTCAAAAGTTTGCTACTTATGATTGTGCATAACTATGGCATGCTTTGACCACTGAATCTTTATTAATTAGATTTATAACTCAGGTACAAATCCCAGACTTATTGATACTGGATGAGCCTCTTGCTGGTCTTGGTATGAGATCTCATTCAGTGCTGTTTGTTTCCTGCATTTCTTTTTATTTGATTTTAGGTATTTTGGTATGTCTTGGCACTTTATTCATTATGCATCAACTGATAAATTGTAGTGGATGCTAACTTTGCAGCTTCAAGATACTGCCTCTTTCTTTCCTTTTATTTTTTGGGAATGCTTTTATTCGATAGATGCATACTTGTTTATAGGGTAGTTTGTTCTCCCTATTTTGAAATTTTCATACTTAGTATATTTTTTAGATGACTTTTTTTTTTTTTCTTTAAGGAGACGTGTCTTACATGGAAGCAGGAACATGAAAGACACTTGTCTGACTTATACACTTGTTGCTTGTAACAAATTTTTTTTTTCTAATTAATCATTTATAGTTTCAACATAGTTGGGAATTAGTGCAGGGTTAATTGAATATCAATTCTTGTGATTTTTTTAAATGTTTGTGTACGGATCTTAAATTCTTCATTTGGCATTACCTTGTTGTAAGTGGTATAGAAAATTTTGCACAAATTATTGCTAACGCAGTTTTGCAAATCAGACTGGAAAGCACGTGCAGATGTTGTGAAGCTTTTGAAGCATTTGAAGAAAGAATTAACTATACTTGTTGTTAGTCATGACCTCAAGTAAGTTTGTCCCTTTCAACTTCCTCTTCTAATTCATTGTTGTTAGAATATAAATTTTGTTTTCATCAGTACATTGTCTCAGTGGAGAACCATAATTTATAATTTCTACTGTTTCATGTACTATGACATGAATCATTTTGTAGAGCACATCTCCCATGGACATATTAAGTCCAATTTGACATAGTATGAATGCTTGGACACAGACTAGGAGATACAGAAACTCCTTAAATGTTAGACATTTGGACACCTTCTTATGTTCTACACAAGAAAGGATAATTGTGAACAGGTGTCATTACTGACATACACGTTCAACTTTTCCATATTTTTGGGGTAAAATGAAGGCATTCTCTTATATGCGTCTCAATATATATGTCCATGGTGGTTGTTGGGATAAGAAAGATGAGAAGTTATGATGAATGGTAAATATTGTAAGGAGCAGTAATGGAACTCCACAGATCATGTTTCCTCTTGCGCCAAATAATAAAATGTGAAGTTATGGATTATAAGTTGCTTGTTTCTTTGGAATTGAAAAGAAAAATTGACAAGGACAGGGAGAAACTAGAAAAAAATGGGAGGAGAACTAAGCTAACAATGTCATATTTGTTTATTAATGCAAGTCTGAAAAAAAAAAAAAAAACAATAAAGCCTTGCCTTTATTTATAGGGCTGAAATCCTAATAGCAAGAAAACCTAATTCTACTTAGGACAAATAATAAAACCTTAACCATCTAGAGTAAGGAAATCAAGTCCTAAGAAAATACACAAATAACTCCTAATTAGGTAAAGAAAAAGAAAATAGTTTCCTAAACTGAGAAACCACAATAATTCCTAGTCAAACACTAACACTTTGATGCCAAACATATGTTTGTACCTCTTCAGGATGTCAAAATCATATTTGGATGTGGTTTGAAGAAATGTTGAGGTGATATTATCTAATTGTATATTTGGATGCGCTTATTACATACCAGTATAACTGTACCAACAGTAGTGCCATCAAACCCCATGCGTGGATACAAATTTTGTGAAACCCCTTTGACAAACTTTTTAACTTTGTGTATAACAATCTGTTTCGCTAAGGTATAGAGTCTGTATTGGTTTGATCAATGAGTTCCAGTCTCAGAAATTGAACCTTAACCTTATTTATAACACTTCATTTCTGTGTTTGCTCCAGTGGTATTTTGTAAATCACAGGCATATGTCTGTACTTCTTTCATATGTCTGGACTTCTTTCATATGGAGTTTCTGATGTATTCTTCTCAGAGAGATGAAAGCTCTAGTTGATCATTCTTGGAAGATGGATATGGGCGGATTTCTGATCGAAGAGCGGCCAGCAGTATGATTTGGGACTCAGCAACTGCCTACCTTTTCTACACACGATGCTATGAGGTGGGACCCTGATCCTTCTAGTTCTTTCGTCAACAATTGAAGATGTACAAAATAAATTTCACAACAGACAATAAAAAGAATTATTGTTCCCACTTTAAATGGCGAAACCCTTTGAACAATTATCTTATCTAGTTTCTCTATGAAAAGTTGGGATACATGAATTTACGGTTGGGCAATCTAGGCAACCTTTTCGAGTTATCAGACAAGAGGATGCAGACCAGCATGCGAAATGTATGTGGTTGGCAGGGATATTAAGCATATAGAGTTCAACATCCAAAATCTGTAATGTGAAAAACCCACATTGAGCTAACTGTTCATCATTGGCATATTTTGATTCTTGTCTGAAATTCTATACAAGAAGATTTTAAACAGTTACTGACTGAACTGTGCATAACAAGGTGTCAAGTGTCCAGTAAGCATTTGAGGTGTGCAAGAATTCAAATGACACAATCACTATTATATCTTACTAATTAAGAACTTTCAAGTCACAATTCACAATCAACATTATGTTGTACTAATTAAGAACCTTACAAGGAACTTAGAGCCACAGCTTTATTAGCACATGGAGGAAGATAAGATGGATAGATACCTCCTTATATTCCTCTCTTACTCCAGTGTTCATCACCGTTTTACTGACAATTTATTGTAACAAATATGATATTACAAACCACCACATTGATGCTTCTTACTTAATGACGGGCAACAGCTGCTAAGTGTTTCCCTGCACTTTGCTGCTACAGCTCCAACACCAAGTCTACGGTACCAACAGTAGAAAAGGGTCAGGCTATAAATTAATAAATTTGAAGGGCCACAACATGGTTTACTACAATGCAGTTGTCTTTGGGAAAAAAATGTTAACATATTGTTACAATTATCTTACTGGTTTGATACCTGGTTAATGTGGTGCGTTACTCTGGTAATGATAATTAAAATAATCGTAAAGATGTTTTGATTGATAGACGTTGGGTAGTGCTATCATTATTTTCTTCTCTGGATAAATACTGTCATGCTGGAAGGCATGGTCGTATCTTATCTGCATAATATCATTTTTTTCTCCTTAAGAATTTGTCTAGAATAAGATCACTGGTTCTTTCTTTACTGCTTATTTGCATGCGTGTTATTAGCCAAGTGAAGGAAAAACATGTTGCTTATAATTTAATACTTACAGTCTGCGTCAGTTTTGATCCAATGCTCCCTATTTTCACTGGAAGTACTGCCTCTGAGCCCATATTGGGGTAACTTGCTGTTGTTCTTGTATTGGATCTGGTCCTTTAACTTAGATCCCATGGAACAGCTTCTGTTGCCTTTGTCGAGGCCTCCTTCAACATGGTCACCATCATAGGGATTGCTGTTGAACTTATTGCTGCAGGACGTCAACTCTTTTTCAGCTCTAGAGTTTTCAGGATGGATTTTCCTGTGGAAATTTTGTATGACCTGCATGGCACTAGTAAAATTAAAATGGAAAAATGAACTATCCAGTGTATAATCCCGAAGTCAATTTTTTTTTTTTCCATGATAGAGAGCTTCCTGATAAAAGAAATTGCTTTGTATTGTGTAACATTCTTGTAGGTTATCCAATTCACATGCCTACACTCACAGTTACTAAAGATCATGTTATTTGTGCTGGAATTCTCAGATGTTCAAACTTGGTTATATGATTGTGTATCAAATGAATGATTTGAAATATATGGTCTGATAATTTGTAGCAAGGATGGCTTTTACTCTACTTTGCACTGTAGTTTTTAGGCTGACCCTCTCAAACCATCCTCAATCTCAGACCGTATATGCATGCAGGCAATGGAAGCCATCTCTGAATTTCAGACTCTCAACAGTTCCTTGTTAACATGAAAAAAAGTCATACAATTCACACCACTTGATTATTCTAGTGGACTTCCCTCTATCCTGGATGTTTGGCGACAGAAGTGAGGCATTATTTTTTAGACTAGATCATCATGATTTAGCGGTATGGAACCAAGGCTTATGTAATATATAATTAGTAAATAATGGCTCTTAGAAAATCTAGAGCTAAAAGGCGCACCTTATGCAACTTTTTCTTGGTTGAAACAGAAGCAATATCATTGTATGAAGGGCTAGGGCTTTTTGAAGATGCATGGAACTTTTTCAGTATCTTCTTCATGAGATTTTTGACAGTTTTATGCATTCGCTTGGCTGGCATTTCCCCTTTACCTTTTCTTTCCAAAGAACTTTCTTCTGTTATCTTTGTCCTATTGAACAGCTCCCCAAGTGATGCCTTTTCCTCCTCCGCTTCTGTAATTGTTTCTGGAAATTCAACTGACCCAAATAGATACCCTTGGAGTGGACATACCATCATCTTTCCGCGATCTTCAGAATTGGTTCCTTCCATTGGCTTGTCACTGAGTGTAACGATGCTAACATAACTGTTTCTTCCTGATGATTCAATGTTCTCTTCTTCTTCGGCTTCAGCCTCTAGGAACTTCTCTAGTTCATCATTGATGAGATTTAAGTCATATTCTGTCACCTTTGTTTTTTCCTCTGTTATGTTCTCTTCAGATGTGGGGAATGTTGGTGTTGCTGGTTCACTGATGATTGGCTCTGTACCAAGGGTTCCAATGGTGAGAAAGCCATGGAAGGGCTCAGCAGTAACCATGAATATGTCTTCATTGAAGTTTTCATCCATTCCTTTGGCTTCAAGTTCAGAAGTAGAGTTTTCATATTCCTGTCTGGGCTGCTTTGAGGATCTAGATCCATATCTTGAGCCAAAGCTTGTCTTTGAATCATAGTCTTGATCAACAAGGGTTGACTGTGCTGAAAGGCAAGTGCAGTAGTTGCCTGAAATTAGAGTCTCAAGAGGGATTAGGACATCATTGACAATTATGAAGGTAGATGCTATAGACTATCTTCAGCAAGATGCACCATTTTTCCTTCTGTTCCCAAAAGAAAAATGTGGACCTATTCTTGTGGCTGCACCACTTTCAGACTTGTAATCATGGTATGATGGAGAGGTTGATTTCTGCAATAACCTAGCAGTGTTCTCAGTCTCTTAAAATGAAATGACCTCGATTCCCTGTGGAGGGATCTGGTTCATGGAAGGTGTTGGTCTCCACCAGTTTTGGTGGATGTGGTTTGGGTAAATCATGAGATGATTCAGGCAAAAAACTGCAGTGAGGCACTTTTTTGGTGGTCTGAGAACCACCTTTTAAGCCTTTGCCTGAGCTGGAAAAATTTATCATTCTCAAATATAAATAATTCCTGAGTTTCTAAATTAAACAAGCATAATAGAATCCTGAGCCGAACTGCTGTATTAGATTAGACAATGATCAGGCAAATTTCATTCTTAAAAAGCTGTGTTGTTATTGTGTGATGACATTTTTTGTGACTGATGCATGCAATAGGAATTGTTTTGCGGGAATGCAGTTGTGTATGAGGTAGTTGGAATACCAGTTGTGAAATCCTTGAATAGCTCAATGCTATTTTGCCGTTTTTTCTGCATCCAGCCCAGTAGCTGCAACAATGACACCAATGGTGGAGTTGAAGAATTTAAAACATGTATGCTGTGCTGAAAAAATTGTAGAATAGGGACTTACCTTCATTTTGATCTAGCTTTGGAAGTCTTGATGCTAGATTGCTTGATTGTTAAAGAGACACATACAAAGACAGATATAGATATGCAAGGGGAATGGACTTTGAAAGTGATGATTAGATTGCTAGAGATTAGAATAAGGAGTATCTTTTAATATTGACCGCTTAGGGGAGCTCAGTTTTTGCTAGAAGAGTCGGAGATAGATGTGAGTAGAGAGACAATTAGAAAGATACAAGAATCTGGTTGGCTGTTCTTTGTCAAGATCAAATCAAATGGATGAATTGGAGAGTGGTTTGGAGACCCACAAACTGGTGATGATATGGTTTTCTTGCATGCAGGAATACTTGGATTAGGTTGCACAGATAGAAGAATGTATGCACAATTAACCATTTATCAACACGGGATTATGCAAATATGTCTATTGAGTCAGTCAGCCATCTAATATTACCATGTTTCTGCATGCATGTAGAAACATTCATTTGCAGTAGGACACACATAGTTGGGTGAGATATTAGGCATTAGCATAATCAAATCTATATATAAGTTTACATTCTGTGCAATAACTTTATGTCTAATCATCCTATATTTACAATTATTTTCTGAGGTAACTTGTGTGAGTGAAAGCCCACCATGTCTGGCAGAGCAAATATATATATTTTCGTTGAATGTTGTCAGGCACACTGATGATTGTTAAATAATGAGTTATATTACTCATCAAGGATCCCAAAGGTACTGTATTTCAATTCTCCATACTTTTTGGTGGGTCATGCATCATGTTAGATACATCTGTGTAAAAGATTCTTGTCTAATGCATCAATGCTGATGTCTCTTGCAAGTATCTGTCCAATTAGTGTGTATGATTAAGCAATTGCAAGTGCTGGCCTTGGGAGCTGGTTTGTGATATACTCTATTTCTTCATCCTCCCTAGTCATACTGCTTTTCTCTGTACTTTTCAAAGTTAATTATGTTTGTTTGCATTCTTGTTTATGTGACATACTTCTGAAACTCTTTCGGACAATGTTTGTAGATCACAATGGTTCTTAACTGACAGTTTCTGTGGAATTTATTTGCATTGTAGACGGTGATGTATTGGATTTTTTTTTTTTATAACTTTTGATAGGTAAAGTTAATACTCAAAATATCTTCAAAGCTTTACTCTTCCTTGGTCCGTGTTTCCATCATGTTGCTGTTGTTGACCATTGTTGTCATCTGAAGGAGCTGATAATCTTTTGTCATACCAAATCCTGCAGTAGTTTCCTGTCCCCTCATCTGAAAGAGCTGAATGCAGTCTGTTTTGCTTCCTTGCAGTATAAACCAAAAGATATTGATGTCCAATGCATGACTATGGGTTAATTTAAATATTGTCAACGTATTGATACTGGAGTATAAGCAAGTTTCTTTTCTTTTGGTTTTGTTTTTCAGTCTCCCCGAATCATCACACTATATGACACTATTTTTACTTCCAGAGTTGAAAGTCCATTTTGCATGTAGTGATGCTATCAAAGCCATTTAGCCATGATTTGTTGTGTTGTCATGGAACCGTACACTTGTTGCAGGTATGACTAGCAACATCTCTCAGCAGTCAAAGCTTGTCTTCTCAAAATGCTTTCCATTTCCATGTATATAATTCTTTCGATGAGGAGCCGACCTATACAGATTAGTGGCCCTGATTTATTAAAATGTCCCACAGCATCTATGAGGAAGTTGCATTAAGCTAAGGAGGAAGCTGTTGTAGGCATCAAGACAAAATACATGCTAGCATTTTCAACTTTATGCACGCTTCTTCAAGTGGGGTTTGACAATGAAAGCTATACAGCAAAGGTGACTAATTTTGATAAAACGTCTATGAACTTATATGCTCTGTGTTTCTATTTTCTGATCAATCGTACTTATTGTGCAACTGTAATCTCATTCTAAGATTCCATTTCTGATCTGGACACATGGTAGCTGACTTAATTATCTGAAATTTCATTAATATTTAACCAAAGCATTTAATATCAACTGATGTTGTTCTTAATGCTATCCGAGGATAGTCACACAACAGATTCATCTGCTCTGCCTTTTGAGTTCTGATAGCAAGTTCAAGAACTTGGGAACTTCTAAAAATTAAATGCGACAGTCCATTCTTTCCACAATTTGCAGGCAATAATTCTTTTTCCAGTCCTCAATCTACATCAGATTATTTCAAGAAATTTATTTAATCTCATTGTGTTGGATTGATTAATGAAAATCAGATGATAATTATGAAGTTTAACTGTATTGTTGCTTCTCTCAAATAGTAACTTGCCGCTGACATATAGGTTATGCTTCTAGTTATTGTGTCACGGAGAAACTGGGGCATATTTCATCTGTTTTTACTATATAATGAAGCTTGTACGTTCACTTTAGCAAACTTTCTTGGTGATTTAGGTGGGCATGTTCTTTGCCCCAAATGTGGCAATTATGATTAAGGTGAGACAAGCTCTTTCTATATCTATCTAGACTACCTGTCGATAGTGAAGCAGGTGTTATAGGGATCCACATTTTTAGCTAGCAAACAAGCAGCTATAAAACGCAGGAAATTATTTCCCCTTTAAAGGACTAAAGACAATAGAATCACTCTACCCTTCCAAAATCTACATTGTGACAAACGCAAGACCTGCAAAACTTGAGTCATGGAGTGGGGTCTTTAGCGATTCAATTGGATGGTTAGATGGTGAACATGTGAATTTCACGTGGAGACCAAGAAATCTGAGTGGTTTCCCATATGTTCTTTTGACACGACACTAGCATCAATAAAACTCAAGAGGGTGAAAGAAGCATTTCCTTCTTTCTTTCTTTCTTTCTTTCTTTCTTTACAGTTTCCTTGTGGATTTAGATTGCGAGTGTTGATGCTGAATCATAAATTGAAAGCGTACTGGTACCTGTTAGCTGTGATTTATTCACGATTTGAAGGGCCATGTCGGCCATCTATGCTTGTTTGATACCATGTTTTCTCTAATATTCGGTGGACCCAAATAAGAGTGAACTGTTGTTGTCTTCAAGATTGGCTGGTACATCGGAGAATGCAAAGTATTTTGGTTGGTCAATTCAATTTCATTGATGTTTGATTCAAATAGCAAGTAGTACTGACGGATGAACATGATATATGCCCCTTTGAGACTATTGATTTAGAAGTACATACTCTTAATACTATGGATTACTCTTGACTAATAATAACAGATTAAGCCAAGTATCAGACTTACTGTATCAGTCTGATGATACGACAGATTATAATTTGTGTAGTCTTCTATCATTGTCGTTGTTCAATGTCGAGCAAATCTAGTTTCTTTCTCTTGTTCCTTGCTCACCATTCAAATTGCCTTCATATGAGCAAGTAAAGAAGAATCAGAAGGGATGGGCTACAAAGGTGGACCTCAAAAGTCTGTCCAAAACCAATTATTCAATTTGTCCCAATATCAGGTCTATACCCCCAAGGCCGTGCTAACTGATAGAAGTGCCCTTATGAATGGGGTGTCCGTCACAATTGCCCTACCAATTTGGGCCAAATCTCCAAGCCCCATAAACAGCTGCCTCTAATAATAAATTTTCCTTGAATCTTTAATGTTGGTAATCGGTTACAATCTGCCCTCTTTAGGTATCCAAATAATTCATTGTAAATAATATAATAAAAGAAATGGGTAACAGTTGTCCAAATTAGTAAAATAATTATTGAATTTCACTAAATATTAGGGGGCTATTAAATATCTTTGCTTCAAAAATTAAGTAGAATTACGATTATAAATACAAAATTAGTTTGGTTACCATCTAAATTATTAAATATAAAAACATATATATATATATATATTAAAAAATAGTATTATTCATTTAAAAAGATTAATATCAATATTATCATAATCCAAAATTTTAATAATACTATTTAAATTCAACTTGAAAGAGAAAAATAAAAAATAGCAATATTATTCAAAATAGAGAATCAAATTCAGTCTTTACCTTTGTTTCTCTTACATTGGCGTCAAATAGGCGGCAACCTAACGAACTGACAGCTTCGTAACTGTTAAAACGACAAAACTAAACTAACGTACGCGTGGAAAATAATTGACGTAAGGGTACGTGTCAACGTCATATTTGGCCACCAAAATACCCAATCGTCGTTTTCATTGGAACTCTCAACACAGTATCAACTCTTTCATTACCTTAACCGAACACCTCACCTATACCCAATCAAATCCAAATCCCCCACTTCGCAAACGTCTGTGCCGGTTTCTGCCCGTCCATCAATCTTTCCTCTACAGATAGTAAGGGGGAACGAACAAAAAGAATAGCCAAATCGCAATCACATCATGGAAACCGAGGTGGAAGTATCAGAGCCGTTGATTGAGAAAGTCGGTGCCGATGGGGAGGATCAGCAGCCGATTCCCGAATGGAAGGATCAGATAACGATCAGAGGGCTCGTGGTGAGCGCATTGATGGGGACGCTCTTCTGTATCATAACCCACAAGCTGAATTTGACGGTCGGGATCATTCCGTCGCTCAACGTTGCGGCTGGACTGCTGGGGTTCTTCTTTGTGAAGTCGTGGACTGGCTTCTTGTCGAAACTAGGGTTTTCGGTTAAGCCTTTCACCAGACAAGAGAACACTGTCATTCAAACTTGTGTTGTGGCTTGTTATGGCCTCGCTTTTAGCGGTAATGCTCCTGCCTTTGTGTACTTTTTGTTTCATTTTTCAAATTTTTTACTAGCTATAGATTTGAGTTAGTTGTAATTCAAAGGAAGAAAAAAAGAAAAAAAATATTAAGTGACATTGTTTTAGAAAGCTGTAATTTTTTGTTCTTAATTTTGTTTACCCTTCAAATAATCAAAGGCTTTTATTTATGTTTATTTTGTAGTGCTTTACTGTAACAGACAAAAAGCTTGTTTGCTTTGAATGAGTAGTGCATTTGGAGAAATATCTGATAGCTGCTTTCGTGGAAAGCATTTTTATACAAGGAAAGCCCTTGAAATTCTCTGTAACGAACACTTATGTGTTTGGAAGTACTTAAAGAACTAATAAGCATTTTTGCAATAAATTTGTAGTGTGTGGCTGGAGTGGTTTTTGGAGAACCACTTTAATGGGTACACACACGCCAATAATACATATATTAACTAAAATTATGTTGGAAATAAAGAATCTGGGAAAAGCTTTTGTAAGTGATTTCCATTCTTCAAAAGCGCTTTTTAGAAAAGGCGTCCTTCATTGGTGCTTTTTTGGAAGGAGCTTTTAAGATGGTTTTGTGGAAAAGGATTTTGGATGTTTTTTTGTAAAAACTGTGCACTCGCTGATGCACCCTTAAGCAATTATTTGTAAAATTCTCCGTTTTTTCTTGTTTGTGTTGTCTTTTTTGGCATTTTAAACTTGTTCTTGTTGAACTTCTTGAGTTTGATATAATTGTTAATGTTCAACTGTCCACAGGGGGATTTGGTTCCTATTTGCTGGCAATGGATGAGAGAACTTATAAGCTAATTGGTGCTGATTATCCTGGTAACCGGGCAGAAGATGTCAAGAATCCAGGGTTGAGATGGATGATTGGATTTCTATTTGTCGTCAGTTTCCTCGGGCTTTTCAGTCTTGCACCACTTCGAAAGGTAGGTTATCACTATCACTATCACTATCAACATCTTTGTACTTCAATTACTGCTAGATAGTGTAAATTGCATTCATGTATGCAATTTAGGATTGATATTGAAGTCAGTTTGCCAGGCTGATTTGCAGTCTGGAAGTCATTTACTCGGTTGTGGATGCCTTTTCCAATCATTAATATGGTACCAAAAGTTTACTTGCTAAGTTTGATTATTTTCTTCTCTTCTTTGTTTAAACATATATTACTATACTTGTGGGCATAATGGATTGCAAATTCTTCATAGGGGATGATAAATGTTTGTTGTAACAGATTTTAGCAATTATAAGAAAGTGAAATGTGAAAAAGCTTGTAACATTTGAAGCCCTTTACATGTATTGGTTCTCAGTCTCAGCATGTTGATTGACAACCATGATTGGCTCTCTACCCGTTGTGTATTAAATTTCTCTTTTTTTTCCCCCCCTTTTTTGTGGTATCAGGTTATGGTCTTGGATTATAAACTTACATATCCCAGTGGAACAGCCACAGCAATGTTGATAAATAGCTTTCACACCAACACGGGAGCTGAGCTTGCAGGGTAATTGTTAAATATATGAATCACTTCCTTTTTACATAAAGCTAGGACAGAAAGTTATTAAAAAGGAGTTATGTCAATAAGGAAAAATAAACAAAAACAAAGAGTGAATAAAGAAGGAGAGGTCTATTAATTTGCAATATCATGCACAGTGATTGCAGGGTACTCAATCCAACAGTAAAAAAGACATTTAATTTCATAATCCTTGCTCTCAGAAGTTCAAAATATTTATCAAATTTCACAGTAATGGACTTGTTATTAAATCTATACTTTGTTATTATCTTTTGGTCTTTTTTGGATTTTTTTGGGATACCCTTTTCCTTGTGTTTGATGTGCTATAAACTTAATGTTGTGGTGTGCTCATGGGAAAATTTGTTAATGATTGTTCAAGAAAGCAGAGTTTAAGAATTCTCTGACCCACCCCCTTCCATCTGAAGAAAAGAGTAAATTAAGTGATTGCTTTTTTCTTAATTATTTATCTGTTGTTGTGACAGGAAGCAAGTCAAGTGCCTTGGAAAATATTTGAGCATAAGTTTATTTTGGAGCTGCTTTAAGTGGTTCTTTAGTGGCATCGGGGATTCATGTGGCTTTGATAACTTTCCTAGCCTTGGTTTGACTCTATTTAAAAACACGTAAGGTTCTTATTTACTTTTCTTCGGTACAAATCTCTCTCATAGAACTTCGGTTTTTTTCATGCCATTGTCATATATTCAATTATCTGTGTTTCTTTCTTTTTTGTTCTTTATCCCTTAGTTTTTACTCTGTTATGTGGGTATAAGGACAATGTAGATTGACCCATGTTTCGTTGTTATATTCTTTGGTATATGGATTATCTATACTCCCATATTGGACAGTGTAATAGTTAATATATCAGTTCAATACGTATCATTCTTCTATCCTTTTATAAAATAACTTAAGAAGTTAACATGGTGAGCAGTGTACCACTAGGCTGTTACTAAATTGCATCTAGAATGCTCTGGGGAACAGAACAGGGTGTCTGATCATGCATTCCAAAAAATGAGAGAGAGAGAGAGAGAGAGAGAGAGAGAGAGAGAGAGAGAGCATATGATTTTTAAACTTTATATGCTGTTTTCATTGTCTGTCAAATTTCATCAGAGTGTGGCTTGTTCTTTAGTTCACAGTTTGTTTATATTGGCAATGTCACTTGTATTTTCTTCTTTTTAGTTTTCATGGGTTTTTTCAGGTTTTATTTTGACTTCAGTCCAACTTATGTTGGATGTGGCCTTATCTGTCCTCACATTGTCAACTGTTCAGTTCTCCTTGGGGCTATCATATCATGGGGTTTTCTCTGGCCCTTCATTTCCCAGCATGCTGGTGACTGGTTTCCAGCTGACCTTGGTAGCAATGATTTTAAAGGTCTTTATGGGTACAAGGTATAAATATGGATCACACTCTTTCGTTTCCTCTAATCCAATTCCACCACTGTTGAATGATTGTTCACGTTTTGTCCTGATTGCATCTTGAGTTGTGCCTATTAGTACATACAATAATTACACTTTGCTTTGTTTTTCTCTCGCTTTATCGCTTTTCTGCCTTAGTGAAGGGGTTTTCTCTGCTCTAAAGCAACTTTTCCTGCCATCACTTTTTGCAGGTATTCATAGCTATTGCCCTTATTCTTGGAGATGGTCTTTACAATCTGGTAAAGATAATAGCTGTAACTGTCAAGGAAGTGTGCAATAAAAACACCAAAGACAGCAAACTACTGATTGTCAAGGAGATTGTAGGTAAGGAGATATATATCTATGTCCGTCATTATCTGTAAAAACTTAGCAAAATAATCTTGTCTGTGAAATTGATTGAAAATTCTACAAAGTTTCACCCAGACTCAACTAATTTGATTGGTTTAATATTTGAGATTCTCCCATTGCTGAAATTTCTTCTGAGGTAATAGTAAGTTAGTAATCCTGCTGATTTGTACTTTAACAGATATGGAGAGTTCCAAATTGCTAATGGAGCAGAAAAAAAGAGATGATATATTCTTAAAAGACAGGATACCCCCCTGGTTTGCTGCTGCTGGGTATGTAGGCTTGGCAGCTATATCAACAGCAGCTATTCCAATGATCTTTCCACCTCTCAAGTGGTATTTAGTTCTATGCTCATATGTTATTGCCCCTGCCCTAGCCTTTTGCAACTCTTATGGCACTGGACTTACAGACTGGAGCTTGGCTTCAACTTATGGAAAGATTGGTCTTTTCATTATTGCTTCTCTGGTTGGGACCAACGGTGGGGTTGTTGCTGGGTTAGCAGCTTGTGGGGTTATGATGTCCATTGTCTCCACTGCCGCTGATCTAATGCAGGATTTTAAGACTGGTTACCTCACCCTATCATCAGCCAAGTCTATGTTTGTGAGCCAGTTAGTAGGAACAGCCATGGGTTGTATCATTGCCCCACTCACATTCTGGTTGTTTTGGAGCGCGTTTGATGTTGGCTCACCAGATGGTCCATACAAAGCACCATATGCTGTGATATTCAGAGAAATGGCCATTCTAGGCATCGAGGGCTTCTCGGAGCTTCCCAAGCACTGCCTGGCAATGTGTTGTGGGTTTTTTGTGGCTGCTCTGGTTATAAACCTCCTCAGGGACGTGATTCCAAAGAAAATCTCACAGTTTATTCCTATTCCGATGGCTATGGCAGTCCCATTTTACATTGGAGCATACTTTGCAATTGACATGTTTGTTGGAACGGTGATATTATATGTCTGGGAGCGAATCAATCGAAAGGAGTCAGAGGATTATGCCGGGGCAGTTGCATCGGGTTTAATATGCGGGGATGGAATTTGGACGATACCATCTGCAATCCTCTCTATTTTCAGGATCAATCCACCCATTTGCATGTACTTCGGGCCTTCTTTGAGTAGTTGAGCACGGAAACCACCTGGCTGTGTTGTACTTGCTCATTGTATGAACTGTGATTTTTTCATCATTGGATTCTATGAATATTTCTGTTGCATATCTTGACTTGAGCTTGGATTTTTGAACATCACTATCAATACACGTGTTCATGTGCCTGGTGGCAAAGAATGGATTACGGACTTACAAGCAAGATTCCTTAGTGTGAGCTTAGCTCATAATATGTTGAATCATGGCTCTCTCGTTATTATCCAATCTTGTTTCACCGCAATTTCCCAGATTTCTTTTTGTTATTGTCCTTACCAAACACCTGCTTCGAATTTTGAATTAAGTGAAGCACTTTTTCGGAAGTGCATTAGCAATTATCACATGAGTAAGCAAGTGCACTTTTCCTTTGTTTGATAGAGACCCACCAGTGGGCTTTGTTCCCAGATGTAGGGCAACAGCTCAAACCTCTTACATATAAGATGCTATCTTCAAATCTGGTAAAAATGCAATTGCAAACTAAACAAAAGAATACATGGTGTCAAAAGTTGGAAATGAAAAAGTATTCAAGATCAAACCTCCGTTTAGACATTGAAATCGAAAGGCATGCAATGCGTACCAGTGCTTTTGTAAAGCTACCTCAATATTTTAGAATAACTGCTTAATTTGCTGCTTTATCATGCAGCACTTTCTGGCACCAAGATGTGTTTTGATGGAATCTTATTCAAATATCTAAATTAGTATTCCAATGGTTGTGAGATTTCTAAATTTAGTTAACCACTTGATTACTTAACACCACTTGCTATTGTGATAATGTTAGGTGTCTAAGCAATTCTATTTTTGGAAAAAGTTGCCCCCAATTAATTAATCAAAGTGAAAGACACAAACAGGACACGACATCATTAAGAATTTGAGCAAATATAAAAGCTAAGGAAGAAAAAATATAAAATAATTAATATAAAATTTAAAGAATTTAAAATACAAATGTAAATCGTAAAATACGTAATATAAAAAATTAAAAAAATTAAATATATATTATATTCAATGTATTGCAACGAAAATAAAAAAATATTGTAGGTCAATAGATTCACGCGGACTTTTTTTTAATTTGTAATTTATCATAATCTCAATGGTATTATAGATGGTGGCAAAGACAAGAGAAGAGTACAACATTCTTGTATTTTCAAATGATTGAGAAGCCAGTGATTTCAATCCACCACAAATATTTAGATTCTCTGTGCGATAGGGAAATCTTATAAATTCTCTAAAGATTGCCCTGCCCCACTATGTAATATCTATCACTCCTCAACAAAATAATGGGCAATTGAGGCTCATGGCTTAGACTGTGACCCACATTATTTATGGGACCACTCACCTCCATTTCTAGAGTCTATCCAATTGAAATTCTTTGATAATTTGATGCATCTAAACCACTCAATTCGTTTGCTTATCTCTTACTATTTTGCCACATTTCCTCATGGATAATAGATGTTGTTTAATCTTTACAAGTTTAATGCAAAAATGGGCAGCTCATAGTTGTAATGGCAGATGTGACATGAGAAGCATAATGGGTGAGGTCCATTTCATATCTTATCAAAACAGAGCATTCAGTTAGAGATTCTGGCTTTGTTGGTGGGTGTGGTTGGCTCCTATTTAATTTGGTGGAAGCAAGGAATTACCCCTTTCTTTTTCTTCCCGTTTTTCAATCTTCTCAACATCTGTAAGTCAATTCGTGGAAAAAATATCAATATAATGTTAGATAGAAAGTGACCTGTGAGGTAGGTTGATTGCGTGTGCACATGGTTGTTCACTGTTCAATAACTTTTTCATATAATTCCCAAGTATCCATCTAGAGGACTGTATTTTATGTGGGTTTATTCCAAAACAATCAAAATTATTTAATAAAATTGTACAATTTTGAGCGTATTGGATTGGCTCAATGTATTTGTGCTTATGCATGCTTAGAACATGTATAAACAAATTCTTGAATTTTTTACCGTTACAAATATATTAGACTCAATTAAAATATATTCTTAAACGTAAAATTTAAAATATAAAATAAAAAATTTAAAATAATTAACATAAAAATTATAATAAATAAGATAAAAATTATAAAATATAAAATTAAAACAATTAATATAAAATTTAAAATATATAATATAAAAAATTTATTATAAAATTAAAAAAATTAAATATATTTAATTAAAATTTAAATAATTATTTATAAGAATTAATTATTGAGCTGTCATCTCACAGATGAATGATGAAAGAGTTTTTGAGACAATAAACTAAGATAGTAAGAAAAATAAAAAATGAATGAACAAACATGGAAGAAACTTGTGATCAAAGCATGCATTGATGGCAGCTTAATTATACTGTAATCCAGAGGCATGAATTGAAAGTGTTAGGCCAACTGACAAATTAAAAGAATTACTAGGTTAGGTCTCCATGGGGAAAAAAAAAAAAGAAAGTTTGAATATCCTCCAAGAAATTCCTGAAATTTGAAGAGTGATTGATTGCCATAATTGAGCAAGATGGTGGATTTCACCTTGACTCTGGTTTAATTTGTTTTGGCAAAAAGTAATCATTGCCACATTGAATGAATGCTACAAGGACGTTCACATAATCAATTTAGGGAAATAATTAATGATTTTGAATTGTTTTAAGAAAGAAAGAAAGATCAGCTACATTTTTATCTGTTCTTGTTTGTATGCATAAACCTGGCTTCAGATAGTGGTGTTGGATTTGCCAAATGGGATCCATTCATTTGCCCTTTTTATGTCATTGTCATTGCCATTGCCAAGACATTAAATTACAGAAAAAGTCTTAAGATAAAATTGCCTTTAACATGTCAGTGATGATGAGGATGACATGGAATTATTTAATTAATAAAAAATTAATTTATTAATAAAAATTTAAAAAATTAAAATATAATTTTTTATTATCTAATTTAAGTAAATTTTATATTAATTTTTTTAAATTTTTTATTAATTAAATAATCTCGTAATATTATTATATAATAATATAATTTTGTTTAAAATTTTCTTTAATTTTTATTAATAAATATATTAACTGATCGTCACTTAAAACTCTAAATCTCAGTATAAAAGAAAGAAATACGAGTAAGTGTAGTCTTCGGCTCATTCATGAAATATTGAAAGAATTGATAGTAACACAGGAGCTTGGTTACAATATATAAAATGTATTTAATTTTCATATTTGTGATTTAAATTTTTTATATTATATATTTTTAAATTTTATATTAATTATTTTATATTTTTTTCTTTTATGTTACAAATTTTATATCAAAAAACATAAAATAAATAAGATGTATCTTAATCAAAATTAAATTACAATTAATAGAATTTGTTTGTGCTGATTGAAACTTGAGCTTGACATTCAAAATGAGCTAAACAAAACTTTGGAAAAAGTTGAAGAATAAAATGATTAAAAAGAAACATATATTCATACATCCATACATCACCAACCTTATCTCTTATATGTCTAATAATAACAATAACCAAAAAAAAATCTATTAACATATATCTCGTATATATTATAATATTTTAAAGTAAAATATAAAATATAAAATTATTAATGTAAAAAATAAAATATATAATGTAAGAAATTTTAAATATGAATAAAAAATTTAAAAAATAATGAATTAATTAAAAAATTAAATACATTTCATATACAATACATCTCAGTTAAATTCTAACAAAAATTATTAAAAATTAAAAAATATATACATAGGAAAGCAAGAAAGATCTTTGGTTTCCCATTGAAGGGTTTGAATTCAAGTGAAATTAGGGTATGATGTTTCAACAGCCAACTTTGATAGATTAGAGGGGCCTCCTTTGTCTCCCTAATGGGTAGCAAATGTGACTACCTATGCAATCACCAACACCCACATAACCCAATCCCTACCATTATTATTATTATTATCACCCACACTACTTCAAAATAATTAATAAAAAAACTATCTCCTCCCCGTCAAAGCAATGCTTTCATTTTTCTTTTTCTTTCTTCAAAAAATAAAATAAAATAAAATAATAAAATAAAGCTACAATGTCATTCCTTGTGTGATTCAGGCCAAAACCCTAAAGGTGATTGGTGATCAAATTGAGAGAATGACAAAAGACAAAGACAAGCATCCATATCATTAACAAGAATGCCCATTATCGCAACCAAGAATTGCATGGATTCTTCAAGCAATGCAATGGAAGTCAAAGAACTAGAGAAAAAAAAAATTATTATATATTGTTGCATTTGTTTGAAATTGAACTATCAAGAATTGATTTTATTATTATTAAACAAAAATAAAAAAATATTTATTATTATTAGTAAACTAAGGGTTGTTTTGGACCATTAATTATTCCAACTTATTTATTGTTATGGATAGATCATGGTTTGATTAAGAAATTAATTAGGAGGCTTATAATCATTTACTTGTTCCATTGAGATTTGAATTTGGGTGACCAAATGCTTAAGGATTTGATTAACCTCTTCAATTATGCAAATACAATAATACAAACAAATAACACAAACACATGTACCTAACCTCATCAATAATTAATCTATCTTGTTTATGTTTTATACCAAGCAATTATAGAATATCAATATGGTAGAAATTGAAACACAAGAAATCGCTTTCAAAAACACAATAGAAAAACATGTTAAGTCGGTAAGAAAATAGGCATCTATGTTATCAATTATGACAATGGATTTTGCTGGCAAGTAGTGTACATACATTTCATCCTTTATCATTGCTCTTTCTTCTTCTTCCCACTATCACTTATTAATGAGTTTTGCTATAATAAATGTATCTAATTTTTTTAATATTTATATTAATTATTTAAATTTTTATATTTATATTTTAAATTTTTTTTATGTTGTGTATATTAAATTTTATTAATTATTTTAATTTTTTATCCTATATTTTAAATTTTAAAATTGAGGAATGTAAGATATAGTGAAAGTATTTTAGCCGAATCCTTGTTATTTCATTGAAGAATTTTTGTATATAGATGGGGCAATGATGCATCAATTGACTACAAAGTACTTATTACATACTATGAGCAATTCTCTATGTTCATGTAAATTGAAGCCCCCACCACCACCACCACCACCACTCTTCAGTCTCCAACACGCAATGCGAGTATGCAATTGGCCATGATGAATTCTATTCTGTAATTGTGATTGTTAACAATGCATGAGAGGACTGGCCTAGAGTGGTTTAGAAGCAACGCCATCAGTCAGTGCCGGTATGCCGATCCACGCGGCAAAACATCAAGCATCCACGTGTATTATTCAATTCCTTTTAAAAGAGGGTACCATAATTTGATGTTAAACAGTGAAATACAACTTCAACTGCTATATTAATACCAGAAGTTTGGGATCAAATTGAATCGATCCCTTGTAAAATTGAATAAACTCTCAGGAAAACCAGGAGAAACTTAACGAGTGTCAAAATGCCAAGAGGAAGAAATGATTTGACTTTGAGCACGTGTAACGGGGGAAAACAAAATATGAGTGCCCCTGTGGCGAAAATTTGGCAGTGAAAGTAAGCAGCAATTACCATAAGAAGCAGTAAAACAGTAAGAGACAGGGAGAGACATGTCATACACAGCACAATGCGTGTAATAATAGCAAGCAGAACACCCCAAGTTTGGAAACAGTGGCTTGGAGAAATGGGGGTAGAATTGGGATATGGATGATATTATATTCCATGGTTTCAGTTTTGTCTTTTCATTGGCTTACTTACCAAAAACAGTGAAAAACTCGTGGAAGTATAGGGCTGTTGAGCTCACCTTCTCGATTCAAAGAAAGAGGACCCCGTTTCTGATTTTTTCTTATTTTTGGACATCCCAAAATCCTACCTGTTCATGGATCGCAAGGGCTCAAAGCAGCCTTCACAACAACAACAACAAGAAGTATCCAACTTCTTGAACCTACCACAACAGCAGCTGCCGCAGCAGCAACAACCACAACAGCAACAACAATATCAGCAAGTTAACATGGGTGAGAACAAACCAGCTGAGATCAAAGATTTCCAGATTGTGATTGCTGACAAAGAAGAACAAGGCAAGAAACAATTAGCGCCCAAGAGGACCGCAAATAAAGACAGGCATACAAAAGTTGAAGGCAGAGGAAGAAGGATTAGGATGCCTGCTTTATGTGCTGCAAGAATCTTTCAGTTAACTAGAGAATTGGGTCACAAATCTGATGGTGAAACAATTCAATGGTTGTTACAACAAGCTGAACCATCCATAATTGCAGCCACGGGGACTGGAACTATACCTGCATCAGCTTTAGCAGCTGCAGGCGGTTCTGTTTCTCAACAAGGAGCCTCTTTGACGGCTGGTTTGCACCAAAAGATTGATGATTTAGGAGGTTCTAGTATTGGTGGCTCAAGTAGGACCAGTTGGTCAATGGTTGGAAGTAATTTAGGGAGGTCTCATCAAATGGCAACAGGATTATGGCCTCCAACTGTAAGTGGGTTTGGGTTTCAGCCATCATCTTCTGGTCCATCAACAGGAATCATAGGGGCTGAAAATTCTAATTACTTGCAAAAGATGGGGTTTCCTGGGTTTGACTTGCCCGGGACCAATATCGGCCCTATGAGTTTTACTTCAATTTTAGGTGGAGCTAGTAACCAGCAATTACCTGGGTTGGAGCTTGGGTTGTCTCAAGATGGTCCTATTGGGGTTTTGAACTCGCAAGCTTTGAGTCAAATTTATCAGCAGATGGGTCAGGCTAGGGTGCACCCGCAACAGAATCAGCATCAGCATCAGCAACAAGCTCCTGCTAATAAGGATGATTCTCAAGGGTCAGGACAATAGAGTGAATGGATAGCATTGTTGAGAGGCTGAAGTGTTTACTTTTTGTAATGCTTTTAAGTATTGTATAATTGGGAAAAAGAAAGGACAAAAAAATATGATATTTGAGAGGGAATTCAATAGGGACTGGATTTGTTTGCCCCTTCTTTTGATCTTCTCAACCGCATCATCAACTAAAGTCTTCCCATACAGGTGCCGCTTTCGGGTCCTTTTGGTTCTTGATTTTTTTTTCGCTTTTTTCCGTTTCATTTCTTCATTTGTTTTTGGTGGTACAACCTTAAGAGATGCTGATCGTTATGATGTTTGTTTTGATGTGGGATGTGCAGGTGGAAGATGCTGATCGTTATGATGTTTGTTTTGATGTGGGATGTGCAGGTGGAACTATGCACGGCCAAATAGCCTCGGTTTGGGCTTAACTTCTTGTATAATCAGAATTCAGAGGTCTGTTGATTATAGTGTAAGTCATCTTTGATTATTTGGTTCTTCTGTAGATATGAATGGAGTGGCAATCGTTTGTTTGCTAAAACAGTGAATTTTACGGTCATTCTTATGAAGTATCTTCTTAGATCTAGTAAGAGCTTTCAATTATCTAAGACAATAAGATGTTTTGCACAGAAAGGAGAAATTTCTTACACATTTGGCTGCCAATTTTCTTGCTTCGTATCTTTATGTAAAATCCATTTCCTAGTCACTGCTTAAGGAAAACACGAAAAAAAAAAAAACATTTTCACTCATTTCCTTCCTGATAGTTCTCTATAAAACCATGAACTCTTCTTGTTTCTATCACTCAATTTTTATGCGAATGAATGGGTTTATATCTGGTATCAATATCCATCATTGACTTCTTACTGAGAGAACCACAAAGTTTTTATTTTATTTTATTTATTATTATTATTAATTTTTGCTTTCAGTTAAATCTCATCGCAGATTATGGAACCAAACAGGGTCTACATGGTGAAAAGTAGAAATCCGTTTGAAATAACAAAGCTGCTTTTATGATTTAAGAAACATTCTATTTTCTTATATAAAGGTTGACAAATAAACTTTCATTTTTTACTTGGTAGACCAACGGGGTGTCTTACTTACAATTCCTTAACCAGGGAATATCAAGTGATCATAGTTGTTTAGACAGCTGCCTGCACATTACTAGGAGTGTCATGGCATTTATCTTTCTGGTATCTTCAATGGACAATGAAAAACCTCTTGTGTTTGAGGTACCCTTGAATGTGTGGAACTCTGTCATGAATTGTTCTACTTTGCCTCTTCCAGCTATAGTGTGTTGATATTCCTTGCTCTCTTTTACTAGATTTGTTGAAAGCATAAGAAGACTTCAGTGTTTAGTATAATTAATCATCAATTTGTTAAAATCAAACACTTTCCTGACTTACCTGTCAACCTTGGCAGATATTATTTGGCCTAAGAGATTTGAACATGTGAATTACATACTAAATAAAAGTTTTGAGTCTTAAGAAAAAGTTATTGGGAAACAAGACAAGGACCACATTTTCACCTTAAATCATAAAAAGAAATGAACTTTTTATGTAGAGTATCCATCCAGATTTGTATTATTAATGTTGTTCCGAATTATTTGCTGTTGTCTGGAAATTGACATCTAAGGCATCACAATTGCAAGCTAACTTCATCATCTCATTCACTTTGTAGTCGGCCATGAAGTCTCTGTTCCCATCTGTCCTTCCTAGTGTAGTCTCTCTGTGGTTATGTTTATCTTCCGCATTATTTGTCACTCACTTGTAGTGGGCTGAATGTTTACTTGCTTTCCATGACACATCACCCTGACTGTCGGTGTCTAATTTGATTTAACATTTGCTGCTATAAATCTGCACTCACTCTGTTCAAACCCAATTGCCGCAACAAAATTGGAATTAGGGTGTTGCTTCTTCCCCTAGAATGCGGTAAGTCAGAACTGCCACATTTAAAAGCTTTGTTTGGTAGCTTTTGTTAAATAACATGTCAATTCAGCATTGTCAAGTTTAAAATACATTATTTATATTGCAAATATGTCATCACCTTTCAATTATTTATGTTTCACAATCAAATATGATGATATGGCTTAAATGACATTAGTGAGTTTCACTTGTTTGATCCATAACCCTATCAAGATTCCAGTTCTTTCAAATTGCTGTCCCCTGCACTTTTGCCTAATTTCTTTTCTTGTGCTATGGTCATATGTAATAATGATTTCAGCTAACATGTCTGAGATATGTGCAAATGGTAAAAGAGAAAAGAAAGTTAAATGTCAACAAATGGACATTAAGGTGCTGAAGTTACATCGATGAAATGTTTTGAAGGTTATTATATAAGAATCCTTGTTATCTCTGATTGTTGCATTAGTCATACTCATCTGTGTTTTTTCCTAGCCTGATTGGCAACTTGTATCCACATCAAATGCAGGCATTTTATGAGATTACTGTATGGTTGCTAATAAGTTTGCTGCTCATTAGGACACGCGCGCGCGCGCGCGCGCATGTATACATTTTGGATTAATTAATCTTGGTTATCAAGAGTGGATTGATCCAATCTTGAAAAGCTGTCCTAAAACCAGTCATATTTTTTGGTCGAATTACACCAATCTGTTGAGACTTGAGAACCAGCTGCTGAGGTTGAATGTTCATGATATAAATGATGAAGATTGTTTGCTGCATATATTTTCATTACAGAGTTGTTATTTCCAGGAAAGTTCCTAATTTCATCTCCGCTGAATACTTTTTAGCTGGAATTTTAATTCTCGTGAAAGGAAGTGACAAATTGCATGCAGCCAATTTGCTTGGTTTTCTCTTGTACTTGTATATTGATGTCTGTGATATATCCTGGTGGAAATAAAACATTCCCTGGAATTGTGCAGGAAGGGAGCCATATCTCTTGTTTCTTTTTCCCCTGTTTAAGTGAAATGATATCTGAAGATTAGTCTAAGTATATTTCTTATTAAAAATATGTGAGTGTTCAAATAATATGAGGACCAGGTAGCAATCAACCATTGGTAAACATGGTATTCCTGATTGAATATTTGATGAATGAATGCAAACATGCTGCAAGTGCCAAGTTATGGACAGACATGAATGTTTCATGCATATATACAATCTATTACTCAATGTGTTATTACATTCAATTCAAGCATGTTGTTATTATAATGGACATTGACCCACAACATGTAGTAATTCATTGTACACGCCAAAGAAGTGAAAGTACTATCATCATGTATTTTTGTAAACACAGTGAATGTTTCTGCATTACTTGATGAAACTGAGTAATGCTTGCGAGCCGTGGGCAAAGGCAACGGAAACGAAGCCTTGTCCTCCGCTTTCCTTATGCTGGTGATTTGGATTCGTTTGTAACTTGCGAGGCCCATTTCATAAAAATTGTACTAGGCCAAGTTATGTTCGGGAACAATGCCCAAATAGCACATTACAAGTCTTCGTTACTGATTTTATGTTGGCCTTATTTAACTTCCGAAGCACATCCCATTTGATTATGTAAACTTATTAATTAATGTATCAACAAAGACAGAAAGGAACGAAGATTATGATACTAATGCTTTTTAATTAGTGCCTGCCTGCATTTCACAAGGATTTGTGTCGTGTTTGTGCTCATCCAATAACTCTACACAACAATCCATTGGCTGATTCTACTTTCCCTACAGTTGCTACCCATCACCCGATCTCATATCATCAACTTAAAACATTCATGTGCCCTTTGATATTGTGGGTACTTACAAGTATAATCTTTGGATTCTACTTGAACCATTTTATGCCAAACTAAGTATACTGTCCTAGACTTGGACAATCATCTTCATGTCAATGCCCATTTTGTGCGGCAATCAAAACCCACCTGGCCCTTCTCTTTCGTGTAGTAACAGAATTAAACCATTAAGAGAAATTATATTTTGACTATTGAATAGACATTTAACATGTCTCGTACAAGTAACAAGGTATTCTAACACTACCATTATATCAATGAATAGGGACAAGAAAGCTAAATTAATATATTCTTCAACTAATTTACAAACCCATGACATTCTTACTACTCTACTTCTCAAGTCAAATCGCATCTTTTTGTAATTTAACACTCAATGAATTTTCATTCATGGGTTTAACTGCAGTATATTTTAAAAAACATATTATTTTATAATTAAATTTTTTTTTATATTAAAATTTAAAAGCAGGTTAAAAATTTTAGTGTTTTAAATTTTTATAAAGATTGTATTGTTATAAAATAAAAAAAAAAAGAATATATGCCATCCAAGCAAGCTATCGTTAAAAGAAAATATCTAAAAGGAAATGACACATGATTGTAATAGTGCACGTTGCGTGTACATGTCTATACTCAACTGTAATAATGCACGTTGCGTGCACGTGTGTGTACCTAACCTCTCCATTTGTCAAATTGAAGATCTAATTTATGCTTCTGGGGCCCCAAACGTTGGTCCCTTCTTCCATGGTTGGGCCACCCAAGTGGATGCCCATCAATTTGAATGGGGACCCATGCGACGGCTGGCTGGTTGGTTCTTTTGTGGCCTTGCTTTTGCCTTAATTTTTCTTCATCTTTCCAAGTATCCCAAAAGGCAAAAGCTTCTTCTTTATTCCCACGAATACCAGGCACGTTCCAGACTTAGATATTTCATGCATTACCCATTTACCCATGTGAGCGTGACATCTTGTTTTACCATAAATAACCAAGCATATAATTATTGGATTACAGTTAATTAATCTTTCTTGTTGGGTGTCCATACTTGGGATTGGGTGGCTAATCCTAGTTACTGACTCTGGCTGATTACCAACTAACTACTTGGTTGAATTGAAGCTACGAGAACATTTCCTTTTCCTGTTACCTTGTAAAAGCAAAGCACAAGTGACGTGTGGCTGCATGATCTCACACTGCGTAGAAAACCAATTGGAAAGATGCAATTGCTGTGCATTCTGCTTTCAGATTCAAACCTATTGATGGATGCTTGCTTGCTTGTAGCTGACTGCTATATTATTGAAAATGAAATCTGGGTTTGCGTATGAGTCCACGTTCACGCCTTCTATATCACTCTTTATTTATAAATTCGATAGGGTTCGGCAGTGAGATGATTTTGAAATTTAGAGAAAATATTTTAAAATTTTGGGAAAATATTTGATTTTTTTGAAAAGTCAAATGACATCTTTATTCAATCAGATATTTGATTTAACTGACGGTGACAGAGGCGAGTGAGAGAGAGCAATTAAGCACCAAACTGACGTGACCAAAGAACCAGTTCGCTGGCGCTGTAATTGCCGCCAAAAATACCGGCAATATCCCGACCATTCTGCAAACGCCACGTGCATATTCTTACACTCACGTGCCCTTGAAACACCCGCTGAGGGAAAGGGCCTCACCGTCTAACTCAAGAGACGCACACACATACACTGAACACTTACACTCCTTCCCCAACAGAACCGCCCCCTGGTCAGCTAACAGTATATCCCGCCAATAGCTACTCGCCACGTTGCAGAAAACAGAAACCAAAATCAAACTAAAACCAAATCTTGTTCTATAATCGCGTTCGGGTTACTGCTAAGTGTCCCTACTTTACCTTAATTAGTGCCTTTTGTTCCTTACTCTCCTCTTTGAACTCTCTTCTCTCTTTCGCCTATGTGGTATTGTTTCCTCCGACATTGGAGGAGGCATTAGTGCACAGTAAATCCACTTCTCTGAATAAAGCCGCTCTTTCTCTTTTTAGTTCTTTTTTTTTTTTTGGATTAATTTTGATTCTTGGTTTCTGGGTTTCGGGTTTAAATACTAACTTCAAGTTTTTAGGAGTTGGGTTTGTGCTTTCTATATTGAAAAATTAAGTTGGAGAAATGGATGATGAGTTTGCCAAGCTTATCAGAAGGATGAATCCACCCAGGTATTTTTTTTGGCTTTTATGTTTTGATTTTGAGCAATTTATTGTTGTGTGCTTTTGTGAGAGTTAATTTTCTTTTATCATTCTTCACTCTGATTGTGTTTTTGTTGCTTTTTATTTCGAAATTTTGTTTCTTGGTCCGTTTGGCTGATTGGGAAACCGGAGGAAAAGTGAAGAAAAAGAAGGAAAATATCTCTAAGATTTTTTTCCTTCCACAAATAACAGCAAAATTGTTTAATTTTAAATAACTTTTCATTATATTCATTTTCTCAGCAAGTAGATGGAAACCCCAACTGAAAATTTCAAGCAACTTTGAGAAGTTTGCAATTTATACGGAAAACTTTTTGCTTCTGTTCCTTTGTTTTATTTCCATATTTGATTTTATTACACCCTGTTTATTGCAGAGTTGTGATTGACAACGTTACATGTGAGCATGCCACTGTTATACAGGTAAAATCCTTTCTAGTGATTTTGTCCTGGCTTTTGCAAAATTAGGTTTATCATACGCGTTTGTTTTGACTGGTTAATTACTTCCTTTAATTTTTCTTACTCTCAACAGTTTACTTAAATTCCTATATGATTGACTGGGTGTATAAATTTGGATTTTTTTGTTCAGGTAGATAGTTTCAAAAAGCATGGAATTCTTCTGCAAGTTGTTCAAGTGCTTACGGATGTGAACCTTGTAATAAAGAAAGCCTACATATCATCAGATGGGGGATGGTTTATGGATGGTAAAGTTTCTTCTTCTTCAAGTCGTTCCAATTGTAAAGAGTTGAGAGTATCTTTATCTGTTTCTCATCTTGTTCTCTAATTGCAATGTATGATTTCAGTGTTTAATGTGATTGATCAAGATGGGAACAAAATCAGAGATAAGGAATTCATCAATTACGTACAAAGGGTAAGAAATTGATACTTATCTTTTCGTTCGATCATCCATTTGATTGCTGAAAAATCAGGGAGAATGAAGAGAAACAAGCGTAGCCTACTTAATTTGTTTCAGTCTTCAAGCATTAAATACCTGAAACCATGTCAGACATATAATTTTCTTGGTTTGAGTGGGGTGGAGAGTCTTCTTTGATTAGATCTTTTTTCCAAATTTTAATATAGAAGTTTGGTTTATCATTTTCTCCCGCACATAGTGAGCATTAACCAAGTATTGACAGACTCTGAGGCAGCATAATGCAATAACTCCTTAGAGGGATTTGATGTTCTTTTTCTACTGTCATTCATTGAGAGTCTCGACTCAGAAAGATGTTGACTTAGCCCATCCTCTTGGCTTATTTTCTTTGCAGAGGCTTGAGAATGATGTCAGCTTTGCCCCCTCCTTGAGAAGCTCTGTAGGGGTGATGCCTTCGGAAGAACATACCTCAATTGAACTCACTGGCACCGACAGACCCGGTCTATTTTCAGAAGTTTGTGCAGTTCTTGCAGACCTTAACTGCAATGTAGTAAATGCAGAGATATGGACACACAATGATAGAGCTGCAGCTGTAGCTCACGTCACAGACAATTCCACAGGGTGTGCAATTAAGGATCCAAAACGACTATCAACAATAAAGCAATTGCTTTGCAATGTCCTCAGAGGAAACAATGACTTCAAAAAGGCAAAGACAATAGTTTCACCTCCGGGTGTTATGAATAGAGAGAGAAGGTTGCATCAGATCATGTTTGACGATAGGGACTATGAAAGGGTTGAGAAAGCAGTAGGAAGAGTAGAGGATAGGAGTTCAAGGCCCCAAGTTACTGTATTGAATATTGAGAAGGATTACACTGTGATTACTATGAGATCAAAAGATCGGCCAAAACTGTTGTTTGATATCATTTGCACCCTAACAGACATGCAGTATGTAGTTTTTCATGGAATGGTCAGCACAGGGAGGATGGAGGCTTACCAGGTGAGATTGAAAATGCTTTTATGAAATGATCATCGACCCAGAAAAAAAACTATTTTTATTGCCAAACCAGTAAAAAATATGTGTTGACTGAGACAACTGAACAGTTGTTTAAACCTTATTCTGACCCTGTGTTCCATCTTGGGGCCAAATCTCTACCAGATACAGCTCGGTTATGTAATATGCACACAGGGTCAATGGCAATAATTACTTTCCCTTTTCTTACATTTAGTATTTGGTTTGTTTGTAGGAATTTTATATTCGACACACTGATGGGCTCCCCATAAGCTCAGAAGCAGAGCGAGAACGTGTTAGACAGTGTCTTGAAGCAGCGATAGAGAGGCGAGCATATGAGGTACAGGAAAACTAATGTGAGAATATAATCTCTGCAGGCATGTTCAGCGTTGTGTGCTAAAGAATGTTACGCGGACATGCAGGGACTGGAGCTGGAATTGTGCACAGAAGACCGTGTTGGGCTTCTTTCGGACGTCACCAGGATATTCCGTGAAAATAGTTTGTCTATTAGAAGAGCAGAAATTTCGACAAGAGATGGGAAGGTCAAAGACACGTTCTATGTCACAGACGTGACAGGAAGCCAGGTTGATCCAAAGACCATTGATTGCATTCGCCAACAGATTGGACTAGCCAAACTGCAGGTAAAAGGTAACTCAATTCCTGCACCAAAGCCACCCGAGGAGACAAGAAGAAGATCCTTCTTGGGAAACTTTTTTAAAGCGAGAACTTTTCAAAATTTCAAGCTAATCGGATCCTATTCATAAGTTTGTTTCATCGTATATACTCCCAGAAGTACATGTTGTACAGAAAAATCAGATGTTGAAACAGGAATTCCACATTGGGGAGAAAGATACGGTGTAAATAACTTGGATATCTCCCCTATTCCTGCCATCTACTATACAGAGTTAAAGTGCCGTTGTATATTTGTATGTATTTTGTGTACGGTATAGATTCATGTATTGTACAAAAGCTCAGAAGTCTGTATAGATTAAGCTTACTGAAAATTATGTGAATATTAATACTATTTTGCTCGTTCTGCCATTCATGATTTTATTAACATTCGTGGATAGTTAAGATAAATACTGCAGAAACTTGCTTATAATTACTAAAATTCATTAAAATCTTGCTGAGTAATCAAAATTTGTCTCAAGGGGGAGTATGGATAATCTTTAAGCAACAGAAGTTTGAAGTATAAAATTGGGGCTTGGAACAAACTCAGCGTTTAATCTGTCATCTCTCACTGTCGGGTTACTCTGCAACTGCAACCCAGTTATTATGGCCGGATGACTCATGCGACCGGCTACTGAGTTAGCGACTCGGATCGGCCGAGCATTAATCTCGGCATCGAACCACACAAAACCCACAAGAAAATGGACCCCTTCACTAGAACAAACCCTTCACCAACTTGGTCTCCGCGACTCTCTGAGTCCGTCACTCGTGGCTTGCGTCATCGACCAGTATCTATTGACTCACCACTCGCTCGCTCTTGGCTTCTTCAACTGGGCCTCTCAACAACCCAACTTCACCCATTCCTCTATCTCTTACCAGGCAGTTCTTAAATCTCTCTCTTCTTCCCGCCAATTCAACACCATTGACTACATTTTGAAACAAGTCAAAGCCAATAAAATTACTATAGATTCTTCAGTTTATCGCTCTGTAATTCGTTCATTGATCCAAGGAAAAAGTACTCAGAAAGCATTTTTGGTTTTTAACGGAGTTAAGTTAAGGAGTCAAGAAGTTGGGCCTGCAATATGTAACTCTCTGTTGGCTGCATTAGCTTCTGATGGGTACCTTGATTGTGCTTTAAAGGTATTCGAGGAAATGTCTCAAAGAGGTGTCGAGTTTAGTACTATTGGTTTCGGCGTGTTTATATGGAAGTTTTGTAGAAATGCCGAACTTGTTCAAGTGTTTCGTATGATAAATGAGATTAAATTGAGGGGTAATTCGGTGGTTAATGGGTCAGTTATCGCAGTTTTGATAGTTCACGGGCTTTGCGAGGCTAAAAGAGTTGAAGAGGCTTTTAAAGCATTGGATGAGTTGAGGATTAGGGAGTGTAAACCTGACTTCGTCGCCTATAGAATTGTAGCTGAAGAGTTTAAACTAATGGGATCTGTGTTTGAAAGAGAATCAGTTTTGAAGAAGAAAAGAAAGCTAGGGGTTGCTCCAAGAACTAGTGACTATAGAGAGTTTATTTTAGGTTTGATTTCAGAGAGACGGATATGCGAATCAAAAGAGTTGGGTGAAGTGATTATTAGTGGGAATTTTCCCATTGATGATGATGTTTTAAATGCGTTAATAGGATCAGTATCGGGCGTTGATCCTAGTTCTGCAATTGTGTTTTTCAATTTTATGATTGAGAAAGGGCGATTGCCAACTTTATTGACAGTGAGTAACTTGAGCAAGAATTTGTGTAAGCATAACAAGAGTGATGAACTGGTTGAGGTTTTTAGGATTTTGTCTGTTAATGATTATTTCATAGATGTGGAGAGTTACAATGTGATGGTTTCATTCTTGTGCACGGCCGGAAGACTGAGAGAAGCTTATGGGGTGCTTCAGGAGATGAAGAAGAAAGGATTATGCCCAGATGTCTCTTTTTATAATTCTCTCATGGAAGCTTGTTGTAGAGAAGATTTACTGCGTCCTGCTAAAAAATTGTGGGATGAGATGTTTGCCAGTGGCTGTGGTGGGAATTTGAAGACTTACAATATACTTATTGGCAAGTTTTCAGTAGTTGGTGAAGTCGAAGATGCTTTGAGGCTTTATCACAATATGTTGGAGAAAGGAGTGGCACCCGATGCTACAACCTACACGTCCCTCTTGGAAGGTCTTTGTCAAGAAACAAAACTTCAAGCTGCTTTTGAAGTATTTAACAAGTCTGTTAATCAGGATGTAATGCTCGCACATAGCATCTTGAGCACATTCATTCTTTCTCTCTGCAGAAGAGGTATATATGCAACATTTCAACTTGATCTTGTATTTATATGTATACATCTTTCTCATTTATGTGTTTCGGTTGAGCTCCACGCAGGTCATTTTCTGGTTGCAGCCGAGCTGCTCCATGGTCTATCTTCTGATATAGGACATTCAGACTCCCATGTTATCTTGCTGAAATGTTTAGCTGATGCCGGAGAGGTTCAAATTGCCATTGAACATATAAAATGGATTCGAGAAACCTCACCTTCAATGTTGCAAGTAATATCTACGGAATTATTAGCTTCACTTTCATCTTCTTCACAACCAGAGCCTATTCTTCAGCTGCTGCATGCATTGCAGGCAAAAAAAATGTCTAGATTCTGAAACCGGCGCTTGAAAGGGATTTTGCAGCTGATTATATCCTGGATGTTAGTCGTAATATTCGTGACATAATTATTATTGATTAGAAAGTGTCTATATTTCATTCAGTTTTCAGTATCTGGCTCATTGGCATCAGGAAAAAGAGGAAACCATATTTCCAGCTGTTATGATTTACGAATAAGAGGAAACCAAGTCAAATCTCATCTCCAAGTCCCTACTGCGCAATATTCTGAAATGGTGTATATTTTGCATCCTCTTCTAGTGGTTACTGTTTCTAGAAGTCCATGATTCCTGTGATTTTCTATGTTGGTGTGTTGTTGCACCACCAAGATTGTGGTATTGCAGGTAGGATTATCCCTAGAATAAGAGGACCGTAGTACATGTTTGAACCCATTGCATGACTGCAAAACCCTGTAATCAAGACTGTTAAACATAGCACTGTTAAGTTACATTTTAATGGCTCTTCGTCTGGGTTCCGCTGCATCTTCTACAGAAGTAGAGGGCGAACGAACGGCCAAAATATGATAGCCACGAGGACAATACCATTAGCTAACAGTTTGTAAATTTCATTTTTAGAATTAAGTAAATGCTATAAAATAAAAGCTATATATAACTTTGAAGACGAGAAAGAAAATAATAAAAAATTTGTTTTATTTTTATTTAAATCAAAATTTTAAAAAATGATAAAAATAAACATACAAATATAAAGGGGATTCGATTCAATTGAAATATACAAAGGTGTTTATAAAACAAAAGGCAAGGAAATACAATTGAAAATGAAAATAGAATAGTATTAATAGGTAATTATTTTTCTTCATTTTATTTGTATACACAATTATACAAAAAGAATTCGATCCATCCGAACGATACCCCATCACACATCACAACACACCCCCCCCCCCCCCCCCCAACCTTCCAATTCTACAGAAACGATACACCTCCCTCCTCATTTACAGTATTAAATAAATTAATTAATTAAAAAAATGATCAGCAGGTGTTGAAATCTAAATCATATGCTATTGAAGCAAATAAGTTAAGGAATTAAAAAGAGAACTATGCTTTCAACTAAACTGCACAAAAGCTGCTATACGAGCAAAGAATGAAAGAGAAGAATTACCGCATAGCAATTACGTATGTACAAACTGCTTGTCAAGGGCGGGTTAATCTTCAAGGCGCTGGATCTCACCCATCAAGATCCTGTTGCTGGAAACTTTGAAGCCAAGGAGAGCTGGATCTATCTGTCTTCCTTTCTTCCCTTTCTTTTTACCACTTTGCCCAGTCGGTGCACTGCCATCACACGACTCAAAAGTTGATGCATCAGCTGCTGGAACAACCGGTTTCTTAAGCATGTCTCTAAATGATGTCTCTGAGACAGCTGCATCACCACAAGATGATGTCCGCCTAAAATGTAGTTCTTTCTTGCCAGATGGCTGCGTTGCAGGTGCACAAGTTGCTAAAGGATTAACAACAGATTCCCTATTTCCTTCTGAAAGTTACCAACATCCGTAAATTAACTAATGTTATTCACAACCAACCCAACATAACCAAAAGCATATAACTGAAAAAAAACATTACATACCATCAGATGTAAGAGAAGCTGAACTTCTCTGCTTGACAAATGGAGCAGACGTTGGCTCAGGAAGAACTTCCAGGAAAGATGATGCTTGTGATACAGGTGGACGTTTGTTCCAATCAGTATCAAGCCCTTGGGTTAATATGGAGGGCAGCCTGTCAACAGGACAATACCTTTTCAACAACACAAGTAAGGGGATAAAAAGTTGCACTTCAACACACTCGTTTGCTACTTTAAATCCATCAAGCAAAACTTCAACATCAAAATTAGCTACTGGCAATTGAAAACTTCATGATTTATAGTTTACAAATTATAGCAGAAGACAAAACATACCTGTCATTAGAAGCTTCTACAAGTGACTTATCTAATCGAATCTGAGAGCTGTACAAGCCACCATTTCCACCTGCACCATTATCAGTGCTTCAACATTCTTTTAAACAGAAATAAGATCTAACAAAGAAAAATGTTTTCACCAATTACCAGCAACACTTAGCGAGGTAGGTCTACCATGGGCATTAATAGGTAGCTCCCCGGAATCCAGGGATTTTTCTGCTTGCTTCACCAAGTTATCCTTGATCTCTGAAACAGACCTGCTTGTGACTTTTGACTCGTGTATCTTCCCCTCCAGTCCTGGTAGTTCAGAAAAGTCTTTATCCATAGCTGATTTAATGACAGAGTTAGAATGTTCTATTGCTGCTGTAGAACCAGCCTGGATAAATCTTTCACCGACTTCTTGATCTGAGAGATGATTGAAAGGAAGATATGAAGAGTAAGTCTCAGGACCTGGCCAAACAATTTCCTGAGTTTTAGAAGATGATATATGATGTTGATAATCAACTTCTGATGACTGCATTGATTGATGACCCAAGTCTTGGTGGAGAAAATCCATCATAGCTTGCTTTGAGTTCTCCTCATCTCCTCCAATCGGAGCCCATATGCTTGAATCCAGAGGAGCTGTACTAATTTCTGACTCCCTTCTCTGTTGTTCATCTTTAAGATTCAACTGCTGTATTTTTCTTTCAATCCAGCTATTTCCTACCAGCTCATTGTCCCTGGAAAGAGGTCTCTCTATCAGATCTGGATAAGCATCTAACTCTTCAGAGACTGGCTGGGAGTTAGACGGGATACCTGAACAAAAAGAACCTAGCTGGCCAGTGGAGTGCCCATAGGGATGCTGATCTGGGAAATCTAAACCTTGTGCACGAACATTAATATTATCCAAGTCCATTCCAGGAGCAACAGCAGGAGAAAGAGACATTGACCTATCTAGTGCCATAGAGCTAGGCTCGTAGAACCCTTGCTGATGTTGTTCCCATATAGCACGATTCCATTTAAGATGGTTGAATTGCTCCTCATGCGAGGGAATTCTACACTGTTGCTGGTGAAAATCTGAAGCATTAAAGCCTGCATATTGAGCCTGGTGATGACTGGAAATAGACCTGGAAAACTGACCATCCTCATCAACTGACCATGGCCCATTGCCGTATCTTTCCCTTTCCATCCCCAAATGCTGACTCAATCCCATAGATAATGGCCATGCCTGCAATGGTTCTTGCTGAAAACGAATCTGCTGCTCTGAAGAGAGCATATTCGCATGCTTTGCCTGCAAAATGAGGTCCAATGAAGCATCTGGCTGCCCTCGGAGTGTGCTCTGACCAATCTTTGCTAGAATGATCTGCTCCACTGATGGATCAAGCTGCCTTGTGTGAAAATTCTGCTGGAGTTCATGCAGACGGTGCATCCTTAACTGAACCTGATCAAGCACATTCTCTCTCATAGGATCTACCTTCAAATGCCCATAACCAGGATTGGACATCTGATGCTGCAATAACCTTTCCATAAACAACTGCCGTTGCTGTTGCTGCAGCAATTTTATTTGGTTGAGACGAATCTGCTGCTGCTGCTGCTGCTGCAACTGCAACAACCGGTGCTGTTGTTGAAGCTCAAGACGACGCTGCTGTTCTTGAAGCTCAAGATGACGCTGCCGCTGAAGCTCAAGATGATGCTGCTGCTGATGCTCAAGATGTTCCAAAAGTTGTTCCATATCTGCTCGTGGATGGCCTGCCTGCTGCAGATTTAGGTTCTTACTCTGAGAATGAGCAAAACCTGGAATTCGCTCTATTTCCATTCCAGTTGCATGACACAAATGACTTTGATGTTGAAGTTGTCCATTTTGCAATTTTTGTGAGATTAAGTATTCTCCCATGTCAAAATCATTCAATTTTTGCTCCTTACAGAACAAGTGGTCAGAATCAATAGAACCTTGATGAATGTATGATTTAGAAAGTATGTTTCTTCTACCATCTTCAGACCATGTTTCCCCCAGAGAGGACTGATCAGCCATTGTATTGAAAGCACTTTGGTTGACAAATGAGGTGTCTCTTTCAAGCAAAGAATCCATGAACCGACCCTGATCGCCTATAGTTGAGGCCCCATTGGATGACTGCGTACGCCTCAAATGAGAGCTGTCTCTGAGCTCGGACATCAAAAGGCCAAAAGGATGCAATTTATCATCTTCCTGATGTCCAGGCACACTATTTTCTGAATACTCATTAGCAAGGGAATGGTGGCTAGCACGACTGGAAATTGAACTGTAAATATCAGCAGCAGATACCCTAAGGCTGTTTCTGCTGCTGCTTCCGGGCCTCCCAGAAAAGACCATTTCTGTCACTAAAAAAGAGAAAATAATGCAATTGAAGTGGTATCATAACTAGATACAATGACAAAAACTAACAGCAAATTTAAGCTGTATGGCATACCTTCATCTTGAGCAACAAAATTATGGAAACTCCGATTGTCTGAGAATTGGAGCTCAGAGCGATTATCATGATTAAGCACTCTTGAAGGAAAATTAACACTTGAAGTAGCCTCAGGACCACTTGAAACCCATTGCTGATCAGTAAGAGCAGACCCCTTAAAGTCAGGACCAGAAGCAGGAGGGCTAAGACTCTCTACCAAGTCATCTCCAACAGCATCAGATAGCTGCGATGTGTTAACCATAGTAGTGCCGGGTGAAGATCCAAATTTAACTTTTAGATGTGGCATTACTTCACCAAGTTCTTGAAAAGGTGATCCAGCTGGGGCATCTGACAAGCAAACTGGTAAATCAGTTCCAAAATAGCCTTGGTCAAACCAAGTAATGATGTCAATTCCCATATATGGTCCCTGTATTACTCCTTGAGGATCAAGATAGAACAAGCTTAAATCCTCTGGTGGTGCAACAATATCCGATGGACGTCTTTCGTCACTGCTTCTTAGATGAAGCTGATCACAATTTGAAGTCTGCTGAAAAGATGAAAAATTAAGTAGAGAGTTTGAATCATCAGGTAGATGGCCACCAATGTCTACAGTATCCAGCTTGATATCCTCCAACTTAGGCTTTGAGAGAATCATATCTTCTCCTTTTTGACTTTCCAAACATTTATTCTCTTGTCTCTCAAAAACCACATCATGTGTCACCACATCAGTTGTTCCAGTCATAATCTTTCCCATGCCTTCTTTAAAACCATGCTTTTCTGAAATAAAAGAAAAGGTTATATATATATATACAAAGGCATAGTTAGTCATCCATAATCAATTCTCAATTCAACTAGCAACAGTCAAAGATTTAGAACATGATTTCCTTACCCTTGGCAACAACTGTCTGGTGATCGGATGTGTCTAATCCGTCAGAACTATTACCTTCACCAGAACTATTTACAGCAGCTCCTTCAAAAGTTTCAATAGTTTCCTCAGTTACCACTGAGTAACTCAGTTTCCCCTCATCGAAAGTTGTGTTAACAAAACCTGGATAAACAATAACTCCTCTATCAGAGAGAAATGAAGTAGTTTGTTAAGCAATAACCAACAAAAATGCAACTCCTGCAACCTGAATTATAATCATTTGATGCCACAATTTCGTCCCCAAATGAGTTCTGCAATACTCCACTGCTTCTAATTTTTCCTTTCAATATATCCCCAAGAACAGCCTGCAAGCGAAAAATAATCGAATTTGAAGCAGCCATCATGGCTACAATGCCATAAAAGAGTTTAAAAAAAATTCAAATACCTCTTCCTCTGCAGCAGGAGCAAAAAAAGCCAATGGCTCAATGGCCTCTACTTGTGTTATTGGTGATACATGGTCCATATCATCAGGTATGGCATCATAACTAGGAAGAGTCTTTTGCTTACGAAAAATGTCAAGAAGCTTTCCCCTAGGATAGCAATGTGTACTAGAAGCAGAGGAGCCAAATAATTTATCCACAGCAGCTGAGCCAACAACAGATAAAGAGGGGGACCTGCCTACTTGTAGGCTTCCATTAATTGTAGACCTTCCACGTCCTGCAGAAAATGGTATATTTGAGCCCTCCACCCGTCCCCTCTCTGGCCCAAATCCTGCTGCAGAGCGGTATGCAGCCGAGACACCAGCATGAACTTCCATGCGATAGCGTGGCCTCCACTTATCATGAGAGTCATTGTCACGCTCAGAAGCTCTGCGATTGCCACTGACAAAAGACTGTCTGTCAATGTGAGTATCTTCCTTCTCAGCATCTGTCCTTTTTTCAGTTCGAGAATCCTTCTCTTTATCTTCAGGACCCCACCTTGAAGACCATTTGCTGTCTCTCTGGGATTCATGCATAGAATTACGGTTACTGGGATCATGCCAATGATCTGTAGAAGACAAGGCTCTATTTTCAGAAACATCCCTAGATGAATCGACATCAGCACCACGATCTTCTTTTCTACGATCTCTTCTGCCAAGTAAGCTCGTTTCTCTCTCCTCCTCGCACCAACGGCGACTGCATTTAACATCAGGGACAATTTTCCTCCAGTCTTTCTTATCCTGAGATCCATCTAAATGCCAACTGTCTTTTAGATTAGTATCAGTAGTGTTTCCATGAGACAAAGGATTTGATGCATGCATTTCCTGCAATTTCTCAGTACAGTACAAAAAGCAATAATAAGGGTGACAAACAAACAAACTATATTTTTTAATTAAACAGAGATGATGCAAAAAATTTCTGTTGTGATTATTGATTACTCAATTAATGTGATATGACTCAAGAGGTTATGCAAAACCATAGTGAGCTGGGCCTCTCTTTCATCAAGAACTTTTTTCCCACTATTACACTAATAGGCCAGTATTTTTAACATAGTCATAAGTTTCTGGAAAGAAATTCAAATTTGTGTGTTTGCTGCTGATTTGCATAACTCCAAATTTATCCAGAGGCTCTGCGGGAGGGACATGGCCAAATAAGCCACTAGATAATCGACGGAACATGCACATGAAGAGAGGCCAGCAATATAAAATGAAAAATGCTACACCATGACATGAAATAAGAGGTATACAAACAAAGCATCAAGAATCACAACTTATAAGATATTTGAAACTGTAATTTTACAAAACCTTTGCAGATATCACACCATATTGAGAAATAATGAAAATGCATAATGATACAGAAATTTTAATCTTGGCTAGCATGAATTCACAAAAGGCTGATACAGAGTCATGAATAACTAAAAATTGGGATTTCACAGTAGGCAATTATAAGAAAGTTAAATTCAGCAGCATTGTCACGAGCAAACAAGGCTTTATAGATGAAAACAACTGTATTTCAACAAAATAAAGTTCACTTGTTCACAAGTGACCAATGCATAATTACTGCACAAATCAAATTAAATCAAATTTCAATCTGCAGGCCATAATATGAAAAGAATACTACACAACTAAAATAATACCAAATAACGGGTAATCCTGGAAATGCAGCATGAAAGCTCCACCTTATGTATTATATATTTCCTTCTAAAAAATAAAATCAAGCAAAAGCCTCAAACACATTTCAGTCACTCTAACAAATGGGAAATTTAAAAGCCAAAGTCCAATTACCATGTAACAGAAAGGAGATAATCAAAAAGCACTAACCTAGGCTAGGCATACATGTATAACTATAAAAGTGTATGATATTTTCTTACCCCTGACACTCCTGCAATTGATATCTTGGCATCTACTGGTTTAGCATAAAGCCACTGTGGAGACAGTGGTACGCTACTATCCGAAGTTATCTGATCTGCTAATACAACCAAAATAAAATAATACTGTAACAAACTGCCTCTAAAACCCTATGTGCAAATAACAAGAGAATAGAAAAGGTGGTAGAAATGAGAATTTGCAAAAAAAAAATCCCAAGGTACTAGCATAAGTTTAGGTGGAATCGAGTTACAACCATAACATAACTCCAAAAGCAGAACATTTACCTTTTGAACCATCAAGTAATCCCATAACCAATTTGTCCCCACCAGTGCCGCCCCAAACTTCATCTGGTATGATGCAAAATCCAAATTATTAATACCTTTACAAATCAATATTATTTAAATTCAATAAGTAAACAATAATCTGACAAAGCAAGAGATTATTATAAACATAATATCCAGTTCATAACAAAAAATGAAAAAAAAAAACTATAATCAGCCAAACAAAAACATCTGACAAATAACAACATTTACATTAAAAAAGATAAAATATCTTCAATACTCAACCCACCACTTGAATATCAAAACAAACTATATGTGAAAGAAAAAAGATCTCCTTTCATATAACTACTATAATAAAATTTGACCAATTTAGATAACATAATCATAACTTCTTTTCATTTTCGCCAGCCACAAATGCTTCCTAGAAAAGTTTATCCATGAATCACGTACAAAAGAATTAAAACTCCATTGCAGAATCCTGAAGAAACTCGTATTGTGGTTGCATTCAATGGCCAGAGTAAATAAACAGTGTAAAAAATTCTAAATCGCCCTCAAACAATTAGACGAGCACCAGAAACGACAAAAAACGGATTACAATGCGAGAGAATGAACTTCTAACCCTAAGTAACCTTAAAAAAACAAAATGTTAAAAAAGCAAACGACATCTACAAAGCCCCCAATCAATATTAAGCAGACATATTTATATGGTGCAGATCAATCGGACATAGCCATAGAGGTTTACCTCCATAATAATGAGATTAAATAGAGACAAATTAAGATTATTTTTTCAAAAAAAAAAAAAGAAAGACTACCTTTGACGTAGCGGTGTTGATCAAGCGTCTTGGAGGAGAGGAGATCGTCCGGCAGATCGAGCTTTCCGTCAGCCATAACCAAAATTGGCACGAATTTAGAAGCCTGGGAATCGAGAGAGCGAGAGAGACTGATAGACGAAGAGACGGATTGCTAGGGCTTGATGAATTGCAGAGTATGAGAAACAGAGAGAGAGGGATTGAGTATTTCCTTTTAAGAAAGATTACCTGAAAAAATAAAAATAAAAAATGACAGTTGTTATATACCGATTCGTATTTTGTATTTTTATTTAGTTTTACAAAAATATTATAATTAAAAAAAACAATTATTTTCTTTTTGTTGGTGAATTCTTAATTTAGCACTGAGAACTGTTAACTCATCTGAATTTTGCTTTGCTTTTTTTTCTTTTTAGGAATAAAAAAATATTTGATGATTGCTTTCATATTTTAATACTGCATGTGAAAGGTTAGTAAGGTGAGTAACAATGGATAATAAAAATTATATAATTTTAAAATATTTATGAACTTGAAAACCACGATGGCATTTTGCCCTGATGACTGGCTAGCAGTGTGAACTGGTCGGCATATCCCACGGCTGTGCGATTATCACGAAAAGCCCATTGAAGGTAGAGAGCAAGGAGCCCGGTCATTCCATTTAGATCAATTTTCAGCGGTTACGTAGAACAGCTTTCTGATTGAAGCGAGAAAGATTAAAAAAAAAAAAAAAAGAATCTTTTAGCCGATTGGTTAGAAGTACCAGTTACCGTATAGACATTTTAACCAGAAAGAAGATTCAAATGTTGTACGAAGATCATAAAACACCTGCCATTTCAGAAATTCTGCTGAATGTATAATCAATGGATATGCTCACTAATGGAATTGGTAAAAAATTTCGTCTGCCATACAAGCACTATGCATTGAATCGAGCCTAGAACTAAGAACTGTAAGTATGTACCACAACGGAAATAGCGGACTTAGATCCTTAGTACCTCTCAATTGAATTTGATCTGACTTTAAAGAGGAAAAAGAAAATGATGAAACTCTGCGCAATCAACCAGAACCTTCAAATTAAAAAAAAAATCTCTGTGGTCTAAATGCGTCACTTTGGTAATATATTTTAAGTAACAAAATTGCACAATGTTGGCTCCTAAGACATTCTCTGGACAGCTTCATTGGCAAGGAGCTTTTCTTCAGCTATGGTCTTGGCTTCGGATTTTGAACCCATAATCCCACCACCCCATTTTTTCCTACACTCGTCGTACTTGTCATTTAAATTGGCCTGTGACAATCAAACAAATATGACAATAAATCAACCATCCAAAGACTCTTTAAGTATCAGGCAACTTTTTAAAGATCTGACTCATACACCACCTTGATAGCCTCTAAAATTTTGCTGAACTCCATCTTATCTTCATTCTTGACTGTGGTCAAGCACAAAACTGATGCAGTTTTCTTATGGCCGATCTATCAGAAGGCACAATGATTTAGAACTCAAATAATTTATGTTTTGAAAAGTTTTGAAGGTAGAAAATACTAATAGGCATAATTACCGTTCCCAAGCGTGCTTCCCCTTCACAATGCAACAAGGGATCTCCATCTTCCTGCACAGTGCTGGTAGCCAAACAACCAACTCTACTGGGTCCACTTCATGAGCAATAACCACCAATTGTGCCTTGTTCTGCAAGAACAATTAAATTGGAAAATTGGTTAGAGGGAAACAAAGTTCAATAGAGTAACAGTTAACAGTGCAATTAAGAAAGGCCGGGCAGACTAAAACAATACTTACTCAATAAGGTAGGTAACATGGTTGAGTCCATATTTTACGATAATAGGCTTCTTAGTCCCAACAGGCTTTCCTTCAGCCTCTGCCTAAGCCTTTTTCAAGAGCAGCTCCTTCTTTTCAGCTCTGTCCTCCGGCCTGTACTTGAGAAGCATATTGAAGAGGTTTGATGCTGCAAATGAGTTTCAAAGAAAAAGAAAATTTTGTTGATCAACAAAATACAAACAATTTCCAAGGAGAAAATTAAAACATATTACAAATTCAAGAGTAGAATTGTAAATAAACAAGACACAAGAGTTGTGCCATACAAAACATACAAAAGTATTAAGAAGAAAACTTTATCTTTCCTATGTCTTATACACTTGTCATTATATTTTAATTTTTAAGAGAAAAATATGTGGGTGACAACACTTTAGAAGAATATACTGTTGTTGTACCCATGCTTAGCACCAACTTGCACTACATTTGTTATCAAGTGGGTTATACTACCAATCAACTAGCCACTACATTTGTTCATTTAAATATTTCAACCTGGGACTAATATTTGTAGGTGGGTCAAGTAAATTCCGAGAGAAAATCACTAGAAACCCTTAATAATGGAGCACCTAAATCCTGAAATTTTAGCTGGCTGAGCCACTAAGTTCAACGAGCAAAGATGCCAAATACAAACAAATTTTGAAACAATATTTATCCACAAGAAATGGCGCGAAAAAAAGAGACTGTGCAGCAAAATATCAAGCCAGAAAGAGGAGTAAGTAATGATAGTTATAAACACAAAAGCAGAGTGCCGACTAGCGTTAATAACTCATGCTCTGTGGAACTATTCGCATTAGATTTTTCGAGCAAATCAGTAAATCCATTAACACAACAATGGCCGATTCCAACTTGTAGAAATGGTTCCATTTATTATAGTTTTGTACCTCATAATAGAAGCATTATAATAATATAAAAAAAGAGCCAAGTTTTAAATTAATCCAAAAAAAAAAAAAAGCGCAACCTAAATACATGAGCAAAAATTTTAGAGTTTGCACAATACATGAACAAAAATTTCAGAGTTTATTGGTTCATACCCAGGTTCTTGTCAAGGGTCTTAGTGAACTGGTTCAAAGCTGGCGGGACCTTGAGCCTGAGTTTAAGAACCCTCTTCTTCCTCTGAATAGCAACATGTTTGGGCCATCTTACGAATCGCGTCAAATCCCTCTTTGGCGGCAATGCACCTCCGATTCCAAACTGCTTAGCTCTCTTCTCGAACGAGAGATTCACCACTTTCTCCTTCAAAACAAAAGATACGAGAACAACAATGTCATAATCAAACACAAAAACTACCTACAAAAACATTAAGATACAAGTGCAGTACCGTTTTCTTCTTTGCTGCAGCGACTGATACTTTTCCGACTCGCTTGGGAGCCTACAAGTTAGGGGAAGAAAACACATGTAAAATACTACAATCGTTCGATCAAAATAAAGGGATTATGAGTTGCATGTAAGGTTGAGAGAGAGGTGTTGCTCACCATTTGAGCAGTAGATGGACTTTCGAAGCTACTTCTGGTTCGCTCCTCTTGGTGCCTGAACGAGAAAACCCTACAAGAGTGAGCTACAAATGACAAATCATTTAGACCCACAACAACGATGTCGTTTAGGGACGATCGCCATGCCTTAAATCTAAGCAAGCGCACGAGACTTCGTAATTTTCTTTTTCTTTTCTACATTACATGTACATGTAACAACAGAATATTACTAAAAGCACCTCATTCATGTCTGATTGCACCCCTTTGGGCAATAAGTTTAGATAGGTGCAGACAGAATTCAGTGGGGTGCATTTCAATTGAATGATTTTAAAAAGCAAAGTGTAATTGACATTCTGATCTCGTAATTAGTGACATGTATTTTAGATTCGGGGTTTATTTACGAAACCCCGAATCAAGCTAAATTTGGTTTACGAAACTGTCTGCAGTACACCAAATTCGTTGAGACGTTGCAATCGGGTGACGGTGAGACTCTCTCTCTGTCTCTCTGTTAGATCAACAAGAAATCGTAAACCCGAGTGGCTGAAGTTTTCTTCTTTTTATGGACACTGGAATATGCAGTGGTGGGTGTTGACCGTTAAAATAAACGACCACCTTGTGTACAATATTGAACAATCCTCGTACCTTTTTCCTGGAAATTTATTTTTGTTAGACTAATGGCTCGTCGTGAAGCACATGACAACTATCCCCCAGAATAATTCACGTTACTTTTCCGTTAAAAAAAAAAATCCAGCAAAGTGGCCTTATCAAATTTAATTTTTTAGAGTTTAAAATTTAGCATAAAATTAGAGTCTCGAGTTTAAAATTAATTGTGTGCTATTCATTTTTTAGCCCAACACTACTTAATTCGATAAAAATCACACTTTAAAAATTCGTTTAATGTTTCGAAAATTTAGAATTACTTATAGTATATATATTATAAAAATATATTAATTATAGGAAAAAAATATTTTAATATAGTTGATTTTCATTAAAAAAACATGTTAGCTAAACCTATTTTCTTAAGATTCTATGCATCATCGATTAGCTAAAGAAAGGATTGTATCCCAAGATTTTGGACCAAACAGATGATCCTTAGCTTAGTATTGTCTTTAGCCATGTTTCAGAAGTTCCATAGGAAATCGTTCGGAATCTGAGTGAATATGATTCAATAAACAAGCAACGTAACACAATTTTGATTACCATGGCAAGAAGAATCAGCAATCTATTGTGCGAATTGGGATGCCAACCTTACCAAACCAGGCTGCACTGCGCACACACATTCTCTCTCTTGTTAGGTCCCATTAAGTGGCCTAATCCCACCCATATGACCAGAACTAAGAACTAAAATAAAACCAATGTCCAAGAAACAAATATTTCAAAAACAAATCTCTACTCTCTCTTTACAAGTTAATTTCAACTACCAAAACATTTCTGGCATGCACCAATCCCATCCGACACAAACATTTGTCCCTCTCTTACCGATTTCATTTATCTAAATAAGCAACAGAAATTTGGAGTAATGGTCCACAATCTTTCCATATATATCTCCTGTCTCCATTGCCTAGTTATCAGACCTTTACATATTTTGTGGTAGCCTGAGCAACAGATTTCAATGCAATCTTTGTGTGATTGATTATCAATTGGGAAATTTCTAGCTTTCAGTTCTGAGCATCATTTCAGTTTACTTTCCATACTCTCCTGTCTTTCTCTCAGTCTGTTCACATGGTTTGTTCTTCTTCACAATCAATGAGTACTACATCTACATTCACTAAATTCACACTGCAAGTGTATTGATTTTATTTCTTCAGATGTATGACCTTGTTTTCTTTAATTTGTGCTTCAGGTTTTCGAGACTGAAGATTCCGCTATGATAAAGAACTCTAATGGCAATGTCTTTCATCTTAATGTGAAGCAAGGTGAGCCAACTTTGGTTACACCTGCAGAGGAGACAGAGAAGGGTCTCTACTTCCTTTCAAACCTTGACCAAAATATTGCTGTGATCGTCCGTACAATTTATTGCTTCAAGTCTGATGAGAAAGGTAATGAAAAGGCTGGAGAGGTTATCAAGAATGCCCTGGAAAAGGTTCTTGTTCATTATTACCCGCTTGCCGGCCGGTTGACAATAAGCTCTGAGGGAAAACTTATCATAAATTGCTCCGGGGAAGGGGCTGTTTTTGTAGAGGCTGAAGCAAATTGTTCACTTGAAGAGATTGGAGACATAACAAAGCCAGATCCGGAGACTCTTGGAAAACTTGTTTACGACATTCCCGGTGCAAAGAATATTCTTCAGATGCCTCCTCTCGCGGCTCAGGTTTTTACACTTTCCCTAACACACTCCTCAACTTATAATTTTTATGCTGGGGTAAGGTACAAATGGTTAGTAGATCTTAGTGATCTCAATAAAGTACGAATCATTGGCATATCTTACTTGTCACTTCCGGATTTGAATCTTTCCCATAAATTGAAGTCCAGAATGTGAAATTCATTATCTCACTGAATAGTAGCATTACAATCATTTCGTCTGCAGTAGAAGTGTGATCTTAATTATTTGTTTTCAGGTGACCAAGTTTAAATGTGGGGGGTTCGTTCTCGGACTCTGCATGAACCATTGCATGTTTGATGGCATTGGTGCGATGGAGTTTGTGAACTCATGGGGTGAAACAGCCAGAGGTGTTCCACTAAATGTTCCTCCATACCTGGACAGAACAACACTTAAAGCTCGAAGCCCGCCAAAGATAGAGTACTTGCATCAAGAATTTGCTGAAATAGAAGATAAGTCTGGCATAAATGACCTGTACCAGAATGAAATGCTCTATAGATCCTTCTGTTTTGACCCTGAAAAGCTTGGAAAAATCAAGATGAAAGCCATGGAAGATGAAGTTCTTGACAAGTGCACTATTTTTGAAGCACTTTCAGCATTTGTGTGGAAGGCTCGAACCAAGGCACTTAAACTTCCGCCGGATCAACGCACAAAGCTCATATTTGCTGTTGATGGGAGGCCTAAATTCAACCCGCCACTACCAAAAGGGTACTTTGGCAATGGAATTGTGTTGACAAATTCTATATGCGAAGCTGCTGAGCTGATGGAAAAACCATTATCATTTGCTGCGGGACTAGTCCAGGATGCAGTTAAGATGGTCAATGATGGTTACATGAGATCAGCCATAGATTATTTTGAAGCAACAAGAGTTAGGCCTTCTCTGTCTTCAACACTTCTGATAACAACTTGGTCAAGGCTATCTTTCCACACAACAGATTTTGGGTGGGGAGAGCCCGTTTTATCAGGGCCAGTGGCACTGCCTGAGAAGGAGGTGATTCTGTTCCTATCTCATGGAAAAGAGAGAAAAAGCATAAATGTGCTTCTGGGTTTGCCAGATTCTGCCATGAAGATCTTCTGGGAACTTATGCAAATCTAGACAGGAAAGATCATATTCTTTTCTATGCTGTTATTTTCCAAAATCTTTCATAGTTGTGGTTCAATTGCATTTGCTTTAGATTGTGTTAATGTGCTGTGGGGAACAAAACTATGTGGACCAAGTATAATGGTGAAAAGGAAAAAAGCACCAGGAACGGTCTAAATGGGAACTGAAGGGTTACATGGAATTTCTATTGCAAACTAATTTGTGTTTCTTCCTTGTGATATGAGCTATGTTCTGCATGAGTTATTTATTTAATAAACTGAAATGTGAATTTATTCCCTATGAAATTCATTAACCCTCGATACCCCTGAAATATCATCTCTGCATTTTTCTTTTCATCAATTTTGTTATACTCTCGTCTCTTGTCTTCCTCAATGCTTTTTCATTCATTCGATAAACTCGACTTCAAAAAGTCTCCTTACTATATAGTAAGCATACAGATGAAGACAGATTTTCACAGCATCAAATTCTGTCAGAAACCTCAACAAAATTTTTTAAATCTAATCAGAATTAATCATGGGAACTTGTCAAGACATCCTGAAATGATTTTTGTTAAACTTCATGAACTACATAGAACTCCTTACATTTTGATCATATAATTATAACCCGCTATAGTCCCAGTGAAAACTCTTCCATGATCTGCAACAACCATTTGTCTTTTGTCTCTGCCTCTCAAATGTTAATGATACAATTCTTTCTCTCTCTGCCTCTCAAATGTTCATGATACAGTTCTTTCTCTATCCACTTACGAGTATGTTTGTAGTTTTTATTATACTTCTACTTAGCTTTGAAATCACACCAATAAAAGTGCGTATTAAACAACAACTAAATTAACCAACTATTTATCCAACACCTAATTAGCTTCTATTCTGCATTCATTGTCGATGAAATCACCTTAATCCCAAATATTAGCTATATGAATTGGGTATAAAAGTATCAGAGGATCACATATCTAGACAGGGTATTTAGATGTTTGTTTGCAAATTTGTTTAATTCTTAAAATGTTAATAACATTCACTTCAGATACTACATAATTTATTTATTGATAACAGATGTCTAACGCAAGTAGAGAAAAGAAAATGAAATTCAAGCTTGTTGGCAGCTGGCAAACCTGATCCCCACAAGCAAATATTTTCTTGTATCGTAGTATAACAAGAATCCTACAAGTCATTCACTGAAGAAACGGCAACAATGATCTCATTACTGACTTTAATTTTGGGTTGACAGGGAGAGTGGAAGGTTAAAAGATATCTGAGGTACAGCAATTCTTGTATTCTTTTGCAGACTTGGAAACTGACGTATTTGAAAAGTAAGAGCCTTAAGGAAAAGAAGATTCTGAAGAAAGCTTGCGAGAAAAGGTGATTACTGAGGAAATATGACAAACAGGAAACCTGAGAGGTCTTCTTTTAGTTCCCACACAAGGTAGTATCTCTCTTTGATGGTCTGAATGTCAGTGCATTTAAGCTGTAGAAACAGAGATTGGCTTGCTTGGATTTGATTGCTATCTGATTTGTTGTACTTCTGTAACCAGGAACATTACATGAAGTAGATGAACTCCACATTAAACTTGCCTGGCAGGACGACGCAATGGCTGCTGCTGCGCATTCAATCCCATCAACTGATGGTACTTCCAACTTGTAAATTCCGTATCTGTTTGTAGTTCTATTCACTGATAATGATATCTGTTCTCTGGTCCTTGGTGAAAAAGTCTTGAATTTGCAATCAATGTTAACTTCTGCACCTGATAAGATGGTATAACACATGAGAAACTACAAATTCAGTTCCTTCCAATTGGAAGTAGACGAAAACTAGTCAGCGAGACTTTTAACTTTTGATGGGGGGCTAGATTTTGTTACCTGGCAAGAAGTAGCTGTGCCTGGAGAAGCTGTTGTTGGAGCAGGTGTCACAGTAAACAAAACCCATTACAGTGATTTGAGCATTGGTTTTTGGAGGCTGAACTTTCAAAGACAGGGTACTAATGAACAAGAATGAAATAAGAAAGAAACTAATTATGGGATTCATGGTACCAGATTTTGGGAGATCAGAGAGGAATTTCCACATAGGCCTCTCCACAAATAATTTGGCCAGCTTATAAAGAATTATCTTATACTAGTTTGAACTTGAAGGTGTGTTTATTTTGTGGATAAAGAGTAGAAGTAGTCGGTGGAGATCCAACTGTAAGCAACAAGTTGATGAGATTTATCTTTTTCACAATAAAACAAAGACATGTGAATGTCCTTTGTGGACTTGATGCGTAGGAGAGAGATTAGTTTCTCTATTATGGTAAAATTAAATTGCTTATTTTGTCAGATTCATGGTTGTGGGGCTTTTGGTCTTGAGTTCCAGGATTGCTCAATATGAAGAAATTGCAGTCTTCTACTAATTGGCGCTCTTTCTCCTGTAGTGTCAGCACTGCACAAGAACAATGTGAACTACTTAAAGGAGAGATTAGTAAATTTCTGTACAATAACGCCGATCTAAGCCATTTGGTAGGGTGAATTTATTGCTTTTGTCAGTGCATATTTTTGGGTTGGTTGCGTGGATTGATGATGCATTGAAGGAGAAGAAAAAGCTATGACATGCAGAATAGAGTGATAGTATTGATTTCACTGGCATGTTCTTTAATGTTCATTAGTCATTCAATGAAGATCCTTACTGTTATCCCTACTGTTATCACGGTCTAAACTCTAAAGCATTCTCAAGAACCAGAAATATGAAGATCCTTCTGGGTTCTCCATGATTTGAGTTTTCTTAGCTGCAAACTGTTGGATGAAAATTAATTATTCCAAAATATCAACACAATACACTAGACATTTGGGGTGTGATCATTCATTAGCCACCACCTCTTCCTTCTTCATTCTTCTATCTTCCTAATTCAGGGAATGCAGTGCCCGTGAACCCAATTAAATGAACCATAGAATACATGGCAATTGGTCTCCTACAGTCCTACTCATAGTGCTTAAGGGGGAAGGGCATGCTGTCAAACCAGACAGCATACCTGACGCTTAAAAAAGATCTAGGTGTATTTTGAGCTAACAATGTTTCTTTTTTAAAAAAATGGAGGATGGTATTTGAAGTTTTTGATACACTTTGGATAAGATTTCCCAAGGGAAAGACAAGAATAATTGAACTCTAAACCAGGATAAGAAATTAGATTACATTAAGGGAGTCAGAGAGAGTCTTGAGTAATATAGTATGAAGCAGGAAACAAAGCTGGTTTTGGAAAATGTTGTTGTTGTGGGGGTGGGTGTCGGGGGGTGGGGGCGCGGTGTGTGGGTTTGGGTTGTGTGTGGGATGTGGGGTTGGGTGTGGGGAGCAGGAGTTGGGGTGGGTGTGGGGTGAAAACTATGGCAAGTCCAATTTTGATGTGGACCACAAGGCTGGCTCTTCGTTCCTTCGTTGAGTAACTGGACCACAACACCTTTGAGGCAAAGCAGATCAATAAAGGCACCTAACTTTTACTACAAATAAGCTGTCGGGCTTTGACTAGCCTTCTATTTTTGGCCCATAACATTTCTGCACATCCCAAGCAACCACCAGAGTGTCCATTTATAAAGATAATTGACCCCTCGGTATAGTTCCAATTAACTTGTGATTAGGTTCTAACACTATTTTAATTTACCAAAACGTGAACAATCATAATTCTATTTAATTTAACGTAATATTAAAAATAAATTAAATTATAGAATCTTAATTAATCATTTGTATCATATGTTCATAAAATTATCACTATTAATTAAAATATAATTAATATATTTTATAAGACTCATGTGATTCAATTAATTTGTAAGAATGTAAAAAAATTATAAATTAATAATGTAGAAATTTAGATGGATTCGCAATGAACTCTGAGTGAAGTTCAATAAAAAAAATTTTAGTTTTCAAAAATTCTTCCTGGATTACAATCAAACAACTCAGAGAATTTAGTAGGTGCCCTTTAAAGTTGTCCAAAAGCTAGCCATGTTAAACTCAAGACTTGGTACTCGTTAAAGAAACTAGGGTCATCGATCCTAAGTTGGCTTGGCCGGTTAGAGCCAGCATTTGTTAGAATAATCTATGGACAACCCAGAAGAAGAATCACAAACCACCATCATTTTACAAATGCCCCCATTGGCAGTCAAGACTTTGCTCCACTTTAATCTTGACTATTGAGGAAGAGATTTAAAACTGCAAATTATACTGCTTATTTTTCTCTTCAGGTTTCTTTAATTCTTGTCGACCATGGACTAACCAATGAGTTGAGAAAGGGCATATAAGTTGTATCCTACTGAAGAACTAGCCAATAAATTGCCAGAAGTTCAGAACAAATAGAAACTGTCAGAACCCTACTTAAAACTTTTCTCTTTCATTTTTTTCTTTTCCTTTTCTGGGGACAGAGGAATTTATAACTTAGTCAAAGGGTTTCGCATATGTAGTATTTCAAATCTTTGACCCGGCTACAATTTTAGCTACAAATAGTCCAAGCAGATCAATTATAAACATGTTGCAATGGAGGACCCATCTCTGCATGGAGCTTTTACTGTTTCGTGTTGGGTATTCTTCTACAGCAAATACGCAGAAATATAATTACATTTGGTATTCAAGCCAATAGTACTTGTTTAAGTAGGTGAAAGCAAGTTTAATGAGCTTGCAAACCTGGTAATCAACCTGGTAATCGATCTTCACTAGTAATATCAACTGGGTTTTGATTAGCGTTAATTAATTCAAACAGGAGAGTTACAACCACAAAAAGTATTTTCAGTATTAAACGTGTACAATGATACAGTACTATACTAATACTGTACGATGATGATTAAACACACGTAGGCAAGGGGATGAAGAGTTTCCATGCAGGATCATTCGAGATTGTGACAAACAGAAGAAGAGAAAGGAAATTTTAGATGACTGTGAGTTGTACACATTAATATTAACGGAGTATTTTCAATTCGTTTATCCGGGTATGTTTCCATGCGATGAGGAAAGATACGATTACTGGGAATGAAGGTGGTACGTGTACGTATGAGGCTCCTGGTATTGGTGCAATATATTTTTATTCAAAGAGTATATAATCAGAAAAAGAAAGAGAGAAATGCCGCCTAAGAGCGACAAACGCTTCATTCCTTTGGCAAATCCAAGGCGTAGGCGGCGCCACCGACGCCAAATCCGACGATTTTGCCGATGTCTCCTTCATTGTCTTCTTCACCACTCACCCCCTCTCGTCACATTCTCACCTCTTTCATCCACTTCTTTCTTTCTTTCTTTCTTTCTTTCTTTCTTTCTCCGGAAGTTTTACTTTTTCCCATTACAGGTTTTCATTTCCATACATGATGAGCAACCAACTGATCAGATAATCAAAATTAGCCCCGATAAAATTAAGTATACATGAGAGAACTATTTTGTTTTGAATTTAACTCCTGTACAATAAATTTATCCCAACTTTATTGAAGGTGGGGCAAAAATTTTTCATTATTGGCAACAATACTAATCCTTTGTAATCAATTTATCAATGTTCTTGAATTTATAAGATATTAGAAGTAATAATTCATTAAGTGCACGATGTATTTGATACAATAACACAATAATTTCGTACACATTTACATCCGGTACGTTGAATGCGTATCCATACAATGCAAAGCGCTAATATTTATCCTATATAGTTTATATTTTTTAACGTAAAAATTAAAACGATTAATATAAAATTTAAAATAATTAACATAAAAAATTTAAAGTAAAATTTAAAATTTAATACAATTAACATAAGAGTTAAGAAATTTGAATGCAAAGTACACAAAATATATTGTAGACAATCTCATGCTTTTTATGGTAAAATAATTTTCATTGATTCGATTCAACTTGAAAATGATGTAGAAAGACCAAAAATGCGGAAGCAAGTGGTGACACAAGGAAATAACCACAATTGACATTAGCAAGGGCTTCTTTGTTAATGCAAAATTAATTGTTTTCCCTTGTGTCAATGTGCATTGTTGAAGTCTATTTCGATATGGGTGTTCTGGAATGAATATAAGTCCCTTTCCTGTCCATTTTTTTGGTTTTAAAATATCTTCTTCATAATTTTCTCCTCTCTGATCTTCTATCATTCTTTATGAACCAATCGCCAATCTCCGATACAAAGGGGAACGATAATCTCTAATGTTACATAACAAGAAAAGGTCCAAATATTCGGACTAAATTATTCCCAGCAGGGACGGCCCTAGGAAAGTGGCCCCCCAACTATTTATTTTGTTTCTTAGTAAACTCACAGGCCATCCAAAGCTGAGTAACAAAGATGACAAATTACACATCTAGAATACAACTAAACATAGTAGAGGCCATATATGGGGGTGATTAAGTAGCAAACCTCCAATCACTTGCTATTCGATTTGAATTTTGTCCTTTGATATCTTTCCTTTTCTAAGACAATCTGGACAAACTGACAAATCCTGGCTGAAACCCAAATAAGAAGAGAGAAAATCACAACTCTTTAGCTTTTCATGTTCTCTATGCCATAACAATACCATAGAGGAGAGTGAAGAGAATATTGAAAACCACTTCTTTGTTTTCTGCAACCGAGAAATCTTGTTTTGGGTTTGCGGGTATTGAGAAATATTGGGTTTCAAGTGAGAAGAAGATGATTAATTCACTTTGTGGAAGCATGGTTCCTATCAAGAGTGAGAACTCAAGCACTAAACTTCAACTAACTTCTACGAATGAGTCAATTACGGAGACTAAACGAACTGGTACATCTTCTGATTTGGAGCAAAATAGCTTAACCCCTCCAAGCCTCGACTTTCTACCACTCAAATTTGAGTTGGATGGAGATGTTGAAGTCCAGTCACCGGACAGTTCGATATGGGAGACCTTCTTCACCGATCACTTAGATGGTGACTTCATGATTTCATCTCCTGTGAGGAATTTGCCTTCTCCTCAAACTTCGGCGTACAATTACAACTACAACTACAACTATGCCCAGTCAATGCAAGGACAGAGTCTTTCAGGGTGTTCTCCTCCTCGCTTTGCTTCTCAGCTTGGAGCTTTTAGCACTCTCAAAGCGAAAGGACAGAGCCCACTTCATAAGGTCTATAACTCTCCTAACTTTCAGTATATGCAACCAGCAGAGAATCTTGCTTTGCCGGCTATTGAAGATTTCTTGGATGATTACCAAAAAGATGGATACGGGATGTTCTCACCGATGAAGATATGTGGTAATGGAAGTAGTTCATCGGAATTGCTTGATATGCCTACAACGGTTCCGGCGATGCTGGAATGCTTAGCAATGCAAAATTCATCGAGGTTTTGTGGATCAGTGAGCGAAACATCATCAACTGCTGGAGGTTCTCAACAGACAGAAGACAAGGATATCTATGAAATGGGATCCATTGCAACTGCACCATTATCACAACAACTGCAACAACATCGCCACCAGGAGAAGCAACAAACAACAGTACCACCACCGCAGCAACAGCAAAGTATTAATCATATCTTGATGGCGCCTCTCCCCATCAATTCTGAGCAGGTTAAACACTCGCTCTCTCTCTCTCTCAGTACTAACCATAGCCTGATTTAGGCACGTCGTACTTTTTTTTTTTTTTTGGTTAATGTTTTATGCATCATCGCTGACTTAATTTTCCGTATATCTTAACTTGTTTCTCCAGGAACAAGACAGTGGGCTTCAATTGGTGCATCTTCTTCTTGCCTGTGCTGAAGCAGTGGCCAAAGAGGACTTCATGTTAGCAAGAAGATACCTGCACCACCTGAACCGTGTGGTCTCACCTCTCGGGGACTCCATGCAACGAGTTGCTTCCTGCTTCACTGAGGCCCTAAGTGCTAGACTTGCGGGAACCCTGACAACAAAACCAAGTACCTCTACCCCCTTCCCTCCTTTCCCACCAAACTCCTTAGAAATCCTCAAAATTTACCAGATTTTATACCAAGCCTGCCCGTACGTTAAGTTTGCTCATTTCACTGCTAATCAAGCCATCTTTGAGGCCTTTGAAGCTGAAGAACGTGTTCATGTAATTGACCTAGATATCCTTCAGGGTTACCAATGGCCCGCCTTCATGCAAGCCCTAGCTGCTCGAGCTGGAGGTGCTCCGTTTCTCAGAATAACAGGAGTCGGGCCTTCTATAGAGAGCGTTAAGGAAACAGGTCGGTGCTTGACGGAACTTGCCCACTCTCTCCATGTGCCGTTTGAATTCCACCCAGTTGGAGAGCAACTTGAAGACCTCAAGCCACACATGTTCAACAGAAGGGTTGGCGAGGCTCTTGCCGTCAACGCTATTAACCGGCTCCATCTTGTCCCCGGAAATTGTCTGGGAAACCTAATTGGAATGATTCGCGACCAAGCACCAAACATTGTAACAATAGTCGAAAAAGAAGCAAGCCATAACGGACCATACTTTCTCGGCCGATTCCTCGAGGCATTGCACCATTATTCGGCAATATTTGATTCATTGGATGCAACATTTCCTCCAGATTCTGCACAGAGAGCCAAAGTGGAACAATACATATTTGCACCAGAGATAAGGAACATAGTGGCTTGTGAAGGACCAGACAGAATAGAAAGACATGAGAGGCTAGAGAAATGGAGAAAGATACTGGAAGGAAAAGGGTTTAAGGGAGTGCCATTGAGTGCAAATGCAGTGACTCAATCGAAGATTTTACTGGGATTATATTCATGCGATGGTTACAGATTGACCGAAGAAAAAGGGTGCTTGCTTTTGGGTTGGCAAGATAGGGCCATTCTCGCTGCTTCTGCATGGCGATGCTGAAGATCTTCTCTCCATTTCACTTACGTATGCTTGTCATTTTAGGCTCATGTTGTTAATTAGATAATTTTACGTTAAATTGTTTGTGTACGTACGTAATGCCATGCAAATAGGACGAGATGAATGCCAAAAGAGGAAAAGGGGGTAAAGCTCGCAAGGGACTATATTTGATTTATAAAAAGTGACTCTGGATGAGGACAATTAACTAAAGAGAAGATATTTGTTTTAATTTATCGCGTAGGAAAATTCCAATGTACATGACCTGCTTGCCTTTCCGTCCTTGATGTCGCAACCACTGGACTGTTGTAGGCTTTTGAAAATTTGGAAGCAGATAACAAGTTCCTATTAAAAAAAAAAAAAAAAAGAAAGAGGAGAAGAAGAGAGCTTTCCTGGAAATGAAAAAGTACTTAATGATATATTAAATTTCTTAATTTATATTTAAATTTATAAATCGATTTAAACTGTTCGCAAATTAACTCTGGAAAACCTATAATCTCACAGCCATGGCAAACCTTATTATTTGGACACTAATTCAATCCAATCCAACCCGACCCATTTGATACCCCTACTTGATCTTTGTGAATCGTTAGTTGCTTCTTGTGTTCTCTTTTCATTTTTTGAAAATAAAATAATGACTTTTTTTTCAAAGTTAAATGCAGTTGAATTTAGTAAATGGCATAAAAAAAAATATCAGCACTAAGCATAAGCCCACATTCCTTCTCAACCATAGAACTCACTCAACTTTAATACATCAAACAATACTAGATTTGTTCAGCAACTCTTGTCTCAACGAGTCCACTGTCCAGATCCCATGAAGCACAATGGATATTTCCAGAATATTGTCAATGTCACACAGGAATATCAGCAGAAACTAAGACGAACCTTCCCATATCAATCTCAACTGGTATAAAATAAAGATAAAAAGTGAATCGCAGCTACCATATATCAAACAGCTATTTTATATTGAACACAAATATATCATCGCTGTCGTGCACTGATACAAAGGAATGCCCTCGAACAAACAGTACGAACCAGCGATGACGCTGTCTTTACAAATTATTTGCCTTTCCAGCTACCCATTTCCTTGGTCAAGGAGCTCCTAGCAAATCCCAAGGCAAAAGCTTGACCTCAAATGAACAACTCGCTTACAATATGGAACATGAGCAAAAATTTTTCCTTGGCGCTTCGTCCACCTTCTTCTCTGTTCAGATAAACCATCAAAATGAACTTCAAGCAAATGTTTAGAAAGAAAACATGAGTTGTTGTCTCAACTCAGCATCTAAATTTTAGTTAGTCCATGCAAAATGCTGAAAAGCTAGAAGCACATATGCAAATACCAATCTTTTAGAAAATTGGTAGGGGCATATAGAAAGAAAAACATCGAATACAAAAAAGAATACCTGTTTTTGCTTTTGTTACTGGTGGCTGCACAGCAACATGCATTGTAATAGCCCCTTTTGGAAACTCACCAAACGGTGCTCGACATTGTCCAACAGTCTTGTTGTTTTCCAAAATTTTTCCAGCATTAATCAGTTTGATGTCATTGGCTGTCTTGGGTACAAGCTTTTTATCTAATTAAATCAGAACATTTAGAATCGCCGTTAAAAACTACACATCAAACAATAACAATTAACTAGTCAGGCATGAAGATGGACAGTAGCTCCAAATTTCATCATCTTGATCTTGCTAAACAGGTAATCCAAAATCAAAAGGCAGAAATCAGACAGAAAGCAACTACGTTATGTCCAAAAAATGATCAATGCAAAGAACTCATTCCGGCAGGAAATGATATATCTTAATATATACTTAAAGATAATGTACATAAAAAACATCCTATAATTAAAGAAAAAAGCGTAAAGCAACAAATGACATAGCAACAACCACATTATGCAATCTCAAAGAAGAAATCATTATATTTTGCAATGGCTTAATCATGATCAAGCCATGATAAGAATTAGTAACCAATCAAGAAAGAAGACTGTGCCATAATTTCTCAGTCCACATGCATTGGTGTGGAGCCAAATGTCACCCCAAGTGCGGCCTCGAAATGTGATACATGTGACAAGTGTTTACATATGCAGAATATTCAATTAGTATGGTTAACATATATAGGAGAAACTCTAGTAACTGACCCTCAGCAACAAATACGTAGATTTTTCCAGGGGAATACACCTATGTCCATATAAAAAAATAGAAAAATTGAGATTTACCCAGATAACAAAACCTATAGACCCCTTATTGATCCTACTATAAGGAGCAAGAACCCAAAACACTTGACAAGGAAATGTGTGAGATAAGTGTAATTGAAGACAGAATGGTCATACTTATTAATTTTTTTACATCATTATTACTAAATTGAGGTCCTACTTTAATAAATTAACAGCAGTGCTTCATAATTGTTGGGGGAATAAAAATGATGCATGGTAAATGAGTCCAAACAATGTTCTACATTGTGAAAAATGCAATGATAATACAGTTGCAAACACCTGTCTGCAAAATTAAAATATTTAATTGTCATCAACTTTGGTGAGTAATACACTACAAGACCTAAAATGAATATTAGATATGTGTTTCAATGCTCGCACATTTTCTTACTCACGGAAGTCCATATCCAGACAGCACACTTTAGGCCCCAATCACCACGAGAACAAGGCATTCGCATACCATGAGGGGGCCCAAATTGCTTTTTGACTATTACTGGCCACAAAACCCAAAAAAAATACCTGACTTATGTGGAATCTGGTTCATATTTGGATGAGTCCTATTAAAAACTCACCCATCTTGATGTTAACTGGAACAGAGAGAAAGGAAATTTCAGTATAATCAAAAGAGTATCCTCTACTCGGACAAGATATACATTACAAGTGCAGTTTTCAGTAACATCTCTTTCCTAGTGATCTGTTGAAAACAAAACGAAACCTGGCAAGACTTCAAAGGAACCTTCAGTGCACAAATTATCTAATAAACCCAAGAAGACTAACTCTTCCTAGTAAACTGGCCCATGCAAAATGGATCTATTCTTCACTACTAGCATCAACACATCTCATTGTCTTCCTAAACACCTGGTCATAAAATTAGGACGCTCAACAAATCAGGATACTCTATATCATAGCATCAAACCAGGACATTCTATATCTGTGAAGCACACAAAAATAACTATCAAAGGAAAAAAAAAAAAAAAGAAACCAGAACAATCAAAAACTCAACCAAGTAATAACTAATAATAGAGAGTCAACAATTTACAAGATAGCACGGAGCCTTATACTTGAAGAATATTCAATTCACCCAAAAGAGAAGTAAAAATATCTAAGAATGTAAGCATCTGCACCTTATCAAACAATATGATGATGTGAAAAGAAGACATCCTTATTTCAAGAAGTTGACATCCAAAATGAAGCTTCCTTTAAAATGGGCAACACAACCGTAGTATATAACCAAACACTTAATAACTACTTTCACACCCTATTGTGTCATAAGTCTATTGCACTTTCAACAATAAATTATACATCTACAAATGCATGCAAAAATAATTAATTACTTATATTAAAAAAAAAAGATGTGCCCACGTCAAAATAATTTTTAATCAAATTTCAAATGGAGATCTGATTGAAATAAGGAGGTTCCTACAAATGAGTGGCCATAAAGAAATAACAATATGTGCCCATAAGGTCCATGATTCAGATCCATCAATGTCTGATTGAATTTACTTGTTATCTTAGGCTCATATATACTTGCAAAGAGGACAGCTAACAGTTTCACAGAAGGTGTACAAGGGTAGATGAACATGAAAGAATAATTGTCATACAGATCATGGTAGGCAAGGGTAATGACCAAAATTTAAATGATAAACACATAAATGGTATAGTACAATTTCAGTCACGAATGAGATAAAAGGATCAAGAATCAACTGCAGTGTAAGACACCATTTCCGGTCATTTATAACCAAGGTTGAGGTACCACGTACTCAGAAACAAATATTTGGTCATTAATTTCCCCTTCCAGACAATGGGAAAAACAGAAAAGCACAGATGCGCAATAACAAATAATACACAAATTTCTTAGAAGGCATGTCAATTAAGAAGCATATGAATAATTTGCCGATGTTTCATCTATAAAACTTTCCTAATTGAAAAACATTTAGGTAACAAATTACTTAATAGACTTCCTGGTATGCTAATCCCACCTTCTGCACTACGTATTTCATCTAAATTCTCATATATAGAGGCTTAAGAAACAAAGGTTCAACAACAACACAAATCAGATAAGAAAATAAAATTACTTTTAAGGTTCTTGACTTGTTTCTTTCTTCCCACATTATTCGGAACAAATGCTAAAAGGATATACACTAGTTGATGACAATCACATGAAATTTACATCCAGCAGAGTGACATATATCACGATAAGATAGACAAGAACAATTGATAAGAAATTTCATCAAACAATTTCAAAAACTATCAAAGATGTTGAATACCTAACCTTTTGGCCACTCAGTGAAGATTCTTTCTTTCAGCATGGCAACAGTCGAGGTCGGAGAGTACCGGAATGGACCCATATCTGATCCATCATACAATCGGAACTTCAGCTCCATCAGGTCCTCGTCCATCATTTTCACCTCTTTTCCTACCAATCCAAGAACCGAGTTCTCAGAACTTCCACTTTTAAAAAAAAAGGGTGCACTCAAAATCCACCACTAATATTCCTATTCAATTTGAGCAGGTCATCAATCATGTCAGTAGCTTGTTTATTTACAAATAAAAAAATGCCGTAAAAAACTAATCGAGCTGAAAACTTTCCGGGCAACACATATTACACTAAAAATAACTTAATTTACCCATCAAAAAAGTTCCAACAACATTACAATCTGATTTTAAAAAACTAACAGGCTGTTCAATTACACAGTAAACGTAAATAGAAACTACAATCTGAAATAGTAGACATCACTCTCAATCCCAGCACTAAACACTCTAAAACCAAAACAAAATTCAAACGAATATCAATTAAGCAACCAGCCGAGCAGATAGCATCACAATAAAAGAAGAAAACGTAACAGCTAAGCCAATTAGCACCGAAACATAGTCCATATCACAAATTAATACTTCAAAAGCCGAAACAAAAACCTAAAAATAAAAAATAAAAAATAAAAATACCTTTACGGAAGAGAATTGAATGAGACTAAATCTCAAGCTTCTACTGTAGTAAATCCGAGAGAAACCCTAGACTAGGCCCCGATCTTGACGCTTACTTTGCTTTCTTTTTTCTTTTTTATTGCAGAGATTATCGCGTTTCGTGTGTGTTTATTAGGAGTAGATTACGTTTGCTTTCTCTCTCTTTTTGTTTTATCCTTTTTGACGAGCCCTGAGAAAGCGAGAGTGAGATTTCGAGACCGAATCCCGTCAGCAAATAGTTCAGTAGTACCGAAATGGAAATGTTAGAACAGGGATTGGTTTCTCTGTTCGCGAGTCCACTGCTTCGGGATAGCGTGACCCCATTATGGGATTTTACAGCCTCAAGGAATTACACGTGGTAATATAATATTGGCCTGTTTGAAAATGGGAAATAGCGGATGACATGAGAGTCATGTAACTTCGACCAAATTTCAAGCGGGCAAGGGAAATCTAAAGTGGTCGGTGACGCGGATGCCATGTGACATTTTAATTGCGCAGAGAAAGTTACGGATCAAAGGTGCTATTTAATTAACAAAATAAACAAATTTATTTAATAAAAATAAAAAATAAAAAAATTATTATTTAATTAATATAATAAAAATTTTATAATATTTTTTAACTTTTATTTATTATTAATAAATAAATTTTTTTATTTATTAATTTAATAATTATCTCATGTTAATTATATTAAATGATAAAATTATTTTATTTAAATTTTTTTATATTATGTAAAATAAGATTAAATTATAAATTAAATAATATTTAAATTATACAAAAAATATGTTGTGCGGGTTAATTTTTTATAATTAAATAGATACATATAAATATTTTAATTTTTTAATAATAAATTCTAAATTATTTGTTAAGGTTAATAATTTAAATTGAAATTATCAATGACTAATCAATTAATTTTTAGAATTCTTTGCATCTAAATGGACCTAATAGTCCATTACTAATGCTGATGGATTCCAAGCAGTATCGGTTCTTCTATTTTGGGCCTTGTCATTTAGCCAACTGACTCCAGAGTGCGATTTCTCGTGCTGACGTGTCTGTTTTGGGTCTTGCTCTTAAACCGTCTTTCTTGCTTCCGTCTCCAAACAATCTAGCTCATGGTGACGTGTCCACCTGGATCAATAACATTATCACCAATATTATTTAAATAATTAGAATATAAAATTAGTATCTAATTAATGTAATTAATTAATGAGTAGACTCTAATTGAATCAGAGTAACTTTGTTGTAATTCTTTAAATTTATAATGACAAATTTTGGAATGTCAGAGATGCAGAGACTTGTAACATCATCGCCATAAGAATGTTCCATCCGCCCCACCTTCCTTTGTCTTGTGATATACCTATGATAATAGCCTGCCACGGGTGCAAAGTAAAGATGGCCAATGACGTGGTACTCGGTCGGAATCAGAGCCGACGTGGCAGCATAAAGCTTGTAAGATTAAGCAGAAAGGGAAAGTCTGGGGTTGCCAATTAAGAATCAAGTATAAATCGTCAACCGACCACGTTGACGGTGATTCCGTCCTACGTGGGAACACAGGGTTGATTACGTCGTCAGCAAGAATAACACGTGTCGGAATGAGAGTATGGCAATAGTTCATATATCCAAATCAATTTGAAAAAGCGGACCGCATTTGTACGGACACAAAACTCAATCAAACGGTGAAATATATAGACCGCATGTTGCCCGCTACACGGAAATTGATCCGAATTCCCATCGTGTCATAGGCATAGGTCAGATTTCAAATCATGTACCCCGGCGGTAAGAAGGAAAAGATTTGACCAGACAGGTCGAGGCTGAAATGAAATGCACAGTTATTGATGAATGGAATGTACGAAACAGTATGGTGGTGTGAGGCACCATAACCGGATAGACAGGTCTCCACATACAAGCCTTCACCGAAAGAAGAGAAAAAAAAAAAAATTAAAGAGCATTCATGTTGTGGGGTTTAAAGCCGGCGAATTTTCCGGCACAAAACCAGAAATTGATTTTCCACCGTCTTCTCCATAGCCATTAAAGACACTGGGAGTAGCAGAGAAACCTTTGTTTTTAACTCTTATATCAATAATATTAATACAGAGGAGGGAGCAAATTACATGTCTCTCAGAGGAGAAAATACATAGCAGACGAAAGATCCACACTAGAAGAAAAAGGAAAAGACAAACAAGAAGCAGAAGCTAAGACATTAGTCCTCGGTGCGTTGTACCCAAAATGGAGGAGAATCAAAGACAACTCCTCTTCCTCTGCTATTTAGTTTACTATATTAGTCGTTTTCAGTTGGTTTTTCTCTTACTTTTAAACTGTTATAAGAAGAGAAAATCAAAGCCAGAGAGCGCCAGCGTCTTTGAGAAGAGGGACAAGAGTGCCATTAATATGAGAAGCCATGACTCTGTCCATGGAGCCAACGAGCTTGCCGCCGATGAAGACAACAGGAACGGCAGAGGAGCTGCCCAGAAGCCTCATAAGAGCTTTTTCCATCTCTTTTCCTCTTGGATCTTCGTCGAGCTCGTACACGGTGGGGTTGACTCCCATGCCGCAGAAGAGCCGCTTGATGGCGTGGCACATGCAACAAGTGCTCATGCTGAAGATCACCACAGCATTCTCCGACGCTAGCGTCTCTATGCGCTTCAAAGGGTCGCCGCCGAGACTTCTCGACGGAAGATACGAACCCCATGACTGTGTTTGATAATGCATTTTTTAATCAATGGACTGAAACTTGGAACTGTTTAACAACGAAGAAGGCAAGATTGGAGAGTTGTATTGGGAGTGTTTCCGCGACTGAGATGCTGGTTGAGTGACAAAAGACGGGAGATTTGCTTGTTATTTATAGAGGTAACGAGAATATTATATTATTATTATTATTATTATTATTATTATTATTATTATTTAATTCGAGGGATATTTTTGTAATAAAGATTTTTTCTTTCATTTTTTGATTTTTTTTTTTTCAAAAAAAAGGTTGGTCCATTGTAATCGACACTAGTCAGCGCATGCCTGAGAGAAAGAAATATCACAGCGTAAGCATATGATGCTTGTCATATTGGATTAGGGATAGGCAAGAGCCACGGTAGCTTAGCATAATTCTTAAAGTTAGGCATAATAATAATAATAATAATAATAACAATAATAATAATAAATTATTCTTATACTAGAATGTAATCTTAGATTAAAATTTAAAATCTTAATTAATTATTTATATTGATTGTTTTCGGAGCCACCGACTACTTAATTCTCGATACGCATAAATTAGTACTCTAGTCAACAAGATTTAGTATTATATTATCAATCAGAAAATTTTAAATAGAAGAAATCTATTAATTAGTATAATTAATATATTAAAATTATTTAATTAATAAAATAAAATAAAATTATTAATTAATAAAAAATAAATATATATTTTATAAGTTCAATATAAATGACTACATATCTTTTTACTTTATGTTATTATTAATAAAAAATTTTAATTTTTTAATTAAATAAATTTAATATCTTAATTATGCAAATGAATGTTTCACCTTTCACTGATTAAACAAAAAATCACATCAATAGGTCATTCAATTGCAATAAAAAGGATGCCAAAGTTCATAAATTGTTGGAGAGTAAAAAGTGGCATTGCTAACAAAAATTGATGGGTTTTAAATTAAAGTTACAAATAATTGTGACATGATAAACGGATATCTTTTAATTGGGCATTAATTGCAAATCTAGTAAATGCAGCATAATTGTTCATCATTATTGTGTACGTCTTGTATGTTACTAATACAAGTTTGTATTTTAGAATATTATTTAATAATAATAGCATGAACATTAATAACAATATATATATTTTTTTAAATGCTTGTGGGCGAAGAAGAGAATGGGAGGGGGACAAGAAGCACAGCCTTTATCAGAAGAGAAGAGGGTTGTTTGTTAATAGACGGCTGTCTCCGTCCTTGTTGTCGGGGGCCAATATGATCTTAAAAACCTTTAAAGAAAAAGCGAAGAACGTGGCCATCACAAACGTTTGTTTCTTTATTTGACGTGACATCCATGCGCATTTTAGCCTCTTTTCTTTCAAAGCACTAGCCAAGCTACCTAATAAACCCTGCGTTTAATGTGTATAGGTCTTCACCATCTCTCTCTTTCCTTCTCTCTGGTTTTCCCCTTTTTTTTAATGATATGGATGACACGTGATCGGATGGTGGAGATGATGAGATCGAATTTTGACATGGGTCCCAGTTTTTTTTTTTTTTTTTTTCCGTAGGTGGGCAATAAGCCATTGATGAATATTTCAAGGTCTCTGATTCTAAATATGCGTGATCTATAATCCATCTTTGGATTTGGACGGTTTCTTTTTCCTTGCATTGAAGAGAAATCTTTAAAAGTTAAATGGAATAATGAGATAAACAGTGTTTACTGTGGGTGACGAGCCATTATTCAAAGTTATCCCATTGGCATCATATAAGATAGCTTAGTATAAACACGGGGGTATAAACACGGGGGATCGAAGAATTTATTTCAAATTCTATTCGTTTCCCTTTCTCAAATCCCTCGACAGATTCCCGGCCCCAAATCCTATCTTGAATTAACTTTTCATGTAAGCAAGTGATTTCATTTCCTAGATACTTACTATTCATGAACTAACTGCCTACATGTGCTGTGTTTGGTTAAGTTATTCAATGCCTCAGCTTTCTTCTGTTATCAATTTAATTTTTTTCTTGATTATTGATGCACTACAGCACGCTTTGCCTTTGCCTTAGCTGCAGTAGTGCTGCGAGCACCATGTCCGATGAGCTGCTGGCGAGAGGATGTTTTATGAAGACGAGTGCATAAATGTAGAGCTTGAAAAGCAGGGAGAAGGTCGTACGGTGTAGTTTCTGCGAACAGACAGAGAAAGTTTCTCGTTTTGGTAATGGGGGCCGCTGGCATTTTGCCTATTGGAAGGGAAGGAAAGGGACAAGCAGGCGTATGTTTTGAATGAGATACAGGCGAAGAAAAAGAAACGATATTCTTCGATTGCGCTTGTCGGGGGTTTGCCCCCCCTTTTTTTTCTAAATCAGTTTTCACATAATTTTGGTCTACAAATCTCTTAGTGATTTTACTTTAATACCCCTACGATGTACGATAACCTAAGTCTTGGAATGTACCAAAACGAAGCGTGTTGGTGTAAATACCTTTCGTATGTATTCGAAAAGTGTGTGTATTTATTATACATATACGTAAAGGATACCTGTGTCATTTTAAAGAAAGAGGAAAGAAATATACGGGTACTTGCTATGGCAAGTGAAAGCAACAGCATAGGGTTGCTAACATAAGCGTGATGGCATGCATCTTCAGCCTTTATAGGTTCAACGTTGGCGCATCATGGCTAACCCTTTCTCTTTTGCTTTTACCTTTTATGCTGAAGCCGGCTCTACAAAGTTAGCCGGACGCTCGATCAGGAATAGGACCATTTCCAAGCTTCTCTCCGAAAGCAGCAGGACCAGATGTACGTGAGACGTGGCAGTTTTTTGATAGGTCATCATAGCAGGTGAAAGAGTTGACTTGTTAAGATATCAAAATTAGACTTTTTTTTTATAGTTTAATATTAAATTTATAAAATTATACGTTAAAAAATTCATTTAAAATTTTAAAAAATTTTAAAAAATTTTAAAAAATTAAAATTATACTATTTAATACTTTCATGATCATTTTGTTTGGATGTATTAATTGCAATTGTAATATTTGAGAATATTTTTGTGATATAATATTTTCAGTGTCAAATAATTTTTATTTATGAGCACGTGCTAAAATAAATTATGAAATATAGAACGAACGAAAAAAAAAAATTTTAAATATGATAATTCTATCACATTAGTATAAATAATATAATAAAATTATTCAACTAATAAAAAAAAGAGATTTATTCATTGATATTAGATGAAAAAAAATTAAAAAGTAAATATTATTTTTNTCATTGATATTAGATGAACAAAAATTAAAAAGTAAATATTATTTTTAATTAATATAATAAAAAAATTTAAAAATTATTTTTAATATTTTTACCTAATATTAATGAATAATTTTTTTATTTATTAATTAAATAATTTTATTATATTATTAATATTAAAATAATTAAATTATCTTATTTAAAATTTTTTTACGAAAAAAAAATCTCGAAAAATTAATTATAAGGTTTAGTTAAATTAATTGAATATTATGTTGTTGGAAAAGGTAGAAGGGAACCGAGGAACATGTCGTGGTGAGCATGTTGTGGTGTGCCCACGGTAACGGTTAAAATCATAGACCCATGCATTGCATGTCGGCCGTTAATTAATAATAATAATAATAATAATAATAATAATGTTGTTTTCTCGTACAGAGAAATCACCTTGCCAGAGGTTTTGCTTCATTCATGGCGGACAAAATTCACCATGTCAGCCTTCACCGTTATTGTCACTATTTATGAATTAGAACAACTTCTTAATTTAATCAAAATTACTTATGCATTATTATGTGGGTGTAATTAATTTAATTAAATCAATCTTATGTAATTACATATGAAGATTCAATTACGGCATGATTATTAAGTTTGAGAGAGAGAGAGAGAGAGAGAGAGGGAGGTATTATTTTAGTTTACAACCTTAATACAAAGTGGAGGGCAATGGCACGTGCATTATACAAAATTTAAAGAAGCAAACAAGAGATAATCACTCAAGCTTAGATTAATAAAAAAAAAAATTATGGCCGAGTAGCATCATTCAGACGAACAAGATCTTTTTTTTTTTAATTTTTAAAAATTTAATAATATATAAATATGGAAAATAATAAAAGAGTTAGAATTAAAAATATAAAAATTAGCAGATGAATTTTAATTATGTTGGGATATAAATTCTAATTACGATATGATTGGTACTTGAGAGCACATGCTGACCAATCTATGACTGTTTAATTAGATTTTGAGCCTTTCTGGACAATACATTAGATGTCGGTTCAAGTTAATATATTGTAATTATAAATAAATTGAATATTAGGTCAGCAACTGTTGGGTGTTGCTGTGGTTTGGTCTCCCACTTTGACCTAAGATTCTGTTCGGGCATGGGCATGGGCATGGGCATTGGCATTCGCATTACGATTCATTGTAATTTATTTAGCATGCAAAGGCAAAGTTCTGACGCAGACGCACCTTTTTAAAATGGTGACCTGAACCCTAACCCTACTTTTATCGCCTAAACAAAACACAGAGAGAGAGAGAGAGAGAGAGAGAGTCTTCATGTTCATGAGCCGTTAAAGCATACGACATGACGGCTTTTCTCAGCTTTTGTTTCCATCTTCTCACCTGCAAGCTTACGTTAGCTCTACGTTGACTGCTTTTCCCCAGTGCTTTTCTTGCTTACTTTTGTTTGCTTCGATCGCGTTTGTCGTTTTCTTGATTTCATTTTTCGGGAAAACGCCAACGGCTAGCATTCTTATTACAGTCTGCCGTGCTGCTGCTTCTGCTGCTGCATTATTTAGAGTAAGTTCGTTGCTTGTAAATCTTCAGATATAAGGGGAGAAAGAGAGAGAGAGAGAGAGGCTTCAATATCAAGGGTAATGTTTAAGCTGTTATATATTTTTAGTTACTTGAAATTAAAAAAATATTAATTCCCAGTTCTTCAAAGTCTCTGGTTGGTGTATCGGTATGGGGATCTGACGGTGCTTTTGTCTCTCCTTGTGTTTCCAAACTCCTCACTTGACGTCTCTGTCCGTTCTCTGGTGTTACGTGTTTGGTTCGGGTGCCTGTAACTTGTATCACATTCTCAATGGTCTCTGAATCATTTGTCCTACAAACAAACAAACAACGTCTCTGAAACTCTTGTCGGAAAGCTCAAATCCAACCTCTATATGCAAAATGCAAGCCTTGATGCATGTAATAAGCTAGTAACTGTTCCTCGAACCTATAAGTTTTCTTTTGTTTTTCCCAAGCTTGATGCAAATATGCATTTTACCTGTTTACACGATAGACAAATAGAAAGGGATTAAATTGGGTCTTTTGAGACAAGACTTAAGGCTTGGACTGGACACTTTCATGTCTTTTAGTACAAAGGGATTTGGTTTAGTTAGAATTCTGTCTCTAAACTAACTCTTGTCCTCCTCGATTCCCAAGTTAGTTTATGCCCTTATGGTTTGGCTGGTACTAAAGCAACTATATTTGTTCCAAACTCAGTTAAAATCCCAAAACCTTTGGAACCCACTTCTCTTTTGGGTCTTTTATATATTTAGATGCGAAGTGGGGAGTTTCAGGCTTTTAGGGAAATTCCAAATTCCATGGTCAAAATGCATGCTATTATGGTTATTGGTGCTGGGCATGTAAGGAAATTAGAATGAAAACTAGACATAAGACAATTGCTGTCTCTGTCCATTCCTACTTTTAACTTTTATTTTCCTTCTTTTGTCTCAGCTTTCTATCAAAAAGCCAGACATCCTACATGGGATGTTATGAGTTCTACACAGCCAGACACGTCATACTCACGTGATTGTTTCATCACCACCGACCTTCATTTGTCTGCTTTCGCATCCACCCAAAGAGTCCTTGATGCTGCTGTTACATCTCCCAATTTTTATGTGACTATGGTTATTTATTTTATCAATTGGCTGAAAAAGTTGAAGACTGCTTACACTGGAATCAGTCACAGCACTTTGTTTATTTGTCTAATAAATCTGTCATATGGGTTGGGCCAATCTTAGGTTCAAACGTACAAAGCTGACTCGGGCTTGGGCCTATATTTTTCATATCAACGAGCCCAACACGCTGAGACCAAACTTAGAAGAACCAGAACTAGTCAATTACACATTTACAAATAGATAAAAAAAAAGAGGAGAAATTTCAAATCCTTTTTTCTAAATTAAACAATGCTACCAAATTTTTATAACAGCATTAAATCTAAAAGCACGAGAGAACATAAGTTACAAACATTCACTATGTGCATCGCTAAATTAAGTTGTATGACAACAGAAATAAACATAACAGGTTCTAATGCTGGGTAGCATTGAAACTTCACCAGTTATCGCGAAGACTGTCTCAAGTTGCCCAGAAAAACCTTCGTCAACCAAGGCTGACTCGACTTAAATCCTACTGCCGAGAAACTGGAGTCATTGGCATTGATGATTGTTGGCTATAGAAATTACCATCTGAAGAACTTTGAAAACTTTGATAAGGATTTGTTGGTGTTGCAAAGGGGGACATGCCTGTTACTTGAGTCCCAGCAGCTGGATAACCAGGTATGCTAGGTGGTTGTTGGGTCGTGTTGTAGCTGAATTGTGCACTTGTCGTTGGTCCAGCATTTTGAATGTACGGAGGCATCTGATAGGGCGGCATAGGTGGTAATGGTGCAATTGGTGGAGGAGATGAAGGTAGTGGAGGTGGCGGGTGATTCGGAGTTAATTGTTGACTCGTGGTCGTTACATTGTGTTGAAGAGATTCAGGGTGTGGGAATGAAGGAACTGGTGGTGGTTGGGGATTCTGAGGCGGTACATAGGACTGGTCATTCTCAAGCCTAGGCCTTTTTTCTGAAGGGAAATCACCAGTAGCTTCTTTCTTTGAATTGCCAATGACACCCTCAGATGCCAGAGAGGAGAGGACATAAGTGAGCATTTGAGCTGAGGACGTTGAAGCTGTTAGCTTTGCTGCAACTGCAGCAGCTGCAGATTTCCTGTGGTCTTCATCGTTGTGGCCAGACTTTTCAGGAAAAGACACCTGCCGAGCATACATTACAGGAGCTGACTGTTCTCTATCTCCTGGTGTATATCCTGGAGGCGCCACTGAGGTCTGGGCTTCCTTTGAGTTCTGCTCAGCCAGTATTTGTGGATGGTTACCACCAAGTAATTGCCGGCAAATATTACCTGCCTGCTCTGACTGGGACTGTGCAGCCTGGTTATCAACAAACAGAAATGATACACGTTTAAAATTTGTGATTTTTTATTCCTTGGCTAGTGAACAAGATATGAGTAAAATTCTGCACATTCACAAAGGACTTTAACTCAGAAAGGACTCAAAGTGTCAAAATAGTTCAAACATCATTAACAGAAGGCAAGACGCAAATATCTAACCCTCCGGCACCATATCATAAGCCTCAAATTTTGTACTCAACTCAGTACGCACAAAGACTAATAAAAAAAGAAAAAAAATATAAATAAGCGAGAAACAAGCAAATGCAGCAGATGACTCTTATTAAAGTCGAGGACGTGCCTCATTCCTAGGCAACATGTTTCAATTGAGCACAAATTTTAAAGTTCTCTTCTAGTATGTTCAAAAGCAAAACCCTTCACGAACTCTTAATTAAAGAATGCACATTTATAGATTTAGTTGAAATTCATGTCTTAGCTATTTCAATTAAATTCATTGCAAACATATGTGATCGAATTTGTGTTCAAGTATGTGAGTGTAAACAAGTAAACTTAAAATCCATGGAAAAATAATAGCTAGCAGGACCAAACCTGAAGCTCATTACGAATTTGAGACAGCTTAGATTCCTGAGAAGAAAGAATACGTCAGTTTTATGTGCAATTGCAGTTCACATACAATATTTGCAACTACAGAAGTCTAGATAATAAACCTGCTCCTGAAGAGCCTCCCTTAAATTAGACACAAGACTTGCTCTGACTGATTCCACTGCTGTTAATTGCTCGATGCAGCCCTTTAATGTAGCATGCTGCCCCTGCAACTCCTCCACAAATGTAGATCCATACAAGTGTCCTGCTGAGCATTAAGTATGCCTTAGAAAATGGAAAAAAATTCAATATGATATCAACAATTTGATACATCCATCAATTGAAACAGTCTATATGAGACATCCAAATCTGAGAATGTCAAGTCCAGGCCCAGTTCACCATGTAAGTAAAATCTATAGTAAAGTTGATCAACAAAATTTTCAAAAGGTAAAATCCAAGCTCCGTTGTAAATAGATGGGGACAGGTCTATTAGCTAATTAATTTTATGCTCCTTAGTCATGAGCAGCAAAACTAAAAAAATTCAAGATTTTTCTTTCATGGAAAAACTGAAATAGCAATAATGCAAACCAGTTTTCTATCATGTCAAAATGAAGACTCTTTCTCAAAGTGTGGATGGTGATATGGGGATCACACAACTAGTCTCAAGAAAATTTGACTTCCTTCCTGGGTAAATCTAAGCAATTGAAATATGTAAATGAGTAAAACAAAAGTGCATGCAGATAGATCACAAAAACTACATGCTGCAAGTTTGATAAACTTTCAATGATGTAAAAACCTAAGCAAAATGCATATATTGTGTTGTAAAAGGATACAAAATGCAGGAAATACCTGAATGGATATCACTACCAATTTCCTTCTCTACTTTCTCAATAGAGCTAACAGCGCTCCTAAATTTGCTCAATATAACATCCTCATCCATCGGGCTGCCATAAACAAGTTGATAACCTGAAACTATTTTGTCAACTGTATTTCCAATAGGCTGCTTCTGCTTGAACGCGAGAAGATGAGAGATGGTATTAGTCCTCAACATTTAAACAAATTGTAGCATCATATTATCATTTAGTCAGAAAAGATTGAAAATACCAGTTTCATGCCCTGATGCTTCCCATTTCTATTTTGATTGTCCTGGTGCCTTCCAAAAATTTCTTCTTTCAGACTTTGTCCCCGAGACCCAAAAACTTTCCTCTCTTCCCATATACTTATCTGCATGTACATACGGTAGACATGTAAAGAGCAGTAAGAATGTCAATGTCTAAAGAAATCAACTTAAGAGATTGGCTTTCTAATAGCAAAGTGAGTCAGTATCAAACAAATTGACAAAAGAACTACGCAAGAGTCCTGAGAAGGTGGTTGAACATGAAAAGATTATTGCAAGTTTCAAATCAGTTCTTTAAGCAATTTAAGTATAATAGAGTAGTACTAATTACAAGCATGTTAAAGAGGCTTTTCTAGGAAGAGCAGTGTAGATTTAGAAGGTGGCTGTCTTATTCTGTTTTTATTGTGCTCCTTTCTGGAATTTCTTGGTATTTTGGATTTTAATTTGTGGTTCCCTTTCTATCTTCCTGTCTCTTTTAACGTATCTCTAGCATTCCACAATCCAGTTCTTGGTAGCCTTTGGGATAGGACCATCACACCCACAAAATCAGTATAGTAAGCATTTTTTTTTTTTGGTTTAATGATATCTGCCTAATGTAAACCATTTAGGAAAACCATTAAACTTGCCATATACTATTATCTAAATAAAATACCATTCTTAATGATGAAATAACTAACTATAACCCAGATCCTCCAAGCTAAACTACCATCTTTGTGGCTCTAGATTTCCTTTACACAAAGAATCCATAGTTTAAAGCATTTAGTTAATTATCGTGAAAGAAACTTAACATGATAACAGGCTGTAAATTCATCAGAGATTTGAAAATTGAGTGTCTATGAAAGTATGTGATGTTAAGGTGAATATACCAATCGCAGTGCAGCATTTCTTCCAAACTCATCTCCATGTTCTATTACATCATGAAGAGCATCAGGAAGAACCTTCCAAAATTCACCAACAAACTCTGAACCTTTTCTCCTACTGTTCTGCAAAATATCATTTGCAAGATACAGAAAAGCCAATCTTTGCTCACGAGGAGAGGAATGAAATTGTCTGTCCCATGTTTCAACAACTTGTTTGGCTTTATTCATATGAAAAATACACCAATGTGACAAGGCTAAATCATGTTAAGGATGCAACTATGGATTGGTTGCAAAAATTGCAGAAGGAATGATAATATAGTTATAGAAAATATATGCGTAAATAAATAGTCACAATGCAATTGCAGAGTGTCAATGAAGAAACTGAAAATAGAAAAAGACATATCAATATTGGATTCATTGTAAGACTAATTTAAAAAAAAAAATCTCAGGAAAAAAATTGACCAGAAATCTGACAAAGACGTAACTTGCAAGAGGTTCACAAAAAAGCTAAAGTGATTATACACTAGAGACCCTCAAAAGAGACATTAGCAATGTACCTACTGAGTTGCAACAGAATAGCCATGAGGAGTAATTGAAAATGTTGCTCTTTTTTTTATGACCAATCAAAGAGTACAGTACGAACAGAAAAGAAACAAGCAATAAATTGCCGAAACACACATGAAGATGAACACCAAAAATGTAAAGAAAAACTATCCATAATTCAATCAAGAGGATACTCTCTATGCTTGTCTGTGAACTGTTGAGCTTCGCAAGCTTATCCACTAAAATCTGAGGATTAAATGTACTGCCCATGATTCTACCCAACCACTGAAGCACAAGGCAGAAATTCGAAGTGAAGAAACCTTGAAAACTGAGATAAACACAAAGAATAAACATTTACCATTTGAAAGAACAGTATGATTCTATTAATAAAACAAGTTTCCTCATTTATTGCTCACTTGAAATGCCATCAGCTGTAGCTCAACCTAAAGCAAGCATAATCTGAAGATCTACATTTATCAGTAGCCCTAAATATTGCAAAGATGTTGTAAGCAATATCATATGCTCATATTACTCTACAATATGAAGCTTACTGGAGACAAAACAATAATTATGTTGAGTTTCAAGCCTCCAACCATTTGCCAGACTTCTCAACTCACATTTGATGATAAAACTTATGATAGTTACGACACGGCAAAAATAAAGATTCATATGAACAACTTGAGTTACCAATTGATGGAAGTTAAACAATCTAAATTTAGTGAGAGATGAAATTATCAAAGAAGGAAACAAAATAAACCATATAACAATCAATAATTAACATAGATTTACATCTACCATCGACTTTGCACACCCCCCCCCCCCCCCAACCCCCCCAAACCGCTCACCCCTAGTTGGAGACTACCAATACCTTTTCAGAACCTACATAACATCTTGGGAAATATAACCTTGTAACATCACCATAATAAGTCGATAAATCAGAATCTTCTCACCAGAGGAAAAAAAAAAAAAACCAATTGCTGAGATTAAAATACATGAATATACAACATAATTAAGCATTAAGGAATTTCAAGGTTGCCAAAATTCAAGATTACATGACCACTAACAATATGCTCACCATAGTTGCTTACATATTGATTTCATCAGAGAGTTTGTAACATTTATATCAATGCAAAATGAGTGAGAAACATTTGAGTAGACACGGATTACGCGGTCATAATGCTACATAAAAGGTATGACAAAACATTTGTCATCTAAAAACTAAAATGGCAAAATGCGTTCTGTGATCAAACCTAAGCGAAACGACACCTTATGAACAACATTATTCACCAAAATAATTTTCTTTTTTCACCATTGAAGGTCCCTGAATGATTTCTTAAGGAAACATAGTTGTTGAAAACAAATTTAACAAGTGCTAAGCCAACAATTCAAGACCTTATAACAAAGGAATTCATGGCTAAGATGATGATAAGGGGATAATGAGTGTAAAAGTTGATGACTACTATTAATAAGAAGGATTTGGCTTTTATTACGTTTCTATTAGAAGTTCCCTTGGAAGAGAAAATGATGTACTGATTATTTAAATTCTTTTAACTCGTCAGCATAAAGTGCATTCAATGTCATTGTTTCTACCAGTTGTATTCATACATAGGATCGATTTCCTGAATGCTTCTTTGCATTTTTATCATCTTGATAATATTATAATACAGATGAAGCAAAATAAACATTAAACACGAAATATTTTTGCTCCGACAGTCAACAAACATAACATTCTTAAATACAAACAGTTACTTCATATGCAAGTCGAATATAGTCTTATACAAACATAACAAAGAATCAATGAATTGCCAATCAAAAAACATAAAAGAAATCATGTATTAAAAAAGCAACTAAGCAGATTCAGAACAATAAGGAATTGAAGCTTAAATTAGTAGTTCAAAACAAAGTATCAATTCAGATGAGTTTGAGAACAAACCAGAGAAGAAAAATAATGCGGGTGATACACGTGAGAATTAACGGCGTGTAAGAATAGGGAGCTCAAATTCTGTAACCATGGGAGAAGGAATTGGAGGGAATTAGGGATCCGTCGAGAGGGTTTTAAGAAACGGCGTTGTGTTTGTTATGAGGATGGGGTAAGAATAACTGTACGAATTGTAATTGTAAGAGTCGAAATCTGAAACAGAAGTCTTCTCTGTTCTGCTTATCTGAGAGAGAGAGAGAGAAGTACACAGTTGTTCGTTCGAACAGGCTTTGGTTTTTCTGAGTTCGGGGTTAGCTTCTGGTTCTTGTGTTGGATTACGGTACGGTGCTGAGTGCGTGAGAAAATTTTTCAGGTTACAAAATTGCCCTCTCTTTTTGAAACGGATTTCGTAGGGAATGACACGTCCCGCTCAGGCGGAGAGAATCTGCCTTACGGTGGTAGAGCAAGGCCTTTACACGACATCGTTCCTGCACCACCGAAAAGAAAAAAGTTGTATTAATATTTTATTTGAAATATAGTTTTTACAAAATTGAATAAATCTTAAATTACTATTAAACATTATTTAACTCACACAAATTAGGTGAATTTAGGGTTTGAATCTTGGTTTAATAAGAAGATAACACTCAATACACTTAATAATAAACAGTTTAAATTGTATTTTTATTTTTTTAATTTATATAATATAAAATTAATTTATAAATTTTATTAAAATATAATCTGAATCATTAATTATTAAGTGTGTTATGTATTATTATGCGATTAAAGGTTAAGAAAAGAAAAGACTAATAAGAGATTTTAATCCGTAAATTTATTATTTATAATTATATCGGTGTTGATTCTATGTAAAATTTGTAAACTCAATTATTTGTTATAATTTTATCTTTATGTCCAATTAATATTTTATCTCTAATCTTTATTCTTTACCATTAAAAAAGTTAAATATAGATAAATAATAATTAATTAATTCATATAAATTATCGTTTATTATCAAGTACATCATGTATAAATATTCGTTTAGATTAAAAGATTAAAAAATAAAAAACAAAAAAAGATTACGTTAGAGTAAGCAAATGATATTATTATATATTGTGTCACCCAAATGATAAAACAAAATCACCATGTTACAATTAGAATCATGTTGTCCATTATATATCATAAATTGCAAGAGCAAGCAAAAAATTACATGAAACAAAATTAATCAAAGGGGCCAATGCTACGTCCCCTACAAACAACTTCAATGTTCTCGGTCCATTGAAGTCGCCAAGAGGATGTTTACTCAGAAGCCCAATTGCTTCCACATGCCATGACCAAAAGCATGCAGCTTTTGCAGATTGAACTGATCGGACTCCTCTGAAAACATGTAGTTTCACCACCCTTTCTTCTTCTTCTTCTTCTTCTACTATGTTTTCCATAACGTTTGTGCATGGATTGCATGGTGAATTACTTTATGGTTTCCTCTTTCCATCAAATAATTCATCAATGTAAGTCTCTATGTCTTCAGGCTGGAATTTGATGTACTTTTCCGATTGCCTTCCTGGATCCAGATACTGTGAAAACCTCCCGATGAACGATCTGTAAGCAGGAATAACAACAGCTGATATGGAAACCCTAAGCTCTGACTGAAGCTGATCGTCGCTCACTACCCAGGAGCTCTGAGTCCTGTGAATTTCATCGAACATTGCGTTGAAGCTCTTGAACTTCTCTTTCAGCGCTGGTTTCATCACTTTTCCATTGACCATCAGCCCTTCCAGTCCTATACAACCCAGAAGTCGGCCCCATGTCTCTCTCTGATAATTCTTGTGGTAGTTCCTAAGATCAGACGACTTCTTGCGGCACCACGTGTCACCCATGGCATCATGGATCTCCGCTGACCCTTTGATCTTCTGCAAGATGTAACGTCCATTGTTCATCATGAATATGCTGCTCAATGATACGTCCCTGTACAGCTTCGATTTTGCCTCTAAATTGTGGTCCAACAAGTCCATCACTCTCACCAATTGTTCGGCAAACGGAGAAGGATGGTTTTGATTATTATCATTGCGATTGTCATGATACCGTTCGTCCCCTTGAGATTCAACTTTGCCTGTCAAGTCGTTGCTTTCAATTTTCCAATGCTCTCTGAAGACTTGTTCTAACGTGTTCTTATACTCGCAAGCATACTTCAAATAATTCATGGTGTAGCGAGTCAGAGGGTGAACAGCACCACCTGGCACCGTAGTTTTCCCCGTATCGGATTTGATGGAATTTTCCAGATCACAAAACATGCAAATCGCAGCCTCTCCAAGCCGGATTTTAGCCGTTGTCGTTTCTGTCTTCAGCTCATTGGCACATTGATCAGGAAACAAAGCGTCTAAAGCCGGAATATTGTCACGTAAGGTTTCATACACATCAAGAACCTTGAACAACTTCTCGGCCGACCGCTTTGTCATCGCCAAAGCTTCCGCGAAATTGAGCAATTGAATCATGACACCACGTACAAGATTGCTGAACAGGCCGGTCGCAATTAAGGGATGACCCGAAAATACAGCCTCAGCCAGCTTGAGTTCGCCGGAGAAGTACTTGGTGGCGCAGTGCGTGAAGGTAGTGATCCACATGGCGATTTCTCGCTCTAAAGTTTCCCAAGGCAGCTTCTGTACATCATCAATGCTGATCTTTTCGAAACCAAGATTGTTCAAGCTTTCGTCAAAAGCATTCCTTCTCGCAATTATATAGGCCTCAATGCATTCGGATTCATACCCTCCAGAGATCATTTCCATGGCCATTTTATTCAAACTGGACAAGACTTCCGGAGAGAATCCTGGAGTGTTGGTGGAATCATCAATGCATTCGGATTCTGTTTTTGGATCAGTGTCATGCTTCCCTTTTGCGTCTTTTGGGTCACCTTTTGGATCTGGATCAAGGACATCTTGATCAAGAATTACTCTGAATTCATCCTCCAAGACAGACATTGCACGCTGTTGAACGCCAGCAAGGCGATTGATCAAGACACCGTGAGTTTGATCCGAATTATTTTCCGGTAATTTCAGTTCACCAATCAATTTTGCTAGCTTCGTAACTCGATCCACAGAATCTAAAAATAACGTATCTTCTTCCGGACCCCGACACAATTTCAGTTTCCCTTCATGTGTAAGCTCATGTTTTGGAATTTTCTCATCAAAAAGATCTAAGAACCTCCAGACAACCTCAGGAATATCTATCGAGGCTGTAGTTTGATCATCATCCTTCTTCGTCGACAAAGCTGTGATACACTTATCAATTTCTTCAGAAGCAATTTCAAGGGTGTAATGAATCTCAGGAGGAGTTTCTTCAACTTCTTTGATTTCTTGAATCTCTTCGATCTTATCACCTTCCTCTTCTGTGATCTCCGACTCATTGATCTCTGTCTCTATCTCATTTGCCTTCGTCTCTTCAGCCTTTGGTGTGTCTGTTTTAGCATCTGCAACAGCATTATTGGGAGAAGCAACAGGTGAAGACTTTTCAGGGTTCATTTTTTCTTCCACCATTGTTGTAAGACAGTAATTAACAATTCAGTTTCAGGAAGGAAGGAAGGAAGAATACGAGAGAGGGAGGATATGAAGAGAAGAGAAATGGCGAAACTAAGATGCGTTTAGGGAGGAGAATTATCCGTGAAATATTTTATTATTTAATGATTAATATAATTCTTTTCTTTTCCTGTCATTATTTTATTATTTCATTGTAAATCTCGTGCTGGTTCTTTTCTGAGGATTGAAATGGTCGTTGGGGGTGAAACTGTGAGAGAAGTGGAGGGAATGTAAGGACAGAAACTCCCGCGAGGCTTTTGGTGAGCAGAGAATTTGTTATGTGTACCTGTTGACAATTGCCGACCGTTGACTGTTTTTTATCCTTAAATAAAACTGCCATTTCGTTTTTTGCTTCGCACGATCTGCCGATCATTCCCTTTGCCTAAATTTAGCTTAAGACTATTATTATGACAATTAATTACTCTAGAAGTACAGTGTACACATGCTCTATGCTTTCATTCGGTGATTAATGAGTTTAATAATACGCCAATGCTTGTGAAATAAGTCACTGTACTACTAGCTTGTGCTATTACTTTCTTTTGTTACTTAAATTTAATAAATTAATGTTATATCACTGCCTGCTATCTGCATGAGAAGTTGTTTTGCCGAGTAGTTCTAGGTAATGATAATTTCGATGAACCAATTTGTTTCTGCGTCTTAAATTAGCTGATGTTGTGCTCGAGTTTGTTGACGGGAACATGAACTTGCTTGGCCATTTATGAGGAGAAATGACATGTCTTTCTCGAAAAACAGTTGTGAGAATTGGAACCTCACATGTTGGAATCCCATTACGGAGGCTTCAAGTGTCGGCAATCTTCCTCCAGAGAAATTCAGCAGACATGGATTTGTGTTGGGGAAGGCATCAGAGGCAGGTTTTGGGAATGAAATGTACAAGATCTTAACTGGCGCAGCACTATGGGATCCTCTATCGCATTGCATATGCGGATGCTTACAAATAGGGATTGACCCTAATGTGTTTTGTCATTATGCCCAATTATTGAATGATTGAGATTTGGTATTTAATAGTGTTTCGTCAATTCTGCATATCTATCACTTTAGATTGTAGTGATGAATATCAAGGGAAAAATGGAAGAATTAAACACTTACTAGATGTGCCTTTTCTAGAAATCAAAGGCAATACATCATCTCCTTTATGCATCTCATGAAGAAACTTATCCAGTATGCTTTCTAGGAACACAAGATACACGCTAATATAGTTCATTCTAAGCTGGGTATGAAATATCTGAATGTTTCCCAAGGGCAATACCTCGACTGATTAATGATGCAAATTCGCGTCTGATATTTCAGATCTGTGAGAGCTATCCAGGAAGCATTGAAGTGAATTAAGAAAGTGGTAGACAATCTTCACAAGGCGTCAAAACTGAAGATAGTACTAGTTTGAGATATCCCTTCTTTTACAAAAAGTTTTATAAGGCAATATACTGAGGATGGGTTGCATTTGTCGACTTCTTTCTTGCATCACCTGCAAAACAAGCTGTTGTTTCCGGGGCTTTCAGGCTTGTTGGGACTACCATGCTCAATTAATTGCAGCGCTGGCTGCAGCCTAAAGTCCTGGTACTTCTATGCCCTTCATTCCTGGACATTATCCCTTATTGTTTTATCTATAATTATCGAGTCATTCCTGTTTACAGAAGGAACTGAAAGTAACTAAATATTCTTTGTTCTTTCAGGAGATAATTCGACAGATTTAAGTTTCTCATTCTTAAGCAGTTACTAAAGTAATTTGTCGAGAGAAGGATTGAGGTTTCAGATTGATCAGGGGCATATCCAGAACCGATTTGCAGGGCCATTGAGTTGCCGTAACCAATCCCATCAATGTGCTTTCCCGCCACTTCTCCCTCCAGCTTGGTGGGATGGTCTTTGGCAATCCCCTCGGCCTCCGTCTTTCTGGTCTAGGTACTGTAGAAGAGAATCGGCTACAGTCTTAACGTAGCTCTAAGAGAGTGTGTGAAAACTGTTTCAATCCTGTAGTTGTCATGGTTTGGGCTTATGGGTGTCATATCTCTAATAAATTAAGTGCATGAATTCGAAATTATTATCTAATTTTAAATTTTTTTCTTTATCTTTATTCTTATCTGAGTTTTTAACTGTTGTTGTTTGATATAAAATTCATCAAATTAAAACTTATCATATCTTAAAAGTGATTTATCGTGTGAATTCCACAATCAATCTCAATGGAGAGACTATAAATAAGCTTTAAGAAAACATACGTGATATAAGTCTCTATTCCAAGATGTTCCAACAGTGCCAGCAAAGAAAGAAACCAACCAACCTGTTCATTTCCTTCTTCTTTACAATTTGCAAACGTAAAATCCCCCACATAAATCTACCGTTATACAATTTTGTACTGTAGTTTCATAATTTTTCCTTTTTGGTATGTGCTTAGTTATTAAGTTAGAAGTGTGCCAGCATGGATTTCATTGCATTACGGTAGCAAAACAATCTTGATTTTGGCAGAGGCATTTTGTATTTTCTAAAGAAGAAGAAGAAGAAACAAATGGGGGGGGGGGGCGGGGGCGGGGGGGAACGACGTTTGCCCATGTTTTGAAGGTAGAAAAGAAGGGAATCAAGAGGATTGTTGAGAAAGATGTTAAGCAGAAATCTTAGCCGTCTGAATCTTCTTCTGGTTAGTTTCCAACCTCTGCCCGTTTGATATGAATTATCGCCTCCATTTTTTGTTTTTCTTTTTCTTTTTTGGAATTTGATCTTCATGGTTTTCGACAGAGTCTGTGATCCTTTTATTCCCTTACGGATTTTTAAACAAGGCTAGGAAAATTAAATCAATTTTTCATGGTTGTGATTTTGAACTTTACATTTAGTATTGGTTGTGTTTGTTTAATGCATTAGATGTCAACGTTTTTGCTACAGATAACATCATTTTGGTATGAAGACTGCAAATATCAGCTCCAAAAGACAGTTCAATGCTCCTGATGATAGGGTAAGATATTCACCTATCAACAGCTTGCAACTGCAGCGAAAATTTCAGCGAAATAAACTTCCCCGGGCGGGGTGGATTTGTAGCCTGATCAGGTAAGTTTTCGTGGGTTAAAAACTTCTTTCCTTATTCTATTGCAGCAATAACATGTCTTTGAAGATAGACCGTTAAGCTTTTTCAGGTGATTACATGTGTCATGGTTTTAGCATGTTGTAGCTGTTAAACAACTAGATAAGGCAGGCTTTCAAGAGGAGGAGTTTTTGTTGGAGGTTCTTATGCTTTCTCTTATGTGTCATCCCACCTTTGTCAAGTTAATTGGTTACTGCACTGAAGAGGATCATCGTCTTCTTGTCCATGAATACATGCCCCTTGGATCCTTGGAAGATCATCTCCTTGTTAATATTTTCAATGTGCTCAGTTCTTATTTTATCTATGGTTCCTAGATGTTCATAAATCATACCCTCTAGGCTATAGCAGAAGTGAAATATTCAGAAAACGGAGTAGTTGATAATGACAATGACATTACTGGTTTTAATTTAAAAAAAAAAACTAGTGGTTCTCCTCCAAGACACAAAAGCCTACCTCCCTTCAGGATTTATGTGTTGAAAAGTTTTAGCCACTTAATATTTCCCCTCTAGATGAAATTTGAGGGAAAATTTTATTAAGACCAAAATAATCTATTTCACCTTCTTTTCTTGGCTTACTCGTAACAAAGACGACTATTGTCGGAATTTCCTTCCCTTCTCCTCTCTTTTCCACTATCAAGCAGCCTCTGGTGTTTGCATCAGAACTCTGAACCCTTCCATTTGACATCGTAAGATCAGGGGCAATTTTACTTGCGGAATTCTCCGATGTTCAGGTTTACAAGATATTTTCAATTTACCTTCCCTTTCCAAATCATATTTTTGGACTATACCTTGTAATTCACTTTATATTTCAATATTAATTTCATTGCATATCAACATTCGTCAGCAAAATTATCCTCTATTAAAATATCAGGTTGACAGGTGTCTTTAATTCTTGTTTTTCTTCAATCAGTTGAATTTGGTTTTTCTACAATTCTGAGGGAGAAGCAGATTATCAATCGAGTATATGAGGCCTCTAAACCATGCTACCATGTTTACATTACATCTAGACTTCATTAATGAAAAGCATCACAGGATGCTTTGCTCTTGTTTCTCAAAAGTAGACAAATGATTTGAATTATAATGACAATCAAATGTGAACTTACGTCAGTAAAACAGCTCCAAGAACCTTTTCAATTGTCTAATATGGCTATCTCGATGTGTAATTATTTGAAATCAGTACAGTGATTGGGATTTGGGGCATCCCGATAATTACATTACATCAACTACACTCTGAGCATGTTCAATGCTTTTAATATCTTTAATTACGATAAGATTGATTTTGTGCAGATCCTATGCCCGGTGAGGAGCCTGTGGATTGGAATACAAGAGTTAAGATAGCGGCTGGTGCAGCAAAAGGATTGGAATATCTGCACCATAAAGTAGATCCTCCTGTCATATATAGGGACTTAAAAGCAGCTAACGTATTACTGGGTGAAGGGCTCCCCCCAAAACTATCTGACTTTGGACTCTCAAAATTTGGTCCGACCGCTGATAAATCGCATGTTTCCACCAAGTTCATGGGCATCCACGTTATTGAGCTCCTGAGTATGCCAAAACTGGAAAGTTTACAATGAAATCTGACATCTTCTGTTTTGGTGTAGTCTTGTTGGAGTTAATTACCGGACATCCAGCAATGGATGAGAGTCAGGGTCATGAAAGAATGCTTGTTGATTGGGTAACACACTTCTTGAAATACTTGCTCATCACTTTGCCAAAACTACTTCTATATCTTTGTGGCTTCTCAACGGAGATCTGCATGCTACAGTTTTTAACTGCAAAGTCAGCATGGACGCATGAGTGACACATATGTATTAAGAACTACCTTCGGTTACTTTAAAGTTATCCAAGGAATTGCAAACCCCTACTATCATCTTAAGTGAATATGCAACTTGTTGATATTGACATCTTACAGTATTCGTTTGTCTGTCATATGCACAACTCCAATTTGTAAGTTTCATCTTAAAGGATCCCATTTCTGTCAATCAAGCGGCCATATTGAAATATGAATGGCACTGTCAGTTTTGAGTATGCTAGTTTGTAGCTTCGACGTGATTATGTTTCAGCTTATGAGCACAACTGAAACTGTTCTGTTTACTGAAATTAATGAAGACAATTTTTCAACTAATACATACTCTGAGGTTGGCTACATTTATTCTTTTGCAGGTAAGTCCTAGGTTCAAAGATCGCAAGAATATATCACTGTTAGCAGATCCGGTGTTGAGAGGTTAGTTCTCGGTATCAGTGTTAAGAAAGGCTCTAAACGTGGCATTCACGTGCATCCAGGAGAGTCCTAGTTCCCTTCCTTTAATCAGTGAAGAAGTTCTTGCTCTTGATTACTTGATGTCTCATCTGTTTGACCCAAATGAGGAGAGCAAGGATCATGTTAAGAGGACTGTGGAGTACAAGTCTCTAGATGAAACAACAAGGATGTTGTTAGACAAGGATTTAGACAGAGAGCAAGCTGTTGCAGAGGCCAGATTGTGGGGAGAAACTTTTAAGAGAGAAAAGACTGCACATTCCGCAGTTATTTAGATGAGTTAAAGAGTTAAATAACCTATGAAACTGCTCAATGTCTTCGTAATTTTACTGAATTTTATAGAAGTAATAGAGAGTTTTGCATTGTAGCAGAGTCAGAATACTTAACTTTATTAATGACAAAGAATAGAGCCTGAGAATCTATGCAGTCCATTCTTAAAAATAGTGATAAGTTGTCTACGCTGTTCTATTCGAATCATTTCTTGCAGAAAGGAGGAAGAGTATTGAAGATATAGCAGTGATAATTAAAACATCTTGAACATCAATGAATTGAGCAATGGTGGAGAAAGTCACCAGATTGCGGCCCCCTACATGCCTAACGGAGAACTAATTAATGTACCAAAATAACCGCTATGACCTCTGACAACTCTCAAAGCATGAGGTTAGGGCTTCCCTTCCCTTGCACATTTTCCTAGCAGTATTATTGAGAAGTTTGAAGAACAAGTTCAAACATTTGTACATCATCTTTCCAGTGATGAATTTATGTATGATACAGGGAAATAGGAGTTTAGAGATCACCTCTAACTCCAATAACCCAATTCAAATACTCCCTCCATTCCAACGTATGGTAGATACTGATAACATGGAGTTGGAAATGCTCCAAAAGCAAAATGATCGATCCCCTTTCAGATTGCAGTCTTTGGGGTGCAGACATTGCCTGATAATCAGATGCCTGCTACATGCCAGACTGCCGGTTGTGACAAACTCTAGTCGAATCATCGTGCCACTTGATCGTTGAGAAGTTGTGGCTTTGCTTTGCGGTTTAAGCTTTGTTTTTGGAACTGGGAAAAATGCATAAACCAATTTTATGTAATGCCAATAGTTTGGGCCTATTTTCACGAGGAATCCAATGGATTTTCTTTTTTTTTATCTCTCCTTCCAGGACAGTAGGAATTCATACTTGAAAGTTTGAAACTTGTCAGATGGTTGCTTGAAACCTAAGCTTAAATATGTAAAAGCTGGTAAAAATTTTGTGACTTGTATTAATTATTGTCTTCATGAACCTATTAAACCATTTGTTGTGAAAAAGGTATGAGGACAATCCACAACAATATTATTGTGCAAACATGTCTGGCTTTCACCTCGGAGACGTGGGTTCGATTGCCCGCTACGAAATTTGTTTTTTTGTAAAATTCCCAGATAAAAAGGACCAAAATTTCCACAGAAGCAATATTTATAATTAAAAAGATTGACCATTAATCGAGTCAGTCACTGTCCATGACCAAATTTTCAACAACACAACCTCAAACTTTTTCTAGGATGACGAAATTTGATGGTGCAATCCAAAGTTAGTTGTTCATTATTGATTTTCTCTAATTTTCAATATTCAAGTCCAAAATCGTGGGCGGCCCAGCTGGGCCAATAATCTGACCACACTCCAACCCAACCGTAAAATTAATTAGCACCAATAATTTAGTACCAGTACATCTAATTATGCCATAAATAAATGCGATTAGGTTATCTAGGTCGCCGTTAAAATTAAAAATTAAATAAAAAGGTGCCCGGCACCTGCCGGCAGAGAGAGAGTGAGAGAGTGGCGGAGGGCCCACGCCGCTTTTCCAAATTCCGATGTCTTAAATTTTTGATTTAGTGCCTGCGTATCATGGCAGTCAATGGGTAGAGAGCGTGCTATCATCATACTTGCTCGTTGCAGGGGATTATTCCATTTTATTTGTTAGGAGTTCTTATACTCTACGGCCGTTATCATTTAAAGATGGATCATGATTTCTGCGAACTAAAAAAAGGGTACGATTGTAATAAAGGATGAGAGCGAAGGTGAAATTAAGAGGAGAAAATGAGCGACCTCGTTGGTATATCGATTGTCACAAAACCCCAGAGCGGTCACATTCATTCTCTGTTGTTAAAGCAACCGGTCTACCCACCGCAGCCGGTCCACGTCATGACCGCCCAATTATATTGCTCCACGTCACTGTATCCCTCCTGGAAAAGCTCCCAACAAAAATGAAAACACAGACAACAAAACGCAATCAGAATCTATGTTAATTAACCACTCACACCTGACTCCTCGCCTCAATTCGCCTCTCTCCCTCTATCTCTTATGTCTTCTTGTTGTTTTCGTTCCACTCGCCGAGTTCTGACTCGCCCTCACTCATTCCTCATTTTTAGCTCATAAGATCGAGATTTTATTTTTATTTCATTTCGATTTTTCTTTTGTTTGTTATGTTCTTGTAGATTTTACTTGAGCTGAGCTAGAGATGTATGTGGTGCCGCCACCTCAGCGATCGGATCCGAGATCTGCGCGCGGGCCCGGCGATTTACGGGTTTATCGAAATTGGAAAGGAAGTAATGTAAGCATTTCGTGTGTTGTTTGCCTGTTAATTTTAGTTCTATTAAATTAATGTTTCTATTTTTGTTTGCTAGGTTTTGTTTCTCTTGGCCACTTGTTAGTCGTAATAATCTAATGTTACTGGTCCTTTATATGTAGTTATCATTGAACTTCATACGTGTATGCAAGGTTGTGGGATGTTGAAGAAAATGAAGAAGAGTATGAGCTGAATTCTGTCTGTGTGAGCTTAAAAGGGAAAATTTTTTATGCGCCCCTTTTGGTTACTTGAGTGTTTCAGTTAGTAAGTAGAAATATGCCGTGGACTTCAGTAGAGTTTCATTTTATTACGTAGGCGTGTAGTTTTAAGTATTCTAAGACATATTTGTATGAAAGCTAAAGGTGAGTAATTTAGAAACACGAAGTCCTTTGGCTCTAACTAAGAAATTGCATAATCTAATTTGTTTGTTAAATGGCAGCTTGGATTGGCAAGATTAAATGGATTTTAAGTGACTAGGCAATTTATGTGTTTGATTGAAGCTTCTGCTGCTTACCTCCAAAAAAATGGGTAATTTATTCTGCTAAAATTCATGTTGTATTTCGGTGTGACATCGTCTTGTTTATCTTGACATTTGGTTAATGAACTGAATCAATGAGGCTGTTAATTCTCCTTGAATCCTTTCTTTGATTCTTAGAAGTGTGTTACGTAGGACCCCTTAAATGACCAAATTCTATTTAACAGTGGTTCTCTGATAATAAAATTGAAGTTATTGAATTAATAATGATCAAGTGTGGTTGTGTCAATTGACTGAATGGCAAAGGCAAATAAATTAATTCATTAATAGAGAGAGCAACTCAGTCAAGCCTAGACTTTCATCTGCTGTTAATGAAAATAATATATATATTTGGGCATGGTCCTGCCAATGCATTTACTAGTTTTATTGCTGCTGCAGATATTTTTTCTTCAGGGGAGGTTTATATTTGGACCAGATGTAAGATCGCTGGGGTTGACTATACTTCTCATTGTTGCTCCCATTGCAGTTTTCTGTGTCTTTGTTGCTCGAAAACTGATGGATGATTTTTCTCATCACTGGGGAATATCAATAATGGTTGCTGCAGTGGTGTTCACTATTTATGTGAGTTTCTCTTTCTGACAAGCTGATTATGAAGTTATTATCTTCTGCATTTTTGCTGTGCCTTGTAATGATTTTATGATGTGCCAAAAGAGTAGGATTGGCTTTGCAATTTCTTTTATTCCTAAAATAGGTTCCGATTTTGCCTTAACAGAAGACCCCATGCTAGTTGAGCTGTGACCTAGTTTAAGTCTCTATGCAGACTGTGAGGAGTTTATGGGATAGGATTGAAAGTCCAGACTTAATTTGCTGTCTTTTATCCTAGAGGAGGGAAGCAGTGTGGTAAGTTATTGTGGAGTTTGGAGAGTGATTGCCATGGAAAAGAAGTGGGCATGATTTGCATTAATGGTTGGAATATTTAGCAAATTAGTGTAGTTTCTTGTTGTTTGCTGGTACAGTTCCTTTCTTACTGCTATGAAAGGTATAGGACAGAAATGAGCTCTTTGTGGCTGTCACCTTTAGGAATGATGGTGGACTGGTCTTCTTTTATTTGTTACTTTCCTGGACTTTATTATATAATCAACATTTGCACAACCGCCAAAACTACGTTAACATATGCATCATAAGCATTGATACGAGAGTATCTGTGCATGGAGATGGTTGCCTATGGATTGTGGTTACGCATCTATGCTTATGAAATTTTTCCATTACATAACTCAATTTTTACCAGAGCAAAAACTAGTGGCCTGCACGGGCACTGTGTGGATTTCTGTTATGATTTTAACCACTTGCCTGTAATTTTTCAGGTGAAGTCAATATAACTACTGTTTGTTGAATCCTAAATTCATACACATGTTTGATTTTGCAGGATTTACTTCTGCTCCTGCTAACCTCTGGAAGAGATCCTGGTATAATTCCACGCAATGCTCATCCTCCCGAGCCAGAAGGCTTTGATGGCAGTACAGATGTTGGGGCTGGCCAAACTCCTCAGTTACGCTTGCCTCGCATAAAGGAAGTAGAGGTCAATGGAATTACAGTGAAGATCAAATACTGTGATACTTGCATGCTTTACAGACCTCCTCGTTGCTCTCACTGTTCAATCTGCAATAACTGTGTGGAACGATTTGACCACCACTGCCCCTGGGTTGGGCAATGTATTGGGTTGGTAAGTGATCATTCGTTTAGAATTATGCTAATGATATCTGAAGAATTTACCTTGATATATTATTCTCTTGGCCATTTCCTTTTTGGTAGACTGCATATAAGTGGCATGTTTCTTGAGGAGTTATGTGTATTTGCCCCAGAGGTGATAATTGGCTGGTAACACCTGCTGCAAAGTGCAAAATGGAGAATTTAGTTCAATTTGTTTTGGTGCCTGGAGAAGAGGGGTTGGGGTGGTTTGGTACCAAAGAAAATAGCAATCTGAAGGACATTAGTATTGTACTTGGGCTGGGACGTGTTGATTAGTTTTTTAAAACGTGTTAGATGGTCTTGTTGTTTTAAGAATCCCTTGTGGAATACAAGGAATACACTGTGCTGGAACTTGATTGTGCCCAAGCATGTATTAATTGGTTTTTTAAAGCAGGAGAGTTCCAGGTGAAGAGAACAGGCCACATTTGATATACCTGAAAGTCTGATGAGTTGAGCTCAAGTGAACCATTCTATCTCCTAGAAACTAGAGTTAATATTTCTATTTTAAGCTCATGAAATGAAATTCCCCTATAGAAAAATCAAGCATATTTCTAGCAACAAGTTTTGTCAATTGAGATCATTCATAATGCTGGGTATAGAGATATTGCTGCAGTTGATCTTATGGTTTCTTAGATTCATCTTCACCAACAAAACTTCCTTTACATATGTGCACAAACATATAGATAATATATCTCAAACCTACTTTTCTGTATGCAGCGAAATTATCGATTCTTCTTCATGTTTGTCTTCTCAACGACCCTTCTTTGTATATATGTTTTCGCATTTTGCTGGGTCTACATTAGGAGGATCATGGATTCAGAGGAGACAACAATTTGGAAAGCAATGGTCAAAACCCCTGCATCAATTGTTCTAATAGTTTACACTTTCATATCAATGTGGTTTGTAGGTGGCCTTACAGCCTTCCATTTGTATCTCATAAGTACAAATCAGGTAACAAACTCAAGCCTTTCTCTGCTGTTCAAAAACCGGTCGTCAGCTGCTGTGCTAATTCTTGTATTATTAATAGTAATACTTTCCATTTATCTGGCATTATTTTGCAGACTACTTATGAGAATTTTAGATACCGATATGATCGACGAGCCAATCCCTATAACAAAGGGGTAGTGGAAAACTTTAAGGAGATATTTTGCTCCAACATTCCTGAATCAAAGAACAATTTCAGGGCAAAGGTACCAAGGGAACCTGTGCTGCCAACTCGATCAGTAGGTGGTGGTTTTATGAGTCCAAATATGGGGAAAGCTGTAGATGATATAGAAATGGGTAGGAAAACAGTATGGGGAGATATTGGCCCTGGCGCTGATCTCTCGGAAGGGCAACTTCCCAACATAGATCGATTAAATGTTAAAGATGGTGAATTAGCCGAGTTGTCCCCTGATATAAGGACTACGGTAGAGGAAGGGGATCGCGTTGGAATACATCCCAGGCGATCTAGTTGGGGAAGAAAAAGTGGAAGCTGGGACATGTCGCCTGAAATTCTCGCTTTGGCTGCTAGAGTTGGAGAATCAAACCGTGCAGGTGGGAGTGGTACTAGCAGCAGCAACTTGACAACTGAGAATAGATAGACATAGCCAAAGCTTTGACAAATGACGGTAGGAAGTGGAAAAAGATCTGATTTCGCGGGTAAGAATGCATTCGTGGTCGTTCCAACTTCCACAAATCTCGTGTGCTATATGGGAAACTTTATTTGGCAATAGTGTTTGAAAGTGTTGGGCTTGGTGGGCATTGTGTTTTCAAGAAGGAATGGTGTGTGTTGTTGTATGAGTGAAGCTTCTTTTGGTTCGGATTTTGTATTTGTGGAGTTAGTCAGTGTCTAATTGCATGGGCTTTGTCCATTATATCTTTGCTTTTCTCTGTTTCTCTAGACAGGCCGGGTGACAGTAATTCGAAGGAATGGCGCTTGATAGCCTGATATCTTACGCTGGTGCCTTTCCGTAATCCAATCCTGGATTGATAATTGTACTAAAATATCGTCTAATTAATCTCATTGAATAGGATTTGGTTGACTTCTGTACAAATCAGTAATATACAAGGCCAGATAAAAGACAAGTAAGGCACAATCTGAGTTCTGCCGTGTCCCGAAAGGCACCTTCACTAAATCCATATTTAATTGTTAACTTCGAGTGCGTCTCCTTCCTGAAAAAGCCGAAAGTTTGTATGGCTTTAGTCTGTGTTTTGTTTATGAAGGAGGTCGATCAGGCTGGTGGTTGTCCATAGACGTCGCTCTCAAATCTCAATGAACCATATTAACCTCCATAGAAATGAAATTATGGTGCTCATAAATTGGACCAGAGAGCATACCAGACTAGTCCAGCCTGGCAGCTTAGCTGCCACATAAATGTATCTTGGACCAACAATTTTACAATTTGGACAACATTATTGAAACACTATAGCAATTAATTATATTAAATATCGATTTGAAATATCATAAAGTTGTAAGAACCATGTCTCTATTAAGACGATGTACCAAAAAAACAGTAAGAATCCTCAGCAAGCCTCAAGACATGGCCACATCGAGACAGGAGTGTATCGAGCCAGAAAAATTGTTGGACAGATAACAGTTTCGAGCCAATCCATCTCGACCAGGAAGTGAGCTCACAGGAGGTTGCCTCACATGAATTCCAGACAACATTTCTGCTTCAATAATCAGACAGTCAAAGGCATGGAGGCATCTGTCCAGTCAACAACAAATCCTGTACCACAGTCAAGGTTGTCTTATTGTGTGTCAATTAAACCTCAGAACTGTCATCGCTGTTATACTTAGAAAATACAGGGAGTGTTATGTAATTCTAACATATTGCCCCATAAATACAGAAGAAAATATCAGAATTACCTCCAAATGAGGTCTTGGCATTTCATTGCTAGAAAACTGCGGTATATTGGAAATGTGTTCAAGTTAAAAACTGTTACGGAATCCTATTTTATATCGAGGTAATTGTAATTGATCTCCATAGCCAAAACCTTGCATCAGCTCTGACTTCCCTGTCTTCCTTTTCTTCTTTACATAAAGGCATTACTAGCAGATGATTTTGTCTTTGAGAGAAAACACTTCCATGCCAATGTGGGAGTGAGAAATCAGGTGAAGTAGGTGAGTCTCCTGATATTATCTTAATCTTCAGTAGTTGAGTTGAGTTCATTTTTTACTCTACCGGGTTGGTACAATCTCCTGACTTCCATTCATATCTATATTTTTTATGGGATGATCTCTCAATGTCAGACATGTATAAGAATCAACTGCAGGAACTAGCACAAAGAAGCTGTTTCAATCTTCCTTCTTATGCCTGCATCAGAGAAGGACCTGATCATGCACCAAGATTCAAAGCTTCTGTGAATTTCAATGGTGAGATCTTTGAAAGTCCTAGCTACTGTACTACATTAAGGCAAGCTGAGCATGCAGCTGCTGAAGTAGCTCTTAATGTCCTCTCTACAAGAGGTCCTTCAAGGTCTCTAACTGCAAGGATTCTTGTAAGTTAAATGTTTATGTGACAATTCTCTATTTTTATTAGAATTCAGCTGTTTTTCTATATTGGTACAAGAGATTTAACCATGTAATATTTTCTTTAATTTCCATTGTCTTATTATTTTCTACTCTTTGGTATGCGATGAAGGATGAAACTGGAATTTACAAGAATCTTCTTCAAGAAACTGCTCACAGGGCTGGTTTGAATCTCCCTGTATATACTACTGTTAGATCCGGCCCTGGTCATGTCCCAATTTTCACCTGTGCTGTGGAGCTTGCTGGCATGAATTTTACTGGTGAACCAGCCAAGACAAAGAAGCAAGCCGAGAAGAATGCTGCAATTGCAGCTTGGTCTGCCTTGAAAAAAGGTATATGCTGATTTCAAACTTCCAAGATTTTTTCATATATAGGCCTTTGCATTTTAGATGATCAAATATGTATATCCGTACTTGTGCAGTGCCAAATTTGGATTCATTGGCAAATAAAGAAACAGACAATCGTGAAGAACAGGATCAGGCGATTGTGGCAAGGTTTCTCTCAAATTTTAGAACCAAAGATGATAACAGAAATGCTAGAAGAAGGGATCAAAACCAAACCAGAAGAAGAATGGTCAGGAGTCACAGAGACAGTGTCTCTGCGTTTTCTTCATCCTCCAGTAACTCTGTGCTGTGTCAACAATGGAGGCTCGTGGATATGTTGATAGATTCTGCTTTAGATGTTTCAACAAAGAAACAAAATAGCTTTGTATCTCTGCTTCCTCCGCCTCCACCTAGAGCAACTTCAAAAATCTTACCTCCAACTTCACGTTCAGAAAATCAGCCATCACTCTACCCGTCATATAGGCCTATTCCAATACAAATTAGGCCGAACTCAAAATTGAAAATGCAAGAGACTCCTCCAGCCACACTTGAAGAGCATCAAAATAGGCCTATTCCAACACAAATTAGGCCGAACTCAAAATTGAAAATGCAAGAGACTCCTGCAGCCACACTTGAAGAGCATCAAAGGGGCGAGGAAGAATGGCTTTGTATGAAACAAGATGTCATCAAGAAACCCATTGAAAAGGAGGGTTCAAGCAGTTCAAATTCAAGTAGTATTGTCTATGGAGCAAAGTGTTCAATATACAAGCCATTATTTCCTCAACCTGATACGCGTAAGCTCAAGACGAGTATGTTTGATAGCACAACCCAGATTAGTAATAGATTTTATGGATGTTTAAATCCATCNATCTGTCTTGTTAACCACCCTTGTTGACACGTCTATGAGACCTATGGCCCACCTGTAGAACGTTGAATTTAGGTTTGGAAATGACAAGTCCCTGCTCATAGATCTTCTCATACGGGGAGAACATTGCCAAAAGAAACCAGTTGGGCTTTCCATAAATCTGAGCCCAATATAATCCATATTCTTGCTCTACCATAAATGACATCCAAGTTGGGGCCAATATAAACTTTTAATTTCTAAGATTCGTTTTCATGCAAAAGAATTTGTCCTCTCCGAGAGGTGCATTCATTACTGCCCTTTACCCAATATGCAGTTCTTTCTTCACGAGCAAGACTTAAGCTTTTGTTTAAAGAAGACAAGCAAATTCAGGGGGACAAGTCACCTCAACGAGAAAGAAACAACTTGGCAGTATCCCTCCATTGTTTATTTCTTTTGACGAATAAGCTTGTCGCAGGAGGAAGATGCTCTCTGTTTGGCCTTTGCTTTGTGTTAAAATTTATTAATTACAGGAACTAGCTAGCTTGCTCAGCGTTTGGAAGCTGCTGGACCTAATTCAACGTCCAATGTTATTCCTGCACCTGCTTGTAGTGGTACCACACACTAAAAGTGTCTGCTAGCTTCACTCTATATATGCATATAATCGATGAGATATGGCTGCAGTGCATGCTTTGATAATTGTTATACGGGCAAATACTGATCTGTCTTGTCTTCTTAGGGCTGGGTACTGCAAGCTGCTAGAAATTAGAATAGCCATGGAATCAGGTTCTGCTTCTGCAACTTTCCTCCTGATAATGATATTTCATTTACAATATCCGCCCATGGCGTAACTTAAAACTCGTTTCGGCCAAGTGGATCCATCTATCTGTCTGGCTACTGTACACTCACTCATCGATGGCTCTTATCCGTTGCCTAGCCTGCTGGCTCACCCGTTTATTACACTTGTATGACTCAGACAAATCTTTTTTAAGTATTTCAAATCTAAGCATTTGATCACACCTGTTAAAAAAAAAAATTATTTATTAAACAAATAATTTGAATATAATTTATTTAAATATAATTTTTAAACAAATTATAATGTTTTATTTAAATATAATTAATAAATAAATAATAAATAAATCATAAATAAATAATAAAGTAATAAATTATAAATAAATTAAGATGATACTTTTATTTGTTTAGACACAAATTTATTTATAATTATTTTATTCGTTTATTATTTATGTTTTGATAATAAATTATTTTATTTATTTGTTATTTATATTTTAAACGAATAAATAAATTACATAATTCAAACACAAATACAATACGATTATTAAATAAATATTATAAATACAATACACTTATTATTCATATCAAATTTTTAAAATTTAAATTTATTTATTTATTTCAAATTTATGATAAATAATTGTATCGTAATTAATATTGTCACCCTTATTTGATAGAAATAAAGTAAATTTTAATTTTACATAATAAACACCGTCCTCTTTAATAATACACTTTAAAAAAAAAAGAAAAATTTTTAATTGAGATTGTCTTGTTATATCTTTGATGGAATTATTTAATTATTTAATAAGATTAATATATTAATATAAGAGAATTATTTTTATTAATAAAAATTAAAAAAAATTAAATAAATTTAATTAATTATTTATTTTTATTTTGATAAAATTTAATTTAATTTATTTTTTAAATTTGTGCCCGTAAGAATAAGTATTTCTGTTGTTTAAGCAGTTTCGCCGTAACATCGGGACTGAAATAATGTTACCGACTCTTAGAAAAAGAGATTAAACAAGGAAAGAATATCCAAAGCATATGACATGGGAAGAGAATATTCTCAATGGAGATCCCGTCCAGTCGGCCACCCTTCTAAATAACCCCACCCAAACCCCTCCACTAAAAACCTGCTAAATTCCTTTTTATCTCAATAACCCTCAACCATGGCTCTTAAAGCCGTTCATGTCTCCGATGTTCCCTCTCTTGACCAAGTGCCCGAAAACCCGTCTCTCAATCTATGCTCTACGCGCTTCCCTGAAGGTAACATACAACGATGGCTTCTGATAACGTAAAAAACTGAGACATTCACCGTCTGATGGTGGGAATTTTGGGATATTTGATTTGGTTCTGACTTGTTCTTATGTCTGTGGTTTTACGTGTAGGTGAGGAGTTGAAGGGGGCGGAGTCGTTTAAGATACCCAGGTTTTTAGTGGTAGGACACAGAGGGCATGGAATGAATGTGTTGCAGTCGTCTGATAAGAGAATGAGAGCCATTAAAGAGAACTCCATCTTCTCGTTCAATACTGCTGCTAAATTTCCTATTGATTTCATCGAATTTGACGTTCAGGTGAGGCTTCCTATGATTTGTCTCGCCGCGTAAGACAAACTTTGTCTTTATTTGCCCCCCACGTGGGCTCCAGTACTACGTCAATACATCGATTATTGAAAATCGAAGTTGCAGGAAATTTAAAGAACAAATATTATTTTTGTAGGTGACAGAGGACGACTGCCCAGTCATTTTCCATGACAATTTCATCATCTCTGAAGATAATGTAAGTCCCTCCAATGTCGTCTCTCTCTCACTCAAATTATGCTAATTATAAAGCTCCAGGCTGATAAATTTCTTTAATAATTCAGGGAACTATTTTTGAGAAGAGGGTAACAGAACTATGCTTGTTAGAATTCCTGAGTTATGGACCCCAAAAGGAATCTGGAAAAAAGGGAAAATCTCTGTTAAGGAAAAAAGATGGGAAAATTGTGAACTGGAATGTTGAAACTGATGATTCACTCTGTACACTCCAGGAAGCATTTCAACAAGTGGACCCTACTTTGGGCTTCAATATTGAGTTGAAATTCGATGATCACATCCTCTACCCGCAGGATTATCTCATCCGAGTTCTTCAAGCCATTCTGAAGGTGGTCTTTGAGTATGCTGAAAACAGACCCATTATTTTCTCAACTTTCCAACCAGATGCTGCCCTGCTTTTTAGGAAACTGCAGAGCACATACCCTGTTTTCTTTTTGACAGATGGAGGGACAGAAACTTTCTATGATGTGAGAAGAAATTCGTTGGAGGAAGCTATCAAGGTGTGCCAGGAGGGAGGTTTACAAGGAATTGTTTCAGAGGTTAAAGGAATCTTCAGAAATCCAGGGGCGGTGACCAAAATTAAAGACTCCAAGCTTTCCCTCCTCACATATGGCAAATTAAAGTAAGCTTAGCACTTTTCAATACCTCTTTTTGATCCTCAAAATTTTCTTACTTACTAAATTCACCAAATTGAGCTGTTTCTGATTGTGTTTATTCTGTTGTGTTGCAGTAATGTGTCCGAGGCTGTGTACATGCAATATTTGATGGGTATTGATGGAGTAATAGTTGATTTGGTTCAAGAGATCACAGAGACAGTATCTGATATGATAAAACCAGCAAAATTGGATGAAGAAGATGGAAATACTGAGGTGAAAGCAAAACCACAGTTCTCACAGAAGGAGCTTAGCTTTCTTTTGAAGCTTATTCCAGAATTGATACAGCATTAATACCAGCAACATCCTTTCGTCTCTTTGTTCAGTTCCGTAATTTTTGCCCTTTCTATTGCTCATGTTGCGGCGGCCGTCTATCATGTATATTATTGTTGTACGTAGATCTAGTGTTTTCTACCATTAAAGTATCAATACAAAAGAATATACCTTTTGTTTTTGGGTCATTTTCATCTCTTATCTACGATATTAATTTCTGGTTCAACTCTTCTTCCGCTGTTGCTTTCTGGATCCATGCATAAATAGCACCAAAACATCAAGATCTAAACCACACAGCGTTGCAATAGAGGCGCCGGGGATGAATTGACATCTACGTGCGCTTTTAATGATAGTAAGAATAAGAGCAGTAATACAACTAACAACTCTTCGCAGAAAGACAGATTAGTTTGTTTAGAGGGAATGGGCCAAAGTCAACAAGACTAGAAAGAAGGGCTGCATTAATTAGGGCCTGTGACTCTGTTGGGTCGGATTTAGGAAATCTCGTTGACGGATTTTTCATTTTGGGCTTAGAACTAGCTTCACAGCACTGTTCTGTGTTGTTATTTACAAAGCTTCTTCACAGTTTTGTCCCCCGTTTCTCTGTCTCTCTCTCTTTCTCTGCCTCCTTCCTTTCAAATTCTTTTGTTTATTTGTTCGGAGCTGGAAACTGGCCCGCTAGATAATTTTCACGTTGTATCATGCACAAACGTTTAGGCCTCATTTCCGGAGAAGGGTGAAAGAATCAATTCAGGACGTGTTTCTTATGATCAAATCTAATGGCTCGTATAAAACAAGCCTATGATTTGAAGATAATAATGATAAAATCTGTACCATGCAATCAATACTCAAATGAAGATAAGAGATTCCAGGGAACTTAGTGGTTGCTTTTGTGGAGGTGCTCTTTCTAGCCCACGCTCATAAAATACCCCTTCGCCATTGCCATTGGTCACTTCTTAATCAGGCATGAATCAGATCTCTTTCAAAGAATCAATCCTCTTTGTCAGAAGAAGAAAATGATGTGCTTAATTATCGTTAGGGAATCTAATCTCATGGCCTCGTTATGCCTACACTTACTAAAGTAAAGGAAAATTCTACCAACAATACTACTCTTTTTACCTATATTCATTCATAATTTGCCAATTATTTACAGAAAGCTACCATAAATCCTAGCTAATAATTAGATTTGAGGAAGTTTAATAACAGAACATCCTACATTAGTTAAGCTAGAATTTATAAAAAGAACGAGTTGTCATCTTTTTAATTTAATGCCAGCCTCGAATACAATATAAAGTGATTAGGGACAACAATTATAGAATATTAGGGATAACCGAGGGAAGAGACAGCTGAAAGCAGCCTAGCTAGCTGCCGGCTAATATTAATAAAACAGTCAGAGATTTAAACTAACAAGGACAAAGTGATAATGTTAGTTAATATAGCAGAAACATCAATATCAATCATGGCCTTCCATCATATACAACGAATCTCGCAGCTAGCTAGCTAGCTAGCTACCTCATTGTCAACTCCAAGGTACAAAGCAAAGAATCCGAACGGCCAATTTAATCTGTAATATGTCCAAATCTCGTTCACATTCATAGAAGCCAACATCGATGTTGTTTTGTTTCAAACAAGCACGCATCTAAGGAAGAAGATAGTTGTTGTGCTCCAAATTTTCAAACTTCTACCGTTAATAAGACAGGTGGAGAGATAAACGTACATGCCCATCATTTTCATGGTTGGCTAACAAACCAAGTGGGCATCGTGCTCGTGTGTGTGTTCCTCCAAGTTTGCTTGCCGTCTTTTATAAGAACTTGTGCTTCTTGAAATTGGACATATGCTATAGAGAGCTTCTGGTTTGTCCATGAGAAACAGAAAATGAACTACTTTATAGATAAAAGAACTTCGCCCAAACGAGACGTTTGTCTTAATTTCTAGCTCGTATGCACATGCACCACTGCATATCTAGGTCAAAGGCAATGACCTTGTCAACATAAGAACACCACAAGAAGCTATTGAATTGTACCGTGCGAGGTCACAGTGTTCAAAAGATTCAACACTGTTTTCTTTGATACCGTGTCACCCAGATACTTGATATGTTACCAAACTATGAGATGGAAACCATATGTTATGATTGAATTCAAGATACCATGAGGAGATACAGTATCATACCCATGAATGTGACCCAAGTACACCGTACTTGACAAATAGTATTTGAGTCGTGTAGAATAGAATGACCTGGGCACGATTGATTGATCATTCAGGCGGCTGTCTTGAATCCAGAGGATTATCAAGCGTGACACACGTGCGGTTTTACTGTACACGCGCGGGTTGCTTCTTGCCGAAAACGGCGAAGTTTCACGGCCTTTTCTAATTCCTACACGTTTGTGAGACGACCCGTCAAAGTAAAGCAATTCCAAAGTCAAGAAGACAGAAGAGTTATAGCGGCAGTAGGAATTTTAGAAATTCAACTTTGGAGTTTCTTCACTCTATATATAAAAAACATTACCTTTCCTCTCTCCTCAGCCCACCAGAGGCCACAGGTGTTCTTCATTTTACCTTACAGTTTCTCTACTTCCTTCTCTTGCATATATTTGTTGCACAACAGCATCTACATCCCAACATGGATTTGCTTGCTTTTGCTTTAGTTTAGTTCAAAATTTGTCAGTTGAGACAAACAGATAAGGTTTTGCAAAATTGTTGAAAGAGAATAACATTGAACATGGAGAAACAAAACTTTGTTGTGAGTGGTGGGATCAAGTTGCCTATTGGGTATAGGTTTCGTCCCACAGATGAAGAGCTTGTTGTTCATTACTTGACGCGAAAGGTGTTTAGTTTGCCACTGCCTGCTTCGATTATTCCCGAGTTTGATGTTTTTCAGACAGATCCTTGGAGCTTGCCAGGTTAGCGTGCAAATGCTTTTCTTTACTTTTCTTCTTAAATAATCAGTACTATCTGATGCTTTCATGTCTTCCGTTAGAAACTAAATCATATGCAAACTTGAACGGAACTGAAATCTCATAACTATGCTTGATCGGATTGTTTGCAATAAGTTTATATAGTTTCTTCTCCGCAGTAATTTAGAGATGAGACTAAGTTATTATGTATTTTGTTCGTTTAGGTGATTTGAACGAGCAGAAGAGGTATTTCTTTAGCAATAGAAATGTAAATGCTAATGACAATAAATCCAGAATAGCTGCTGGTTCTGGCTATTGGAAAACTACTGGTAAAGACAGACAGATTCTGGCTTCTGCGAATAACCAAACTATTGGAGTAAGGAAAACTTTGATTTTCTGTAAAGGCAAGAGGGCCCAAAAGACCGAAACTCAGTGGGTAATGCATGAATATCACCTTGTTGGCACTGCAACAAACCCCAACTCAACCCAACTGGTATGAAACGAGTCTGTTCATATTTTATGATACCCGGATGCAAATTAATATAAGCTTCTTCTTGCTCAATAATGGTTTTCTTTTGTGAATTCATGCATACGTGCAGATACCTATGATGAAAATAGGAGATTGGGTTGTGTATCGCATATTTCAAAGGAAGAGAAAACCTAAAAGGCATAGAGCTGGTTGCAATCAGACTATTGGGGTAACCAACAGGCCAAGTTGTATCGATTTTACTATTGAAGCTAAGTCTGATCTATTAGGTCCTCCTCAGCCTCTTTCATCGAGTTCAAGTGAAATTACAGCCGGTGAGATATCCTCTAATACTATGTTAGATCAGGAAGAAACCAGTGCTTACAATTCTTCATGTTCTTGTACTAGAAAGCACTGAATCCTGAATTGATAGATACTTGTGTGAGATGCATTGATTTCGATGTTCTGCAACAAATCATAGTTAATGGGCAGAAAAGAAAAGGCAAAATAACTGTTTGAAAAACTAGAGAAATTGTATTTTGCAAGCAAATCCAAACACTTTCAAAATCTGATCATAACATCGCTGCCTTGATGCTTTTGTTCATTAAAGAAGTGGCCCTGATTATTGCTCAGTATCTAAGCCTTTATTATCAAAAAGGCAAGTAAATTTTAAGATCAAAAGGTGATCCAAAGTAGATATCCATGTCAACAAAAGAAAGGTATCCAATGAAAGAAGCAATTAAATTCTGGATTATCTAATCATACTGTATAAAAAGAAGATACCCACTCGTGAAATTTAATAGTGTTAGCACTAGCAAACGAACGTAAACACATAGACCATGTTTCGAATGGCATATCTGCACATGGGGTTCGATTCTTGTCCCTATTTCAGTATGAGAGAACTCAATCCCCTATGCTTTCCACTAACGAATCTGTATGACTTTCGTGATACTTCTTTTGAAAATATTTAAAAACAATTTAAAGCTTAAGAGATTCTCTTCTCTTTTGTTGTGTTTCGATAACAGTGGTGGTATTATTCAATTAATTGATGTCCTAAAGAACGGTGTTGGTTTTGTTGGGAAGAGGAACAAAACAAAGGCTTGGCTAATGCAACCAGCTCTCTCGCGGGGTGATGAGAATTATATTCTTTGTGTCAGGCTGTCAGCCAATAGAGCCAAGGAAGAGAGACATTCAAGTTCATTTTATCATTCCATTCTTCTCCCACCTCCTACCCCATATCAATAAATTCATCAAAAGATTTAAATTAGGAAAAGGATCAATACTCTTCCCTAAAAGGCTTGTTAAACGGATGAAAATGGAATGGAGCTTGAAGAAGAAGAAGACTGCTACAATCATTGTATAGATAGTGGAATCGATCAGAGGAACTTGTATTATGGTCAGATGAGATGATCAAAAGCATATGCTATCAGAATTCTTTGTGAGATCCATTGTAACTTGAGTCAAAAAACATAATTTCATATGGTTTTACCGCATGTAATGTATAAAGAGAGGACGGCATGCATTCATTAATTTTATATGCCTTTAAGCAATTGGCGTTTGCCCTTCTTAACTTGTTTTGATTGATTGACAAGTTAACATCCTTCTCAAATTGGGAACATATATAATAACTGTATAGTTTACAAATAACTTTTTTGCTTCCCGCAGTAGCCTGTCTGCTTCTCACACGAGGTGTTCCTGTAAGCGTAGCCGACATTTAGAAACAAGCTACAGTTTAATTCGTGGGTTTGTCCATAAATACTTTAAAAGCAGATAGTTAATACCATTTGTCAAACATCTTCAATTTTCTTTCCGCTTTTTCCATAGAATTCCCATTGCAACAAACCACCGATTTGCCGAATAACAAAGAAGAAATCAAGTGGTGTGAATTAAAATGGAAGGTACAAAGCTGCCGACCATATACAATTTCTTTTACAGGAGGTTTTAGAATCACAATCGTCAAAAGGCATCTGACATTGATTTGCACGTCATCATAATACACGACAGAAGCGAAAGAAGATGACATTGGATTTGTTCTGCATTTGCATTTGCAGAGCGTAGATTTCTGACTTTGACAATGTATTGGTGTGAATACATTAAGATAGGCACAGACGTCACACGCCCGTCGTGGTAGCCCACCAATATATACAAGAATTGCTTTCGATAAATATATACAAGAATTGCTTTCGATAGAAGCATTTATTTTGGATCCCCACCATAATTTCTAAGTTAATGTCATTTATAATTAGAAGCCTAAATAGCTTTTCAAAAGGGTTATTGATTCTTCTTACCATTGGACTTGGATCACCATTAAGAAGCAGAATCATTGGGCTACTTCATGTTGGGGCAATCCCTCTTCTACAACGTTCAAATTATAGTCCAAATTTGTATATAACTTATTTTCTTTTGGTGACAATTATAGACTAATCATAGGACGGTATTGTTAATATACATGTTCATGGACAAAAGGAAGACAAATTATTGAAAAAAAAAAAATGAATGGTTCTTAACGGCTTTTAACTGTAAATTTGGTTTTATCCAATCTCATCCCGTAAACCTCGTTAGATCCATCATTTTCTTTCGAAGATGTTTAACTGCCTGCAGCTCGACAGAGATAACCGCACAGATTTTCCTCTCTGCTGATCCACTAATTCTACCGATCCATTTCTCTAATTTGCTGCACTTGGATTTTCCTTTTCACGTCTCTCCTCCTCCATGGGTTGTGGCATTTCGAAGATCGACCCAGAAGAGGCAGGGGGTCGGCCTGCTTCAGCGTTCATACGCCTACCCAAACGTAATGTTAATGCTAATGTTGATAACCCGGTTGTTTCGGAAAAAGTTATTGAAAATGCCGTCAAAGACGAAGAAGCTGATCATTTTGTAAATCACTATGACCGCAGAAGTGTTTCTTCTTTGCCTGTTGCGGCTAAGGGCAACGGTTATGTGGGTTCTGAACAAGACAGTCAGGCAATGAATGGAAAGAAAGCTGATTCGGATGAGGAAAATCAGCGAGGAGTTGGAAATTTAGATGACAATGATCGGGTCTCTGCCACAAGAGCAATGGCGGCCGACGATAATGGAGGAGAAGAACCTTTTCCAGAGGACAATCACTTTTTATGCACTGGATCGCCCAGTTTCAGGGAATATTGTGTCGACTTTGGCTCAAGCAAAGGTAATTTCCAAATTTGGTTGTAATTTTGGCCGTATTAGATTGAATGGAATGATCAGTTATTGATTTCTTCATCAACGGTATTTGATCCTTGAAAGAATTTAAGACTATCTTTTGTTTTCTTTTTCAGGTTTAAATAATGCAAAAGAAGAGAACGACTCACCGGGAGAGAGACCATCAAATTGTCAAAAGGCAGCGTATACAACTGCAGCAGAAGAGGGATCTTCAAACAGTAAACATACAGCAGCACAAGAGAGATCGAAAAGGAGCTCAAGAAAAGGGCTTCGGAATGCCATACATAGGCCAGCTGGGTGGATCAGCAAAAGGAAGAAATGAGAAATCCTTTTAGAAAACTTACGTACGTGCATGCTTTGTAGGACGATAAATAATTAAAGAGACAGAAGGGCGATCCATCTCTCTGTGGAGTAGATATATCTTTCCCCTCGTTCTCTCTCGTGTAAATGTTCTCAGTTTATGTTAATTTTGTCACATTACATGTTAGGCTGTGTGTATGAATCAATACTCGGAAATCCATCAGTGTATTTGACTAAAGAAATAAAAAACCAAATACGAGGCAGATCTTCCACAGCACTACCATTCTAATACATGGCCTTCCTAGAAGAATACTTCCCTTGAGGGCGATCGACCTGACGAAGAGAAGACAACCTCTCATATTTACTGTGTGTTGTCTGGAATCTTAACATCACAAAGCCTAATACTAGAAGATGCGGCTGGTTTTGAAAATGGAATCTCATCTGGTCTGATACGNCGAACAAACGGAAGGGCGGAACGGGTATTTCCAATGGGATAGGAATCTGACCCGCCGGCCAACGGTCAAAGTAGGAGATAGTTTCCGCTTCCATAACTGCTTCTTTCCTTGTCAGCAATCTTTGACTTTGACTTCTTCGTTGCCATAATTACAACTCTAACCATGTCAAGAGATTTAAATAAAATAGTTTTATTATATTATTTAATTATTAATTTTTACTAATACTAATTAATATTTATAATTTACGAAAAAATCATAAAAATAATAATAAGTATAAAAAAATAATAATATATGTTAGTGAAAAATGAAAAAAAATATCTTTGCATTATTATTATTATTATTATTTTTCATGCTTCTATACTTCAATTATAATTTCAAAAAAAATATTTAGAGTAAATTGAATAAAAAAATATATTTTCATTTTCAAAATAGACAATTTTTTTTTAATTTAATTTTTTTTTTTTTTTTTACTGTGGTTAATGGCTTTTGACCGTCCATTATCTCTCCATTTATTTCCTCTTTTTGTATTCGTTTGTATTGGACTCGTTACTCTTCCTTCGATCTGTTTAAAATCGTTGTCCCAGCCAAACAAGGCACAGGTGAGCTGCTCGGCTCCTCTTCAACGCTGTGAATTTGCAACTCGAAATCAAAGTAAAAAAGAAAAAGCGGACAACTTTTGTGCGTCTGTTTGGCTGACAGTGTTAGGGTTTTGGGAGAAATGAAGACTTCGCTCTCTAAACTGCTAAGATTTGCACTTCACAAAAGCGATACTGAGGACAAAGTTGAGTTTCTACCTTCCGCCGCTCAGGTTGATGTGCTTGAGCAGGCGGCTCAGGTATCAATTTCTGATACACAGATATAATAATTTTTAAAACCATCTTAGTATCTTGACATCAGGATTTTGGTAAATTTTTGTTGCACTATTGTTAATTTAAATTCAGAACCGTTGGCGAATGTAGTAGTTGAATATTGCAAATCTCTGCAGTAATCTAAAATTGGAGTCTTGAGAATTTTATTTTTGTTCCTTTTGATTTATAGGACATGCAAGATATGCGAAATTGCTACGATAGCTTACTTTCTGCTGCTGCTGCGATGGCGAACAGTGCATTTGGTACTTGATTTTAACTATTGCTTAATTTTGGGTTTTACAGTGATTAATTTCTTTATTTATATTTTTATATTCAGAATTCTCGGAGTCGCTGCGGGAAATGGGTTCTTGTCTAATGGAGAAAACTTCATTACACAATGACGAAGAAAGTAGTAAGTGAATCAAAGTTTTGTTTGAGCATCTGTTGCTGTAACAATTGTTTGTGACAAATGTTAGATGTTTGAGCATTCTCTTTAAGACGTAGGATGGGGGACTTTGCTGGCCAACTTAGTTATAGGAATATTATGTCTTTTACAAATCTGAGAAGCTAAGACATTATATCCTTAATTGATTTTATGATTTGCAATTCATTTTATGACTGAGTTAATTAGAAGAAATTTGTTAGCTTAGTCTTGATGTTAATTAACTTCGTTGGACTTTTCATTTTGGAAAATAAAGTTGACTGATGGTGTGAAACGCTCAAAATCTCTGGTCTAGTAATCTACAGTTAAATTTGGCATTTTTGGTCCAATAAACAAAGTAGTTGTCAAATGCATTTTTGTCCTTCTACTTTATCAAGTAGAATCCTTTCAGGATAAACAATTTCTTAGAATCATTGTTACTTGACACTTGCTTGGCAATTTTGGTGATGCTGCAGGCCCTCCAGTTTATCAGGCTGAATTTTTGAGATGTTTTAACTTATGTAAAGGTGTTGACATGTCCTAGATTACAGATGTTTATTTGTTATGTTATTTGCAGGTAGAGGTCTGTTAATGTTGGGTAAAGTGCAGTTCGAACTTCAAAAACTTGTTGATAGCTATGTGAGTGCTTATTATCATGCTCTGAAATACAGCTTACCTTTACACGTCTTTTTTGAAAAAATGTGTCCAACCTGGTGTTCAACTTTTTCTTTTGTACTCCAGCGTTCAGATATATTCATGACAATCACAAACCCATCAGAATCTCTTCTCAATGAACTTCGAACAGTTGAGGTTTGTTCTTGTTGATTCTATATTCTTAGCTTATATTTTGGATCTTCTAAATCTTTCTTATACTCAGGTGCTGCAAACAGTTATTGTTAAAAAACCGTAATGCCTTAGTAGAATATGCAGAGACTAGGTGCTGCCTTGATTGCATATCAGGTTGACCTTGAAGCCATGTTTCTGTTCCCATCACTATGCTGAAATACCATGTTGGCATTTATTGGGTTGATACTTGTTCACGAGACCAAACCAGTGTCCCTGGTTTTTCCTTTTTAGAGTGGAGAGGGAATTTGCAAATTCTATTTTGTTTAGTAGTTGTTTGAGTTAACATGTTATTTGATTTTCACTTATACATCTCATGGTTTTGCATGCATGCATAAACTGCTATCGTATTCTAGAAGGAGGGGAATAATAGTGCAATAATATACTCCTGCTTTACTTGTGTAATGATGTTGGCTTTGTCCTTGAAACTTTTTTGGCATAAAGTCATATTTAATTAGTGGATTTTCTAGCTCCTTTAGAAGCCTTGATGAGCGTTAATGATGATCGCTCAGCCACATGTTTGCATGAATATTAGATGTGGAATTTATTTCTTAGTTAAGAAGAATGAATGGCAGGAAGTCCCTTCCCTGCTTGTTTGCAACCTATTTGTTGCCTGGTCTAAGGAGGTTTCCCTATTTTTGTATTGCTGTTAGCATTGACTACAGTAGTATATTGTATGGAAGCATTGGACTTTGAATTCTGATCAGTGATATCTTTTGTGTTTGTTGGTTCAGGATATGAAGCGACAATGCAATGAAAAAAGGTCTGCCCTGTTATCTTTTACACTTATGATTGTTTGGTTGTAGTGATTTTTCTGAATTTGATATGTAATGTTCAGAAATGTGTATGAATACATGATGGCTCAACAAAAAGAAAAAGGAAGGCCAAAAAGTGGAAAAGGTGAAAGTTTTACTTTGGAGCAACTGCAAGCAGCCCATGATGAATACCATGAGGAGGCAACCCTATGTGTTTTCCGGTTGAAGTCTCTCAAACAAGGGCAGTACCGAAGTCTTCTAACTCTGGCAGCTCGTCACCATGCAGCTCAGGTTTTCTTTATATCTTTCTAACAGATTCAATTGCCTTGGCCCTTTCTCTTAGCTGGATCTTAGTTTGTTTTCTTGGTTATTTACTTTCATTGTGTTGAATGCAGTTGAATTTTTTTAGGAAGGGACTTAAATCACTTGATGCAGTTGACACTCATGTTAAGCTGATAGCGGAAAGGCAACATATTGATTACCAATTCTCTGGACTTGAAGATAATGGTGGGGAAGATGGTGAGGATAACTATGATGCCATTGCAGAGGGGGAACTGAGTTTTGACTACCGAGATAATAAGCAGGGGCTTGATGTTGTTTCTAACTCAAGGAATTCAATGGAGGTGAGAATCTACGGTCATTGGGAATTATTTTTTTTCATATGGTGAATGGCTGGGCTGGGCTGGGCTTGTTATCTTGTCTCTTGACAAAGTTCTCCAATATATTGTCATCTTTTGTGAATGCTTAATTTATCAATTTGAACTAAGCTGCTGCAGTTTTCACAATATTTCATAATTTATTACGAATTTTATTTCTACTTGTGACATTTTGTCCGATTGGGTCTTCTTACTTGAACCCTTCAACACAGCATTTGTCTTTTGGCTTGCTGGCTGTCCAATTTAAGCATGTGTCATTTTGTGTTGGGATGTGATCACTGCCGGCACCAGCAATCTATTGAGCACTTTATTGTGATTTACACTTGTTTTCTTTAATTGTTGCATTTTATTCATGTACAGATGATATAGTTGTTTATTCTGCAGGTAGATGAAGTTGGTGTTTCGTTCCCCCAAGCTTCAATAATGGAAAATGCAGAGGTGGGATCTTCGAACCATTATAGTTAGTAGATTTGACACTGACAATTGTGAATGTACTTAATCTACAAATGTGATGTAGCTTTCTGCAGGGACAGACACAAATCATGTCATGAAATTCTTGCCCATAAAATTGGGTTTACTTTTAACTCATTTCGTGTAACCTTTGAATAATAGCCATTTTACCATTGTTGTATAATTGGTTGTGCCTATTGTTGAAATCATTTTAAACTTATGAGATAAACTTGGAACTGTAGGTAAATTGGGACAAAAACCCAGAAGATCACCATGCATCAGGTCGAGGGGGAGGAAGTAGCTTTTCAGCCCCAATATTTCCAGAAAAGAAGGTTGATCCAGCCGAAAAAATAAGACAAATGCAGCAATCATCTGCACAGAAGTCAAACACGTATGTGCTGCCTACGCCCATTGACGCAAAGGTCCCAATCTCCTCAAGAATAAGTACTCCTGTTCCTCATGCAAGACCAACTAACCCTAGTGGACGCACTTACAATTTGTCACATTCTTCTCCCCTGGAGAAGAAGAAAGAAGACAGAGATCGCGGTGATGGTCACTTTTCTGAGCTCTCTGTCTTGCAAGTGCAGTCAGTTCTCAAAGAGAGCAACAGTAATAATGCCCCGGCTGGACTACCCACTTCTCTGGCTGAGGGTCTTGCTTTTCCACAGCTTGATACAAAGAAAATCAAAAGACAAGCATTCTCTGGTCCATTGACTAGTAAGCCATCTTCAACAAAGCCTGTTGTAACTTCCAGCGGTCCCATTACCTCTGCCGAACTTCCCCAATTAGTTTCTGGATTACTTTCTCATGCGCCAGTTCTTCAGCCTAAAACATCTCCAAGAGTATCCCCCAGTGCTTCACCGCCTCTTGTTTCTTCTCCTAGAATAAGCGAGCTTCATGAGCTTCCTAGGCCCCCAAGTGGCTTTGCTGCCAAGCCAGCAAAATCGCATGGTTTGGTTGGTCACTCAGCTCCATTGATGTTTAGAAATCAAGAGCATACCACAACAAATAAAAATCCTTCAGTGGCATCTAAGACAGCATCCCGTCTCCCCATTCCACTGTCGGTTGTTCCTCGGAGTTACTCCATTCCCTCAAGTAGCCAGAGAGCAATGGCATTACATGTTTCCAAGCATTTGGAGTCTCCTAAAGTTGCAGAAAAGGCTGAAGATGTTTCTTCTCCTCCCCTCACGCCCATTTCCCTTGCCCGCGCACGGTCAGTACCCGTTGCTTCTGACGGGCCCGCTCAGTCTGGGCAAGTTAGAGGTGATTGAGATACCACATTCATTGTTTGGAGCATTAAATTGCTTGTGCATATAATTTTATAGTTTATGGATGCTGGAAGATTTTGTCATCTTGTACTTCCATCCTGATTCTTTGTGCTTAAATTGTTAATTTATAAAAGAAAAAAAAAGGATTCAGAAATGGTTATGAAATAGCTTGCTGCTCTCTTCTCCGGTTTGTCCTCCATACTACTGAAATCGGGCACGGTGTGAACAAGACTACGAAAGCCAACTCTCAAGTCCGACCACATACTTGATTTCATTCAACTGCACAGAAAGAAAACTGAATATCCATTCAATTTGTTTGTTTGAGTTTGACCTGCAAATTGTTCTCTGTTTGCAGGAGTCTTTAACTGTTGAAAAAGAATAAAATAAAATGCTATATTGTTAACCATGGATCTTCGGACTGTGTTTGTGCTCATAGCTGTCCAATCTATAACGAAGCCCAGCTCAAAATACTGAACTTGGGAAATCTAAAACAGAAGTGACATTACTAGCTTGCAGTTGCAGGAACCAGCGAGTAGATTTACAAAATACAAATAAGAGATAGCTAAGCCAGTACGTCCATGGACATTATTGCAACTACCACCATGACTGTACAATTGATTCCCGGTCCCAAACTCCTCCAATTTCACTCCTCTCTGCTTCACTTTCATGCTCCAGTTCGAACTTCACTTGGATTTCCGCTTATTTATCGTACTGCATTTCGAAAACCCGTTATCATGACTTGCTCTCGCGCTGACGATACGACTTTCAGTGAGTTGTTTCCGTTCGTGTTATGTTTTGGGTCAGTATCTCTTTTAGGTTATAGTTTTGGTCGATTGTTTCGTCTACGTCATGTTTGATAATATGTTACAGAGAATAATCTTGGGCTTTGGCGTTGTTTTTCGTTGTGTAGTTATATAATTATCGTGAGTGATTTAATGGGAACAATCATGAAGTTGCAGTACTCCTAACAATATATTGGGGCCTTTTAAGTTCGATTGAAGAGAAGTGAAGTAAATGGATGATAAGAAGCTAAGTTCAAAGCTCAGCTCCCCAATTTGAATATTGACAGAAATGAAGAGTGAAGATTTACCAGTACACTGTAGCAATCTTATGATAGTAGAGTTTAATTATTTGCTTTGATTCAAATGTTTAATGAGTATCTTTGAAGAAGTAGAAACAAAGGAAGATGATAGTACTGTTAATTCTCTCTAATAAGTGATTTCAGCAAAAACTTGGTTAAATGTTCATGACTTCCCACTTTATTTCACGTCTCCCTTACCTATTCAACTAACCAAAATTTGGAAATTTCTTCACTCTTTGTCCTTTTTTTTGTCCCCTCATATCTTTCAATGTAAACAAAGGATTACAGGTTGTTGGTTAATGTTTTAAGTTTGAATTCATGTATTTATTCCTTTGCTATGATTTTTCCTTGTAAGATACCACGACAAAGGTTGCTATGGAGGGTCCGTCGCTTGTTCTCAAGGTGATAAACCCACGCCCTATGAAAGTGAGAGAGGGCTTAATAAACATATTCATTTCCTTTTCTACTCTTTTTAATGTTTATTATTTTATTTACTTATTTTATCTGGGAGTCTTAATATTTTTAGCCAAGAGGTGACCAAGAGGTGAAGAATACTTTTAGCCAGTTGAATTTACGGGGGATTGAATTGGTTATTTTAACTGCTCTGTTTTGATTCAGAAGAAAGCAGCCAATCTATCACGTGAACTGAAAGGAACTTCCATATTTCTTGTGGGTAAGCAACTGTGAATGACATGATATCGCCAGAGTAAATTTTAGAGTGATCCTGATGTTTATACTGATTTGTATACCATGGTTTATTTGATCTAAAGGGATGAATAATTCATTGAAAACCAACTTGGGGAAGCTTCTAGCAGGTGTTTTGCGATATTATTACTTTGATAGTTATCTACTAGTTTTTGTCATATGGTATTGAGGACAATCCCGTAGCTATGTGATAGCTCAACTTACTGTTTCCGTCACCCTGTATGCAGTGATTGATTGGTATTTGAAGCGGCTGGTGGTGAATCTGCTGCCAAAGCTTTCATGGACAGTGATAAGAAGGCTTATCGGGAGGCCGAAGTGATTGTTTGAGACTTGCTTGGTATTGCTATGCTGCTTTATGTATGCAAGCCAGTTATTCAAAGGTTAAGATTGGTCAATTAACTGCATATAAAACTTCTGTTGTTCTGCTGAAGGCCACCTGGAGCTTTATGGAGAAATTGGTAAGGAGTTAAACGATAAGTGGCTTATATTTTTGGTGACTTGTTGCTGCAGACAATAGTATGGAAACAGTTATCATCTATCGGTCTGACTAGTAGTTTGTGCGGGAAATGGTGCGGTTCAGAGTTCTATAAATCTGTATGAGATGCTGTAATTGCAGAACTAGTTGTCAGCATTCCTTTGCTTAAATTATCTATGATTTGAATGCTTTATATTGTCTGATTTGCTCTCATAAATATGCAGGGCCCTTATAAGACATGGAATATCTATATGGATTGATGTTCCAGTTGAAATGATGGCAAGGGTGGATCAGAGTGAACTTTCTGTATCAGAGGTATCCAATTCTTGATCTTCTTTAATTTCTGATTTTGGCGATGTGGAGCACTGTGATACTTTTGTGAGTAACAGTTCTAACTTGCAGTAACCAGGTGTTGCCACAACTATCTACTTTATATAAAGAAATGAGAGACGGATGTGCCACTGCCCATGCAACCATTTCTGTCCCAAGTATATTCCTGTCATTTTTTTCTTCTTTGTTACTTGTGAGGTAACAAATTGTATTATCTTGTTTGTTCTAACAGCTTCCTCTTCTAAACAGAGGTAGCTAACCAATTGGGCATGGCGACTTGGATGCTGTAACCACAGAGGACATGAGTATGGAGGTGAAGAAAATCACAACACGAGCATTTCTGACTCAAAACACCTTGTTTATTGGTATACTAACATGGCATTGTTCCATTCATCTGGTAATAGTTTCAGGTTCTAAAGGAGATAGAAAGACTTACAAGAGTAAAGAAGATGATGGCAGAGGCAGCAAAACTCTTCTATCTGACAAAATGCTGTTTCAACCCCCAAACAAATTTGAGCAGTATTTCATCATAAAATTTTTTGTCACAAATCCAGATTCCTGAGCCGTGTGCCTGCCTTGGGTGCATCACTTTACCCTATGCCTGGTATGGGATTGTTGAAAAGGGAAATAATGTCATCCTCTGGCCATTTCTAACCTGAACCTTGTCTCTTTGAGTACTAGTTGGCCTTAAGTAATGCTTTAATCTTATTCAATTAAAAATACAAATTAAACTAATGAATTATGGATGTATCTTCCCAGCAAAAGACCAATTTGAATTCCGCTTGTAGGAAGAGAAGCCTACCTTATCTCCAGCGTTTCTCTCTCTCTCTCTTACTCAGACACATGGTGAGATTTGCACGTGCTACATGTTCATTGCTTGGCATGGCTGCCTGACCCGTTCCATATTGGTTGGTGCAGCTCCTTTCCTCTACTGTCATGTGATCTCCTCGGCATCACGTGCCCAATCTTAGAACTCCACCACTCTGCCAGTTAGAGATGTAATGGAATATCCATCGGTAGCTCATTTTTCACTGCTTCTAGAAGCCCATGATGGTTGGCTTCATAGAATTGGGCAAATCAGGGCCCACCAAAACTGGGTGGATTATTTCTACTTCCCCGGAAAGGACATTTCACAAGCACTGTAGCAGTAACCAGCTTTATTTTATTTGAAAAATATTTATCCTGTTGGAATTATGAGTTAACGTGGAAACAAAGTAACAGCAACAGGAGGCGAAAACGCTGGGCACGAGTTTCCGTGCTTGGCCTCGTATCACGAATCTGAACGATCATACTCTATTTTGTTGACACGTATCAACCATCTTTCCACGTGTTACATTCTCGAACTTTTGCAATATTGTTGCCCGCGACTTTTTTATTTTTTTTCCAAAATTGACCCTCATCCATATTCATTGGACTAAGCTAAGACCATTTCTGTTAATTGAATCCTCTATTAAATTCTAACTTGTTAACTAGACAGACGGTGGATCGGAGAGAGGGGGTTGTCGTAAAATTAGTGATGGTTGTGTCGTCCGGCAAATTTGTTTGTTGGGTTTTATGGTTCAAACTCCAACAAATTAGTGATTAGTTTTCCTAATTAATTACAGATTATTGTTTTGGAAGAGTAAATTGGTATTCTAGTTACATAACTAAACTCACATGGAATTATTTTAATAAATAATAATTTAAAAAATAATCGAAGGAATGAGGCACCATTTACCTTAAAAAAAAAAAAAGAGAGCATTGAAAGAACGCGAAGTGGACACTAGTTTTAGTTTAGTACCAAACATTATAAAAAGGAGCACACAGCAAGTCTAATAAAATCTTCCATATCTTCACCCACCTCCTCCTCCTTCTCCTCCTCCTCTTTCCTCTTAATATCAATCTTATCATTATATTATTATTATTATTATTATTTATTTTTCTTTGGATTGTGGTTTTTCTGTGATCTGAGGATTGTAAGTTATATGGGAAGATCATTAGAATGACTTTTCTACTGTTACTAGATTCTTTCAGCACTGGGTGCGTCTTTTTTTTTTAAATAAATTTCTGTTCTGTATTTGTTAATAATTGTTTTTAAGTTTTGTTTGTCTTAAAGCACTGGAAGAGAATCAGAGGTTAAAAAAAAAAAAATTATAACAAGTTCTGTTTGCTTGAATGAGATGATCATGTAAAAAGTTGTGTGGTGTATATGTGCCGTATAAGCAAACACTTTCTCTAATTCCCTCCCTGTTGTGTATAATTGTTCCTGTTCTCCTTGATTTTTGAGGGAATCCTCTGAAAGTTCTGGGTTTCTGTTTTTCTGGGCTCGGATTACTATTTGGGTTATATTTGTTTTTGAGGTAATTTGCTCTCTGGGTTTTGGAAATTTGCTTATTTCTGGCGAATTCATTTATAGATTTTGGAGGATCTCTTGGTTTTCATTGGCAGTTTTTTTTAAAATTTATAGTTTTTAAAGTTCCAGTGGATTTTAACTTCTTGTCTTGCACAACAACTGGCTTCTTTTCATGATATTGTTACGATTTATGCTGTTCGATTCTTTGATTTTGTATTTTAGTTCTGTTAAGTTTTTAGTTCAATCAATTTTAAGTGCAATGTGGGAGTCAATAAAATATGATACTGAAATCATTTCTGTTTTGAGGGACAACTAATACTGCGTTCTTTTCTGTCCAAATTTTGTGTTAGGTGCACGCTTTGATTGTTGTGGGCAACAATGAATTACATGAACTTCATTGCTTGCTGGTATGGAGGTCAGAAGATTTGTGCTACTCGTTATTGCTGGATAGTTAATAGGAGATTGGCTTTAAGTATGCAGCCTTGTAAAGAAGTAGTGTTTGAAATGTGGATTCCTTTGGTAGATACATAGCACTCTGACTTTGAATGTTAATTGGGGAATTGCTTCTTTTACAGGACAGGTTGGAATTTTAATTTCTTTAGTAGTGCTAATACGGTTGGGAAGCTCATAGTTCATGTGCTCTTTAGACACAGAAAATTGGTAGTTGATTGGAGAAAATGAGCTGAAAAAAGTGAATTAGATGAAAGTAGAAAGTTAAATATATACCAAAGAAGGGGGAAGAAAAGAGAGAGAGTGAAGTAAATTGACTTGAATTTTAGCAATGGGTTTACCGCAAGTGTCCTCTAGCAACAGTGCTGAGGAAATTGCAGCAACATCATTGGGCTCATTTTTGCAAAGCCCCCCGCAATTTATTGGTGTGAGTACCACTGATTTGGATGGAATGCATGGAGGAACAATGAGCCAAACAGTCGTTGAGGATAACTCACACTCTTCTATTGGAGAATTCCAGAGGAAAACCTCCTTGGAAATTTCCAAGTTTTCTGATGGATCAGTTAGACCTGGAGGGCCAACTGATGTTCTTTCCAGTGTACATGGATTTAAGATTGGATCCGCAGATAAAGTTGGTTTGTTTACTCCTAAAAGTGGATGGAATGCTCAGAATCCTGTTTCTAGGATTGTTGGTTTTGAATCACGGGGAACGAGTTCTTTAAGTAAGGAGCTTGAGGGTGTTTCTGCCGATAATGTCCCTTCTTCTTCAGGTGATGATGTCACAGTCCATGGAACTGAGTCAGGTGGGTCATTAGTCAGAAAACGATTGTTGTCACCTTTAAAGAGTATGCTTTTCCCTGACCAGTTTAATGGAGATCCTCTGGACATTGGCATCAATAATTCTCAAATGAATTCTGGGACCAGTAGTTCTAGTGTTCCGATGTCTCAAGATTATAAGAAAGTTAACGTTGGAAGTAAAATCCATTTGACCACATCATCCCGGTCCTTATCCAGTTGCTTGGAGCATAAGAATGTGCCATATGACAAAAGTAGAACTGCATCCATTTTTTTCACCGACGGCCCTTTGCTGGAAAACAATTACATGGACCCTGACAATAATTTTTTATATACACCTGAATATGATCATTTCAATGAATCTAGTAAGGTAAGATCCCGTAGTGGAGTGATACCTATATCCCGACAAAAGGCAATCTCGCCTTGTCTTTCCTTGTCACCTCTTGGTCCAAAGTTTTCGGAAAGAATAGAAACTGTGCAATGGTGCAGGAAGATTAAGAAAGACACAGAAGACTGTTGTTCAAAATTAAATGATTTGGAAGAATCTATTAACAATTCTGACTCTGGCATTATCTTTGCCTCCGAAGAAGCTGAGTTTAGGGTTGGAAGCAGATCATTTGAAGATGTTCACAAAGAGTTTCGTCCATCTTCTCTAGAAAGCACAGCTGGCATAACTTGGCCTTTGTGTCAAGAATCATCCCCCACATCCCAATGCTTTAGGTTCATTAGAAGTTTAAGTGGACTTTCAGTAAGAAGGTCCTTGGTTGGTTCATTTGAGGAGTCCCTGTTGTCTGGACGGCTCATTTCCGGTAAATCCAGTCAGGTTAGTAGTTTCTGTTGTCTTATAGGTAATTGTGTGATTGGTTATCTCCTCAAGTGTTGTAGTTATTCTACACCAATATCTGATGGAATTCTACTGCTTGTTTTTGACATCAATGTGTGTAGAAAATTGATGGTTTCCTTGCGGTACTTAGCATTACTGGGGGAAACTTCTCACCACAATCACAGAAGCTTCCGTTTGCGGTAACCAGTGTGGATGGAGATTGCTATTTACTATATTATTCATCCATAGATCTTGCAGGAAATTCATCAAACAAATGCAGAGCCCAAAAATTGCAAAGAGGTATTGGGAATGATGATTCACAAGCTGTGAAAAGCTGCCTTCGCATTCCTATGAAAGGGCGCATACAACTGGTATGCAAATACTCTTATCAAAACAATTAGTGGTTCCCAGTGCAAATGACAAAATGCGTTAACTTTGATTATAAAATGCGATGGTAATTCATTTCCAATAATTAACTAAAATTGACACGGTTGGTGGAAACTGGACTCTCTAGCTTCTAGGTTTCACTGCATATACCATTTAGGCTTCAGAATGATGATTTTTGTTTGTTAGTTTATTCATGTCTCCCACGTGGGATCTTGATTAGTCCAAGTTGACAAGAATGCCCTGCTTCATTAGTTCATTTAATTGTATGCTTTTGGAGTTTTGGCTATTTTATTGGTTCTTACCCTGTATTGTTGCTTGGATTGGTTTGATTTATATATGAAATTAGTGTACTCTGTATTTACCCACAGAGAAGTATCTCTGAGTTGGTGCTACATTTATTTTTATCCATTGGAATTACTTAAAAGGCACTAAAGTGGAAACCATTTTAATTTGTCATAGGTCATCTCACAGAAGTTCTATGTATAGATGTTGATTTTAAAGTTTCTGGAATCCATTTACTTATGGATTTTAAGTGGTTTCTTGTAAAGAATACGATGTAATTATTTACAATCAGAATGATTTGCTTTCTGCAGGTTCTCAGCAACCCAGAAAAAACACCTGTTCACACTTACCTGTGCAACTATGATTTGAGTGACATGCCTGCTGGTACCAAAGTAAGATGTGAACCCGCACTGTCTTCTTTAAATTATAGTTTAGTTGCTGATTGAACTTGTGCTTTGACTAAACTGAATAAGAAAATTTCCTTTTTATTGTGTGTACCTTAGATATAAAATAAGCTATTGGTAGACAGCAGTGACCTTCTCTTTGCTAGGTCGGTGTCACCTTCCTCTCCTAGACGTAATTTGAGAAGTGAATGAATTAAAAAATGTGCTCGTTACCAAATTTGAATGTTATATAAGGTTGATTTTGCTCTGGAAACAAACCACTTGTTTTATGTCTGAGTTAATTAACTTGCTGCGAGTTGGTCATTTCAGAAAGATCAAATTTGTTGAATTTATTTCTCTTATATCTTCTGTGCCAGTATACATTTTGATACTGAATATATGGAGAACAACTGCATCAGAGCCACTCAGATTGTTGATTTTTTTTTGTTTTTTTTTTTTTCGGTGTATTTTTTTCTCCCTCAAGTGTTCTTTTATTGCACAGTCTGGACATTGTATGCTAGTTATATTTCTTCATGTCAATGTAATATCATCGTATCTAATTAATTATGTGGTTTTTTCTTGCTTCTCTGCCGTTTGAATCAAATTAGACATTCTTGCGTCAGAAGGTTACTCTAGCCTCCAATGGCCTGACATCTATGGAGTTGAAACAAGGACAGATAGGTCTAGAGCCTAAAGTCAAAGAAAAGGTAACTCTAATCTAACAGAAAATCCAGAATGTTATGTTTAGCAGAATCTTATTTTAGATAGTTGACATGGTACATTCTGTGCATTTCATTCTTCAGAATACTGAAGTTAAAGAAATTGATGGCTCTAATCTAGTGGATTCACCCCACAGGGGGAATGCATCCAATGAAACCCGAAATGTGGCAAGCATTCCTTCCTGTGCACTTGAGAATGGGTATAATAGTGGTGAATGCCCAAGTACTGATCATAAGGACTCCATCTCCGTGGATGCTTGCCACAGAACCTTCAAGAAATCAGATCATGGTTGGTCAAAGATTAATGAGAATAGCACTGGTGCCCTGCGTTATGCACTTCATCTTCGTTTTTTATGCCCTTCTCCTAAGAAAAGTTGTAGCTCGGTTCAGAGATGTAAATCTGATCCTCTCTCTGTACCTAAAAAAACAAGTCTAGACATGGAAGGTGAGCGAAGGTTCTATTTGTACAATGACTTGAGGGTTGTGTTCCCTCAACGCCATTCAGATGCCGATGAGGGCAAGGTATGTGATTTTGATTCCAAAAATAATATGGGTTTAGTTTGTTTTGCTTACTCAGCCCTGAATGTGAACGAGTCAATTACATTTCAATGTACACATTACTCTCTTTTTCATGACGATGTAGAAAACAACGTCCATCATTTTGATTTGGTGTCTTGACATCTATATTTGGCTAATAGAGGCTTTGCTGTATAATGGCAGTTGAACGTGGAATACCATTTCCCAGAAGATCCGAGATACTTCGACGTTGGCAATTGAAAGAATTGCCTTGCCAAATCATGTTTTTCTTTTATTTGATTGTGTACGTAAACAAATACATTTTCTCTTTTCCAGCCATCTCATTTGGAAATGGTGCTAATCCTGATTAGCCTGTGCAGATTTTCATTCTCAAATAATTTCATCGCTTAATGCAACTTTTACTTCGCCTGATGTTTATGTAGAACACCAGTAAACTGCATATGTTGCAGGAAATAGAGATGCTGAAAAGGTCGGTAAACTTATGAGCCCAGGATGCAAGCTGGGTCGAAGGACACGAGGCAGGTCAAGCCCACGATTGCTTTTAATACAGTCGATTAGCTCCATTTCGCATGTGCCTGGGGGCATGTTAATCATAAAGAGCTAAACGTATAAATGTATAGTATTTCAATAGGCAAACACTCAGTTCTTTCAGTCACAAAAAATTGTTTATAGATTTCAAAATTAAGCAAAGAAGTTAGCATAGAAAGCATTAAGCAAAGTGGGATTTCAAAATTGGCTGATTTCATTTCCTAGGAGATCTTCTGGGTGAAGGTGAACCATTTTTGCTTTAATGGTCAGCTATGTTATTTTTAGGGCACGTTGTCAACCAAGTGATGAGCCCATGCGATGATGCCAAATCCTGAAAACATAATACAAAGGAATCTCTCTCTCCCAGTCCCTGTGGCTCCTTGTTTCTTTTTTCCAAGACGGTGGTTTAGGTCATCAACTTGTCTTTCGTGCATATTCTAACTGCACTTACCTGATCATAGAAATAGAAAGCTGGACTTAAAAGACAGATTTATACGCAGATAATGTTTCAGTTTCACAATCCTAGCTAGTCTGCGTTGCATTTTTATATGTGTATGCATCGCAGCATCTTAATTAAACTGACTGAGATGAAAAGAACTGAGATAAACAAACGGTCAATTAGAGAACACTTGAGGATTCCAACAACAAACCAGCCAACCTAGAACTAACCCATTTCAGGAAACTACTAACCCACTGCATCTAATCTATTCATTAGTAGTGGTTAATTCCACTCTGGGTTTTGGCTTTTGGCTTCGGTCTCTTTCATAATTTCATTTCATCGTTCTTCGACGTTCGAGCCCTTGCACAATATGAATCAGATCATATTCATTGTTATTTATACGTGTCAATGGATGTGTTGAGGATTGATCTTCGGCCCTTCATAAGATTCCCAACTTTGGTTTACCCTTTCCTTGTAACTGATATATTTAGGTGATTGGCTGATTTTGTACGTGTACCTGCTTCGCTTTTTTCGCTGTACTGACACACAGACGTCTCCACGCATCCTACAATGGCTGCTGAGCTGATTCAGAAAAGCAAAAATATGGCTGACAATTAACAGTCACTCCTTTCTACCTCTATCTGCACTCCAAAAAGGAAGTAAGTGTCACCACTTCCTGTCCTTCCCATATGACGTCCCATTTTTCTCTTCCGCATTTCCTTCATTTCCCAATCTGCCCTTCTCTTCTTCTCATCTAGTTTGATATTATCGCTCTGCTTCTACTCGTTGATGGGCATGGCACTGCTAGCAGTCTTTCTTTCCCTTGAGTGTGAAAAAAGAGCAAAATCGAAGTCGAACACGTGTCATATCAAGTGACTTCAGATGAGTTCATTTCCTTCTGGATTGCCCCTCATAACTTGGTGTCAACAGATTGATGCATGCGCCCGGTACTCAGCTGTCTAATTAGGTTCAATTTTTCTGAAGGAAATCAAAAGAGAGAATGGAATGTAGAATACCTGAGACTGAGAGTTTGTTTATTGCAAATAGGGGTATTTCTGTCAACTAAATGACAACCAATCATATTGCAGAAAGCAAGCCAGCCTTAACAGATCATAATACAAACAAGCAAAACCCCATAAAACCCCGTATAAGCCTCTCATTCATTCTCTTTCTGTTATTCTCTCTGAAGAACTGTCCTTGATAAAAATGGCAGATCCTAACATCTACAACTTCCTCACCCAAACCTCCTCTTTCTCTAATCCAAGACCAAACAAACGTCAAGCTCAACAACAGCCGCCACCGCCACCGCCGCCGCCGCCGCCCTCTAATAACACTTCATCTTCTTCTTCATCCTCGGCAAGACTCTTTCAGTGTCTTTACTGTCCCCGCAAGTTTTACTCTTCTCAAGCTCTTGGTGGCCACCAAAATGCCCACAAGCGCGAGCGTGCTGCTGCGCGTAGAAACTTGAACTTCCCCATCAACGTTGATCCTCGAAGCTTTTCAGCTTCTCGCGTTAATCCCACTCAGTTGCCATCTTTAGACCAGCACGCTTCACCTTTTCTCATCGATCATAGCCGGTTCGAGCCGGTCCAGACCCACCAGCATCCGTACCAGTACCAGTACCAGTACCACTACAGCCCGTACCCGTCAAGCTCAGTGGCAGCTCCTAATATTTCTTATCATGGTTTTCAGGCTGGGGGGTCCATCACTCCTGATGGTTCGCCGTCTTCTTCTGGTGATAATGCCGAAAAAGTGAAAGTTGACCTCAATCTCCATTTATAAATGCCTTTTCTTTTTAGCTTTGCTTTTTAGTGTTTCGAGTAAGGTTGATTTGCTTTCGGTGGGTCTTAAGTTTCTTCAACTAAGATCAAGTAAAAACGGAGATTAAACAGGTTCTTTTATTTGGTTAAATACAGTAGAAACAAATATGTTTCTTCTTGTTTGAGGCACAACAGTTAAAAGGTGTCGAGATTTGGTTCTAAATGATAGCTTATTTACATATATATGATCACCCGCGATTTTCTATTTGTGATGTTTTGTATATATGTTATAATCTCTCTCTAATTTCCTTAGCATGCTAATGCAAATTGATTTGAGGTTATTGACATGCATGGAGCAAGCCCTTGCCTTTACTGAACAGATACATAATACAAGGTGACGGTGGTTAAATTTTGATTCAACATGAGCCATCTGATCTGTCATGGACTTGAAGGAGAAAAAGACAATGGCATTGTAATTTTAGGTTCTTAGTGAGAGCTAGCTAGCTGGCTTGCTTCAGAGTTGAGATATTGTAGGGTTATCTAGGTTGACATATTGGGGTTAAACCCGTTAGTTTTCATATGATCTGTTTATTCAGGGCAGGCAATGCTGGGCATTGGATTAATCTCACAAAGGAATTACTGACTGATGCTAGCTGGAACCGAACCTGCATTCTCTTTCTCTATTTTTGCTGTGGCTTTTAGCAATTTTCATTTGCGGCCAACAGAGAAAAAAATATCTGTCTTCTGGCATGGCATATTGGCATATGCATGCAATGGGAAATGGGTCGAATGAGTTCTGGCCCTACTGTATGCCTATACCAACTACAATTCATCAGCTGACAGTGGATCTTATTTAAGACTCGCTGATTGAAAAGTAGAGAGTTAACAGTGTCGCTTGATGGGTTTTGTTCTAGTATTTAGTTTAAGCTTAGGATTGGTACTCAGCTGTATATTTGGAATTTGGTTAAACTTGGCAAAACTCACACATTATTAGCATGTTACATGAAATCAGCCATTTCCACTTGGAAATAATTATTAATTTTGTATCCGGTTAATGCTAAGAGATTGATTACTAATATAGGGAGTATTCAAAGGTCAAAGGCCCTTTGAGTTTATGGGTATATTTTGTATGCACAAATTTCCGGTTGGCGGATATTCTTTATATTTCATTTTGCAAAATTTCGTATCGTATGAGCAAGAATACTCAGAGTTGCCCAACATTCTGCTTAAAATAAGTGTAATACAAATGCAATGACCACATTCTTTTATCCAGGAAATTGTCAGGGCTTCCATGGTAATAGAGAGGGAAATCAACATTTAATGAGCAAGAAAATTAAAGCTGAAATGTGGGAACTTCAGATGTAAATCCATGCATAGCCTGGTAAATGAGGCGAGGCAATATATTCCTGTAAGGATCCTTTTCTCTTTTCTCCTTTAAATAAGCCAGGCATTTCTCAACCTCTGACTTTACTTGTAAATACACTTCCTGAGACTTCTCCCTGTCTCTTAGTTCCTGCTTTCTCCCTTCAAAACATGTATAATTAACAGCTTTAGTCAATCAACTTGATCGCAGGCACCTTAGTACAGGCTTGAATATTTATACTAAACTTTACCACGCAGAATAATAAAATGGATCAAAGTAATTAAGTGTATTCCACCGAGTTTTTGAGAGACAAAAGCTGTTCAATGACAATGGCCTTACCTATTGTTTCAATTGGTTTCCCAAAATAATAATAAAATCGGCCCGGAACTTTTGGTATAGGAACTGGGAAATGCACTGGTTGGCTTGCCACCTCGCCTTTTGCATCAGTCCTACGATTCACAACAGGGAAATTTGAATCAAAATGAGGAATATTAGACGCTGGGTATGCATATTAGAAGTTTACCATTGAAATACTAATCAGAATATTAATATATACCTCAGCTTAGCAACCTTCTCTGTCAATTCTTCTATTTGAGACTTCAAGAAAGGAATCTTCATTTGGTCATTGTAATCCAAAACTATCTGAAAATTTTATGAAAAAGTCATCCATATTCATTAAAATCAAATCTGAATAGGTCATGTTGATCATTCAGGGGGCAGCACCTTCAAAATATATAATAGACACTAGTAAGAAGTATTCATGGTTAATTACTTGAACAAGATCGTCTTCTCCAACAGCACCAAAAGGTATAATTTTAGCTCCAAATGTGGCTGCCATCCTGACAAATTCGGTACTTTCTGGCCAGAATAGATTGTATTCTTCTCCCTAAAAGGTAGGAAGAGTAATTGTAAATCAGCTTCACTGTTTCTCAAAAATGTGTGTGCTGTCAGGTAATACACACAAGTGCACACTGTTAAAAGATGTGTGTGTGTGTGTGTGTGTATACCTTTCGATGAAGTGCTTCTCGTAGTCCTCCAGGATATAGCACGACATAAGACTTGGAAGACAGAAGCTTGTAGAAATTGACTGCTGAGGCAGGAACGGCGCCTATTATCCGAAGTGTTTCATAATCTTCGGAGTCAGGTAATCCTCCATCTTTCAAATCAAAGAACATTGGATGTGCAAGGCTTCGAACCAGAATATTTCTTTCAATCATAAACTGTTGTACCATTGGAAACGCTTCAATTCCTAACAAGTTATGATATCCAACGAACAAGACCGGTCCCTCTGAAGGGATTCCGGAAAGACCCCTCACAATCTTCCCATCATCTAGAGTTGATAGCATCACAGGACTAGCAAGTTCACTTCTCGATCTGGCAAGAAGATGTTTGTGAATTCCCTTGTACTCTGTTAATCATGAAATATATATAACGAGAATGGCAACAAAACAGTAGGTGGGATCAAACCATTTAGTCTACAAAGGTAGGTCGATGATAACAGAAGCAACAGAGTACAAGATGCATTTTCCTGAAATACACGCCAACTTATTCCTTTACCTGTAAGTTTCACAAAATTTACTGAACTCTGTTGTAGTTAGTGGTATGAAATCTGAAACGTAGTCGACACTTTTTCCACGGCGATAGTAACCAGCACCCTTGATTATGGTTACCAAATCAACACCATCTTCCTGCAACATATGGACAGAGCTACACAAAAATTCTAATGTATCTAAAAAACAAACAATGAGAACTGCCAGTATTTGGTATTTACTACTCTGTTGTTTTTCATTTTTAAGTTCTGAGACAGACCATTTTGAAATATTAATGGAACAGGAGGGAAGCGAGAGGGAGATCTTCCTACCAGGAACAGAAAATGACCATTATAATCGAGCTTACGGGTCTGACAATTGGCCAGTGCACGGGAAAGTCTTTGACCTTCCTCTTCACTCGGCAGCAACTGATCCCTACCACTGTAAAAATTAAATAAAAAGGGAGCTCCCTAAGCTCATTATTGTGAAAAGCGTCAAAAATTAAGCCTACAACTAATGCAAAAAAAAAATATATATTGCAAAATTCCTTTTCATGTGTTGATTATAGGCCTCTAATTTTAATTGGTACTATCAGGCTTAAATATTGCTCGCATTTCTTGTTTCAGCTAATTAATTCTTCGGCCAGAAACAACTGGATTGCGATCTAATATTTCCTAGTCATTGCTGAAAACAACTGGATTGTGCCAAAGAGTCAGAACCTGCAGAGTATTAGCGTTTCAGCTTTTACAGCATGGAGAATGGCATTGGTATACGCAGAAGCTGACTTAAGCAACTCTAGCTTCCAGAGGAGTGTTTGCTTGGGTAAGATATCAGCTAGAACCTGTTAATTGCTTTAATCAATAAACCATTGACAACATTGACAAACGGAGCTATCTATCTCTATAATCTTACAGGGAGGTTAGATGACAGAGCAACGAGATCCTGTAATAGATCTTGCACTGTTGGTTGCAGAGAAAGTACTTTCGCCACATTATCCATTGCCATCTTCAAAGGATCACCTGATCATGTATATTCTACAACTGTTAGTATACCATGGCTTTCATTTAGCAGTAATTAAAAAAAAGAAAATCAGATGTATGATTAATTTCAGTTTCCAGAAGCAATATAATATGAAAATACAAGTAGAAAAGCAAACCTGTTATTAAGCTCAACATATTAGACAGAGTATGAGTTATTTGGCCTGGCATGAGCTCCAGTAATGGCACTGTAGTCTGCAGCACTGACTTGCTAAAAGATGTAGCTGCAATTGAAAAACAATACATCAATGTTTAGTAACTAGAGTAATTAACAAAGATATATATATATATATATATGTATGTATATAGACACACACACACACACACACACACACACACACATCTATTTAATACCATTTAATACCATATCTACTGGAAAGCGAAAGATGGTTGCTGACTCGATTGTTGGAGATCCTTTCATGCAATTTCCAAATTCCAACCAATTATGAACAATTTCATATGTTTTGTATTCAATCTAATCTATACATAAAAGAGCTGTCCAAGTTTTTACTACCAGTTCATGTTTTATACCGATCACTTAAGAGAAAGTACAAACTTGTTACCTGGGTTAGCCAAAATCAGCACAAGATCGATGTCAGTATTACGAGCAGCAACAGCAAGTGCAAGGCAAGCTCCAAGTGATTCTCCGACAAGATATATGGGTCCATTTGATTTTGGTGAGCGGTAATTCTCGGACCTTACTCTTCTTTCAATCAGCTCCACCAAATCTGAATCATGCACGTACAAAAATTAACATTCTGGGATGTCCTTCCGAAGTTAAAATCAGTGTAAGAGAAACCAAATACCTGTAAATGATGTCCTATCCTTAACTGGAATATGCAAGCAGCATACATCAAATATCCTTCATCAAAGAGAACAATCGTCACGTTACATGATCAATGAAAATATAATTTGCAGTAGGCATTAAAATCCTGAGAGATTAGATTACTCACTTTCCAAGTCTTTGATGTTGCCTTATAAGTCCAAGTCCAACACCATCGATCCCTACAAAAATTCATAGCATATATCAATCAACTTTTCTTCTTCTTCTACTTTCCTCAATTTCAGGCATGTACAAGCACAAATTGCAAAAATAAAATGCAATTCTGGAACGAAAACAAAAATTGTAGCATAAATTGAAAAATAAAAAAAAAAATAAATTCCCATTCATTAAACTTTTAGGATGATAAAATTATTATTAGAACAATAACTAATATACATATTAAAACAATTGTGCACCAGTGGCACCTTCAATATTATAAAAAAAAAAATACAAATTTATCTATTTAATTTTTTACAAAAATAATATTACCATTTTTTTTAAATTCAATTACAACCCTCTTTCTCTTCTACCTGTTGAAAGTTTAAAATAATATTCACGATATAATTTTAATTTTTTTTAAATTTTTTATATATTTATTAATTACAGTATATACTTAAAATTATTTTATTTCATTCAAGAATAAAATAATGCCGACGAAAAAGATTTTAACATCAAGTTAATAAAAAATTTTAATTTATAATTGCAGTAGTCGTAATTAAAATATAATTTTATTTTTTATTTAATAAAATATAAAAATTTTAAATTAAATTATAATAATATTAATAATATAATAATAATAATAAAAATTATTAATTAATAAAAATAAAAAAAGTGAATTTTAATTAGTGAAATAAAAAAAAAATGGTACCAGGTCGTCGTCATCCTAATTGACACCGTGAGAGTACCTGTTACTTTTTAAATGGAAACTTTGAAAGCAAGGGCACGTGCTCCTGAAAAACGGCCGTAACTCAATATTCAAGTGATTTTTGAGAACACAAACATGTAATTAAATATCGTCGTACTTGGATGCTTGTGCAATTCATGGAGCAATCCCTTGAATGCACATGGCAAGTTTAAATAATTGTATTGAGCTCTCCAGACGTGCGTTTTAAATTATTAATTTGGTGAAATGACAAACCTACCAGGTAGATAGAGGAGGAGCGGAGAATTGCGACTGTGGGATCCGCAGTCTGAGGGAGTGAACCACCGTGGCGGACCACCGTCGTCTGAGTCTGATTCCAGGATCATATTTTTGGCTTCGTCGAAGTAATCTTTCAAACTCTTTCTGTTGCCTTCAGTGTCCTCCAATTGTTCTGCCACGTTGTCAACTCTCCGTTTCGTTTCAGTTTCTTCATCACTGTTCTTCTTCTCCACAACACTGGTACTTTCTGTTTTCGCGGTGGTTACAGTTGCCGAGGACACGGCTTCTTCATTACTTTTCTTCTCCACAAAACTTTTCGTCGTTGGCCACGGCGTTAAGGACACGACTAGTCGCTTTATAATCGGACTCCGTTTCGGTTTCCCGGAAGATGGTGACGTCGTCCCCCAACGAAATACCGGGGATACATTGGCGGAAAAGATACAAGCTCCGATGGTCGCCATGGAGAACTAAGAACTAGTCTCTCTTGCTCTGTGATATTATTATTGAGGCTTTTGATTTTGATTACAATTGAAGTAATGAAGTCGTCCTCCCAAGCTGAAAAAAATTTTACCTTGACCAAGGAATATTTAATTATACACGTTTGACACTCATCCAATTATTAATTCGTATAGTCCCTAAACCTGTCAGGATTTCCTTTACAACAGGAAAATAACATTAATGGTATTTTATAAGTTTTCTGTTGAACCACCCCTCTTCACCGTTGGATTCACCTTACAAATCTTATGAAGATTTTGCTTCAGGCGAATCTTTGGGTTTACTCCGACAGACACAAACCAATTTGATAATTATTATCATGTGAATGAGGTTGATTTTGTAATAATCATCACCTTGTCCGCAAACCATATCCGGACAGGGAATTAAAAAGAAGAAAATAAAAAAAAAAAAAAGCCGTACGAAAAAAGCAGTGCAGAAGGCAAGCTTAGTCAAAAATGGTGAGAATTTGATCACAATATACAAATAACATTCACGAGCGAGATTAGATACAGTAAGTTATATAAATGTTTTATTAGAGAATACTGGATGACAGTCTTGTCCAAACCATTTGAAAACACGCGGGTTATATAAACGAGGGGGCTTTATTATGCAAAACATCATTCAAATTGTAGGGAGGGCAACTATTTATAGTCCTTAAAAAGACTAATAAACTCAAATTTTCAGTTTTGTCCTGCATGAGAAATCAAAGCTCAAATGTTGGAACTTGGGATGTAAAACCATGCGTAGCCTGGTAAACAAGGCGAGGGAATATGTTCCTGTAAGGATCACTCTCTCTTTTCTCCTTCAGATAAGCAATGTGTTTCTCAACCTCAGACTTTATTTGTAAGTAGAATTGGTGAGCTTTCTTCTTGTCTCTTAGTTCTTGCTTCCTCCCTTCAAAACATAATTAACAACTTCAATCAGTCAAATTGCATTAAGAATCGACAATATAAAAGAAAATGTCAAGTTGTCAATGTTTTTGTACGATAATATATTATATATGGCTTATTATATACTGTGATAGTAACCACAGGCATGTGATGTTGGTGCAGGTTTGCTGCCTCATGATTCTACCTTCTGTTTCAATTGGTTTTCCAAAGCAATAATATAATCTGCCCGGAACTTTTGGTATACAAAATGGCAAGTGCATTGGCTGGTTTGCTATCTCACCACTTGTATCAGTCCTGCAATTCACAACAGCAGATGTTGTATCAGCAAAATTACAGAAACTGGAAACTTTAATCAGAAGTTTAGTGAGGCAAGACTTTTATCAGAATGCTGTAAATACCTCAGCTTAGCAGTTCTTTCTGTCATTTTTTCTATTTGAGACTTCAAGAAAGGAATTTTCATTTGGTCATCATAATCCAAAACTATCTGAAAAATATATGAAAATACAATAAAATATTAATTAAATTCACATTTGAAATCATTTAGGTCACACACAATGAAGTTGCATATGGCCATACACGTAGAGGAACCTATTTCTCTCAAAAATTTTCCTTGTGGCTCTTGCACGCCGCAAAAGCTCCAACATTCATGCACAATGGTAACACTAAATATGAATGATGAAGGGATTGATCGTTCAGTGGCAACAGCTTCACAGAATAATCATCGACAATATGCACCATTGAGATTAGTGAAGAGAATTAAAAAAAAAAAAAGTATTAAAGTTTAATTACTTGAGCGAGATCATCTTCTCCAACAACAGCAAAAGGTATAATTTTTGCTCCAAACGTGGCTGCCATCCTGACAAATTCGGAAGTTTCTGGCCAGAACAACTTGTATTCTTCCCCCTAAAAATTAAAATATAAAGCTTAATGTAAATCAGCTTATAAAATTTTTGAAGTAACTGTATATGTATCATGTGAGGCCAAGCAATATGTACACAAACACAGAATCGGACACACTCATCTTTTGCATTCTTCTTTACAAGAAATAATTCTTGAATCATAACCAAGATTATAATTTAGGCAACATGGACTAGTGAATAAAGTTTTAGTAACTTTTCAAAGATGTACCTTTCTATGAAAAGCTTCTCGGATTCCCCCTGGATATAGCAGGACATGAGACTTGGAAGACATCAGTTTATAGAAATTGATAGCTGAGACAGGAACAGCACCCATTATTCTAAATGTATCATATGGTGATATGTCATGTAATCCTCCATCTTTCGAATTCAAGAACACCATTGGATGTGCAGCACCTCGAACGAGAATATTACTCTCAACCATGAATCTCGGTACCATTGGTAATGCATCGAGTCCTAACAACATGTGATTTCCAACTAACAACACTGGTCCTTCTGGGGGGATTCCAGAAAAACCCCTCACAATCTTCCCGTTCTCTAAAGTTGATAGTATTACAGTGCTAGTAACATCCATCATCCATCTGCCAACAACATATCTGTGAATATTCTTATATATATTCCATTAATCACAAATTCTCAAACAATCAATTCTCTGTCAAAAAAAACGTGTTTTCATATGACCTTTGCATGTCTTTAACAGACTCTCTAATGCTTAAATATTATCCCTGTTCAGACAGAAACACATTTTGGATCTGTAAATTTCGATGCTAACTAAATTACCTTTACCTGTATTCTTCATATACTTGATGGGCTTCAGTAGCAGTTGGTGGTATGAAATCTGAAACGTAGTCGACAGTTCTTCCGCAGCGATAGTAACCAGCACGCTTTATTGTGGTTACCAAATCAAAACCATCTTGCTGCCACATGTGGACAGAACAACACATGAAACTTAAATTCTTTTCTAAAACAAGAAAAATGTGAATATAAAGACTAAATGGTTCTGGCACAGCAGCAGAATTCATAAAATTTTAGAAAATAAAAGTTTCCTTTGAGAAGGGGATCATCCTACCAACAAGAGAAAATGACCATGATCATCAAACCGACGGGTCTGACAATTGGGCAGAGCATTGCATAGTCTTTGACTTTCCTCTTGACTTGGCAGCAGCTGGTCCCTTCCACTACAAAGATAAATAGTGAACTCAATACATTATTCTTAAAAGAATCACAAACTTTAAGCCTATAAAAAACATAATATGTGGCAAAATATTTCTGTTCATGTATTGATCAAAATCATAATCCACTGATTGTTTTGATTGCCGTCTTCAGTTCTTACATAAAATTGCAGTGCTTGTTTGAACTAACTAATTCTTCATCCATGAATATGCTAATAATGAAGCAGAAACACAAACTTTATATTACAAACCACGGGACTAGCACACAGACAAAACATATACTAACTTATCTAATGTTTCATAATCGTCACTGGTAATATATAACTTGATTGTGTTAAAGAGTTAGGACCTGCAAAGTATCAGCGTTTGGCCTTTTACAGCATGGAGACGTGCATTGGCATATGCAGAAGCTGACTGAAGCAACTCTAGCTTCCAGAGGAGTGTTTCCTTGGGTAAGATATCTGCCAGAACCTATCAATAGAACATCAATTAATTTTTCAGAAAATTCAGAAACAGAGGCAATCATCTGTACAGAACTCCAGCACATTCTTCTTTTCTGATTAACCATAATATAAGGCAAGTCATTGTTCACTTATGTTAATTGCAACATGGCACGTAGACGCTAAGTATTCCAATTATGTAACGCTGATAACAGCTTCCTCAACATATATTGACCGACAAATGTCTCTGTTATTTATAGTTCATTTATTATGTCCTTTTTATAGAAGTTGACTCTTACTGAGAGGTAAGACGACATTGCAACATGATCCTGTGATACATCTTGAATTGCTGGTTGCAGAGAGAGTCCTTTCACCACATTACTCACTACCATCCTCAAAGGATCACCTGAACATATGGAGTACAATTGCTAGTATCAATTGAGAAAACTATTTTGAGGGCACTAAATCTGATAATCGCAAGTTACACCATGCCATGATTTTTGCCGCAATTGAAAATGATCACTGGGGATAAAAGATAAAAGGCTAACCTGTCATTAAGCTCAACATATAAGACAGGGTAGGATTTACTTGGCCTGGCACGAGCTCTAGTATAGACGTTGTGGTTTGCAGCACTGATCTGCTAAAAGATGTAGCTACAGAAAAGACATTAATATTGAGCTACTTGAGTAATTAACAAAGTTATTCATCAATAAATATTTACTATTAGTCTATGCTTTATATCCGATGTGTGAAAAAGTTATGACTACTCACCTGGGTTAACCAGAATCAGCAGAAGATCAATATCAGGATTGCGGGAGGCAACAGCCAGTGCAAGACATGCTCCCAGAGATTCCCCAACAAGATATATGGGTCTATTTGGTGAACGGTAATTCTCTGTCCTTACTTTATTTTCAATAAGCTTCACTAGACCTGAACCATGAAAATATTGAGAGATTTAAAGGAAATTCAAAGCAAAAAATTCTTTGTAAGTTAACATGAACATTGTAAGATAAAAGGAAAAAGAGGACCTGTAAATGATGTCCGATTCTTTACTGGAATGTGCAAGCAACATACATCAAATAACCTTCATGTCAAAAGAGTATTACACAATCAATATCTTACCAGTGTAAATGTATAATTTGCAGCATGCATTAGAATTCTTAAAGATACTCACTCTCCAAGTCTTTGATGCTGCCTTATGAGTCCAAGTCCAATACCATCAATTCCTACAAAATCCATAACATTTATCAGTAATCTTTTATTTTTATTTTTATTTTTTCAATTTGTGGTCTGTGTTTGTGCTTGGTGTATACATATAAAAGTCTTAAATGGCTAGCTAAATTATTAAACTAATTACTGTTTAATTAAGATTTAACGTAATAGGAATTAGCTAAAAAGACAAACTCACTCCCTACTTACCAGGTAAATAGAGCAGGAGAGGAGAACCATGACTGGTGGACCCGCACTCTAAGGGAAAGAACCACCGTGGCGAACCACTGTCTGATTTTATCATAGCTTTGGCTTGATCAAAGTAATCTTTCAAACTCTTTCTGTCACTTTCACACTCCTCCAAATGTTCGGGCACGTCTTTAACTCTCTGTCTCGTCTCGGCTTCTTCACTATTCTTCTTCCCCACAAAACTCCTCGTCGACGGCATTTTGGTTTTCACTGTCGTCGCCGTTGATGTCTGCCCTGCGGACAACGCTACTCTTTGCATAATCCGATTCCGTTTTGGTTTCCCGGCGGCCGATGACGATATACCCCGACGAAATGCCGGCAATAAATCGGCTGAGAAAATACAAACTCCGACGGTAGCCATGTAGAAGTAACGTAGAACTACCCTCTCTATATTATATTTGTTGTGAGTTGCAATATTGGACTTGTAAGATTTGAATGGTCCTTAGAGGCTGGAGCTTTAGTTTTTCTTACAGAAACCAATGACGCTTTGCTCCAAGCTGTATCACAACGGGCCTTGGTCTCTTTTGTATTCTTCTCGGCGAGTATATACTTATTTTAGAGAGAGAGAGAGAGAGAGAGAGAGACTGGGACGATATTATTTTATTAGGGCACTATTATTATACAGTGAGATCGTTGTCATGGTCTATGTATTATATATTTGTTGAGGGTAAAAAAAAAATTATTTTATTTTATTAATTAAATAATATTATTTTTTATTAATTATTTTATTTTATTAATTAAATAATTTTATCGTAATATTAATATTAACTTCGTAAAATTATTTTATTTAATTCCTCTCTCTTGTGCTCTCTCGTTAATCAGGGAAATATCTAATATCTTTGCATTCTGGTAAAATCCTGAATGTTTTGTCTTACAGTAGAGGTTTTATGACGTGAACAATTATACACAAATCGGATTAGCTGGTGGGTTCTTTGAATTCATGGAGATGACTGATTCAGGACCCAACACTTCCAATAAGTTTTCCGTTGGCATCTTCTGTCAAATGAAATGACTATCAATTTCTATGGTTTTTGTCTTACCAATCAACAAAAATGACGAATCCCACTAAACATTTCCGTCTTATTCGGCTCATTATGTAGAAAAATCAAAGCTCAAATGTTGGAACTTGGGATGTAAAGCCACCCTTGATTATAGTGACCAAATCAACACCATCTTCCTGCCCCACACACATGAAACCTTGTACTTTAAAACAAGAGACAAGACTAATTAAATTAATGTTTGTGTCGCAGCAGAATGAGTAATGAAATTTTAGGACATAAGAAGAGGAGGGGTAGAGAGAGAGAGAGATCATCCTACCAACAAGAGAAAATGACCATTTTCATCAAATCTGCGGGTCTCACATTTGCACAGAGCACGGGAAAGTCTTTTGACCTTCCTCCTGACACGGGAGCAATTGATCTCTTCCACTACAAAGATAAATAATGAACTCATCAACACGTTATTCTGAAACAATGTTCTTTATGCCAAGAAATGTTCCTTTCGAATTGAACATAAACCTCTGATGATTTATGATCATTCAGGCTTACAGATTTTTGGCATTACTTGTTTGTGCTAACCAATTCATCATCCGCAAATATGTTAGATGAGCAGGTGTAGAATTTCTATTATCAGCACTTGAATGATACATACACTAACTGGTCTAGTAATTCCTAATCATTACTGAAATTTAACTGGATTGTACCAAAGATTCAGTGCCTGCAGAGTATTAGCGTTTCAGCTTTTACAACATGGAGACGGGCATTGGCATATGCAGAAGCTGACTTAAGCAACTCTAGCTTCCAGAGTTGTATTTCCTTGGGTAAGATATCGGCCGGAACCTGCCTAGCCATGGTGAGGCATATTCTATTAACAAAAAAAAAAAAGACATAGCATTATTAATTACAACATATATATCGACAGAAAAATATCTCTTTGTTGCTTCATTTTTGCCACGTTAGTATATAGTTGAACCTTACTAGGAGGTAAGATGACATTGCAATAAGATCCCATGATAGCTCTGGAACTGTGGGTTGCAGGGTGAATCCTTTGACCACATTATCCATTGCCATCCTTTTTTGGTGGTAAATAAAAAAAATTAAAATAAATTTTAATTTAAATTTTATAATAAAAATTTATTAAATTTATTTTTTTATTTATTGTTAATAAATTAATTTTTATTTATATTAATTTAATGATTCTATTATATTACTTATATTAATATGATAAGAACGTTGTATATAATATTTTCGTTTTATTTTTTCTTGCGGAAGTCATTGACTCTTTTCTCCATAAATATATTCTCTCAATGAGTATTTATTTCTTTTTAATGTGTTCAGAGATTTTCTTGTTCTTATTCGTAATTAAATTTATTTTTTATTTATTATTAATAAATTAATCTTTATTTATATTAATTTAATGATTCTATTGTATTACTTGTGTTAATATGATAAGAACGGGAAGATTCTCTCGAACTGTTGGTTGCAGCGAGAATCCTTTGACCACATTATCCATTGCCGTCCTTTTTTAATGGTAAATAAAATAATTAAAATAAATTTTATTTTTAATTAATATTATAATAAAAATTTATTAAATTTATTTTTTTATTTATTAATAATAAATTAATTTTTATTTATATTAATTTAATAATTCTATCGTATCACTTATATTAATATGATAAGAACGTTCTATAAAACACTTTCGTTTTATTTGTTCTTGGGGAAGTCATTGACTCTTTTCTCCGTAATTATATTCTTCTCAATGGGTATTTATTTCTTCTTAATGTGCTCAGAGATTTTCTTATTCTCTCTCGTTAATCAGAGAAACATTCTCCTTTTTTTTATTTTAGTAAAATCTTGAATGTTTCATCTTACAGTAGAGGTTAGATGACAGTGAACAATTCTACACAAATCGGAGTACCTGATAGGTTCTTTGAATTTATGGAGATGATCACTGATTCACGACCCAACACTTCCAATAAATTTTCCGTCGGCATCTTTTTCTCAAATGAAATTACTATTGATTTCTGTTGTTTCCTCTTAGCAATCAAAGCAAAAATGACAAATCCTACCAAACATTTCTGTCTCCTTCGACTCATTATGTAGAAAAATCAAAGCTCAAATGTTGGAACTTGGGATGTAAAACCATGCGTAGCCTGGTAAATTAGGCGAGCCAATATATTCCTGTAAGGATCATTCTCTCTTTTCTCCTTTAAATAAGCAATGTTCTTATCAACCTCAGACTGGATTTGTAAATACAATTCGTGTGCCTTCCTTTTATCTCTTAGCTCCAGCTTCCTCCCTTCAAGACATAATTATTAAAAACTTTTAGTAGAATATTTGACTTTTACTGGAAATGATTACGGAAGAATAAAATGGACGATAGTAATTATCCCTCAAATGATTAAGACAAAGGCCTTCCGGTGATCTTACCTTTTGTTTCAATCGGCTTCCCAAAGTAAAAATAAAATCTGCCAGGAATTTTCGGTATGAAATATGGAAAGTGCACTGGCTGGTTTGCCACCTCGCCTTTTGCGTCACCCCTGCAATTGGCAGCAGGAAACGTTAAAGAAAGAAACATAAATCACAAGGAAATAGACAGAAATGAGGAATATTAGCCGTATGGGTGTATATATTGCGGAGAGAGAAAGAAACTCTGGAAGAAGTCAACTAAGGAAATATGCTCAGGATACCTCAGCTTGACAATGTCTAATTTTGCCCATTCTTCTATTTGAGACTTGAAGAAAGGAATCTTCATTTGGTCATCGTAATCAAGAACTATCTGCAAATTAATGAAAATGCAATTAAACATATCCATTAATGGATATATAACTATTGCACGCTGCAAAAACTCCAGCCTTCATGGCAACAGCAACAATACTTTGCAAGGACAACGTGCCATCAAAATATACTCATCAACAGAATCCATAAAAGTGTTTCTGATGATCCTAACTAATAGACAAACTACATGGTATAAAATAGAGACTAGTGAAGAGATAAAAGAAGTCTTGAAGCTTAATTACTTGAGTGATATCGTCTTCTCCAACAGCACCAAAAGGGATAATTTTAGCTCCAAATTTAGCTGCCATCCTGACAAATTCGGAATTTTTTGGCCAGAATAACTTGTATTCTTCACCCTAGTAAGGAAAGTAAGCTGAGTTATTGTAATTCAGCTTAACTGCTTCTCAAGCATTTTATGCGGGCCCACGAAATACACACAAAAATGGACATGCTCAGGCACACTGTTAGCTATGCTTCTACTAGAAATAATTGATAAATTAAGCATAACTGAGACAAGAGTTGCAACCAAAATGAAACCTGTTAACTTTACATCATAGGTAAGTGCATTTCCTTAAGAAATTAAAATCAGATGTATAAATATGAGAAAAATCAGAAAGATGTGTTGTCAGAGAAGAGCCTGCTGCATTATAAACCATGGTTTATCATTAACTCATTTGGAGATTCTTTAAGTCATATGTTTGGGTGCTGATGTAAAATCACATGCAATCATTTCAATTGGTGAATAAATTTTAGCTGCAATGAACGTTGAGCTGATTTATCAAGTAACTGTTAAAAGATGTACCTTTCGATGCAGAGCTTCTCGCGTTCCTCCTGGATATAGCAGGACATGAGACTTCGAAGACATGAGTTTATAGAAATTGATTGCCGAGACAGGAACGGCGCCCGTCATTCTAAACATATCATATGGTCCAATGTCGGGTAATCCTCCATCTTTTGATCTAAAGAACATCATTGGATGTGCTAAGCCTCGAAGAGTAATATTTCTTTCCTTCATGAATTCTGGTACCAACGAGTACACTTCAAGTCCTAACAAGTTGTGATATCCGACTAACAACACTGGTCCCTCGGAAGGAATTCCAGAAAGATCCCTCACAATCTTCCCATCCTCTAAAGTTGATTGCATCACAGGGCTAGTAAGAGCACTGATCCATCTGGCAGCAACATATTCACAAAATCTCAAATAATCAGCGGTCTGTTTTTCTTAAATATTATCATACGACTCGTATGTATGCTATAACGGACTTGCTTATGCTTAAATATTAGCCATCATAGAACTGAAAGCACATTTTGCTTCTGTAAGTGTTCATTCTAAATTACCATTAATTACCTGCTAGCTTCATATACTTTATTGAATTCAGTAGTCGTTGGCGGCATGAAATCTAAAACGTAGTCCACACTTCTTCCACGGCGATAGTAACTAGCACCCTTGATTATGGTTACCAAATCAACACCATCTTCCTGCCCCACACACATGAAGTCTAATACTATTAAAGCAAGAGATAGGACTAATTAAATTCATGTTTGTGTCACAGCAGCATGAGAAATAAAATTTTAGAAAACAAGAAGGGGGAGGGAGAGAGGGAGATCATCCTACCAACAAGAGAAAATGACCATTTTCATCGAATCTACGGGTGTCACATTTGGACAGAGCACAGGAAAGTCTTTCACCTTCCACCTGACTCGGGAACAATTGATCTCTTCCACTATAAAGATAAAGAGCGAACTCATCAACACATTATTCTGAAGCAATGTTCTTTATGGCAAGAAATGTTCCTTTTGTATTGATCATAAAACTCCAGTGATGATCTTTCAGGCTTACAGATTATTTGCATGCTTCTTAGTTGAGCCGGAGTAGAATTTCTATTATCAGTGCTTGAATAATACATACACTAAGTGATCTAATAATTTCTAGTCATTACTGAAAATAACTGGGTTGTACCAAGGAGTAAGCACCTGCAGAGTATTAGCGTTTCAGCTTTTACAGCGTGGAGACGGGCATTGGCATATGCAGAAGCTGACTTAAGCAACTCTAGCTTCCATAGGAGTGTTTCCTTGGGTAAGATATCCGCCAGAACCTGTCAATGAACTCATCAATTAATTACACGATGCCAAAACAATCTTCTCCCTTAATAATAAGCTAGCTACGATGGTAAGGCATATTGCATAAAAAATGCATAGCATTATTAATCACAACATATATATCCACTTTTGCCACATTATTATAGAGTTGAACCTTACGGGGAGGTAAGATGACATTGCAATAAGATCCTGTGATAGCTCTTGAATTGTTGGTTGCAGCGAGAGTACTTTGACCATATTATCCATTGCCATCTTCAAAGGATCACCTAAAATTATGTAGTACAATTGCTAGTTTGAGTTGAGAAAAATAATTTGAGGGCACAAAATCTAATTTTGGCCATAATTAAAAATAATCAAAAGAGATCAACCACAATCAGTGTCCAGAGGCAATTTCAGTCAGAGAGTGGAAATAACATTACAATTCCAAGCTCTTCCTTTAGAAAGAACCTAAACTGAGCCCCCTTTCCCTTTGCATTGATATAGTCAAAGCATTTATTCTCAACTAGAGATACCAATCAACCTCGTTTGTTTTTCAATGGTTGGTTCAACAGATCAATGTTGAACAATCTAATTTTATGTATGAAACTAAAAACTCTTAAGATTTAAACAAAATTTTATCCTCAAACCCAAGCATCCTATTATGAAGACTCCTCAAATCAAAAGTCCAATTGATCCTGGATTCAATTAGAATGTTGCTAATTCCTAATGTCTCCGAGTAAAATCCAATAGATACTTCAACTAAAATAAACAGCGAGGACAGAATATGAAAATACGGGGAAGAATGAAAAGCAAACCTGTCATTAATCCCAATACATTAGACAAGATAAGAGTTAGTTGGTCTGGCATCAGCTCCAGTAAGGGTATTGTGGTTTGCAGCACTGACTTGCTAAAAGATGTAGCTGAAAATAAAGACATACTAATATTGAGTTACTATATTAATATTGAGTTACTCGAGTAATTGACAAAGCTATCAGTCCATAGTTTACGTGAAAGTAGAAACTTCTTACCCGGGTTAACCAAAATCAGCACAAGATTGATGTCAGGATTACGGGCTGCGGCAGCTAGTGCAAGACAAGCTCCAAGTGATTCTCCAACAAGATATATGGGTCTATTCGGTGAACGGTAATTCTCTGACCTTACCCTTCTTTCAATCAGCTTCACTAGACCTGTGAAACCATGAAAATATTTTCCTTTCCGAATTTCGTTTGATTCTTAATTAAAATCACTATCGATAGGAGGAAAATAAAAATTTAAAAAAAAAAGGACCTGTAAACGAAGTCCGATCCTTAACTGGAATATGCAAGCAGCACACATCAAATATCCTTCATGGCGGAATTTCATCAAGTCAGATAATAATCAAAGAGGATTAGACTAAGCACTAACTTGCCTAAACTAATAGACACTCACTTCCCGAGTCTTTGATGCTGCCTTATCAGTCCAAGTCCAACACCATCGATCCCTACAAAAATTCATATATATATTACCTTCAAAACTCGTTAAGCACATGTCACGCACAAATTCTTACCAAAACTCTGGAATAAATAACGGGTGTTTTCCGTACAAATGTTAGATAACTCGAGAGAAGACAGTACTGGTGTGAGTAGAATCGGCTTGACTCAAAAACAAGAAAATAAAAAGTTGGTCAATATTGCCTGTGCGTGCAGTATATTGCACATGGGAAAGTCTTAAAAGGCCAGCTACATGGAGAAACATGGTTTAATTCAGTATACCCTCGATATGAAAAGCAGTATATTTTAAAATTAAAAAATATTATTTAATTTTTTGTTTATTAATCACGAGCTTGTATGTGTGTTGCTCAGCTAAATAAACAAACCTACCAGGTAAATAGAGTAGCAGAGGAGAATCTTGAATGTGGGACCTGCAGTCTGACGGAGTGAACCACCGAGGGGGACCGCCGTCTGATCTGATCATGACTTTTGCTTCGTCAAAGTAATCTTTCAAACTCTTACTATTCCGTTCACAGCCCTCTGATTCCTTCACGTTGTTAACTCTCTGTGTCGTCTTAACTTCTTCGATTCTCTCCTTCTCCACAAAACTCCTCGCCGGCGTCGTTTTGATTTTCGCTGTCGTTGCCGTTGATGTCCGCTCCGTAGACACTGCTAGTAGTTTTAAAATCTGATTCCGTTTCTGTTTACCTGATGACGACGTCATGTCCCGACAAAATGCCTGTGATAAATCGGCCGAGAAAATACAAGCACCGACGGTTGCCATGGAGAACAAACTGAGAACTGCGAGCTACTCTCTCTCTCCACTTATGTTTTTGGAGCTCCTGTGATGCTTTTATACATGTTTGTAAGTACGGATTTCGAAGAAATGTTAATTTAATTAGCAAATAAATAAATAAATAAAACGAAGAAATGGATAATGAACAAGAACAAGAAATGAGAGGAGACAAGGTGGAAGGTGTTACTTTATGGAAGGAAATTCGGACAGGAAAGAAAGAGTTGGCAACTTTCGGTTATGGATATCGTTTTCAGGCTGTCGTATTCTAACGTTTTTACCATTTACGGAGGGGGGATTCGGCCATGCCTAATACATATATATGTGTGGATAAAGAAGAAGGAAAGTAATCTAGAGCTAGTCTGAATATGTACATGGTCGTTTGATTTGGCAGCTTCTTATGGCCTGACCCTATCTAGAAAGCTCATTAATTTCTAGAAAACAATACAATGCAAAATAAATATAAAATAAAATTTGGAGCGGTGGGTTACCTTTTTCCAGATGAGCATGCTGGAATATTTTATTCAATTAATTTTCTTAATGATTCGCGTGATGGATTAATCATGAATTATTTGATCTTTATATGACCTATATAGATCGGGACAAATAGGTGGGGACATACAGATGGGCTACATATGTAGCTTGTTCTGAGTGAATGGAATGTTAACAAAATAAAAGTAGTCTAAATATTTAATATATTGAAGCAGAGTTCTGTTCATACCAAAAAGAGAATGGATTTTTCAAAAGAAAAATTATTAATATTTCATGAAAAGAAATGTCAAGATTCTAGATGATTGAGACTGCCGACCTGTGAACCTGGAAAAATAATAACCAAAAAAATAAAAAACCCACTTGAGGGGTTGATAAATTATGAACCCATGCTGCATTGTTATATGATTGTTGTTATTTATTGGCTGTGCTACCACGTTCATCATCAGGCTATTATTATCATAATCCGCACGATGGATAAGATTAAATGGCAGGTTTGGCGGCGGCCTGCATTGGTGAGTAGAAAACATGTGGATTGATTATTGTCTATTGGGATTTTCTCCCAGTTTTATTTTCTTCGAACAAAATATACCATCGAATCAAGTGTCAACACTCTTCAACTATATATTCTTCCTCTCTGTCACACAGCAATGCATCAGCAAACTATGCAATAATTTTCATCTTACGGGGCAGAAAAAGTTCGAATTTCAAAGCTTGGAAGTTCCATCTGTGGAGCCATGTATGGCCTGGTAAATTGGCCGAGGCAAATAGATTCCCGTAAGGATCTTTTTCACTCATTCTCCTTTAAGCAAGCTATGCATTTCTCAACCTCAGACTTTGACAATTTTGTTTATAGAAGCACCATCAACGCTGAATTGAGCAACATTAGACATAAAATACTGTTTGTGCTTTGGTGTATGCGTATAACAAGTGTTAAAATAGTGGGCTAAAATTATACAAGTAATTTCTGTTTAATTGCAGATTTAGCGAAATGGGAATTAGCTAAAAAGACAAACCCCCTGCCAACCAGGCAAGGAGAATCATGAGTGGGGGACCCGCACTCTAAAGGGGACGACGACGACCGTGGTGAGCCGCTGTCTGATTCGATCGTAGCTTTGGCTTGATCAAAGTAATCTTTCAAACTCTTTCTGTTACTTTCACACTCCTCCAAATGTTCTTGAACGTTGTTATCTGTCTCGTCTCGTCTTCTTCACCATTCTTCTTCTCCAGAAAACTCCTCGTCTCGACGACTTTTTGGTTTTCATTGTCGGCGCTGTTGATGTCTGCTCTGCGGACTCCGCTAGTCGCTTCATAATCCGATTTCCTTTTGGTTTCCCGGACGATGACGTCATGTCCCGGAGGCCGAGAAGACATTAATGTTGACTCCTCATGAACTGTGAAAGTACGATTCCGCCGCTTAATTGTCTTTTTTGAACGAGGACTCAAAAAAAAATTTCTTTATCTGATACCTCCCCTCAAATTTATAATAATTTTATTTTATAATAAATTTTATAAAATAATACACTTAACTCCTTTTTACTCTATTTTGATAACAAATTGCTAATTAAAAGATAAATAAATCTAATTTAATCATTCTTATTTAATTTTTAAAATTATTAGGTATACTTTTTAAAATAAATAAAAAATATTTTATTAAAAAATCTTAACCTTTTGTGTATACATATTAATTTTTTAATAAATTAATTTAAAATTATTTATTATTCTATATAACTACATTAAAATATTCTAATTTTTATTATTTAGAATATTTTTATATAATAATAATTGTACTATAAAATTTTAAAAAATTAATATAATTTTATTCTAAATAATATGATAATATATTAATGATATTTATTTTAAGTCAATTAAAATTTTATATTATTAAAAATTTAGAATATAAATTAATATCTAATATAAATAAATTAAAATTTTACTTGTAAAAAATAAATAAATTTAAAATATATTTATGTTTTAATTAATTAATTTATAATCAAAATAATATAAATAAAAAATAAATATTTTTTATAAAATTTATTATAAAATAAAATTATGATAAATTTTAGAAAACTTAGTAGGATAATACTCCTAAAAACACACAGGCAAGCAGTAAGTTAGAAGAATGGAGAGATTAAATAAGAGTTGTAATCTTGGACTTTTGAGATTTGAATGGACAGTTGGAGGCTAGAAGCCAATGACTCTTTGCTCGATAATTATATCACAATAGGCCTTTGTCTCTTGTGCAGCCTTCTCAATGACGATGATTTTCATCTTCTATACTGTTAGATATTTTCTTGTTCTCTCTTGTTAATCAGACAAATATTCTACTTCTTTGCATTCTAATAAAATCCTGAATGTTTGTCTTACACTAAAGGTTTAATGACGTATATCTTATATCTATTATTATTATTACCTTCGTTTACAATAATAAAGGAACTAGGATCGACATGGGCATAAAAGCACTTAAATGACAAGGTCTTCTTCGACTCATTGTGTAGAAAAATCAAAGCTCAAATGTTGGAACCTGGGATGTAAAACCATGGGTGGCCTGGTAAACGAGGCGAGGCAATACATTCCTGTAAGGATCATTCTCTCTTTTCTCCTTCAAATAAGCAATGTATTTCTCAACCTCAGACTGGATTTGCAAATATAATTCGTGCGCCCTCTGATTATCTCTTAGCTCCCGCTCCCTCCCTTCATGCATAATTATTAAGCAGTACCTCAGAAGACTAAAATGGATGATGTTAATTATCCTTAAAATGATTAAGGTAGTGGCTTCCCTGTGATCTTACCTTTTGTCTCAATTGGTTTCCCAAAATAAAAATAATATCTGCCAGGAATTTTCGGTATGAAGTATGGGAAGTGCATTGGCTGGTTCGCCACCTCGCCTTTTGCATCACCCCTGCAATTCACAACGGGAAACGTCAGAAGGAAATAGACAGAAATGAAGGAATATTAGACGTATGGGTGTACATATTGCGCAGAAAGAAACTCTGGCAGAAGTTAACTAGGGAAATATACACAGAATTACCTCAGCTTAACAGTCTGTAATTTTGACAATTCTTCGATTTGAGACTTGAAGAAAGGAATCTTCATTTGGTCATCGTAATCAAGAACTATCTGAAAATTAATGAAAATGCAATTAAACACATCCATTGATATAACATCCGACAATGAAATCAGTTAGTTAGGTCATACACAATTCATGTCAGTAGATGCATGGCTATTGCAGGATGCAAAAGTTCCAGCATTCATGGACAACAATAACAATTCGTTGGAAGGACAACGTGCCATCATAATATAGTCATCGAAAAAATCCATACAAGTCTTTCTGATGATCGTAAGTAATAGACAAACTATGTGCATGTAATAGAGACTAGCGAATAGACAAAAGAAGTCTTTAAGCTTAATTACTTGAGCGATATCATCTTCTCCAACAGCAGCAAAAGGGATAATTTTGGCACCAAATGTAGCTGCCATCCTCACAAATTCGGAAGTTTCTGGCCAGAATAACTTGTATTCTTCACCCTAAAAATGAAAGTATGCAGAGTTATTGCAATTCAGCTTAACTGTTTCTCAAGTATTTTACGTGTGGCCACGCAACACACACCAAAATGCGAATGCTCAAGCAGACGTATATGAAATCTGTTTAACGTTACGCCGTGGATAAGTGCATTTCCTTCATAAATTAAAAGCAGATATATAAATATGAGAAAAATCAGAAAGAAGTATTAGCACAAAAGGAGAATGCTGCAACATCGACCATGGTTTATCATTGACTCATTTGGAGATTCGTTAAGTGATATGTTTTGGGAGAAGAAATATGGAATTCTGCGATGCCATTCCCTTCTTGAGTCCCAAAGTGTTTTATTTCACTCGGCAGCTGATAATGTAAACTTGCATGTAATCATTTCAATTGGTGAATAAATCTTAGATACAATGAACATTGAACTGATTTATCAACCGTTAAAATATATACCTTCCGATGGTTAGCTTCTCGCATTCCTCCTGGATATAGCAGGACATGAGACTTTGAAGACATAAGTTTATAGAAATTGGTTGCTGAGACAGGAACGGCGCCCATTATTCTGAGTATATCATATTGTCCAATGTCGAGTGAGCCTCCATCTTTTGATTTAAAGAACATCATTGGAAGTGCTAAGCCTCGAACATTAATATTTCTTTCCTTCATGAGTTCTGGTATCAAAGAATACACTTCAAATCCTAACAAGTTGTGATATCCAACTAACAACACTGGTCCTTCAGAAGGAATTCCAGAAAGATCCCTCACAATCTTCCCATCCTCTAAAGTTGATAGCATCACGGGGCTAGTAAGACCACTGACCCATCTGGCAACAACATGTTTGTAAATTTACTTGTATTATGTTAATCACAAATCTCAAACAATCAGCAGTCTGTTTTTTCTTAAATATTGTCACAAGACTCGTATGTGTGTTCAATAGACATGCTTGTGCTGAAATATTAACCATGTTATAACAGAAACTACATTTTGCTTCAGCAAGTTTCATGCTAAACTACCATTAATTACCTGATAACTTCATATGCTTTATTGAATTCAGCGGTAGTTGGAGGCATGAAATCTAAAACGTAGTCTACACTTCTTCCACGGCGATAGTAACTAGCTCCCTTGATTATGGTTACCAAATCAACACCATCTTCCTGCCCCAAACACATGAAGTCTAATACTTTTAAAACAAGAGATAAGACTAACTAAAATAATGTTTGTGTCGCAGCAGCATGAGAAATAAAATTCTAGAAAACAAGAAGAGGGAGGGAGAGAGGGAGATCATCCTACCAACAAGAGAAAATGGCCATTTTCATCGAATCTACGGGTGTCACATTTGGACAGAGCACGGGAAAGTCTTTGACCTTCCTCCTGACTGGGGAACAGTTGATCTCTTCCACTACAAAGATAAAGAGCGAACTAATCAACACATTATTCTGAAACAATGTTCTTTTTGTGTTGATCATAAACCTCTAATGATGATCTTTCAGGCTTAAAGATTGTTAGTTGAGCCCGAGTCGAATTTCTATTATGAACACTTGAATAATACATACACTAAGTGATCTAATAATATCTAATCATTACTGAAAATAACTGGGTTGTACCAAAGAGTTAGCACCTGCAGAGTATTAGCGTTTCAGCCTTTACAACATGGAGACGGGCATTGGCATATGCAGAAGCTGTCTTAAGCAACTCTAGCTTCCAGAGGAGTGTTTCCTTGGGTAAGATATCGGCCAGAACCTGTCAATGAAATCATCAATTAATTACACGATACCAAAACAATCTTCTCTCTTAATAATAAGCTAGCTACAATGGTAAGGCATATTGCATAAAAAAGAAACATGGCATTATTAATCACAACATATAAATTGACAGAAAAATATCCCTTTGTTGCGTCACTTTTGCCACATTATTATATGGTTGAACATTACTGGGAGGTGAGTAGACATTGCAATAAGATCCTGTGATATCTCTTGAATTGTAGGTTGCAGCGAGAGTACTTTGACCACATTATCCATTGCCATCTTCAAAGGATCACCTAAAATTATGCAGTGCAATTGGGAGTATGAATAGAGAAAAATAATTTGAGGCCACTAATTTTGATTTTGGCCATAATTTAAACAAAAGAGATCTACCACAATCAGTGTCCAGAGGCAATTTCAGTCAGATAAAGTGTAAATAGCATTACAATTCCAAGCTCTTCCTTGAGAAACAACCTAGACTCAGCCCCTTTCCCCTTTGCATTGATATGGTTAAAGCCTTTATTCTCAACTAGAGATATCAACCAACCTCGCTTGTTTTTCAATGGTTGGTTCAACAAATTAATGTTGAACAATCTAATTTTATTTATGAAACTAAAAACTTTTCGAAGGACTCAAACAAACTTTTATCCTTAAACCCGAGCATCCTATTATGAGGACTCCTTAAATCAGAAGTCCAACTGATCCTGTGTTTAATTCGACGGTTGCTAATTCTGAATATCTCCGAGTAAAAACCAATAGATACTTCAACTAAAATAAACAGCAAGGCCAGAACATGAAAGTACGATGAAGAATGAAAAGCAAACCTGTCGTTAAGCCCAATATATTAGACAAGGTAAGAGTTAGTTGGTCTGGCATCAGCTCCAGTAAGGGTATTATGGTTTGCAGCACTGACTTGCTAAAAGATGTAGCTGCAAATAAAGACAACTTAATTGACAAGCCTATCAGTCTATGGTTTACGTGAAAGTAGGAACTTCTTACCTGGGTTAACTAAAATCAGCACAAGATTGATGTCAGGATTACGGGCTGCAACTGCTAGTGCAAGACAAGCTCCCAGTGATTCTCCAACAAGATATATGGGTCTAATCGGTGAACGGTAATTCTCTGACCTTACTCTTCTTTCGATCATCTTTACTAGACCTGAACCATGAAAATAGTTCTTCACATTTCATTTACAAATTTCGTTTAATTATAAATTAAAATATATATAGGAGGAAAAAAAATTAAAAATAAAAACAAATACCTGTAAACGAAGTCCGATCCTTAACTGGAATATGCAAGCAGCACACATCAAATATCCTTCGTCGCCGAAAATAATCAGGTCAGATAATAATAATCGAGTATTATACTAAACTCTAACTGGCTTAAACTAACAGATACTCACTTCCCAAGTCTTTGATGCTGCCTTGTAAGTCCAAGTCCAACACCATCGATCCCTACAAAAATTCATATGTTCAAAACTCAGTAAGCACATGTTACTCACAGATTCTTAGCAAAACTCTGGAAAGAATAACGTGTGTTTTCCCTACGAATGGTAAATAACTCAAGAGAAGACAACACTGGTATGAAGCAGAATTCGCTTCACTCCAAAATAAGAAAATAAAGAGTTGGTCAATATTGTCGTGCATGCATCAAAAAGCCAACGGGAAAGTCTTAAAAACAAACCTACCTGGTAAATAGAGCAGCAGAGGAGAGTCTTGATTGTGGGACCCGCAATCCGACGGAGTGAGCCACCGAGGCGGACCGCCGTCTGATCGGATCATTTCTTTTGATTCATCAAAGTAATCTTTCAAACTCTTACTATTCCGTTCACACTCATCCGATTCTTTCACGTTGTTAACTCTCTGCTTCGTCTCAACTTCTTCGCTACTCTCCTTCTCCACCAAACTCCTCTCCGCCGTCGTTTTGATTTTCGCTGTCGTTGCCGTTGATGTCTTCTCCGTAGACACCGCCAGACGTTTTAAAATGGGATTCCGTTTCGGTTTCCCTGACGGCGACGTCATGTCCTGACAAAATGCCGGCGGTAAATAGGCCGAGAAAATACGAGCACCGACGGCCGCCATCGAGAACAAACTAAGAAGTGCGAAATACTCTCTCCACTTGTGTTTTGGCGCTCTTGTGATGTTGTTATAGATGTTTGTCAGGACAGATTTCGAAGTAATTGTTAACTTACTTAGTAAATAAATAAATTAATTAATTAATTTACAAAACGGAGAAATGAATGATCGATTGATTACATATATGATAGTGAACAAGAACAAGAAGTGAGAAAGGACAGCGTTGCAGGTATTAGTTTATGGAAGGAAATTCGGACAGGAAAGAAAGAGTTCGCAACTTTCAGACATGGTCGTGATGGACTTCGGGTTGTCGTATTCTAATGTTTTTATTATTTATGGGGTGGGGGGATTCGGCCATCCCTGTTTTATATATATATATATATATATATATATATATATGGGGTGGTCTAAAGAAAGGATTAGGAAAGCAATTTAGAGCTCGTCAAAATATGTATATGATGGTTTGATTTGGCAGCTTCTTATGGCCTGAATCTATCTAGGAGGCTCATTAATTTCTAGAAAATAATACAATCCAAAATAAATATAAAATAAAATTGGGAGTGGTGGGTGGGTTATATTTTCTAGATGAGCATGCTGGAAAATTTTCTTCAATTAATTTTCTTAATGATTCAAGTGATGGATTAATTATGAATTATTTTACCTGTAGATGGAGGCATAGAGATGGGGCCGTATATAGAGTTTATTATGCGTGAGTGTAATGCTAATTTAGTGAAGAAATTTAAATATTTAATATATTAGAGCAGTGTTATGTTCATATCAAAAATAGAAGAGATTTTTTTTAAAAAATAGTAATATTTCTTAAAAAGAAATGGCAAGATTCTAGATGATTGAGACTGCCGATCTCTGAACATGGAAAATTGATTTTTTTTTTTTTAAAAAAAAAAAAACCCTCTTGAGTGATTGATTGATTATGAATCAATCCATTGCTGCATTGTTATATGATTGTTGTTATTTAGTGGCTGTGTTACCACGTTCATCATCAGGATATTATTATCAGAACCCGCACCGATGGATTGATTTGATGGCCTGTTTGACCGCCTGCATTGGTAAGTATAAAACATGCGGATTGCATCAATTGATTGTCATAGTATTTTTGGTAAATTTCTGGTACCGCACTATACTTGAAAAAGGCTCAATTTAATGTAATTTTTCCAGCAATCCTGCATAATTGAAAATTTTAAATAAAATAATTTATTATCTAATAATTATATTATATCATATATATATAACACCAAATCAAATACAAATTTTATTTTTTTAATTCATTTTAGTCCAACTCAATTTTGCTGATGTACGAGACCAAAAGGACTTCATCTATTGGTGTCTAAGATCTAGCACATTCACAAGTATACATCCTTGTGCATATTATGCCTATGAGCAAAACCGAGTATAGACCCTTCTCCATGGTTCAAGAGTGAGCAGAAAATTTGCCACGCCGCACATTATTTATTATGCATGCCGAGTATTCTTGTACATTTGATTGAATAACAAGTCTCAAATGTATACAGGGAACCGATACTCTACTCTCAGCACGGCCTATTGACAACGGCTCTGGTTGTTTATCGGGGTTATCATGATTGCTAAATATTAACAGTCTTGTGATCTATCAACTACCTGTTTTATTTTCTTCAAACAAAATCAACCATCTAACCAAGAATCGATACTCTCCAACTCTGTCGCAGAGTGAAGCATCAGCAAACAATGCAATAATTTTTGCCACCGAACGATGAAACCTTCGTTTCCGGAAATTCCTAGAGCTTCTCTGAGAATACAGATGGAACTGGAAGTTAAACTTTGCAGGCCAGAAAAAGTTCAAATTTCAAAGGTTGGAACTTCATCTGTAAAGCCACGTGTAGCCTGGTAAATTAGCCGGGGCAATAGATTCCTGTAAGGATCTTTTTCTCTCTTCTCCTTTAAGTAAGCAATGCATTTCTCAACCTCAGACTTGACTTCTAAATACAAATGATGGCATTTCTTCCTGTCTCTTAATTCTTGTTTCCTTCCTTCAGAACAAAATTGATAATTTAAGTTAGTCAACTTGGATTAAATAAAAATTACAACTATTATTACTTGTGGGCACTAGTTAAATTTAATCGTCCTGAAGTTTGAACCGTGTATATGAAAATTCTTTATCAACTTACTTTATTCAAGCACCATCAACACTGAATTGAGTAACATTAGATACAAAATATGAATCTATGAGTGTAGACCTACAAAACCTGAATGCTGGACACACCCTAGCAGGCTAGTTTAGCGGCTTTTCTGCATAGATAAAATTAATGATTTACAGCAATGTATATGAATTTGTCTTTTTGTTAGGACAGATATTACAAGCCAAGGAACGACAAAAGGCATATGAATGTATGTTGACCCACAATAAAGAAGCATTGAAGAAAACAATATTGTCACAGTCCAGTTGAATTCTTGGCAGGTGAATAGGGTACTTCAGACACTTCATGATTACCGACTAAAACTGGGTTTATCCAGAGATATCTATGGTGAATGCAAAACAATGATTGTTACATGTCTCTATCACGATGCATCTATCACCATAACATCAGTCTTTTGAAAAAGGAGACTAATTCAGGACACAGTTAATTATAAAAGTTGATTTTCCTAACCAGATTCTTGTTAAACGTGTATACGTGAGAGGTTTCGTAGTATGGGTCGTAGCAATGGCCATACCTTCTGTTTCAATTGGTTTCCCAAAATAATAATAAAAGCGGCCTGGAACTTTGGGAAGAATGCCTGGAAGATGAATATCTTGGTTCGTTACCTCGCCACTTGAATCAGTCCTATTATCACAATATCATGAAAAATTCAAAAGAGGCCATGCAAGATGTCATTGTATTGAATAAAGGATAAATGAGAAGGACAAACATATACAGACAGACACAGAGAGCCAAAGTTACTAGAGAATACTCAAACTACCTCAACCTTAGGGTCTCACTTGTTATTTCACCAATGTGAGCCTTAAAGAAAGGAATCTTCATCAGGTCATCATAATCAAAAACTACCTGATAACATTGAATATACAATCAATTATTCATTAGAGACCAGATATTGACTCAAAGTTAGTAGCGAAACAAAATAAGTAGCACAATCAATGCCTGGAATTAATGTTTTTAGGCTTACTTCACCGATATCATCTTCTCCAACAACGCCAAAAGGTAAGATTTTGGCCCCAAATCGAGCTGCCATCCTGACAAACTCAGAGTGTTCTGGCCAGAACAATTTGTATTCTTCACCCTAAAAGCATTAAGAGTTGAGATTAACATTTTAAATTTAAGAAGTATATCTAGAGTTTGATTTGTAAACAAGTGTATAATGCATTAAACAGAAAATAAGAGATAATATCAAACAATACATAAAGCACGGATGCATACATACTCAAACAAAAATTACTCCATACTTCTTGGCCATCATACTCGAGGAAGAATAAAACATGCACGTGAAATTAATCAGCATTGCATATTGGAAAGCAAATTCATATGTTAAAACAGAAAGAAATACAAATTACTATGATAGAAGGGTTGGGATGCACCATATACGTAAAAAGGTTAGAATTGACTAGTTAGAAGATTTTCCATTCATATTTTGGCAAAGAATATAGGCCATCCACAATTTAGTTATCTTCCCTTCTTCCAAAACATGGTATTTAACGAAAACAATAGAAAATTGGGAAGTGCAATGTTGGTACTAGAGCAAATTTACACAATTCTGAATGAACCGAACATCAAAGTAATTTAAGTGCTTCAAAGAACAGATCAAGGTAACAAATTAACTAAGAGATGTTACCTTTCTATGAAGAGCTTCACGCATGCCTCCAGGATAGAGTAGGACGTGAGACTTTGAAGCTAAAAGCTTGTAGAAGTTGGTTGCTGAGACAGGAACTGCACCCATTTTTCTGTAGTTGTCGAATGTTGCTATCTCAGGTAACAATCCATCTCTCAATTTCATAAACATTAGGGGATGTGCCATTCCTCGTAGAAGAATATTTCTTTCAATCATAAATTGGCATACCAGAGGAGTCAATTCTAGTCCTAGTAGCATGTGATAGCTAACATATAAGACAGGTCCCTGAGAAGGAATTCCAGCAAGACCCCTAACAATCTTTCCATCTTCTAAAGTTGAGAGCATGACAGGGCACATGACAGCATAAATCAACCTAGGAGAGTCGTAGTTGCAAGGCAATAAGAAAAAAATAATGCAACTAAAACTCTGATAATCATAACAATGCAGTAATAAGGATGGTTAAGGAAACTATCAAGTTGGCTGTAACCATTTTTGCACCAAAGGCATACAGGTTAACAGGACGTACAACATGTCACAAAGGCCGTCCTCAAATTCCAATAATATAGACATATCTTGGACAGGATGCTGTTATTTAATCATTACAACCTGTAAATATTTGTTTTCTAGTATAGCGGAATACAATTTGTATCTGTAATAGCATAAAAATAATTTGTTTTTGCAAGTACCCAGGCAAGTTAACGTTTACCTGTTTGATTCATATATCGTTTTGAATTCAGAAGGGGTTGGCGGCTTGAAATCTGAAACATAATCGTGGTATTTTCCATGACGATAGAAACTAGCACCCTTGATGATAGTTACCAAATCAATACCATCTTCCTGCCACACATTGGAAGATCTACTATGTGCATCAAAATGCAAACTTAAAGTAACACTTTTTCTGTGAAAATTATACAATAAAATATTCGCACACATACCAAGTTGGCAGAGTTCAAATGCATCATATTATGGCACATAATGAAGCAAAAAGTCTACCATTAAGTACAACAAGTGGTGAGGGACAAATAGAAATAAATTAAAAATGTGTTTTGACTATTAGCCTTCTAATATTTAATTAAAGCTTCCCTGAACACGCACGTCACATGTGAACACACAAAAAATGCACAAGAAGCAAGTAGGAATCCTACCAAGAAGAGAAAATGGCCACTGTCATTAAACCGACGACTCTGACAATTTGGCAGAGCATGACGAAGTCTTTCACCTTCCTCTTTACTCGGCAGAAGCTGATCCCTTCCACTGTAAGGATGATAAACGGTGATTTTGACACATGTTTCTGAAAGAATCACAAACTTAAGCAGAAAAGTGCTACAGTGACGTATTAAAAATATGGAATTCATATACTAATTGTAAAATTTCAATATAAACTTGAGCTATTCATTTCATCTACTGCATGAAATAAAAGTTTGTGGAAGCTCAGAGAACACAGGTGACCTTTGTATTACCTTAAGTTTCAGTGTTAACTCACACATCAGTAACTGCACGAGAATAATGTGACTACAAAATCGTTGAAGCTTAGGCTTCATAGAAGGGACTAGATATCTCCTATAATGGAAGGGAAGATGTTGTGCAATTCATAATTCTTAAATAGTTCATTTCTTTTCATAATTTCAACTCTTTTTGTCCAAATTAGAACCGGGGAAAGTGTTACTACATGACTTGCTGGAGAAAATAACTGTCTCCCTGAACAGCTTATTGACAGTAATCTTGTGCTCCTGTCATGAGAACTGGCTTGAAGAGCTTATAGAACCTTATTTTGTTTGTTTCTCTATTTCACTTTTTTGTTTTGGCTGGGTGTTTATCATGCTTAATTATTTGTTGCACGCCATTTGTGTTTTTAAATCTGGTGTCTTTAGAGTCAAAGATCCACCTGACATTAGTGAAGATAAACTTCATTTATGAAAAGGACTGCAAGAAGAATTATTATCACAAAGCCAAACAGGAGTAGAAATTCTACAATTAGTGTTGGCCAGTAATTATATGCAATATTATTTTTCTTCAGGGGTGACCTTGAGAGGGGGTTTGCTCTGGGTACTTCACCTGTTAGCAAATTTCAACTTTACAGAGAGCCAATTTTTGTCATAAGACCTGTAAAACCAATAACTATTGGAACTGAATAGACCATGCCAAAGAATAAGTACCTGGAAAGTATCAAAGTCTGAGCCTTTACAGCATGCAGGCGTGAATTGGCATATGCAGAAGCTGATTTAAGCATTTCTAGCTTCCACATAAGCGTTCCTTTAGGTAAGACATCAGCAAGAACCTGTTACTTAAGCTATCAATTCATTTAGATGAAATTGACAGTGCCTCAGGAAAAAAAATATAGAGGAGCATCAACATGAAAGAATGAAAAATCAACAGAAGAAAATCATCTCTATAATCAGACTTATAGCACACCTTTTTCATTCTCCTTTTATATCCAATAAGATATATTGTTCTACCATATAACAATAAAACAGAGTAAATTGCAACAAGTTATATATATCTGAGGCATAACCAAAAGCTGGTAGATAACATAGTCCTGAAAACATTAACTGAAAATATTTCTCATAATTCTTCTCAAATAAATGTGACTATTCTTTTAATTCCAAAGGCACAATTGTATTCAGAGAGCAGCTATTCATTTTCTTTCTTGAGTTGGGACTTACAGAGAGGTAAGATGACATGGTAACAAGATCCTGTGACAGCTCTCCAACTTTCTGCTGCAGAGAAAGTCCTTTCACCAGATTATCTGCTGCCATCCTCAAAGGATCACCTATGTGCATATACTATAATCACTGGGATCACTTCAAACACAATATTATGAGAATAGTGCATATGGTAGAAACTTATGTGCAGTGATTTTGACCATGATTGGGAATAACGAAAAGAGATATACTAGAATGAGTTCCTAGTACCAATAAGAAAAAATCATTCTAATTCCTAATTCGAGGATTTTTTTTTTCCTCTCCTCTCTTGAAGCAACATCCTTGCTAGCTCTCCAATCTTTGAGAGATAGAAGCACCAGAACCTTTAGTGTTTCTCCTCCCACCCAGGCTAAAGAGGTGACTTAAAGCACAAAACATATATATATATATATCCCTTTCATCGTAATAGCGAAGCACAAATAACACAAAGCCATCATAATCATCTGAAAATACATTGATTACCTCAGAGTCTATAGAAAATCATATCTACTGATTAGCAAATAATAATTAAAAAAAAAATCCATGACACAGTATAGCACTCTGCCATACAGTCATAGAAACTGTCTGTGGCAATCACATTCTGCTTCCTGACAGAATAAGAGCCTTTTTATTTTGCATTCACATATTAAGCACCTAATATAAATTATTAGTGTACCTTTCAACTGACTATCCCTCAACTACAACCTAAATTTGCAACTAAAACATGAAAGGCATTATTATCATAAAAAGATGAGCAGGTCTAATTTTCCAAAAGTACAAGAATTCTACAAAATATTCCCAATCACGGCACTAAGCAATTTGGATATGGCTCCCAGATGCAACGATCTACATCCATCTCCATTAAAAAGAAGTTGATTTATAGGATGCAAATATTCTTTTCTTGAACATTTCATACAGGTATTATCTTTCCATTTATAAGATTAACTAGAGACATTATTACCTTCAAGTGAACAAATAAGTGGCTGTAAAACCAGAAAAGGAAATCTGAGGAACAGAAAAAGCAAACCTTCCATTAACCTCAGCATATACGGAAGGCCAAGAAGGACTTGATTAGGCATGAGCTCCAATAAAGGCATTAGAGGTTGCAGTTGTGACTTGCTAAAAGATGTAGCTGAAAAAAGAAAATCAATTAGACACCATATGGTAAGAAACAGTATTCATCACATAAACACATTGTCTAATGTCTAAGTTTTACTATCAATCCATGCAACCTGTGATATATATCACTTAGATTAATAAAAATGACAAAATCACTACTACTGTAATGTTAAATGTGATTGATGAGGAAGTAACTTCTTACCCGGGTTGGCCAAAATCAGTACAAGATCAATATCAGCATTCTGAGCTGCTACAGCAAGCGCAAGGCATGCTCCAACAGACTCTCCAACAAGATATATGGGCCTGTTTCGCAAACGATTATTCTCTGACCTAACAGTTCTTTCAACCAGCTTCACTAGGCCTGAACCATAAGAAATTGAGAAGAAAAAGTATTGAGTAAATGGAAATTCATCTTATTCTCTTTGCATTTGTATCATCAAGTTATGGAATAACAATTATCATGCACTAAAGAAGTGAGAAAGGATAAGATAAAAGACCTGCAAATGATGTTCGATCCTTAACTGGAATATGCAAGCACCATATGTCAAAAATCCTTCAGTCATGGGAAAAAACAAATAAGATTATCATTCATATACGAACAATTATTGGTAATGGTGGTAAAAAGTATTAAAACCTTTAATAGGTACTCTATACTTACTCTCCAAGTCTTTGATGCTGCATTATAAGTCCAAGACCAACGCCATCAATCCCTAGGCATACAAAATTTTAGTGAACATCAGAATCTTTTTCCATGTAAAAACAAAGATAAATAAACTTTCCATAAAGGCTGCTGCCTGCGCAAGACTCTACGTCACGATAACTAAACTTTTTACTCATTTATGTCAATGAAGCGAATCGTCATTTCGTGATGAGCTTAATCCAAAATTTACTTAGCTAAAACGCGGAAAAAGTCAATATAAGTGAGTCGTTTTGATTACTTTCCAGAAAGGTTGCTGCCTGCCCGCCAGATAAAAAGACTTTTTTTTTTTGTCTCTTTTAAATTTAAAAACAAAATGAAATAGTAAAACGAAGCAGAGAGAGAGAAGAAGCAACCAGGTAAATAGAGAAGGAGAGGAGATTCGGGAGAGTGGGCCGCGCACTCTAACGGAGAGAACCACCGAGGCGGACCACCGTCCGAAGGGATCATATCTTTGGCCTCATCAAAGTAATCTTTCAAACTCTTTCTGTCACGTTCACTCTCCTCCTCCTCCGGATATTCTTCCACGTCAAGTACTCTCTTCAACGTCTGAACACCTTCTTTACTAATCTTCTTCCGCTCCTCCACAAAGTTCCTCCTCGACGCCATTTTGGTCATCTCTGCCGGCGTTAAGTTTGATGTCTGTTCCGTTGACACAGCCAGTCGCTTAAAAACCGGATTCCGCTTCGGCTCCCCCGACGACGACGCTGTGTATCGACAACATACCGGCGACAAATTACAATATCCGATCATCGCCATCGACAACTGAGGAGTTGTGAGTAGTGGCGCTCTACGAAGGAAATCTGTACAGATTTGATTAGTAATAGATTATACAATATAAAAATAATCAATAATTGAGAGAGACAACTAATATTATTTAATATTCCACGACAACATCAACAAGAAGCGAGAGACAGACGGTGCGTGATGGGCTGCGCGTTGCTGGCATTAACTGACAGAACAGACAAGGCAAGGGAAACGTTATGATTGATGTCAGTGTTTGTTTGTTCCCCCGTAGAATTAGAATACCAATAGTGGCTACTGGTACTGATGATTTTTCTACCTTCAAGTAAAGCCATTAACGTATCATGGACTAGGTGATGAGACAATGATGACTGGTGATCGTCTGATTGAATATGAAAGTGTAATTATGACTTATTGATAGGTACAAAGAAACTTTGCAGTCCGTCATGAATTGATGGGTGGGGCCAGAAAGTTGATTTCTACCGTCAACATTTTATTTCCTCTATCGAATAAAATCTTCTAGAAGATTGGGTGGTGGAGGGAACCAACTGATCGTTTGAGTGAGCCCAGTGGGCTTCTTACGTAAGCGTTTAATTTAAGCAAGCAGTCAAATTAAAACTGAAAGTTTTATTTTAAAAAGGTTAAATTAATTATAAATATAATATTGATCGTTTTAAAAATATTAATTAATTACCTTCCGATGAAGAGCCTCGCGTAGACCACCTGGATGGATACTAGACTTTGAGTTTGACTGCTGAGACAGGAACTCAACCAAACAGTCCAGTTCTGTCAAATGGCCATAAATCAAGTAATCTTCCTCTTAGTTTGGTATACCAAACTGTGCGTGCCATGCCTCGCAAAATAGTTTTTTTGTTCATAAACAATTGACAGACCAGGGGGATTAATTCAAATCCTATTAACACGTGACAGCCAACAATCAGGACAGGTCCTTCTAAGGGAATTCCTCCAAGGCCCCGCACAATCTTCCCATCATCTAAAGTAGAGAGTGTCACGGGGCTAATAGTTTGCTCAATCCGTCTGGAAAATGAGATAATCATATACAAAATGAAATTCCCTTATAAGACACAATTCATAGAAAATCTCCTCAACAAAGATGGGGAAAACTTCCAGGTCTGAACAGAGCACTGTCTACTAAGGGCTGGCTTACCGATCAATGCGATACACAACATGGCATAAAGTCCATCCATCTTGTAATAACATTATTCCCACCTAGTTCCTCAAGAAAGAAAAGATTTATGTACCCTTGGTTTAGGATAATAAAACTTCCAACCGAAAAAAATTTACAAATATGTCTTAAGAGATCAGGCATTACAGGTAGTCTCTTTCTGAACATGAACTGACATGTCCCAAAGTCACATATAATGCTAAGCAGCTGATAAACTGGCTTGGAATCAAACCTTTTATCGATATTATTACCACAACAAAGTTAAACTATATTTGTCAGTTTTTAGCAGAACATTACCTACCTCAATTGTACATGTGACTTGGCACATAATATGAAACAAAGTTAAGGTCCTCTCCACGATAGAAATATGAACCCTTCATGATACTCAATAAATCAACGCTGTCTTCCTGCCATTGATGAGAGTATAAAATGTACAAACCCATAGTTCAACACCAGGTCCACTCAAAATCCATGTACATGAAAGATGGCAGAACCTTAAGTATGATTAACAATATTACAAAAGTATAAACAAGAAAACTCGCAAAGTCACAAAAGCTTTCTAATAATTCTCTATTTGGTATAATAAAAGACATGTTCGCATTGTTTGCTAACAAAAATTTTCCAACTTTCCCCTTCATTTTTACGGCTAGACAATTGTTCGAATTGTTTGGTGTTAACCTTAGCTCAACTTATATGATGTTGAAGTAATAGCTTCTCACTTTGTTCCTAGTTTCAATAAGGCTTGAGGACTTTGCATCATGATTAAACTGTCAAAATACTCGGGTCACAGCCCAAAAGAGTCTCACTCATTAGCTTGTCACCAAAATACAGAGTGGTCATTTTAAGAAAAAGAATTGTTTGAGAAGTGCTAACTGCTGAGGTTGAAGTCAACAAGAGAGTATTCAGAAAAGGATTATCAAAAAGGTTATAACTCCACATTAGAAGATGTGGAGTTGATTGCACTATGGAGAATATAATCGTCTTCATCTGTGCTTTCTCTGAAAAGAAATCACTACTTCCATATGAAAGAACTAAGTTACAGACTCATTTGTTTCACACTGTAGATAGATCATCGTGAAATTGCACTGAATTCAAATAAATTAATTTCCTCCTTCAATCCATAACACCAGTTTAGAAGCCAAGACATGCTTTCATTATTGACATTATCAGAACGAGAAGGGGAGATTTGCATATTCAAAACTCTGATTCTATGTAGCAAACAAAGTTTAAAATAAATCCTACACACTCTGTCGCACATAATAAACACTAACTACGCAATGGCAAAGGATAAGAATACCTGCAAATTACGTTCAATCCTTGACTGGAATATACAAGCAGCATCTATCAAAAATCCTTCATCAATAAAAAAATCCATAAATTAGGCAGACATAAGTAGTGATACATAGTGAATCATTGATGGGGTATTTCAAGTTGGCTTCAATTCTTGGTCATTACTTACTTTCCGAGTGTGTGATGATGCCCAACTAATCCAAGCCCTACTCCGTCCACCCCTTCAAAATTAAAAAATAAATAAGATTACGAATAATATTTGCATACAGAGCTTGAAAGCTATGGTAAACCGTTGAAAGAAGAAAATAATCCTGCAACCGGTAAATTCTAAATTTGCAAAAGAAACAAAAGAGAACGACATGTTGTTTGACCATAATTGAGGCATAATAACAACAACGACCCTTTTCTTTTTCAAATGGGAGACAGAACTGGAGATTCTATGACAGTGAAACAAACAAATAGAGCTAGCCTAACCAGGTAAAAGGAGGAGGAGAGGAGAACCGGGAGAGCGGGACCCGCACTCCAAGATAGAGAACCAACGAGATGATTTCATCATAACCTTCGACTCCTCAAAGTAATCCTTCAATCCCTTTCTCCTACCTTCTACATTCTTCTCCCCGGACCTTTCATATTCCGCAAAATTCGCCGTCGTTTACACCGCCACACGTCTCCGACTCTGCCCAAAAACCCGCAACAAACCGTCCGCGAAGTAGCAAGCTCCGGTTGCTGCAATAGAAGTTGTTCTGATACATTTACAACAACATGAAAGAATTTGTCAAGAGAAATGGCGCTTGGAGTTTTGATAACGAGAAACTAACGAAAAAACAGCACGTAAAAAACGTGAACGACAAAACGACTCCATTGGCTGCAGAATAAAGTGAGGATTGATGAGTATTGAATTCAGTTAATTCGCAGAATGGTGGAACTGAGTAGGGACGTCAGCTCAGAAGACGACTGGCAGCCGCGGCAGGACCAGGCCAGCAGGTTTTGATTTGCAAGCGTGTTTGGACGCAAGTGTAGACTAATCTTTGTTAGGGTGAATCTGTTCCCGCCCCGTCCATGTTTTTTCTGGTCGTGCTTATCCAAAATCCAAACAATCAAAAGAATAATAGTAAATATACAAACTATTATATAATAATTTTTTTTTCAAATTAACGTGTTAAAAATTTATAATTAAATATTTCATATAAATTAACATATTAAAATTATATTATTTTATTTACTCGTATAATTATGATATAATATTATAGTATAATTTATATAAATAAATTTGTATAATAAATAATATTTTTACAATTATTATGTTGAAAATGGAAAATTTTTAAAATTTTTTATATTTAAAGCATATATAGAACATGGGTTATATTGTAATTCAACAAAAAGTATTATAAATAAAAATAACAAAAGAGTAATACCGGCTCATTTGTCACTACTAATTATAGATTTTATTTAATTAAGTCTTGAAGATGACCAACAATTTATCGTTGACCTATAAAACTTAATTCATTTATTTTTGTGTTGTATTTGATTATACTTAATTTTTAAAAAATTGATTGGACTTCACTTGTAGAGTCATTAAATTGGTATTGTATTATATCATATTATGTAATGTAATTTTTTATTTTCTAAAATTTTAAATATATATTTTTAAAAATATTAAAATATCACTATATTTGTTTTTTACATAACTACTATTATTATATTTAATTTTTATATTATTTTAAAATATTTTAATGACACTGCCATTATTCCATCGGAAAAAAAAGTATTAGACAAAAATATTCTATCATATTACATTAGTATTATTAATATAATAGGATTATTCAATAACATTATCTCAAAATTGTTGATATAATGAGACTATTCAATCAATAAAATATAAAAAATATATTTATTAGTAATGAATAAAAAATTAATATAAAATATCACTATTTAATTAATATAATAAAAAAATTTTATGAAATTTTTAATAATCTTTTTAATCGTCTTTAATAAATTTATTTTTCTCACTTTATTAATTATACAGTCCTACAATAATAAAAATATTGATGTGATAGATTCATCCCACAAAAAAATTTCTCCTACCAAAAAATTTTAGTACAATTATTGTCCGACTGAATATCAAATGATAAAGTACATGTTCCATTATCATATATATAACTCATATTTTATTTTTAATTTAAGTGAATATTGAGATGTAATATATTTAATAATAAATAATTTAAATTATATTTTATTCTTAATTTATATAATAAAATATAAAATTAATTTATAAATTTTATTAAAATATAATTTTATTATTAACAGTTAATCATAAAAAAAAAGGCTAATATAAGATTATAATATTAATAAATTATTACATTGGATAATATTTTAAAATATGACATCATTAAAACACCCATCATTCTATGAATCCTAATAATTTGATTATTGTTGATGTTCTCGATGCCTAAATCCTAATTAAGGGGAGATTGGAATATAAGTTTATTAGATTGCAATGAAAATTGGGTAGCGTTAATGTCATAGTTAATGCAATAATTATGTATGTTAATATATTCGTGAACGGCAGGATATTTGCAATCAAGAATACGACATAGGTCCTACCGTTTTGATTACTTTGAAAGGCCGACAAAATTTATTAAATAATTCCGATCAAATTACAAGATTGCGTTAAATTGAAGAGTAATTTTGTGTGTGATCCATATTGTTTCCGTCCTTTTCTGTCTTCTCAAAATTAGATTTCCTCCTCCCTTTTGGGTTTTATTAAAATAAAGAATTTTAGGTGGAATTCATTTTAATAATTATAATTTAACTAATTTAATAAATTATTTCATTAATAAAATAAAAAATTATTTATTAATAATAAATTAATAAATATACTTTTTTTATCGCAACGGTTAAATATAAAACTCTTCTTAATTTTTTTATTCGTTATTAATAAATAAATTTTTATTATTTTTATTATAATTATGTAAATATAATAAAATTATTATATTTAAAATTTTTTCAATAGAAGAAACACCGATAAAATGTCTTGAAAAAAAAGTTCGGAGCCCGAAAACAAAACCTGTAAGAAGTTGTATTCCATTCATAATAAGAAAATATTTAGAGCCTATAAATCTTAGCAGAAGTGACTCGACCCCAGAAAAGTTACGAAGGTGAAAATCTAGCATCAGGTGTCAACGCACGTAAACTTCTTCCTCTTATTTAGTAACGTGATTCCTGTCCTGCTCATCCCATCAACTAGTCTTTTCCTGTTCTCCCTGTAGTGTTTTCTTCACACAGAAAGAGTTTCCAATGGCATCACAGACAACAGCTGCCAAACGTTCTTGCAGTTCCCAGCCGCGGGAAAGTTTCTTCATGGCTCAGATCATGGTCAGAATTTTAGCCTTTGCTTTCTCATTGGCTGCAATCTGTGTTATTGTCACCAGCACACAAATTGTTGTAGCGTTTGGAATCGAGTTCGCTGCCCGTTACAGCGACTCATCTGCATTGAGGTGCTAATCTTTCTTCTCTTCTTTAAATAAATAAACACTTGTTTTGACCTTAATTATGTTATTAGACGGCTAAATCCTAATTTTCTCACTGGTTTCTGTTGCAGGTTCTTGCTTGGAGTGGACGTAGTATCGTGTATTTTGTCTGTTCTTTCGCTGATCTTTGTTTGCATTCTTAGCCGTTCAGGATCGCACCTCGGGAAATATTTTCTGCTGTTTTTGCATGACATGGTAAGACGTGTTTGATTTGTATTAATTGGCAACAGAATTCAATATCATAACGTATGAAAACTGTTTTACAACAGGTGACAATGGTGTTGCTGATATCTGGATGTGCAGCGGCGACTGCAATTGGGTTTGTGGGTAAGTATGGAGAACTGAGTGTGGGCTGGACGGCTGTTTGCCCTTCCGTGCCAAAATTTTGCAACAGATCCATGATTTCTCTTGTGTTGTCTTACTTGGCTTTCTTCTCCTACTTGGGACTTACGATCATGTCTGCCAACAAGCTCATGTCTCGAGCTATTGAATGAATTTTCAGCAGGACGGGAAGCATCAAAACTAGCTACTACTGTGTTAGAGCTTATGGTAGTTTAGGACAGTTGTCTAATGAAGTGCTTTTTTTTTTTTTTTTTTCAATTTTCTAGATTCTGTCAGAGATTTTCAGACATACATATCAATAATAGTTGCTTCTTATTACAGCAGGTCAATTTTTAATCGTCAATTCATATGAATAAGCATCAAGAAAATATCAAAAGTTATAAAAAAAGAAAACCCAAATGTCCAAATTAAGTAGATTTCGGTGTAAGCAAGTTTAAATCAAGAGAAATTGAGCAGAATTTGCAAACAAGAGATACTTTGGGTGTTAAGCATTCAAGGGATTTATAGTAAATTTCTACATCACCAGTGATACATAATTGCAGTAAAATCTAAAGTACAAATTGCATCAGGGATCACCATGGGTTTTATTGTTGATGGTGCCTCATCTTAATGAACATATATGAACTGAATGATGGAACATAACATTTACAGTGACATGCGTAAGCAAGGTGCAGAAGTTCAACACCCATAACCTGTAGTGATTGATATACGTGCTTAAACAAGAAAGTAAAGTTCTTGCAGGGAAAATGGATGTATTCAAATTCAACTAGAATACAGAAAAAGAAATGTTATTCAGTTTCAGTGGCGTTTTCACAATCTTTGAGGTGCTCTTTCAGTGTCTGGCTCTCAATTTCCCACTTCTCTCTATTCCAAGCTTGATGGATCTCAGGCAACTCAAAGTCATCTGGTCTTAGCGACAGTTGGAAATCTGGTAGGTCCGGTAATGCTTGAAGACCCCTACATCGTACCAATGTAGTAATATTACATAAAACAATGTATTTTTAGTATTTTGCGCAAGATTTTATAGGGCAGAAGGAATAAAATGAACTATATTGGAGAAAACGATTAGTCGAAGAACCCTTACTTCTCTTGTTCTAAGAGGTAACCATACATCTGGGACTTGCTTGCTGCAACTTCAGGAATTTTCTGATGTAAATGCTTCATAGCACCCCACAGTGGAGGGCATCTTCCCAGAAAAAAGTAAAATGAAATGATTGAGCCCACAAATGAGGCAAAGAATCTTTAAGAATAATAAGAAAATAATGGCAAACACTTTTATGCACTACATAAACCAACCTGGTTATAGGAGGTGCAAGACAAAAGGTTAAGCAGGCTTTTTTGCTCTCTGCTAAAAGTTCTTCTGCGGCAAGGAAGCAGCACACAGCACTAACATGACAAGACGGTTCGTTACCCTTATCGAGTATAAGACCATGGTAATAGTAAGCTGCAGCCTGATAGTAGTTTAAAGAGTAGTTAAGGGTGTGATATATAAAATCAACTGACTGCAACAACAGGAATACGTTAATCAGATAAACATGGTGCCAATAACCTTTGATTCAAGAAATTTCCACTTGATGAAACAGAGATGCTTCTTTCCATGTCCATGATTTATGTCACATCCAGACAGGCAGTGATAAGCCTGATCACGGAAGAATCATGCTAATAGTTAGAAACAAAAGCAGTTTTCCAGGTCAAGATACTAAACAGCTAAATGTTTGCACATTTTCATCTTGAACTCACTTGAATAAGTTAAAAAGAAAAAAGATTATTCAAATTTATGGATTGCATCACCTTAACCATCAAGTTCTGTATCTATGAACATTTAGAATGTATAATTACACACCTGACTTAAATAGATCAATAGCTCACATGCCAATCTCCTCTTGACTGAGAAAGTGGCCTTTTGGCAATCAACAGCTAAACCGAGCTGAATTTCAGTTCCCTGAATTTGTTTTTAAAGATCAGTTTTTGCAGATACTCAGAAAATGCCAGATGCAAAACACCGTAAAATTTTCACTGACACTGAATCAGTATTTTTGCACAACTAATCAAATGATGAAATACAAGTAAAAACAAATTATATGGATTGGCCAGTGTGTTTGTTTTCATCCTTTTGTGCAATTAAAAGAATACAGTCAACATGACAATACTAGATACAAAGAAGATTGTAGAAGAAATGCAACTCAGAATTTGACAGGGCTATTCTATCGTCTTTTGACTTTCAAGTATTGTTCATAAACATCAATAATTGTCAATGATGTGTGGTAGTAATAAAATTGAAAATACAACTTATTCTGAAGATGCTAAAAGTAGATACCTGGCCTAGCGCTTGAATGGCAATAGCCTGCAGCACACCATCTTGCAAATCCTTCGGCAGTCTATTCCTGCGATCACGTATGATTTTAATCATAAATTTTGATACCAAAGTTTTAAAAGAACCTTAGATATATCTTCGTCCACATACTTGATATCAGGTGGTATGTGAACTAGTATATTCTTGACACAAAATTCCAAGTACCCCGCTGCCTTAAGCAGTAAATCAACAGCATCTCGCTTAGAATCTGATTAGAAACATTAGGTAGGACCATTCATCAGTTAAGATTTTTATCAATATTATAGCTCAAGAAGACGAATATAATGTCTTGTGGATAAAATTATAAACCTGAAGATACAACCCGCACACCCGAGACAGAGTAGTCCTTTGGGATCATCAATGAGTTGGCTTCTGATAGTGTCAGCATAGCCATCATGTGAACAACAGAAAGCACTTCAAACCAGGAGTTTGCCACACAAATTTCCTGCTAATCATTCAGGCTAACATATCAGACTGCTAATATATTGATAACTAATTCAGAAGAACCAAAAAAGGCCATTGTTCTATCTTACATGTTTCCCACAATCTTCTAGAGTTTTCCACTTGAACTCTACGAAATCCTCAAGGCCATTTTCTGAAACATATGCAGATTATTTACTGCAGAAATATAGATAAAGTTATGTAGAGTAGGAAGAGAGGAGTGTTCTAATACCTTTCCTGGTGAGTCCAATTAAAAGTGGTAAGTACTCCTCCAGCGCCTGCCGTAGTTCCGTAATAGCAGATCCATCTGCGAGGGCCAAAATTTCTATTTAGAAGGAAATTAGAAACTGCAGCTGAGAACTATAGACATTGGTTTCCAGAGAATGGAACACTTCTTTCAATCAATCGAATGGACTTGTATAAGGTTGTTCAGGTAGAGGCCTCTAGCATGTTTCCTTCGCAATTTGGATACAATTCTTTGTTTCCGTAAACATGGGATACAAAAAAATCTAAACAAACCCACATGATTCAGGTCCTTTACAAAACGGTTTTTGGATGCAATCATATCATTAAGTGTGAAATCCGAAAACACAATGAACTCAAATATCCTATTTCTTGAACATTGTTTTCTATTGCAAACCAAATAGAACCTTCTTTCAAAACAACAAAAATTTCAAGGTAATTAAAAATTCCAACGGCAATTTTTCCCCTGCATTTTTAAAGCAACCGAACAAAACAAGAAAAGAAAAAACAGAACTGTAAACGCATACTAGTATCCTCAGACACCAACACAATCTGGTTCCTCAAACAAGTCAACCTATTTAAAAGCTCCTTCGGAATTACGCCTCTAAGTGCCCTTGGAAGATCAGATTGTATAGGAATTCTCACGGAGGGAACGTGCACCACAACTTCTGGTACAGTCACCTTCTTCTTCCTTCCCAATGCGTTTACTGAAGAAGTGCACCCCATTTTGTCTTCTGGGCACTTTTTTCAAGTATCCTACATAATGTCAATCATCCAAGTCTTTTCATTTAAAGAGAAATATAAATGTGAAAGGAAGATGGTTAAGAGAACATATGGGCATTCATAAATGATAACAGATAGACCATCATACAATTGGGCCAGAGAAAAGACGGACAAAAAGAAAGAAGGAAAAGAAAATTAGCACAAGTTGACAGATAAATATAATAAAAAAAGAAGCCTTAATGGGACTGAAGCAGAAGGTAAAAACTAAAAAAATGAATGAAACTGAAATATGCTGGTGGGTTTACATTAAACAAGGAAATAAACTTAATCTGACAAATTATATCCCAAATGATCCTGAAAAAATGTAAGACGATACAAAGAGCAGGCAGGATCCTGATGTAATGACTTGATGGTAAAAGAGAGGAAAGAGAAAGGGGAGCGAAGCTTCAAGAAATTGCATATGGATATACTGCTTGTGTATACATCTGCATTTCATGGAGAGAGAATCGTAGAATAGGAAGCTCAGTAATCGAGACATATCTCACATGGTGGAAACGTAGAAGTCTTTGCGTTGTTAAGTGAGTTCGTTGAAATTTCCCATCAAATATTGTTAATCCAATCACGCATGGATTCTGCTCCTCAGTCCTTCACGCTAGTTAAGCACTTAAAAGTCCAATTAATTAGCACTTATAAAGTTTCACTAGTTAGCCAAAACATGACTCAAGGTAATGGACCAATTTTCTAATTGGCCGCAGAACGGCTGTATTGGTTGACAACTGGTGCAATCTGTTTGGTAGCACTATTTACGATACAAGGTTATGACTATTAACATTCACATACAATTCCAAAAAACTGATAGATTAATTTTAGCTTAAATCCCTCATCCTACTATGGTTTTAATAAAAATCAAGTGCACGTGCAATTACCTAAACAAACGGTTGTATGTTTGCTTGACTGATGAAATGAATTAGCCGAAGAAGACAGACAGCCTTTTTTATACAATCTATAAACAAGAAATCCAGTAGCTGTCAATGGATCTGCCCTCAACCCCACCACACTTCGTCATAAATCGGATGCATAACTTGTTAAACAGCAAAATGGTACTAACCAGCTTCCCTGGTACACCATGTTACCATCTACAGGATACAGGCTGGTTGATTCGTAATCATACATGTTCTCCGTTCTCCAACTTGCCATAAAACCAGACAACTAAAATTAACCAGTGAGATTTTGCTAATTAATTATCTTGGGTTTTGAGACCTTGGGCTTGGAGATGAACTCAATTGCACGATGTTTTGGGCTAAATTCTTGTGTAATATGGGTTAACTTCTGTCTCATTCTTGCAATATTTACTTCGGTAAAAGAAGCATTAGACAATCTCAAAGGTCAAGCAAGTTAAACCCATCTCTGATTTAGTCTCATTACTTCAGTTCTACCACTCTACCACTCCCAACTTCATCTGGATAAAGGAGTTAATTACTAACTACGTTACCAAGTACATGCCATGCTTAAATTCTAGATTGTTCCAACTAAAGATGTCAATTTTGTATTGTTTTTTTATTCGAGGGTGTGCATTTTGTGCTAGGGAGTGAGCCAAGTAGCTTTCAAAGTAGAAATACTGATAATCGTTTCCCCCATAGTCATCCGGATGGTTGTATTTTAGTAGAAGAAGAAGCTCTAGCCAGTCTTTCGGGTCAAGGCACTAAAAGCAACCACAAATTCTGTCCAGTTACTTGATTTTGAGTACTAATCCAAACTTTATCTTGATAAAATAGTTCATCGAATCACTTACCACTTTTACTCTGTACAATCCATGCCAAATTTGTAGATTGTTCCAACCTTCAACTGGTGAAAATGGCAAGTTTTGTTTTGCATTACTTTCAGAGTCTCTGTTTGAAGAGATTGCCGCTCTCATGTGCATGTCCATGTGTGTGTAGCTCCAGGAAATCTGGAGTCTGCGTATCATCTGGGGACATAAAGATTTACCAAAACCTTTATCACTTTATTTAATGCTGTGGTGATATGACACTCAACCTCCACTTCAAGTTTACAGAAATCTATTGCAGCTTTTACACTGCTCTCTGTTGTCTGCTCTGCATGATTAATGCTACACTAGAAGCTGGGAATTCTTGGATACGGTAAATAACCATTATGATAGCATGCACGATCCAGAAATTAACCATTTCTCTGACAATGTTAACATTCTAATCTTCCTTGTCTGTAATCATAGACCTGCATTATTTTTTGATATAGGGTTTTAAGCAAGTTCAAACTGCCTCAGGGTTAACCTAGCAAGATTTCTGAAGCTTTTTACACCCAAGAATGATTGCCATTTGCATTGCTAAAAAATTGGTTTGGATTTGGAATGTCCACAGTGAACAAAGAGACTATTGTACTTGATAAAAAAAAACTGCAAAATTAGATAATAATCTCAAACTCAAGCCATCACATCATATATGCAAATTACATACATACACACCGTCAGGGTAATCAGTCTATGTTCTACAGACAAACGTGGCCTCACAAATCTTTACAGATACAATTATCATATCACTACAGGTGTATATTCGGAGACAATGGGCATAGACAACACACTTCAGAGACATTCAAATGTCACATTTCAACATCAGAAGTTTACGTTGCCTTCACAAATCGGCCTTTCACCCGCTTTCTAGTATCAGCCCTGGCCTTCCTTGACTCATAGCGGATGTGCTTATCATATCTGTTAACAGTTTACCATACCCAATGCAGATATTGAAGGTGATATATTGAAAGTTGAGAGCAATAAGCTAAACATATAACGAGGAAGCAATGGCAAAGGGCATACCTTCGGTATTTCTTCTTCTCCTTATAGCGTAACATAGCATTGCCTCTGTTCTGTGCCAACAGTTCCATATCAACCTTGTGCTTTGCCTCTTTTGCAGTTTCACCCCCATTCAGAACAGACTGGTGCATGATCTGTACAAGCTCGGTGCTTTCCTCTGTTTTGGATTCAACTGGTTTGCATTCTGATTTTGGTCCTATTATCGGTGTATTATTGCTATGTTCAGTTGTAAGTGTGTGGCTTGAAAATGGCTGATTGTATTGATTCTGCAACTGTTACCATCAAGCTCATTACTACTGAGCTGTGCCAACCATATCTCAATAAAGCACAAATAAGATGCACAGGATTGATACAGAACAAATAATAGAAATAAAATTTGGTGGTGAAAGACCATTACAATCTTAATATTGCTAATAGACATGGTGATTATAATAAATCCTCACTGTCACATATTAAGGTAAGGTGCCACAATACACTGACTCAACTGATAAATCTCCTTTCAGTGTTCAATTACTCTACCTTATCAAATCTCTTCAATCACAGAACTATGAATTAAATAAAAAGAGTGTCTTTGCATTGTAAAAAGTTCCCAAAAAGTGAAGACACATCCTTCCTATCATTGTTCAAATGTCTGCACCTTTCGATACAGCCCAGTACTGTAGCATGTTTAAAGATTTATTCACAGCTAATTAGATACAAATTCGGTTTTGATCGGAGTTTCTAATGGAATTAGTCAACAAAATCCTAAGAGATAAAGACCACTAACTATGCTTAAAGTAAGTTTTATATTACAATTCTGTTTCAGAGAAGTGCATGGTGGAGCACTAAAATATTTAGCAACATCTCCGGTGAATCAAAAAGCTCAAACCTAAACCCTAACAGTACATATGTCAGAAAAACATAAGCAATTAGAGACGAAAGAATTTTGGTACCAACTTGAGTTGCCTGATATTCAGAGTTGCAATCCCCAATTAGATCACCTTCAACAAAATTAGAATCATACTCTCTCAAGTCAGCATCATTCGCAAATACCGACAAAGATATAAATGGCGTTTTCTGTTGCTGCAAATCTTCCTCATCAATGTTTTCAACTTCTTGACTGTCTGTAAAGCCTTGTTGTGTACAACTACTCAGCGGTGTCTCTGACCCCAATTGATCTCCATCTTCGTTAAATCTTAACAAATCCCTCTTGCCCATCACCACTAATTGCTTGTAAAGTTCTTGCTTGTACTCCTCACAGCCCATTAAAACAGAGCAATTCTGTTCTGGAACTATAAGTTCATCCGAATTCAATATTTTTGGCACATAAACACTAAACCGAGAACCTATATTCATTAAATTCTCAGCCTTCATATCAAAACCAAAGAACTTGGCCATCTCAATCACTGAAGGACAACCAGAGAACCCTTGGACTGGGCCACGCTTGTGCAGACACGAAACAGAACCATTGCTATGCGAGTCCCAGTCGCAGTCTTGACAAAGCATAAGATTTTCGGTGCTGCAACGAACCGAAACTGGTTCAGTTCCGCAATTTTCACAGATTTGAGAACGAAGATGCTTGAGAGAGAGAGCATTGGCCGAGTGAATTCGCTGGTCACACAATAGACAAAGCTTGACCGAGTCAGCTCGACAGTACAAAACTGCAAGCTTCGTGCTACAAGAATCACACGGCGCCAACATAAAGCTTCCCGGTTCCAATCTAAAACTCCTCTCCATCGCTATTATTAGCTCCCATGGACTGCTCAACAACTGATCCTAAGGAAAGCAAATTCGAAAATGAGACTAAGAACTAAGTTAAGCCAGAAGTGAATTATTGAACGAAGATATTAATGCCAGAGAGTATCTGGGCAGGTGAAAGTGAGAGGAGGAGAAAGTACAAGGCACCCTGAGGTGGTGAGACATACGTATAACAGACAGAAGTTTATAGAACATGATAGCACGGAATGGAAGATAGCATACGTGTTAAAGGATATGGGAAAACTGGGGTCCATAAGTGATGCGTATTTATCGCTGAGCTGGTTAGATAGAGTACATGTTTATCTTGTCTAGCTAAATAATTGGGCTTAGAATTAAGTCCGTTACACTACCGCGCCGAGTTAGATTTGAACTGAATAAGCTTGGGCCTTGGCTCTTCAACCGACAAAACACAACTCGCGACGAAGATGTACGCGGTGGGATCGTCGAAACCTCAATGGAAGCCACTGGACAATCCCGAGTATGTAGAGTTGAAATTCTTCCATTCTTTGGAACAAAATCGAGTGTAGTGGCACCGGCGCTGACTCTGTTTGCTCCTTGGACATGGCATCTTGAATGGATAGATGTTGGTTTTGGAATCCTGCAGGTGGCATGCAAGAGAAGAGAAGGGTAGAAAAAAAGTGTAGGAAAGAGAGTGACTTGGTCAATGGTTTCCGTGACTCTGAGCAAAGCCTTAATATACCATATTCGATTCAAACACATATGTTCTTGATTTTGTTCCTCCTTTTATTTTCTGTGAGGTTGAAATCAAACAATTTTGAAGGGAATTTAAAGGTCAGAGAAGCCCATACCATGCACCATGTAGCAGAAAGGTGAAAATACATCAGGGCATTAAGCCATTAATTTATGATTAGTTGCCTGCTTAATATAATTGGCTTTCTTGTCAACTTGACTTGTGAATTCAGCCAATTTTGAGTCCATGTCAACATTTGTGTACTGCACGTGAAGAATAAGCCTCGTTTTGATTATGAGTCTCTGCACAACAAGCTTTGGCAGTAGATTCTTTGGAATTATATATTCAAAAATCCCGAGCAGTGATCATAGCTAAAAGGTTTTTTTCTGCGAGTCACTGCATAATAAGCATTTACCTTTACGCAGATGACTACAATCTTTACCTAGTAAATAAAATAAGCAGACTAAAGTATCAAGTCCATTGAAATTAGTGTCGATGTACTGGAGCAAAATCCTAACTCCAAAAATGCATGCATGAACCTGCGAGCGAACATCAATCAATTGAGACATGGNCTCCTTGGCTAAGCTGACAGGCTCTTCTCTATCATGCTAGGCCTTCTCTTCCACCTGATAACTTCATTATATTGCTCTTGTATGTACTTCGTTCGTCTGGGGACGGCTTGATATTAAGCCAGCCGCTATATAGAAATGCAAAAGCAAGCTAGCAGATAGAAACTAGACTGCAATGGAACGCATTACTCGTATGGGTGCAATTTTTTTTTCATTTCTTTCATTAGTTAAGTGTATCAACAAGATAAATACAGCTTCTGTTATGTTTTCTTTAGTTTCTGGTCTTCTCATAACAAAATTACACTGATGGAATACGAGAATGCCTTTGTTTCGATACCCAGTTTATATGTTTTTATTAAATTGAGAGATGAAGAACAGTAATGGGAAACTCAAATTTATCCGCAGAATTGTTCATAACCCTCATCAACCACGGCACATTTCAATAATTTCCACACCTCAATTTTCTTGCATATCTATTATCTGAGGACTAAGATAAATATGGAAACTATTGGAACATAAAGTACAGGTGCAACATAATTTTATGGATGGATAAAATTTTAAGTTCCAAAAAATTGCAAGGATTGGATGTGTTCGTAGGATAAAAGACACTATTAAAAATATATATATATGAATTGGCAAATTATAAGGGACACAACTCAGATAAAGTTAAGGAAAGCTAAATGGATTGATGTTGCCACTTGAAAAGAGAAGGATGGAACCAAAAACCAGAAGAGAGGGACGTGGCCAATGGTTCTGTGAACAAATAAGTACCATATCCTTTCGAATACATATCTTCTTTTTGATATTGTTCTTCTTTCCTTCAATGTGAGGTCAAAATCATCTAATGTCAAAGGGCTTTGTTAGGTCAAAGAATTTGCAACTAATAAGAGACATTAAAGAGGTCAGAGAAACCCATAAATCAAGTTACAGTTCTCTAACGAATATTATAGACATCACAACATGAACCCTGGCTTAGCTTTCTTGGCTTGATTGTCAGCTTGGTTTATCTTTGACTCATTCAATATAGTTATGGTTAATAAGGGTTATTTAGAAAGGACAGATAGTTTGGATCATACATATATGGAGCTCATTTGTGTAACTCTTATGAGTCGTAATTATATTCGGTGAAATGAAGCCATCCTCCTTTTGCGAAATGCACAGCGCATGGCCACATCAGTATTCCATGAAATTTGGCCAAGCAAGACATATATATCATCTTACAGCTTTTGCCTCTTCGGGAGGAGAAAGGTCAGGGCAAGTTGCCTAGCCAATTGTGGCAGGTGACCAGTGCCACTTTGCATGCCAGACGGAAACCTTCGAGGGCTTTCCTCTGGTATAGTGGAAATTCTGTCGCCGCGTATGGGAAGAAGAAAATTATGAAGTAACTTGCATGGGGTCACTGCAACGACTTCAAAGAGAATATATTCCTTCATGGCCAATCCAGCAGAAAGGATGAATGCACTTGATATGGGTTGGTGTCTATATTGTGTGGTGATCCGAATCTAATCTCTATTGTTTGATTGGCTATAAATAGACACTGGAAAACACAGAATTGTCATCGGCATCCAATTGGTGCATTAATATTTCAGAGGAAGAGAGGCCTAACATGGAGAAAAGAGTCTAGTTTGGTAGCCAAGGATGACTTGCCTGATCTTTTCAAGTGCATAGTTTCAAATTTTTCAACTGAAACTCCATATAGAGGTGCCAGGCAGTGATCTTGGCTAACCTGACAGCCTCTTTCCTTTCATGCCAGGTCTTTTCTTCTTCAACTAACTATCATCAAAACTTAAGATATACAATAAGCAATTGCATGCATCGGTGAAGCTTAATTTGGAGATTGTGTGTTGCTCGTTCTTTCGAGGAAATACGAAGTTTAGGAAGAGAGGTCTTCCATGAAGATAAGAGCACTGTTTGGTAGCCAAGGATGACTTTGCCTGCGCCGCCTCGCAAGAGGTCTCGGTTAGTAATGACTAAAAACCTGCTGGAATCCTTCGGTTGGTTGCCAGGCAGTCTCCTTGGCTAAGCTGGCAGGCTCTTTTCTCTCATGCTAGATCTGCTCTTCCTCATCGGCCACTCTTCCTCATCGGCCACGTATACAACCCTCGCGTACTTTTTTATACCATGTTATGTACATAGCATAATTTCATTAACCAATGTAAGTAATATTGTCACGTAACTTTGCATAACTAAATCATTGTCATACCATATGAAGAGATATATTGCTTGAAGACAAAGGCTTAAACACTTTTTGTCACATGAATTTAAATTTTTTTAAAAAAATTAGCGAGAATGTGAACATTTTAATATTTGTTCAAATTAATTTTGATATCACGTCAAATTTAATAAAATTAAATAATTAATTATTTATTAATATTTTAATTTAAAAAAATAATTAAATATTGTATAAAAAAATTAGCGAGAATGTGAACGTTTTAATATTAGTTCAAATTAATTTTGATATCACATTAAATTTAATAAAATTAAATAATTATTTTTTTATTAATATTTTAATTTAAAAAATAATTAAATATTGTATCCTGTTAAATAAATAGAGTGAAAGCTATTTAGATTCCAACAAATTAAAAATGAAAACGTTGTCGTTGGGCCTGCTATGGACCTGGGATTTTCCCACACTAGACGGTAATTAAGGTACGAACCCTAGCTCTAAAACCATTTAGAAAAGCTCTCCGGATCCTCCGAAGCTGAAAACGCACGACTCTTCTCATCGATGGCGAATCCAGTCACCAAGTCCCTGATCTCAGTTTTGATCGCACTCTTCTTGATCTCATCGTCGTTCGCTAGCTCTGATGTTCCCTTCATCGTTGCCCATAAGAAGGTATCTCTTAAGCGCCTCAAATCTGGCGCCGAGCGCGTCTCCGTCTCCATCGACATTTACAATCAAGGCACCTCGTAAGTCCTTTTTGTAAAATTTAAAAGCAGTAATTATCGTTTCCGATATCTTAATTCAGATCTAGCTTTGATTTTCTCCTCTGTTTGAATTCGTTGTTTGTTAGATTTAATTGGCCTTGCCTCGTGTATGTATTCGGCTATTAAATCCAAGATTTATTCTGCAATTTAAACTAAATTTTTTGCGGTGAAACGACATCGTATAAGCATAAACAGAAATTGATCAAGAATTTTACAGGACTGCCTACGATGTGAGTTTGTCCGATGATAGTTGGCCTCAAGATGCGTTTGATATAGTCAGCGGTAACATTTCACAGTCTTGGGAAAGACTTGATGCGTGAGTGTGCAAAATTAATAGTGATTCCTTTTCCATAGTTTCGCTTAAAAGATAAATTGAATTTGACCATGAATTGCTGAACTATGTGAGTGAATTGCAGTGGTGGTATTCTATCACATTCTTTTGAATTGGACGCCAAAGTTAAAGGAATGTTTTATGGTGCCCTGGCACTTGTTACTTTCCGTATCCCTACCAAGGCTGCTCTTCAGGTTTGATTGACGCCCATCACATTGCCCAATATTCAATTCCTGCATAATAATGAAAAACTGTTGAGATTCTAATTCCCGTGGTTGTTCTGTATGTATAGGAGGCATATTCAACTCCAATATTCCCTTTAGATATCCTTGCCGAGAAACCAGCTGAGAATAAGTTGGATTTGGTATGTTATTTTTCTGTGTGTTTAAAATTGTTACCAATAATATTGAGTAATCTGTGGTTTAACGTTAATGTCTTGTTGTTTCATGGAATAATCTGGTTCGTTCTTGCGGTTAAACATCTGCAGGTTAAGGTATGAATCATCATTGTTTTGCTTCACAATATTGGAATTATGATTTTTTTTTTTTTTTAACCAATGCGTGTCTCTGGATTCTGGATGGATTTAAGTTGACTTGCATCTCTAGGTTATTGGAGCTTAATTTAATGGTTGAAGGAAGAATGATTAACTGATAGTTTTATGTCTTTCACTTCTTAAAAGCATCTTTAACCCTTTTAACCTTCAATGACAATGTTATTAGATGTTTAAATGTCATAACTAATTCAAGGATTGCTTTCTGATTGTTCTCCATTTGTGCATGCTTAAGGTGGGGGAATAAGTACTGCAACTTTGTGTGTTTACAAATCAGTGTTGTGTTTTCATTCTTTGCCTGTTTGGCAGTGTTTTTGCTAAACAGTTTTTGGAAAATTAATCTAGGGAAGGGAAACAAAAACTAGTGTTTTCCATATTGTTTTCTTGCAATTTAGAAACAAAGAGTTAGTGCTTGCGGTAATTTAGTTGGAGAATTATTTTGAAAAAAAAAAAACTCAAAATTCATTATGAAGAAAAAAGGTCTCAAACTCAAAAACAATTTAAAGTCTATTTACGTGTTTTTGAAAAGCAGGATAAGAAAAATACTGAAACCCCTGCATTTACAAAATACTAGTTGTTTTTGTTCGCAGACAATTTTTTTGTGATGTTTTTCAAATCTCAAAACATTACAAGATTTCTTTTTCTTGTTTTCATTTGATAAAACACTTTTCTACAACAATTTTGTGAAATCTTAAACTGAACAGTCCCTGAATTTTACAATTTTAATATTCGCGAAGGTTTGGTAGCACAATCTGCAATGGTTTTCTAAGTCACGCTGTTGATAATCAAGTGAGACAACTTAAAATTGCTTATTAGGTTCATTATTCAACCAATTGAATTGTGTAGGCATTTTCAAAATTTATATCAACATGAAGAATTGTATTTGGAGTATCTTAAAAACTGCTTTTAAATATGCTTTTGTTTAAACGAAAAAGGAACACAGAAGTTATTTGCATAATGATAGTGAACACAATCTAACATATCTACATTCATTTCTCTTGATCTGATCATCATTCCTTCCCTGTTTGCAGCGGTTGGTGGCAAAGTATGGCTCTCAAATCTCGGTGGTCTCCATTGTGGTCCTGTTTGTGTATCTGATCACTAGCCCATCAAAATCATCTGGAAAAGGAAGCAAGAAGAAGCGTTAATCAGTAGATTGAGTTCATCCAGGATATTGTGATGCAGCGATTCACATTTCGAGACAGTTTTCTGTAATTTAGTTTGAATCTTCGCAGAATTTTAGATTTTGAGTAGATATTAATTAGAACTACCTACACTTTTTTAACTTCAGGATATATGCTGGCGAATTCCTGTTCAAGAGGAATTCTGTACCGAATTTTTGCCTTTTTAAGAATATCAATGTACTGATGATGCCACATTAGATTTGACTCTATGGAGCGATAAAATTGAAACATTCATACTGTTATTTAGGCAACTGGAAAACGATGTAATGCAAAAACCGTGTGGAAATTTCTAGGAGCGGACCCGGTTTAGTCGACTGGACCCTCCCCTCCCCTCGTGGCCGTATCTGATCCTGCAAACCGGCATGTCCTACGTGCACGAGTTAAACCCCATTGAGCATTCCTTCTTCTAGAGCTATGAATGACAGCGCATGCAGACATGACTCTTCGCTTTGTGAAAACCAATTGCAAGGGCTGTGTCCCAGTGACTCACGACAGACCTTCATAATTTTTTAAAACTAAAATATATACACCCAAAACAAAATGAATAATTGGTGCAGTCGGTAATAAAAGGTCTTCAGCTCGAGTTTCTTCACATTAAATTAAGAGTTTATTTGCTATTGTAGTGTTTTTTTAAAATATATATATATTTAATAACATTAATTTTTAACGTAATTTACTTATTTTTTATATTTTAATATTTAATTTTTAGTATTTTAACGTTACAAAATGGTTGTATTAAGAGTAATAACATCTCAATATATAATAAAATCTAAGAGTAAAAATTGTAATAATACTAAATTAGTACATGACATCATTATCTATGGCATAGGATACAAATGATTTGAAAGGCTTTTGTTAAAATCAATGGAAATTTTAAGAATGTAAATTACCATAGCCATTTCTTAAAGGTGACAGATACCGAGTATTCAAAATAGAGCTTAATATGGTATGCAATTGAAGTAATAAGCAGCAAGCAATTACTACCACCTTAGTTATTTTCCTCTAGTTTTGGTTTATACAGGTTTTATGTTCCTAATTTTGGTGGTTCAATTAATTCATTGAAATATATTCTGAACAAATTTATTATAAAGGTGAAGAGCTCGCTAAACAAGCACTCTCATAATGATCATTTAGAAACTGCCCATAATTGCCTAGCACGTAAAGTTGTGAAGAACCAAACTAAAGTTGACCAAAATTTCAGAGGCATGTTTGGATTCAGAACTGGTTGTCACTAGATATGTATTTGTTCGTAAAAGGGAATTTGAAGAAAAGTGCTTCTGTTTAAAGCAATCGATGATGCATGGAGTCATCTATCTGCACAATATATATAACCATAACATATTACCATACATGTAAACAACATTGCACATCATTCACCATTCTTACACCGTTATACTTGTACCCAACGCCACTCTCTTCAGCAACAAAGATAACATAAGGGCTTCACAGATTTCAAAGGCCCGTGATCTGCGTGCATTCTCAAAACCTAAATATTGTTCTGATGAGACAGTAACGAACATAATCATCGCAGAGGGGGCATCGGGGGACAAAGTCTGGGATGAGTAAATAAACTCTAGGGCCACAACAGTCTGCTGGTATGATAATAAAATTAAGGTCATCGTTGGTGATATCTGATCTCATGCCGAAGGGAGGATAATGGTTGAAGTAGTCATGTTGCATGAGCTCATTCCAGAAGTTGTTGAAGATATACAGACCACCTCCGAGATTCACTCTGGTCCTTAGATCAAATATCAGTGCATCATCTCTTATGTTTCTGTAAAATACGAGCTGTACCTGTGAAATATTTGACCATGAAAATCATGAGATCGTTGTTTTAGATTGCATTAATCGTGACAATAATACATTACATTCTCATTCATATCGGTGTAAGTGTATGTTTTTGAGTTCGAATATGAATTTGGGCATGGACGGAACCGAAAATTGACATTCGAAAGGGTGTGGTGAGGTGATACATAAAGACTCAATCCTTAGTGATCAACAAAGAGGTTTCATCCAGGTGTGCGTGTAAAAAAACAAAAATATACAAAACCTCGAGATCTAAGCAACGCTCCCAGGGGTAAGGAATGGCACGTTCGGAGTTATATCCGAGAACAAAAGACCAAAGAGAACCATCCATGGAAATAGAATTACGAGCAAGGTATACAACACTCGAGTAAAAACGATGATTCAACAAAGGTCAATGGGTGCAGAGCCGGCCTCGGGTATTTTATAGGGTGTTTTCAATGTAAATTGACTCATTTGTCCCAACCTCGAGAGTAGTAAATCAATTAAAGTAAGCCCTTAGCGTTACAAACTCTGTGTAATAATTGCTAAAGAAAAATTAGTTAAGAGATTATGATATGGTATACTCTGTATAAGTGTATTGTCTATATAACCCATTTTTTGACTTTATTTATAAATTTATACGTGGAATTATTTACATGTAAGAGTAATTCAGGTAAATAGGTGAAGTTTTACAAACACTAAAGTAATGAGAGGAAGATATATATACTAAGAAAGGAATGCAATCTACTATACAAATGATAACTCTTACAAAAGGTATAAAATGAATTTTAGACGAGGATATAAAGATAGGTTAAGTATATTTTAAATATTGAATTATAATTAATGTATAATAAATTAAAAAATTATTAGATAATATTTTAACTTTAAACGATGACACTTAAAATATAATGAATCAGAATAAATATTATTTCTTATAAATTTATATTTGTTTGAAATTGTATTTATCGCTTATCCATTATTACTAAGCCACCGAGTTGTTAAAATAGCTATTTTCGAAAGTGTGAAATTACACAAATACCAAGTAGGGGTAGCATGCAAGTGTATAAATGGTATAAACGGGGAAGACAAAATACTTACTAATTAAGATCATGTTCAACCAATACTGCAATAAAAGATACATCCCCAGAACAGTAAAGCACACTAACAAATAGTGGAAATTTGGGACACTCAATTTAAGAAGTTCAAAACAAGATGATGTAGCTAGTATGCCCATTTCTAGTAGGTGGATGTATGCATGCACCGTGAATACTAGTATACATCCACATGCATAGATATGAGATAGAAGGAAAAATTAACATCCTCCTCCTATTTGATTTAATATCTCCATGGTTACTTTTATATTTTAAGATAATTAAATATTTTATTTAGTATAATAATTAATACATAGGAAGCCTCAAGGGTGATTTTGGGAAGTTGAAATAAAAATGGAAAACAATATCCAAAACAATTAATATGACATGCAATCTATTGAAGGTGGAAATGAATGGGATTGAACTTCCATTTGGCAACAGATCAAAAGTTTGAATAGAAGAACATTGGCATTATAAAACAGTTCACTCGTAGGATAGTGGTCAGTATTTTCGCCTGTCATTCGGACGACCGGCGTTCAATCCCCGGTAACGGCGTTGTTTATTTTTTTGGCTTGCTTCAGCAGTGCTTTTCCTTCCCCATTGTTTCTTTTGTCTGCAAGTACCTTCCGTGGACGGGATTTCGGCTTTTTCAAGCTTTTTGCACGAGTACTCAATGCTTACATGGTTTTGAGGTTTTAGCTTTGTCAAGCTTTTTGCTTCAGAAGTGCTTTCTTTCTCCTTTTTTTTTTTTCCCCCCCCAAATTTCACTTTCAGGCTGAAAACCCTATTCTTCATCTTTCAAATGAATCTTTGTCTGCAAGTAAAATGTTTACATGGGTTAATTTTGATTTTAATATCTGAAGTCTGAACATTTTTAGTTCTAATGCAGGATATATACAAGCAGCAGATGTGAATTTCTACGCAAAATAGTCATAAATTAAAGAAAATTTGAGATTTGCTGACCTACTTTTTGTGTTGATTAGTTCTTCTAGTGTCTTGTGATTCGTAAAATGAATATGAACTAGTGACCTGACCTGAATTGTTGTCTGAATATCAACATTGCTCCCTTCAGGAGAATCAAAATCATTTCTGATATTACTGCAGATACTGCAAAGTGGGTATCAAAAAGTTTCGGGCTTGGCCTAATTACTAGAAAATGTGCAATTTTCAAGTACCTTGCCGCTCTGCCAAGTTTCATATTCACTACATAGACAATTGAAAATTATTGCCTTTGTTTACTCAGCATTTACATGGCATTTTAACCATTCATAGTTATTCAGTTGCCTGACCAGAAGCAGGGGATGCTCAGCTTCAGTGTATGTCAAGTATCTAGATTGCTCATTGCTGCTGCATTGCAGGGTCCTTTGAAGAGCATATGCATACATAAAGCAGAGAATAAAAAATAAAAATGTTTTCCCCATTAATCTTCAGCTTTTTCTTGTTATTGATCCGTTATTATTATTTTTTTTTGGGTGGGGGAGGGGGGGGGTGTGGAGGTGTGGTGGGGTTTATGCCGGTATCATTAGTTCCATAAGAATTCAATCAACTATAATACTAAAAGAACATAATGGATTCAAGTACAAAACATCCATGCTTACACACTCAAATGAAGCAATAAAACTATAACTGAAACAGAAGCTAATCTCTCATGGCAAACAGGTGATTCAGTTGTCAAGTCATGCAACATTAGGTTGAACTGCTATCCCAGTTGCTACAAACCTTGAGATACTTTCTGAAAGATAACAAGATGCTTTCTCATAATTAACAAATCCCATGAACCAAAATTCATGCCCATCCACAGTAACAATCTGGATGTACTTCTCTGATGGATTTTCCCTCATGACAACAGGATTGATGGCGCCAATCATTGTCAAAGGAACCATAACCTGTTTCAATTGGAGCAACCAATTTTTAATATTACGTATCTAATTAGGGCAAATCAAAACAAAATCTGTTAGTGTTTAAACATTTTACCTTGTAGTAGCTCCAAGTTTTCTGACCAGAAGGTGCAGTGAAAGATAAGGGGCGATCACTGCAGAAAGCAACATGAACATTGGAGAGATACAGAGTTCCAGTAACTGGTCCAGTCGATGTTGACAGATAACAGGCGAATGTCTTCTTCAAAGTCTCATTTTGATAGGTAGCGAATGTTTGTTTGTACAGAGCCTCAAACCCACCTCCTGTTATTGCTTTGGCAGTCAAATTCATCTTCCCCCAAGCTGCTTCAGACACAGATGGATTCGTTCTCACTGCAAGTCAGACCAACAATGAGTTAAATTTCGGAAAGATTACAATTTACACGTAAAATTTCTGATGCCAAGACCCAAGAATCTTCATTAAGATACTCACGGTTCTGCCAAACATTATTGGCCATGATCTCAGCTTTATTGGTCCAAGAATTCCAGGTATTGAGAATCGATTCCATAGGACTGTTGCTTGGCTTTTCCACGGGGCTGTACTGGAGATAGGGATGATGATGATTGTATTGAGCAGCTTGATTATCTGAAGCAGCGGCTCCCCACAGGGCTGCTTTCTTGTTGTCTGGATGGCATGTAGGAGCAGCAGGTGTTCCCATGACAGGAGTTCCCCATTTCTCATTACCATTTTCAGTACTGCATCCTGCTGGTGCAGCAGATGATGAAGGACCTGCAGGTTGATGATGAGATTGCATTTCTTGATCACCGCTTTCTGATGACTTTTGGTGAAAAGGGTTTTGCTCAGGGTGTGATTTGGGAGATGTTCCGTTCATGTTTCGGATTGAAATTTAAAGGAAATAATGCAAGAAAAGAGAACGTATCGATTGGGGGATCCTACGCCAGATCTGACTAAAATAAATATCGTTGGGCACGCGGGCGGTGGCCGTGGCCTTGGAGAAGCAAACAGATGAATTATTCAACTAATCTCCTCGTCCATACACACACAGATTTTTCTTGCGAAAGCGACAAAGTTTGACGTGCAAATTGGAATACGCGGTTTCTGAGTAGGCGGCTTGGTTTCTTAACCGTGTCTTATCACAAGGGATTTATTTATAGAAGCATTTATAACTAACACCGTTATGTTGATAACGGTAACATAACGGCAGCCATGTTGCTACATCCGGATTGATTATTTTTCTCCTTATGCGTGATGATGAATTGTGACTGTTATGGCCTCCCGTCTAATTTGAGCTTTGTTAAAATTCTTGACTTCAAAGGTTACCGTATAATACAGTTGCATGATATTTACCATAGAAATTAAATGATGAAGTTTGTTGTGGCAAAGCCTGATTGGAGACAGGTTGGAGTAACCCAAGTGCGTTTTCATATCGCTTACGCCCCAATCTCGATCAGCGTTCCAACTTCAGCTTCTGCTTTAGCTTCAGCCTGAGCCTCGCGCAGACTCGGAGAAGCAGACCAAAATGAGCTACCAGAGACCTCCCAACGATCCCTACCCTCCTCCAGGTTTCATTAAAACCCTGCTGTTAATTCTTATTCTTATCTTTCTAATCTAATTGTCATAGATTATCATTTTATTGTATTCCAAATATTTCTCTGTTTTTTAATAGGCTATTCTGCTCCTTATCCACCGCCACAAGGGTATCCGTCAGCGCCCCCGCCGCCGTACGAAGGGTACCCGCCACCGCCACCTGGGTACGCTTACCCGCCGCCGCCACCAGGAGGAGCACGTCCGTATGAAGGGTACCAGGGGTATTTTGCCCAAGGGTATCCTCCTCCTCCTCGCCCTGGTCAACCACAGTACCAGCAGCCCGGCTACTACGAGCACTATCATTACCAAAACCAGTCTGATGCAGGTTGTTTTTCGTTTTTACAGGGCTGGTATGTCTTTTTCTTATCTCTGACTTATGATCATTAGTTGATTTGGTACTTATGTTATTGGAGCATGAGTTTGTTTATGATAGTGTTTTTTGTATGAATTTTATCTAATATGATGGAAGTATGTGTTGGCATCTTGTTCTTTATTTCTCTATGGTGGATTAGTGGATCGAATGTTTATGATTTCTTCATCGGACCACGGTTTTATGTTGGTTTTCCTTCTGAGGTAGGATTGTTGACAGAGACTTTCCGTAATTACCATGTGCTTAGGGGACTGTTTTTGGGATTGTCCAGACTATTTTGAGTTTTAGTAAGTTGAAACGTTAAAATTTTAGGTGCATTCGTAATCGTATATACACTTAGTTAGTCTCTACAGATTCTTTTTCTTATCACCAAAAGGATTTTTAAAAAATGCTCTCTAAAGATATTTTTGATGTCTATATTGGCCTCTGGAATTAGTGTTTTGTTGGGTGATAATCAAGAGGTAAATGGGAGAGTACCTAAAAAATGATGATACTTTTACTTTCCTTCTTCATGAATTTAAATGATTTCAAACATCACTGTGAAGGGAGATGGAATCCGTTTTAGTGAGTGGTTCCTTTCTGCCTTATTCAGTTCACTTGGATGGATTTATGGAAAGAACCAAGCATTAATCTGCAAATGCCTAAATGAAGGAAATTATGCTTAAAAGGCGTTATACTCCTTCGCTCTCCTTCCTTGTCCAGAGCATAGTATGTCTGTGTTTTCATGTTCTTAGGCTTCATATAGCTCCTTTCACTACTACTGTATCTGAGGTTCACTCTTTCTATTTTATATTGATCTGTGAAGTTTCATATCTTCTAAGGAGTCCTTTTGTTGGTTCTTTCAATCATCCCCTATATCAGTGAACAGTCAGTTTCCTTATTTCCTCAGTCATTACTTTTTCAGTTTATAGTCCGTCCCAACACTGGCCACAAGAGCCTAGGTGAGTGGTAATGGTAGGGGCATGCCTGATGTGCAGCAGCATCTGTTTGGTTTCATCTGTCATTGCTAATTTAAGCATGTGGACAGGACTTTGACTTCTTTATTTTGGGTAAAGAGAAGGGGCTGGTAGCCCATTAGGCTTAGTAGGCTGAAACTGCAATATAATCAGTGTTCGTTTTTCTTAGGCATTGAAAAACGGTTTAGGTGTTGAGTGGTTTTATCCCTCCCTAGTGTCTAGTGTATATGTCCATTGCTAAAGTTAAAATTTAACCTATGTATGGCTTTAAGCAGATCACTGGCCTGGTCTTGCATATCGAGTCTTTGCTTCCTCAGTGGCCTAATTGAAGCTCTCTCGTATTGGTGCATCTAGCACAAAGACATTCTTTCCGTGTTTGGAAAGATGCATAAATTGCATCCAATGAACAAATTGCTTAATCCTCCCAGTTGTTGTATAGAGGCATTGCTAAAGACATCATTTGCTTACTCTCATCTGATATGGTGAGATTGAATTGCATTTAAACTTTGGTGGGGATGTTGCACAACAACATAAGACCTGAATGGATGTGCTAAAATTTTAATACCTTTCATAGGCAGGTGTTCATTGGCTACATCACATTATCTCAAGTCTTATACTCTATTTGGAATAAATTAGAATTGTCAGTCATTGTTGCTGCCTGTTGGATGCTGTTTATATGTTGTTGGCATAATTAGTTGGTTTTTTCTTTTGCTTTGCAGTTTGGCTGCACTTTGTTGCTGTTGTATGATGGAGGAATGCTGCTTCTTTCTGCGCTGATTGCATTAACAACAAGTCATTCTTCTTACATTTCTGGGTTTCATTAAGTTCATTTGCTTCCAAGGGGAGGGATGGAACTTGTAACCCCGCTTTGGTGAACATGATGTAGTTGGTCTGGTAAATCTTGTTTTCTTGTCCCTAATCTGGCTGCCAAGAGGTTTTATGCATATACTCAACTAGTTCTATTCCCCTGTAATGTGATGTCACTAAATTCTCTTGAATTTGTGTACAAAAGATATCATTGTGAGTGCAGTTTTTATGTCCCTGATGTGTAGATAGTTTCTTCTTTATGGAAGCGTTATCCTTTAGAATAATTGTCTATGCTTAAATGAGATAGTCAAATTCAGTTAAATGACAAATGAACAGATTACCATGACCAGTCTCTGGACTGATCCTGAAGGCTCCCTTGTGGCTGCCCTGTTCCTTTCTTGGTTTTTATTTTTCCCTGGCAATTTTTTAGAATATTGCAAATACATATGTAATGGGGTTGTGTGTACATGCATGTCCTGCAAGAATAATTGCTCAAACCTCATCTTGCAACCCCAAGCCATGCTATGTCATGATAGATACAATCTTTTAGTCCACTAGCAAGAAGACTGGAGATAATTGAGGATATTATTTGAACTCGTTTACTGAAGAATTTGATAGCATCACAGCCTTCAACAATCGGAAAACGGAACTTCCTGGAAAATGGCTGAAACGGGAAAGGAAAAATTCGGGTCATGCTCAGAATTTCATTATTACTTCATTTGAAAGGGGATTAATCATACTACATAATTGGAGGCGATGAGATGAAGAGTGACCCCATAACCAGCCTCATCCCTCAAAGGTTCCCGAGTTTCCAAACACCTGACTTCATTGACACCAAGAAAGCAACATTTCATGATTAGCTAAACGTTGATGTTTGTTGCTTTACTGCCTAAACAAGCAACAAAATCAAATGTCCTAAAAGCCAGGTTCACTGGTTCTCAATTATACCATTATTCTTCTCTATGTAAAGTCATGGTAGACGATGAAAGTATCTGGCAAATAAAAGTAGAGGATACCATTTAACTGATTGTGCCAATACTAACACAAATCAGTTCTAGTAACAAATCGATTACAAATAGCAAATCCCTACGTAAAAGTAAACAGCAATAGCATACAACTAAATAACCGCCTAAAAATCCACAAAACCAGCTGGCCTACGCAAGGTACAACTACTCAATTATATATAAGAAAACAAGCAGCCGAGCCTAACAGATGATACACCCAGGATTAACTTACAAGATCGACACAAACTTTGGCACATCTTTCCTAGGCCCAACCAGTGTTCGGTACAAGTACATCGTCCCTACTTTTTGTCTATCATCCAAGCTAATCTCCATTGGGTCGCCTTCATTTATGATCTCCACATTAAGCATTGGCATCTTCTTCGCAAGAGTCTTGCAGCCTTCAAGGGTAACTTCACAGGACGACATCCAAAGGGATCGCATTGTTTCATACTTTCCCACGTCCATTAGAAGTGCTGTGTTACCAAAGGGGCTGTCCCTGATTTCTAGCTTGCGAAGCTTCTTACATCCATTCAACACATAGAGCATTCCTTTGTCACTGTCTCCAGCAAATGCAATAGAAAGCATTTCCAACTGCTCCGCGTACATTCCAATGTAAAGGAAAACCTGATCAGTTAGAAGCCCAGAGAGTGACAATCGCCTTAGATGCTTGCATGATTGAACAATTGCCCCAAAACCTTCATCCAAAGGCTGCATGGTGACAGGGTCAGGTTTCGTAGGGTCAAGGATGCACAATCTGAAGCGGGTGAAATTGGAATTATTCTTGGCTACAGTTATTAGGGCAGCATTAGTCATCTGCCGGCAGAAATACAGCAATGAATGAAGCTTCGGGCAACCAGAGGATATGGAAACCAGGCCTTCCTCAGTTACGCCAGCATTGCCAATCCAAAAGGGATCAGATGGAAAAACCCTTAATTCCTGCAATTCTTTACAAGTGGAAGCTACAACTCCTAGTCCTTTGTCTCCAATAGAATCCAGTATCTGCATAGATCATGGAAATTAATGTCATTTCTCTCATTTTGGAAAAAAAAAAAGGGAGGGGGGGTGTGCTTACAATCAACAGTGACTAGGTTAGATGATCATACCCATAATCTCTCGAGTTTCCTACACAGCTGAATTAGCTTTATCAGCTTATTACCACGAATTCCTGGGGCATAGCTCAGATTCAAGGAAGTCAAGTTCTGGCAAACAGGGCGAATAGCTGACAGGCAGTAAGGAGCTACCTCCAAAAACCCTGACAAGCTCCGTATTGACTTACACTTTAGAAGGGTAGCCTCTAAATTACCGTAGGCCTCAGAAGCTGGATCGAGTACAAAGGACCCTGTACCTAAGTCCAGTAGTTGAGGTGCTCGCATCAATATTTTTAGCAACGTGTCAAGAGGAACTGCCCGGTTTACCCTCAAACTTTTGAGATTTGGAGACCTTGCTACCACTCTCTCAAGAGCTGTCAAATTTATTTCTCCTTTGAGGCATGCAAAATTGAGGGAGACAAGAGATGTACAGTTGTCAGGAAAGCAGCTAATCCACTGGCCTCTATGATCCTCTACTTCATTTTCTTGCAAGTCAAGCTCCCTAAGATACCTACAATGCACAAACAAAAAATTTAAAGAGCATAGTCCATACCAAATGCTAAGTATTGCGCACAAACCAATATACTGATAAAATTTTGTGCCAATAGACCATCTAAGCTGACAAAATATGTATTAGTGGACAAAAATGTAAACAAGGCTGTCTACCTGACCGCTAAAATCAGATTTTACTGCATTAAGATTTAGCAAGTAGTTTGTTCACTTAAAAACACAAAAATCACAACCAAAAAAAAAAAGTTAATACACGATTAAGATTCTCAAGCAATAAAAACCTTATTGGCAAGGCCTACGGATCTCACTACCAATTTCAGGTTCAACACACATTTTTCTTCAGTATTTCTGCAAACCAAACATGAACTAGTCATTGTTTAACGAGCATATCCAACAATCCAACATTTGCAATAGAATACCATGAGATGCTACGGAAGAAAAAAGCCACAAGTTAAGAAATATCAACTTCTAAGCCGCGTTCGATCTATTCCAGTTCAACTACCATGAAGCCAAGCCACAACTTTAACTTTCACAAAAAATTTTATTCACCAATTAGAAGCATTAGATCACCATAACCAGCTCAAAGCTAACAACAAAAACACAGCACAAACTAGCCACAAAAAATAAAATAAAACAAAACAAGCGAACAAAAAAGCATAATATCCTTACCTACAATTGGCAGCTATGGCAGCCAATCCATCAGTAGTGAACCCTTCGCAGCTAACAAGAACCAAAGACTTAAAATTCACAAATGACCTCGACAGCAACTCAAGACTCTCATCTGAGACCACCATCCTCTTAAGCCTCAACTCCTCCAACCCGACCCGATTTCGGGCTAAGGCTTCAATCCACGGATACACCAACCCGCCCCAGTCATGTGGAACCAAGTTGAAGTCCGCAAAATGTGGCTTACCCTTCAAAGTCAACGACTTTAGAGCCGGAAACCTAGCAATCACTCTCTCCGGACTGATCGCGTAACAGTTTCCGATAAACACTCTTCGTCTACTGAGTCTTTCGATTTTGTACCATGATTTGCACACCAACGACACTGAGTTTCGGTCTTTGTGTGATGTAATGAAATCGAACACGTGCTCCATTACTTCTTCTGGAAAATAATTCATTTTCTTCTTAGCATTCAATCCCTAGTAATCTAAGTTTCTCAGGAAAAAAAAAAAGTGAACTTTCCCGGAAAACCGACTTCTTATATATACGAGAAATCTCTTTTAAAACAAGTACATATAAAAGACAAAGATTTACTCCATAAAACCAGATCTAATTTTGAGATGATTCTTTTAAATTATTTGGAAATTCCAATCAAGAAACCAGATCTGAAGATCTAAAACCACTACGTACGGAGAGAAAATGATGCTATTGTAGTTCAAATGAGATTGTGTTACATCTCTTTGTACTGCATATTATTAAAATCTAAGACAACAGAGAGAAGGAACTCGAATTTTCTCGAGACAAAAAAAAAAAAAAGTGGTTGTTGAGAGAGGAAGTGAAAGAAAATTGTTTCTTTCTTTCCCCTTCAGTGATCATCCGCAAAATGACTACAGCGATGGACAAACACCGAAAAACAGATGAAATTCATGAATATGAACGAATCTAAGCTTTCAATACACAGAAACTAAAACCTACGTCCAAAATCTACTAACAAAACTATACACAGAGGAAGACGGAAGAGAAAATAAAAAGGGCCGTGCAACACGAGCTTGTGTTTGTTTGAAGATGTTGACTCAGTGACGCTGTAACTCAAAACTCTTCGAGTTTAGGTAATTAACCACGGTTTGTTATCAACCGTGGTTAAGCGAATTAACCTGGGTGGGTCTAAATCCCACGGTCAGCATTGGTTTGAGGGACAGATTGAGGGAATCTAGACCGTTGAGTACGGTAATATGCAAGCGCCCTTATCTCTGGTTCCGAAGTCTCTCTCACTTTCTCACCCCCCCGGGCTGCTAAAGGCTTACTGAAGAGATCAGTAATGGACGATCAGGGAAATGGCACTGGTTTTGTGACAAATTACGACGATGCCACTGCTACATTATTGTCACTCGCGACCCATGGAGAAGACGGACACCCTCTTGCTGGGGCCGCTCGACGTCCTGACGTAGAAGATAAGAATCCCAAAACGCGAGTGTATCCTGCACCTACTCGTGGAGTTGGGTTTATTTTTTCTGCTGCAAGTGATCTTTTGTTTGTCAGAAAATTACCCTGTCATGTTATGTAACACTTGTACTGTACTGTACATCTGTTATTTATTAATTTATTAGTATTAAATGGCTATAACTTGTGTGGGGTGGGTGGGGTTTGGTTTTGTGTTGATTTGCGTGGGGTGAAATCATGGGGCTTTTTAATGATTAGGAAATTCAGTGAAGAGAAGGAGGAAATGATTTTTGACAAAATCTAAGACTGCTTTAAATGTGTCCTCATAATATTTACATTAATGTGAGACGCTCCTCTGTTTTCTGCCATTGATGATGATCTACTGTGCAAGTACTTGTTTTCCTTTAGGTATTTGTGTCATTATATTCGATCATCATGACCATAAACAAAGGTTGTAATCCTGGATTGTACTAGACTGCGATAGTATACATCATCTCGCTCGACGTTTAAAATATAAAATTTAAATAATTAATAAAAAATTTTAAAATATAAAATATGAAAAAATATATATATATAGTTAACATAAAAAAAAAATTATAATATTATATAGAGATTTTTAAGAGTAAAAATTATAAGATTATAGAACTGAATAAATGTAAAAAGAATATAAATGAAAAGTGGTTCTTATGAGTCAAATCGGTGGTTCATAATAACATGATCATAGCTAAGATAAAAAGAAAGCAATGCGATCGATTCTCATCAAATAAAAATTACATAAAGTATTTCTACTATGCTTACGCTTGGTACGAGAATTCTATGGTAAGATCACTGTACAAAGTGTGTTAGCATAATTCAAAAGAAGACTTTTTGTGTTGAGTTTGATTGATTTTTTGGCCCTGTAATTTCAAATCATTTACCACTTTGACAAAAGTGCCATAAGCTCAATTATGAAATATACCCATTAAGAATTAATGTAGCTGGCTCATGGGTCAAAATTGAATTGCCACTTTGAAATCATTATATATATGGAATATGAGAATTATGATCCAAATCTTTTCTAATAAGATATGCAAATCCTTGGTTATTGTCCCTTTCATCCAGTCATCAATTGTCAACTGCCCTTTTCTAATTGTAATTAAAATTTTAATTTATATATTATTTCAATTAAATTAGGTCCTTGTTTATGTTTTATAATGTGCTGTCTCTTATGAATTCTCAGTGTTTTGTCAATTATTTGCTGCGAGCAGCGCATGTATGATGGCAGATAAGGCCACTCATTGAGCGGAAGGTGATTGGAAATGAACCAGCAACATAACAAGGTTCGGAACCAGTCAGTCAACACAAGATTGCAAACTTCTGCATGAATAATAACGAGGAGAATGATTAGTCTTCTCTTCTGAATGCCCTAACTTCAATGGCATTGTCTTTAAGGGCTCGGGTTAGGGTTAGGTTTAGGTCTGGGTTCAGGGATGTTGACAGAAGTAAGATCCTTTGTGATGATAGCTGGCATTGGTAATTGTCAACAACTAATTCCACTGCCTAATGGTACTATCAAGAACGGATTAGCATTGATAAATAATGCAGTTTGATTCGGCAATCCACAATCACTAGCAAGCAAAGATAACAAAGGCTCGAATTTCCAAAGCAACCAAACCAAACCAACCTACAACATAGCCTAGACTTTCCAATCCCTTCCCTGTTTGATTTGTTGTTTTACAGCAGCACGGCAATGGCAGCAGCGTCAGCATCCCCGGGTGGTCTTCGTTGAACACGCAGAGTCTCCCGGTCAGCTGTGTCCCACACCCACTCGGCTGGCTCTGTTGCAATGAGGAAGATTTTTTCGGTTGATTTTGTGGCACTAAATATTTCCAAACTTTACCTACCCAGTTGAAATTCTTTTTTTCTTTAACGTGGGCCATAATCATCAAAAGAATCATCGATCGGTAGCCATGTGATGGTGGGACGTGAGGTTTTTTTTTTTTTTTTTTTTTCCGTTTATTTATTAATGATTATTTTTCTTTTGTTATTATTGTTATCCAGATGGGTCTAACGTACGTGGGTCTCACACCTCACAAGAGCTGTACATCACGAGCCATAGTGCACACAATCTTTGCCTAGAAATGGACATTTGGACGACCTAGCCTAATTAGTTGGTGTACATAGTTATGAAACCCTAAGTTATCCTAAGGTTGAAGAAGAGATAAGCATAAGCCATTCTTGTCTTTCTTTTTGGCTATCAGAGATAACTCTCCAAACAAAAAGTATGAATGTTTACATAAACGTGGAAACACAAAAGCTAAAAGCATATTATCTGTTCAGCGATCAAAATCTTATTATATCAAGAATAGTCAACACAAGCAATTTATGAAGATATTACAATTTAATATTAAAAATTTTAAAACTTAATATTAAATCGATAAAAAATTATAATTTTAAAACACTTCTCTCTTACGAGAAAAGTTTGAACAATTTTGAATTATTAATGTATCATATCATATAATTAACTAATTTTTTTAATTATATATTTTAATATATTTTTGAGTTTTTGAATACGGTACTTAGTTGATTCCTTATAATTAAATACTATTAAGTAATATAGTTACTTTTGATAATACGTATTAAATTATCTTATTTTAAATAAATTATATTGAATTGAATTAAATTGAACTGTAATGAATTAAATAAAAACTTGTATTATATTTAGTGCAATACGTACTGAATTATATTATTCATTATATATTTATTATTATAATATATAAATATATTATATTATATACAATATTGTAATATTTATATCATATTTGATTAAAAAATAATTTATAATCAAATATAAATAATATATAAAATAAATTTATAATATTTTATTAATAATAAGAAATAAATAAAAAAAAAGAAGAAGCTGAAGTGCATATGTGACCCATGAAAAACATGGGTAAAATCTGACCAACTGCACCCGTATTACACCTCTCAAAATATGTAGGGTAATATAAGTAATTAAATTATCAAATACGGGTTAAACTTTATTTAATACAAAATAGTAAAAATTTTACAGTCCAATGAAGGCATCCAAACATGCCATATATGTTCTGAAAAACCAACCCGTTAATCTTTAATTAAAGATTCAACGAGGAAGAGTATTGTATTAAATGGAGCGATCAACCATGGGACGCTTGCAAGCTAATACACTTTGTGGCCGATTTAGAAGTTGCTCAAAGCATGAAGAGATTAACCACGCTACCTTCCTTTGGGAGATGGGGCAAAAAGTCGGCATACAACACGACTAATAAGCAATAGCTATTTGGCTGCCTTACATAACTTTATGACTCTAGAAATCTAGAATTCAACACTGAGAAAGTTTTGGTTTATAAGATTGGGAATAAATGTGCAACGCGAATGCTTTTGGGTTAAATTAAGAGAAAATAACAATATAATATGTGTAAAAAGGGATGATAGTGTTGTAGCTAGGCTGGCAAAATTTGTCTGGCACTAGAAGACTTTGTCCAGAGAAATGAACAAAGAATACGTAATAAGAGATGACGTTATTGGCAAAGAAATCAATAAGATTGAGAGCATTAGGAATTTGCAAATTCAAAAAGGAGGGGAGAGTGGTTAGGCCAAAAGGGGAAAAGGGTGGGGGGGTTGCCTTTCCTTGCCTAATCAAATATAATTATAGCCCCACTTGCATATAATTACAAGCAGAAGAAAATTATTGAAAGCCATGAAATATTATTATTATTATTTAAAGTGGTCGTGACTCATTATCATTTCCATCTTCATATGCCTCTCCTCTCCTCTCCTCTCCCCTTCCATCATTTGCAACAATTGCCGCCATGTGAAGTACATTAACCCATTTCCCATTACTTAAATTAACCTTATCTTGACCACCTCATCTACCCTTTTCTCTTTTTGTTTTTGATTATTATTTCTATAATGTTTAACAACAACTCTCCATTATCAACTAATCATATTATTCTCCATTACAATCTGACGGTTACAAATTTTTCATCAAACAATGTATCATAAAATAAATTAAACACAAAAAAATTCTCTTGTGATAGTTTCCAATTAGACGCACGGGAAACCATCTAAGAAACCTAGGAGCCAAAAATGGAAGCTGCATGCGAAATGATAGCGCATGGGAATGGATTGTGGTCCTGTGTTGAGGGTCGTATGATAGTTAGCATAGGCTGGCACTTTGGGATGAAAGGGAGATGAAACATTTGTGTCTTCTTTCTTTCCTGGTGGTCCAATTTGAACCTTCAACTGATGTTCCTGCAAATCACCAACAAAGGACAATGAAGAGAGAGGCGAGAAGAGGGGGACAAACGACCACAAAACAAAATGGTGGGTTACTGTTAGCTTCTCTCCTGTTCTAAAGACAATTGTGAAAGGCACACCGACGGTGACAGTACCTCCACATACCCCATATGCATTTCAATATCTATGCTGACATTGCTCGTGTCAACTGGTCCAGTTTAGGTTGGAATATACACAATATTCGTCCAAAATCGGTGTCTCGCATGTAACCGATATAACATGTTAATACTTTAACACGTGCACGTATTATCTATTTAGCTTCTTACCAAGATTTGAATATCGGATTTGTGAAAAGTTTGCTAACTCAAATGAAATGAGATCTTGTGTTGCGGGCACTGGAAAATTTCACGTCTGAGACGCTGTGGTTTCCTATGGGCCAAGTGATTTGGTTGGCAGAGATTGAATTAGACGACTGCATTTAGTATCACTGGAGCCCAAAATAAAAGTTTTGAGTAGGCCACCAAAATGGGCTCCATTGATGTCAATAGTAGAGGACCCTACTGAAAGGGCTGTGTTTATGTGGCTGTTGCAATAATTAATTAACCCCATCTTAACAGTATGGCCCCCAGCCTCAGCATTAAGATGGATCCTGTCTTTAGAATCACTGCAAATTACGTGTCCATCGCATTCATATCCACGCCCGGAATCGGGAATTTCTTTTGATCTGAGCTTATCTCAATATTAACGAATATTTTAAAATATGATTTTTAGTATTGTTAATATGTATATATAACAAGACAATGGAGCGAGAGCAGGGGACAACCAATGCAGAACAGAAGCACTTAGCGGGATATTATCAACACTAGGATTTAGCAGAGGGAAAAAATCACCGATAACATAATTTCTCCTATTCAGCTGCCCTGACTTTTAAGCACAAGAGACATTATGTGAAAGTTTGATTGGCAGAAGCTATGCTTAGACTTGAGACTATGGAGCAGAAGCTGTGAGAACACCAAGGTAATGCATGCATGTCATTTCAAATTCTCCAGCATATGGTTTTATATGCTTCAGTCAGTCGAGTCTGCAGATGCTGATCACTTGCACACTTCAAGCATGGTCAAATGACCAAAATGTATTGAATCTGGATGAGTAATTTGAATGATGAATATTCTAACCAAAAACAGAAAGTATGGCAAGCATGGATGTCTAGTGAGTAGCAACCATTCATGATCAATGTCTTACTATCCTCATCAGCCTTGTCATCCGATTCATCCACAACAATTGTGCAAAAAGAAATTGAAAAAATTTGAAAACTGTTTCAAGCACTGAACATAATGGAATCTTTAGCAAGCTGTAGTCCTTCGAACTTGTAAGGTAAACTTACCCAATGGCAAGAGAAAGTCTTCCCTCATCATCATGCAAGCACACTATATACCTTCCTTTTCCAAGTTACAATATACATATAACTGTGGAAGGGAAATAAGAAGTGCTTCATCCGCGTTACATGTGTACTTACAGGGCATGACAAGTATCCGGCAGGCTCTATGAAGGAGAATCAAAATTACATATGTAACAATTGCAACAAGAAAATTGGATTCTGAGTTATCTTTTAAGTGCTTAATCCATGCTACATACATACAGGGAATGACAAGTAGCCGGCAGACTCAACCAAAGAAAATTAAGTCACATACATACTTACCGTAACAAGAAAATTCAATGTTATCTTTGAGTGCTTCAACCATGATACACACATATGGGGCCAGATAAAGAGAATTAAATTACACACATAAAAGGCATAAATAGATACACACAAATAAGGGAAGGGATGACAGTGTCAAACATCCAGAGGCTCATCAAAGAGCTTTAAATGAATGGAACAAGAAAACAGGATTCCATATTTGTAAGTTGATAACAGTTTATTCCATGCAATTCCTCTACTGTAGTATTAACAAAACCTATTAGGAATCATTGCTTACAAATAAATCTAGAATTGTGGTAATTATCATTGAGACAATTCTAAAGATATTGTGGGTGGGTCAAATCAGCAAGACAACCATGTAAACACACGGCTCTAGCCAACCTAATTTGAAACCTTTAATGCCCAAACGAAGGCCTGGACACTGTATAAGATGTCCTAACCTGTATTATTGGAACTTTGTAAAAGCGTAATGATGAATCTACCAACATCGTCCTTAACTCATACACACATTTACGAATCTATCTACATAGACCATCAAAGGTAATTTCTTTGAGGCATCAACTCCCACAACTCTTAGTTCAAAACCATAAAGAAAGACAAATTTGCAACTAAATCAAAAGTGCACTGCTGAGAGTGATCATGCATAGCAGATCAAAACCAGAGTCAACTTCAATAAACCTAATGAAAGGTCCAGGTGTTCTGAAGGAAGGATATGTATTACATGCAGGTGATTTGTAAGCGCATAACACAACTGAACTAATTAATCAAAATCCGAAAAACTTGGAAAAATTCCAGCGCAACATGTGTGAACCATGGCCGATAAACTTAAAGCTGCAATCCTGGAAAAAAAAAATACACAATCCATTCTTCACGAAAAAAGAGAGATAAGTAATATCTTACCAGATCCTCATTAACATAATCATCCGTGGTTCTCTCACAATTTAAAGAGATCCAAGCTCCACTCTCAATGCCCATGAGAACCCATTACCATATGAACATAAACAACTGACCCACAAAAGTTCAACGCTAGTTGCTACATCATTTGCAGGAGATAAATTTCCTCCACATTTAGGAGGTGAACTTTCTACTTTTTCAACTAAATCCACATTTTCATGTCAGAGAACTTTATACATTCTTTAACTCACAGGAACCAGAAAACTAGCAGCAGGACTAAATAAACTGCTTTGTGTCTCAGCCGTAAACATATGCCTTTTCAAAGATATGTAGAACAAGGCCTTCAATAGCATGTGAAAAAAACCAAAAAAAAAAAAAAAAACAAACATGAAAAGAAAGAAAAAAATAGAGTTACAACATTGTCAAATCTTTCACTGAATCTCGAAACTAGTATAATCTCATCAAAAATACTAATACTACCTCAAAGATTTAACGACAAATTGTGGTCCAGTTCTACATAATTATACTCAATTGAACTGACCTTCCAGAACTTACGCGTCACCATCATCACTATCACTATCATCATCGTTGTCAAGATCATTAGCGATGAATTCCCCCGGCCGAATCACCCTCCTTCTAGTCCTCGATGGAAGAATATTATCCAAATCAACCTCTGCCAACGGGTCATCAGACAAATCACTGTCTCCGTCTGATTGACTCCCGCCATCACTCGAATCGTCGCCATCGTCGCTCTCGTCGTCTTCTCCATCCTCTATCAAAATCCCCTTTCCCTTTCTATCAACAACAACTTCCCCATTACTGTCCGCGTCCTCGTCCTCGTCCTCGTCCTCCTCGCTGCGCACTTCAGCATCTGAATTAACGCCTTCTTTGTCTGGGTCAGTGGTCTTGTCTTCCGAAAGTTGAGAATTGTTGTTCAAAGATTGAAGCTTTTGGGTTTTGTTTGGGCTTTCTTCGTTCTCCTCGCAAATTATATCTGGTTTACGCTTCGAAGGCAATGTGGATTCTTCTGGGTTCCTTTTTTCCACCATCTAATCTCTTCTTTGAATTCTTGATAAAGAGAATTTCAGGATTTTGGAGAGATCGACTCGTTACTACTTGCTAATCAGGGTTTTGTACTGCGGCAAAGTTTCTGCTACCTACGTTTGGAGTTTTTTTTCGTTCCATTTTTGCCCTTGCATATTATGTTATTTACAAAATGGCTCTGTTCTTTTATTTTTTTGTGTGCTATTCTTTTTTATACGTGTCTACTCCTAAAGTACGCGTATTGTAACAGGCTTTACTCCATCTTGCGTATGTCTCTTTATTAAATCATTCATCTATTTTTACGTGACCATCCGTATAGTACGTTATAATTGACACGTCAACAAATCATTTTTCAATTAAGAAAAATATTAATTACGGTTGGCATAAATATCAAATTAAATTAGATTAAATGGACTGAAAAGCTAATTAACTAATTAATCAAAACTTTAAAAATAAAAATAAAAAATAAAATGGAGATGTTAATGGATTTGGAAAGTTTCCAGTTTCAAAGTAATTGGTTGACCATGACCTTTCCGCCTGGTCCATTTTGAGTCTAAAAACGCGATATCCCAGGCCACTGGTTATCAGAATTAGAATTTTCGCCAATCCATCCTCCGCCCCACAGATTATCTCAATCCCGCCCGCCTCTAGTCCGGGTCGACTTCCGGATCCTGTCTTCGGTTGCATCTTGCTTTCCGGATCTCTCTAACTCTGGTTCCAACAATCTCTGCCTACGAAGAGCTGCGCTTCATCTTTATAGTTTACTATTCTTTTGATTTTCTGTTCTCTTTTTTCGAGTAGAGATGATTGCAATTCCGTACTTAACTGCTTTGACGACGTACTTCAGCTACGGATTGTTGTTTGCTTTTGGCCACATCAGAGATTTCTTTCGCAAAATTATTGACTGGCGGACTGCGGACAATCTTCAGGTAAAATTTTGCCGCCGGTTGCGGTGATTCTTGCGTGTCTGTTTTTGATTTTCATTGACTTTTGATTTCGGTGAAGCAGGGATACGCGCCAATCTGCTTAGGACACGAGGATTTTTATATACGCCGCTTGTATCACCGAATTCAGGTATCTGGTGGTTGATATGATCGAGTTGTGAAATTATTCGTGTTTTAGTAGAAAAGGATCGTTGATTTGATTTTTAAATGGACTGAACTAGTTAAGACTTGGCTATTTGTGAAAAATTCAAATAACTAGTGATTTTTGTGGTATTTTATGGTGTATGTTGCGGTTTTTTGATAAAATTGAATCCTGAAAAGTAGCTCCGTTTATTATTGCCTTAACAAATTTGGATTGTCACAAACAAATTTGGATTTTCACATTATAAATTGGAAATGAGAGTAATGCAACAAAAGGTTTAAAAGTTGGTGTCATATGAATATTTGAGTTTTATGAAGAGATCTGATTCCAAATTAGAGTATTTTAAATTCTGATAAGAGGAAAGGTTTTGACTAGTGAAGTGGGAAGAAGAATAGTTTCGATGAATGATAAGAATATTTAGTGGGTTGATAATGGAAGAAGACAGGGTGTGTATAATTAGTTTTAAGAGACAAGTTATTGTGAACTTCTTGCATTGTGAAGGAATTATGTTATTCTATTCTGACTTGTTTCACTTTACTATAAATTTTATGAATGAAGGAATTATGTTATATCTGGCAGGACTGTTTTGGGCGGCCTATATCAAGTGCCCCTGATGCGTGGTTTGATGTGATTGAGCGTTATTCCAATGACAATAATAAGACACTGAAGTAAGATTTTTCAATTGTGTTAGATGCTTATGGTGTAGCGGTGTTTAGTTTCTATTGCAATTTTTCTTCATTCACATAGGTCACCACAACATTGAATATCTGCATGACTGAGTGATTTTGATGCAGACGAACCAACAATGTAAGTAAATGCCTAAATTTAGGATCGTACAATTACCTTGGCTTTGCTGCAGCAGATGAATACTGTACACCCCGAGCAATTGAGACATTGAAAAAATATTCTCCTAGTACCTGTAGTAGCCGGGTGGATGGTGGTGAGTGTTTATCTGCTTTTGCATTAACACTCATCTTTATAAGGTTTTACTAATGCAGTTTTTCCACCAGGCACAACAGTGTTGCACAATTATTTGGAGGAGTGTGTTGCAAGGTTTGTTGGAAAACCAGCTGCTCTAGTTTTTGGCATGGGCTATGTGACAAATTCTGCTATCCTTCCAGTCTTGATCGGAAAGGTTTGTTATTCAACAAGTGAGAGCAATTTGTAAACATGATTTCTTACTTTAGCAAAATAATTATTAGTACCTGTCAATTTTATTTACAGGGAGGCTTGATTATTAGTGATTCATTGAACCACAACTCCATTGTCAATGGAGCACGGGGATCTGGAGCAACTATTCGTGTTTTCCAATACAACAGTAAGTCTCTCTGTTGTATTGCTGAATTATATGCTTCTGACTTGATTATAAAGTGTCAAGCAGGTTAATTTTAGTTTCTGAATATTTCATGATGACATATCATGTTATTTATGGAAGAACCAAAAAGCATCTGTGTTGTGCATTAATGGTGCCTTTTTCCTTTCAAATGCCAGTAATACTTTAAGATTTCGGTTGGATATTTTTGTGCTCATGGTTTCCCTTTACCATTTTGTTTACAGCTCCTTCTCACTTGGAAGAAGTCTTGAGAGAACAAATCGCCGAGGGACAACCAAGGACCCATAGACCTTGGAAGAAGATCATTGTCATCGTGGAGGGGATTTACAGCATGGAAGGGGAGCTTTGCAAACTTCCTGAGATCATAGCAATCTGCAAGAAGTATAAGGTTGTGCTAAATGATGGCTTTCATTTTAATACTTGCATTGAATTTGAGTCATCATGTCACTGAATTCAATTTTTTTTTTCTTTTGTTTTGTGTTCACGGAAGTGTTTGCTTTCTACAATGTTTTGGGAATGATGATTTTTACTGAACTACCGTTAACATAATTTATTGTTATGCATGTTTTCTAACTTTATTTTTTGCCTCTGAGATATCTGTTCATTGGATGATTTTCATTATTTGTGTAGGTTGTCCCTCTCATGTCTTGCTTTATGTACTGTGGCTCATATATACATATATGTGTGAATTTTTTGGTATTATTCTAGTCTAATTATTGTTATAGGCATATACATACTTGGACGAGGCCCACAGCATAGGAGCAGTGGGGAAAACAGGAAGAGGGGTTTGTGAGCTCTTAGGAGTCGATACTGCTGATGTGGATGTCATGATGGGAACTTTTTCTAAATCATTTGGATCATGTGGTGGCTACATTGCAGGGTCTAAGGTTTGCTTTTTAGCATTCTATGTTATACTCGTAAATTATTGTTGAGCAGGAATAATAATTTTAACTTACTGTGTCTTTCATCCATATTCTGTTACTATCTCCTAGCTTAAAAGTGTACTCACCATTACTAGAATTTTCCCCATCAGAATGAGTTTACCTTCAAGACTTTGTATAAGGGGGGGAGAAAAAGAGTAGAGGGAGATAAATGAATCATAGACCCTCAATTTCATTTTTATGATATCAAAACTTTTTTTATGTGAAGGAACTCATCCAATACTTGAAGTACACTTGTCCTGCTCATCTTTATGCAACTTCAATTTCACCACCTGCAGCAGAACAAATCATATCTGCCCTAAAGGTTATTCTTGGGGAGGATGGTTCCAGTAGAGGTGCGAAGTGATTCCTTGCTGTATCTTCTTTGTTTCAGCTATTAGTTTGTGAGCTTGGGGAAGATCCATGTCTCTTGCTACTATTGATCACAATCTTAAATGCTTTTCTTTCCTTTTAGGTGCCCAGAAGCTTGCACGTATTCGTGAGAATAGCAACTTTTTTAGGTCAGAACTCCAGAAAATGGGGTTTGAGGTTCTTGGAGATAATGATTCCCCAGTGATGCCAATCATGCTTTACAACCCCTCCAAAATCCCTGCCTTCTCACGAGAGTGCCTCAAGCAGAATGTGAGTGCATCGGGCTTTATGTCCTATGATATGATTACAGTTTTTGTGGTAAAATTTTAATTAGATGTCAGCAACTATAAAGTGGTGTTTGTTGTAGGTGGCTGTTGTGATTGTTGGTTTTCCAGCAACCCCACTGCTATTGGCAAGGGCTCGTATATGCATATCTGCTTCACACACCAAGGAAGATCTGATTAAAGCCTTGGAGGTAAGCCCTGATCCATGGAAGATTATTGGAAATGTGTCATTTGTGGTGTGCGTATGCGTGTGCGTGTGCGTGTGCGAGAGAGAGAGAGAGTTTTGCTCTTCACATGGATCCTTGAAGTACATAAGCCAATACGCTCACTTTACTGAAGGACTTTCAATCAAGCAAGTAGCAGATTTTTGATATTTTAGATCCTTGTCCATTTTAAATTGGTGCAGAGTGTAACTTACAAAATTTTAGCTGTTTTAAGATTATAAAATGATGTCTGTGTGCGCCCGTGTGTGTAGACTGTAAATCCTGATTTGGTTTGCTTCTCTTTTATCAGGTTATCAGTAGGGTTGGTGATCTTGTGGGTATTAAATACTTCCCCGCTGAACCTAAGAAACAACAGCAAGAGGAGAGGATGAAGTTGGAGTAAAAATGGAAAGAAAATTTTCCCCTCAATTTGGCTAGTTTTGAGCAGCATCAGAAGGCGAGGTCAGTGAAGCTATCAGCTAAAAAAGGCTAATGATTAATTTGCCTAGGTAATGGTTGGTACTCTCATAATTTTAAGTTATATTGTCATCAGTATTATCATGTACCTGGCTTTGAAAGGATCAGTGCCTTCGATCATGCACAGAAAATTTCAAGTGATTTTTATGTCCTTGTTGGGGCTAGTGTCTTTTTCTCTTTTTTCCTTAGAGAATTATTCATGCTGTCTTGTATTTCAATGAGTTGTACAGATGTAGTTATAAGTTGTGCGCTTGTCCGTTGCATCTGAAATTCGTCCTGCTAGTTGTAGTTGGTGATTTTACCGAAACCAAGACATATATGCAGTGGTTTCTTTTTCTCGCCTTCAAAATTCAAAAACCACTCCCTCTTCTTCTCTGCTGCCTGCCTACATGGATTAATTCCTTTTCGCTAAGCTCAGAGAGAAAGTGAGTGAGTGGGAGAGACTATCGTTTTACGTATGCATCGAAAGATGAAAGAGTCCAATACATACAAACGCCCAAACGCCATCGATTTCAGTTGCATTGAATCAATAACTTTTGCAACGCCTGTTCTTCCTTCACCCTCCATTCGTCAGTCCCTTCTTAGCCATTCCCTAACAAGCCCATCCTCATCCCATTTCACACTTCTCTTTTTTTTCAATACAATTACCTCTTGCCAAGTTTACAGAACCTAACCCTAGTTAAGTTTTCTCCTCTCTCTTTTTTTTGCACTTAGCAGTTTATCATCTCACAGAAACTTGTGCTATATCTAATAAAAACAAAGATCTAATAGCAACCATGAATCCATGCAGCACATTTGTCACTAAGAACAGTGACTGTGATCAGAAAACCCTAACCCCACTTTTGAATTCAGAAATATCATCCGAAACCCATTACCCATCCCACATTTTTGAACAATTACCGGTTTAGTATTGATAATATATGAATATATTTATAATGAGAACAAAAGATCAAAGAGACAGCACGAATGCAGAATGCACAAATGTCACAAAAACCAGGCTCTGCATTCACCAAAGTCTTGTTAAAAATAGCAAACAAAAAGACTTACCTTTCTCTTTAAACCAAAACCCCATTTCCCGATTGCCGAGCGTCCATCACGGTTGTTTCCATCTGTACAGCCAGCAGAGAGACAACAGTCTCTCACTGACCTCTAAAACGAATTGTGGAGTCTTTTTTTCTTTCAGAAAAAAACTTGACCAATTTAATTGACTCTGGCCCAAAAAACCATAATGATAATGGACCAAACAGCTCTTAGTAGTATCGATCATGAGAAAACCGAGGCCTGTGCTCTCATGGTAGCCGTTGAAGTGTCACTTTGAAGGGCGACAATACCCGTGTTAGAGCGGATCGTGGCGGGTCAACCCGTGACCTTGTTGCTGCTGTCACCAGTTTTGGTATCAACAGGAAGAAAAGGATGGCCAGACAGAGACGACCTTCCTTTTCAAATTTTCAGGCCTTTGCTTCTTCTTCCTCCTCCTCCTCCACCTTGCACGTGCCTCCCCCTACCCTACCCGCACGCGTGAGATTCTTTTTTCTCCTCCTCAACTAACAATTTTGAGTTTAATTGACTGCTCAGCTCAGTCACTCAGGTTTAGTTTCCCTCGTCTAGTTATAATTTAATTTTATCATTTTTTTCCCTTTATTACAAGGTGGCAATACTGGCCGTTGTCGACTTTATCGATGACGAACTTGATCTTCATAAACAACAACCAAGGTTAACTTTAAGCAAACTAACATGTAAATAGTTCATCACAATGAACTTCATTTCAGAAAGCAGCTGAGGCACACCTCCTTATGCTTGAATCCAAGGAAGGGATTGTTATCAGCATGGATGGTCTGCATGTGTGGAGCTTCAAATACAGGCTTCTGATTTGTCTCTGGCTCTCCTAAACGACAGAAAGACATGTAATGAAATAGAATGCAAACGATATGTAATATGCATGCTTAATTATCTTTGCGGTACTTTGCTAATTATTAGCCTAAACTGGAGTCCTTCTCCTTGGCAGTCCGTTTGCCCTACATACATTGTAAGGTCAACTGACTAATTTTCCTTTACCTCATGAGCAGGTTACGGCCTGGTAATAACAGGCGGATGTACGTACTTGAAAAATACTGGTAATGAGATTGATCTCACCTGCTTATGTTTTGATCTCACCTACTTATGTTTCTTTCCTTCTTCCATTGGTTATTCTTGCAACAATAGATGTTCATTGACCCCTGCATTCATTTGTGGAATTTTCTCAGGCGATTTTGTTAACACGCATGGGGTAACAACTTGGAGACTTCATCATTGTGTATCAAGACAATCAAAACCAGAACTATGCATGCTGTCCATGCATATCCTAGATCTTTGAGATAATGAAGTCAAAATAAGCTTCTCTAATGATTACTAACAAAAATTTTCCCCTCTATTTTTTCAGCTCATTCAGGCTAAAAAGGCTTCTGACCAAGATGGATACTCACATTTCACAAGTGATTCTGTCAATGACATTAGCACAGGTCCAGCTCCTTCTACGTTAATTACCCAATGGCGGAAGACACTGGCATGTCGTGTATTTACGACACCACAACCTTCTCAAATGACCCTCCTCCAGATATTTTGGGTGGTTCACCGACCAGTTATTCAAGGTTTAGACCTCTGCAGGAAAGCTTTGGATCTGTTGACAACATATCTCTTGAAGACTACTTCAACTAAATACATTAGTGTTTTCTTTTAGCTAAACAATTGGGCAATACCCAAAAACTTACAAGAATGTGATCAACTGTATTTTGATCCTGAAGCTAGCACTCTACTCTTTCTTTTCCCCACCCTTTTATTGTTTGTATATCTAAGTCTCTGTGTAATAGAGAATATAGCTAGAGGAAAACTTGCATACACAGATCCTGTGTTGCTTCTTCTGAACATGTAAGTTGCTAATATTATAACTAATATCTTTACTGTAGAGTTATACTATAGCTATTGACATACGCAATGCCAAGCTTAATTAACTGGTTAAGATGATGATTGTTCCATAGGTGTACTATTTATAATCTCAATTTGCAGCATTATTAACCTGGCTAAAGCGTATGCATACTAGTCAGGTTTATGGAATGCGTTTGACAAGCAATTGTATATATTATAACTAGAAGTAACAATTTAAATTTTCGTTTTATATTTGTATCATATTATATTTTTATGATATTTAATAAAATTTATAATAATTTAAAATATTTAATAATTAAACTAAAAATTAAAAATTTTAATGTAATAATATTATTAATTAATTAAATAAATTATAATTATGTTGTATTGGAAGGCAACGATACGAGTATAAATACAGTTGCGTGGATTATAATAAGAAAACCGTCTGGCTGAGAACCTTGTGGTCGTGGGGTCGAGATGGGCGATTTGATTTCATTTGTGAGTGGAGAGTGTGACGATTGCTAAATGAGATCCAAACTAGAAATAAATAGATAAAAATTGATGAAATTCTGGTCTTTCACTGTAGCTAGCTATTAGGAGAAGAACAGGCTCCATTATTGACACACAAACAACAATCAGAAAGAGAGAAAAAAAAAAAAAAAAAAACTGAAAGCGGCTGTGAAATGGCATCGAGGTATTGGACAGTGTCTCTTCCAGCACAGAATTCAGCCACTGCTCTTTGGAATCGATTACAGGAACAAATCTCAAAACATTCCTTCGATACTCCTCTTTACAGGGTACGGATCGATCTGATCGTCTAATTATTCTTTTTATTCATTCTTTCTCTTTTGAAATTAGCTTTGGTTTTGCAGTTTAATATACCAAATCTCCGGGTTGGAACCCTTGATTCACTCCTCGCTCTCAGCGATGATCTACTGAAGGTAATTTGTTTGTGTTTCTTTCTCGTGGAATTTTGTGAGTATTTTCAGTATATCGAGTTTGCGATGCCATTCGAATGTCAATAACTGTGATCGCTTAAATTTAGACAAGAATTGTATGTCATTGTTTGTTTTATATGTTCATTATATCTTATCAATATTTAGGTCTGTAGATTGCATTATAATCAGTGGAAGAAAAATTATCATTTATAGTTCCATTTGATATTTTGACAAATCCTTTAATTTTGATATTTGGACAAATCTATTGTTTTGGGTTTTCTACTTTGTAACAGAATTCCGTATGTTAACTGATAATTAGATCTGTAGATTGTGATATGATACTTAATGGCAAATTGTGGTGTATAGCCTTTTATTGAAACTTTAATCATGTTTTCGTTTTGAAATGTGAAATAACGCATTAGATTCAATGTCAATTTTGTAAGCTTACAACATATGTTTGGCTAGGAATTTGAGCACTTTCTTATTTGATAAAATTTGCAGTCTAATAGCTTTGTCGAAGGAGTATCTCACAAGATTAGGCGACAGATTGAGGAATTGGAGAAGGTATCAGGTGTTGAGAGTAGTTCTTTGACTGTTGATGGAGTGCCAGTTGATTCCTATCTCACTAGGTATATCCTCTGTCAGTGAACGTAGCATGAATTTGGGTGTGGATTTTTTATTTTATGATAATTTGTGAGTTATGTATTGAATTTAATGAATTTGATTTGAAATTTGGAAATTGGTTTTAATTTTGAGTAAATAATGTATGTTATGTTGGGTTTTGGTTTGTGTTGGAAGGTTTGTTTGGGATGAAGCAAAGTATCCAACAATGTCACCTTTGAGGGAAATTGTGGACGGCATTCATATTCAAGTGGCTAAGATTGAAGATGATCTTAAGGTATTGTTTTTCCACAAGGATATATGCGTTGGTGAGTCATTCAATTTTAATGCGGACAATAAAACGTGCTAATATTTGGCCATTTATTCTGTTTTTGTTGGTTCACAAGTTGTGTGAGCCTAGTAACTGAAAACAGACTTTTCTTGTATGGCCTAATGCAAAGGTCATGATTAGCTTAGCTTAGCAATATCAAAACTAAGAATACTTGGGTGGATGGAAACGTTTTACGAGTAATCTATATCAAATTATAAAACTAAGAAATATCATGCTGACCACAATTAAGATTGGTACAGGCTGACAGATGAAAGACTGATCTGTTTAATTGAGTACGGTATGGAAGGCTCTATTACAGGCCTATGGTTAGTTTGAGTTCTCATTTTTTGTAGAAGGAATGAAAACTTTGTATAAAGTCTGTAGGCCTGTGTTACTTGTTGGGGTAATAAGGTAGATGGCTACCTTATTTTGCCTTCAATCAATCACTCCTTGCTTCTTGAGTTAATAAGGTAGATGGCTACAAAGGATACAATACAGCTTGTGAAACATCTCATGACATCATAAACAGGAGTTGAATCTGAATTGATTCATATTGATATAATTGTTGTAAGAATGATATTGTCATACTGAGTTGTTCATTCCTTTATGCATATGACTGCCTGCCAGTCTAATCATTCAGTCTCAACTTAAGCAATCATCAATTACGGTTCCTTCTTTGTTTACTGCAGCAAGAAATTGAAAGCAAGAGGTTTATTTTGCTTAGGTTCTATAGGAATTCTGACTTTTTCCAAAGATTTAAACTTAATTGTGGTTATTAGTTTTATGTATTCTAGCTCTTGACTTGTTTGTTGATTTGGACTTTGGGTTTCTTGTAAATTTGTTTCTGTATTATGTTAGGTTCGTGTTGCTGAATATAACAATGTCCGTAGTCAGCTTAATGCCATTAACCGAAAGCAAAGTGGAAGGTAATTGCCATTTATATTCCACTTGTGGGAAATAGCGTATTTTAGTCTTCTAATTCTCTTCCCATCTCAGTTTAGCTGTTCGTGATCTTTCCAATCTGGTGAAACCAGAGGACATCATTACCTCAGAACATCTAGTAACTCTCCTTGCAATCATTCCTAAGTACTCGCAGAAGGATTGGTTGGCGAGTTATGAGACATTGACCAACTACGTGGTAAGGAGAGATTTATGCAGCTGTACATCTGACTCCAGCCATTCAGCCCTAATCCTGTATGAATGCATAGGGACATAAGTTGCTACTTGCTGGCTAGTTGAGCATGTCTTCTGAAGTTGAACTCTAGGTCCATCAAACTATTAAAATCATGTGGAACAAATAAACCTACATTACTTTTTTGCTCTTATTGTGGTTTCTGTCTCACTAACGAAGCTGATTCTTTTTTCTTCTTCAGGTCCCTAGGTCCAGCAAGCTGTTGTATGAGGATAATGAATATTCTCTTTACACTGTTACTCTATTTCGTCGTGTTGCAGACAATTTCAGAACTGCTGCACGTGAGAAGGGCTTCCAAGTGAGTGTGAAAATCAAGTGCAAGTGGTTCTGATTTACAATAATTATCTACCTCGTGTCTTATTCTATTTGGATTTACTCTGTTATTCTCATATCAAGTGTGCTCTGAATACAGCTGCATTGAGATCTTGCAGTACTATGTTAAATGTATGTTCTATATTCAACTTGATGGGGATCTCTAATTCAGATTTATATTTCTTTTCTTTCATGTTATTCAGATTCGTGATTTTGAATATAGTTCAGAAGCACAAGAAAGCCGGAAGCAGGACCTAGAAAAATTAGTACACGACCAGGAAAGCTTGAGAAGCTCTCTTTTGCACTGGTGCTATACCAGTTACGGAGAGGTATTTTCCACTACTCCCCACAAAATTTATTTGATGAAATGTGTTACAAGACTATAGCTACAACAAGAAATAAAAGGTTGTCTTGCAATGTAAATAGTAGTGCATTGGTACACAATAAAATTGTTGGGAAATCAGGTGACTATCAACATAGATTCTTTTCTAAGAAAAAGAATAATACAACAGTTTGTAGTATTTAGTATCGTCCGTTATTGTCACTGTTATCATATATTGTTATCATTGGTGTATCTTGCTCTTTATGGTGGACATCATAACTCATTTCACACTGAATGGGGTTCTGTCTGTAGGTTTTTAGCTCCTGGATGCACTTTTGTGCTGTACGCATCTTTGCAGAGAGCATTTTGAGATATGGTTTGCCACCAAATTTCTTGGTAATTAAACTCTTATATTCCTCACTGGCTTTCATTGCCAATCTTTGCATTTTGTCTAACCATTGGATTTGAGTTAATTTCAGGCATGTGTTTTAGCTCCTTCCATGAAAAGTGAAAAGAAAGTACGTTCAATTCTTGAAGGAATGTGTGACAGTGCAAATAGGTAAACAAACTGAACTTTGTTTCATGCAAGTGGTTGAATTCCAATAATCACTGAAAAATTACTTAATTGAAATTTTATTGCCCGCCTCTACTACTTTGGCCCCTATCTATCTGGTGTTTATACAAATAATTTCAAGTTCCATAGTCCTTGCTTGCTTTGGGGTGGGGGCGGGCGGGCGGGCTTCAAATATATTTTGTGGGAACAATTCTGAGGTGCCCTAAACTTAAATTCAATGTTTGAACTCAGTTTTGTGCCATTCACAAAATTTTCCAACTTATTATACAATGATGATGTGAGAATAAAACATTTGACAGCATGGAATTTGGCCATAGCATTTGAATTCGGTGTCAGATTCTTCTGGGAAATTTGGTTGCACCACTTTTTGAAATTCTAAAGCACTATTTCCATGCTAGAGAAGACAACATTAGTTTATTTTCCTGAAATGCTCGTTTAAATTTTTTTTTCAAAAATGGTTTCAGTCCTTGGTTAATAGTCTTAGGAATGGAAACAAGCCAATGCACAAGTGCCTTAAGAATTACTCATGAGCATACTCATTTTATTGTTTTTAATTTTTTCTATTTCAAACTTACTCATATGTTCATGCTGAAAAGTCATCATGGAAGCAGTGTCTTCTCTTTGTACATTTTTATATCCATTGTTTTGTAGTCTAACATTACTAAATTCAATTCCCTTCGTTATCTGATGCAGCACGTACTGGAAATCTGAAGATGAAGCGGGAGGGATGGTTGGTTTAGGCGGCGATGCGGAAGCTCATCCATATGTCTCCTTCACGATCAATCTTGTTTGATGCTGAGTACCGGTTCCACGTCAGTAAGAAATTCAGAGCCTTCAGCATTCGTCTTGACTACAATAATAATGAAGATATGTATATTAGAATCAATAACTCAATTCTTTTGTTGTTTCCTTGCGATCTCAGATTACAGAGTTCTTGTCACATTTTAGTGGAGGGGTGAAATTTGTGGGGAAGATCTTGCCAACTGGAATTTGTATTTTAAGTTATAATTTGTGAGGTTTTTACTTTCTGTATCCAGTGAGTGTGACACTCGTGGAGAGCCTTCAATTTAATTTGCCATAATGATCTGCAAGTTGTGATGCATTTTTTTTTTTTTTTAGTTGATGTTAGTGATTGATCTATTGAACATTCCGCAGCACAAAAGTTGCAGATGTGTTAAGCCCTGAACAGTTTGTCACTTTGTCTGCAGTGCTCAGTTCGGGCTGTCGAAAGGTTATCAACTCATCCTTCTTCGTCATCAAATCTTATCGCGAAGATACTTGCGATGGAATCCGAGTTTCATACCCAGTTGACCATATGACTAAATGATACTGCCAGGGTGGAGTTTGACTTCTTGTAGAACCATAACATGCTTTAGATGATCGACAACCCATCCCAGTGATCATGCCACAAGAAAATATAGTTAATAACCCAGATGTGTAAGAAAGCAGTCTCATAGAGGTCATTGCTTGACATCAGACTAAAGTTTCTAACACAGCTAGCAACTTTCGCCAAAGTACTCGAGTGCAACCTTTGTTCGTTTATTACCACCTTCAACTGCATTACCGCAATGAAATCCACCGAGCTATCTGCAACTAATTTGCACCAAATTTCCAGAGGTATCAATGATCAAAACCTTCATTGTCCCAAAGGAAATTATGGTGACTGTTATATTCAAGAAAATGAAAGATGATGACAAGTAAAGAAGAAATGACACTTGCAAATAAGTTAAATGGCACTTGCTTTAACGAAATGAACAGTAGCAATGATCTTATAAGCACAAATTCTATGTCTCAACATAGAAACACAATCTGACTAAAAAAAAACGAGCAGCATCACAAGAAATATGGGCACATAGAAAAAAGTATTCTCCCCTTGTGCCCATTATTTTTGTTGCCTATTCTTGACGGGGAGGAATGTAATCTTAACATTCAAGTGAATTTTAATATATGATCTAACTACAAAAAATAAAGAAAAGATTCGAGATACCAGGATGAGAACAAAACCATCCTCTGCAAAAGCAAATATAAAGCCCAAAACAAGTTCTGAAATGTAATAAAAAAATTACTCCACATCTGACTTGAGTCACTCAAGCACCTTGAATAATCGTATAGGTTTATTTATCCCTGGCATGAAGTTTTCCCAGACTCCACAAAACAACAAAATCTACTCTCTTGATCGTTCAATGTTTTACACCTTTGCAAGCTCAGTAGCAGCTTGGGCAGCGGCAGGCGAAACACCACCAGTGGTTGGCCTGTAGATTGCATCAAAACCGTAAGCAATTTAACTCAACAGCACAATAATACAAAACTGATTCCAAGTAAAATATAACAATGAAGGAAATAACTTACAGTCCCACAAAAACTTTGAATGCATCATAAATTCCCCACTGCGCTCCAGTAAGTGTTCCAATCATGACAATACGGAGAGGAAGACCACGGGTAAATAGACCCCACAAACCCAGCTTCTTCACAGCCTACACAACAAGAAAACAGGAGGGTAGACAAAGCAAGATAGAAGCTTGATGCAAAAATGAATTTTCAAAAAATCATGCTAGGTATAACACTCACATCACCAACAGTTGCCCCTTTGGCATTGTTAAGGAAAGAGACAAGATTGTCAGCAGGATGAGACACGACAGCGCAGAAAACACCAGCCACGTAACCACCGGCAAAACTCACACCAAGCTGCAGAGATTTGCTGCACTGGTCCTTTGGAGTGGGGATGGCATGCTTGTAAATCATCTCAACAATGGTCTCAAAAGAAGCAAACTTCATCATTGTATCTGCAAGAAGAAAGCATCTCTCTCTAATGAATACGCTTGGCAGTCAATATCACCAATGGCACAGAGTTCAGGCAGGCCCAAACGTAGAAAACAAAGTTACTTTATGCTGATCAAAGTGAACAAGTTACAAAAATAATTATTGGACACAAAGCAACACTAGCACCAATGCCAAGTGTCAAGGCAGGTACTAACAACATATAGAATATAGCTGAAGTCATGCTGATTAAAGAAATCAGCGGAATTTTGGACCGTCAATTAGAAAACAGAAAGGAAATACAGGACGAGGCTTTTCACGATGAGAAGCCAATAAGCAGGGAAGCATATAAAACATCATATAAACATCTAGAGAAAGCCAAAAGCAATAATACAATGATAACAGGTCATTAAACTTAGTTAGAATTCAAGTTGCTAAAAGTAGCTAAATGAAGAAAGTGATTCAAGAAGCATAACTTTGAAGAAACTGATTCAAGCACCACATTGTGTATATATATAATTACTATATGATGTCTTCAAAAGCTCCAAAACGTATGCACATACATTAAGATAAGGTTGTCACCCTTAAAGAACTAGCATGGAAACAGGAAGAGCACATAACAAAGAAGCAATCAAACAAATACATCTAGGCATGGGGAAAAGCCATATGAGAACAAATATCTAAGATGGGCAAACAGAGGAAAAAATTGATTGACTAGCTACATTCATAGTCCATACATAATATGACTAAATTTAGCAATGTAGAAAAGATAACTTACATGGAATCTGACGTCCCCAGAGAGGAACCAGACCCTTATACAAACTGCATTAATTCAAGTGAAAAGGTTAGAAAAGACATCTGACATACAATAAAGTCTATGCTGAAAAATTAAAAAAAAAAAAAATAGCATTTCATTACATACCCAAGAGTACCCTCAGATCTAACAAACTTGGGAAGTCCATCAGACAGACCCCTGGCAAAACCAGGCTGAGTTTGAACACGGACCTTCACTGCCTCAAAGGGGCAAAGAGCAACATCAGCAATCACTTCAGCAGAAGCAGAGCCAGCAAGGTAGATTAAGGTCTTATACTTGGCAGCATACTCTGGACCAACAAGGTCAGAGTAATACTTCTTGAAGAACTCATAGAATCCGAACTTGCATGCACCCTGGGCACTGTAACCAAGAAGGGTAGGTACCCATCCCCTGAAGAAACCCCTGACTCCCTGCTCCTTCAGCAGAACTCCAAAACCAGACGTAATGCTTTTGTACTTCGCTGGGTCAATCTGAAGAAACAATAATCTTGATGTTAGTTTATACCCTCCAACATCTGAGCATAAACACGGCAGTTCATTGTCGACAGATATGAAATAACAGGAAGCTAAGAATTAAACAATTGTCACCTCAAATACTATAGAGGCTCCTGATTTTCGTTTGTATTTCAAACATTTTTAGGAGAATCAATCAGCACATAAAAATAAATTTCGGTATTAAATCATCTGCAATGATGCAAAAAATCAATTACGTGACTGATTTCACAAAACAAACGTAGTACTATCATTTCAACAAAATGAAAATTTTAAGACATAAAAGTTGTAGCTCCTTAAACATCAGTATATAATATTAGAGCCAGTAAAAAATCGTGCAGGGTTTAGAAACGCAACGACCACAATAGCAATAGAAAACGACAAATAAAAAGATATTAAAATCAAACTCAAATAGCGGATCTAACTAAGGGGAAGTTCAGCAGATAAATATACTTATTACATAAATACGATAATACAGAGATCTAATCTGAATACAAATATAGCACCAAATCGATCAAAATCAAGGAAAAACAACAGTAAAAGCAGCAGATCTGTAGGAAAAGGACCTGCATATTGCACTTGACAAGGTCAAGAGGAGTGACGGCCGTGTGAGTAAGTCCACAGCTAAGGATTCCGCCGGCCGTACAGGCAGCATAAAATGCGGGAGAGTACATCTCTATCTTCTTCCCCGGCTCGTTCGGCGCCGCCACAACGAAGCTCTTTCTAGTCAACGACGGCGCAGGTGACGTGGCAGCTCCATCGAAAGCTGCGTTGGAAGGAAAAGATGTTTGTGAAGGAGAACAAGAATAGAGGAAGCTCGGTATGAGAGAATTTTTCCTAGATGATTCGGAGAAAGTCATTTCAGAATTTAGAGTTCAATCTGAAAGTGATGAGAGAAAGAAGAGAGAAATTGAAGGGAAATGTATTTTTTCTGTTCTATTCTCTTCCAGTCTCTCGTTGCCAAAGGCCCGTTGCGCTTTGCTAGAAATCGGGCAATTCCGGTTTTACTGGCCGAAACCCTCGCTTCATTTTATAGCGGACATCCACCGACCCTAATTTGCCCTCGTGTTTTTCGTTTAATTACTATTTAGACGCCACCAACTTGCAAATTGAGGCTGAGAGGCGCTGACGATTACAGAAAGGGAATTACCCCGCCAGTTGCGTGTGGAACTTGACGACGTTAGTTCGGTTAGAGACGTGCAGAGCCGGGAAATATTTTTAAAAAAAGTGTTAGAAAATATAAAATTATTTATATTTTTAATTACACTTTAATTAAAAAATTCGTATTAATTGTATTTAATAAGTATATACATAAATATTATACTAATAATGTATTCTTATTATATAATTTTAAATTATAATAAGATCTTATCCAATAATATAGAAAAAAATTTGAAAATTGACAATATTTCATAAAATTACTGGTAAAAAGTTGCTTAGAATAATAATAAAAATAAATAAATAAAGTAAAGATAAATCTTTTTGAACAGAAATGGTAAAAGACTTATTTAAATTTAATACAGAAAAAATAAATAAATAATATATATGTATTGTAGTATAAATATTTTGCCACATATTTGTAATATACGAGAATGAGATGGGTACAATAGTAAATTACGAATTAGGCATTATGAAATCCACAGCACGAAAAGGAGCGATTGTAGGCAGGACCATTCGATTATAATACCTGGAACAACCTAGGGCCATGTACCGGTGCCATATGTTGACGGCGGTTTCTAAGAGAGAGGCCCAGCTCGGCACGGCAGTTGATTTGGCATATTCCTTCGACATATTTTGGCAGTTGATTTGGCATACTTTCTCCTCCCTTATTCCAACGCTATAATAGAACAAAATGATTTCCCAAAAAGAGTTCACCTACCTTTACTATCTCTACAAATCGAAGGCAGGTCAGTGACAACACAACAAAAATTATTTCTCAAAAGGAGTTCACCTTCCCTTCGGCATCCACAAGGAGAAGTCAGGTCATTGATTAGAATTGGCATGGCAACCTGGTGGTTGGCATCATAAACGAGTTAATCTGGCCCATGGAAAGGAGGCTAATGAGTATTGGCGGGTTAGATTGAATTTAGCTCGAATAAAAACGACAAGATTCAGTCTGATTTATAAATTCAATTCATTCAGATGGTGTTGAATCTAAACCTAATTGACCTCGTAAGTTTTAACTATTTAAAGGATCGGCCCAAGCCCGTGATGAATTCTAGTCTTCTAACTCAACCTAACCTTGAAAACATTATATTGAAGTCAACTGGACTCTTTTGTCATCTCCAACATTGGCTATTATTACGGCCGTATCAGCGTATTAGTTGGAATTTGACTTGAAAAGGAAAATATATTGGCACTCTGGATTTGGAATTTTGCCAATGAATAATCTGATAAGTGTGTTCCTCTAGATAAATTTGTAATTTTAAGAATACTGTCCACATGTAGAAAATCTGGGAAATGAGCAGCAAATCAAGCTCCACATAATGGGAAAATCAACACAATAAATTCAGGTCATTAAGAATTTGTTTGAATTTGAGGAGGTTTCTCTTATATAGGAGATAGGAATGGGAGCACTGTGTGCATATTCATTTCTTCCGCAAGCAAAGCTTTCGATATTCTTAACTTGTTGCTTTGGTTTTGGCTGCTTGATTTCATTATGAAGCTCGAGAGATTCTTTTCATTTTCTGTTCATGAGCAAACTGGCTCAATGGAGAACAATATGTCTTCTTCTCGTTCATGGGGTCCTGATAAACTCGACAGTCCCCACCAATCTCTATGGCTTCAGACAACTCTATCAGGTCAGTCTTCTTTCTCCCTCTCTTACACGCGTGCATGTCATGTTAAGACCATCAGACTAATCTACAATAAAAGGAAGCAAATAGAAAATACAAATGAACGGTCAACAACGAAGCAAAGGAATCTGAATAGAAATTGATTGAATTCATCTAAAAATGCCTCGAGTTTACATCCATAAAGATTTGCAGAAGAATCAATAAAATTGGTACAGTTATGATCTGCTAACCTATGTATATCCCAGCATTTAGCTCTTAGGTTGGGTGGAGAAGGTTCTTAATGAGAATAATAGACTCTTGAATCTTGATTCTGCATATGTCATTTTCATATATTTGCAGAGTTGGAAAAGAAAATGAAGGCCATGATGATCCTTTTGGAAGAAGATGACAGTTCTTCAGTTGAAAGAGCCGAGATTTATAACAACAGGAAACCAAAACTCATACAAGCACTTAAAGATTTCAACAGATCTTACCGTTCTCTGGCAGTGCAATGTGACCAGCTGAGGTCTAAATCACATCGTGTCCTTCATTCAGGGTCTTCAACTTCATCTTCCTACTCCAGAAAAATTGGATACCAGAGCAAAAGCCAGAAAAGAGTTGCAGGAAGCTTCAATGATTATAAACTGGGGGCCTTTAATTCCCCATCTGAATCTGTAGTTGAAGATCCTGATGTTGAGTGTAATAATGTTAATTTTCACTTTGAATACCTGAACAGGCTAGCAGATGAATTGATGTCAACTGAATCATGCAAGATTGCTCTGGAGACAGAAACTGAAATCAAAGACAACGAAAAGGAAAAAGAAACCACAGAATGTCCCAACAAAGAAAAGATGAAGACGAAAGTCTCTGAAATAAGTGAGACTACAACTGAAGACTTTGTAATCGGTAGTTCTGAATGGAATTGTACATGGCATGAGCTAAAATTTCGTGGCACAAAGCTAATGGAGGAGAGTCTGAGGCAGCAAGCAGAGTTGTTAAAGAGAAATGAAGAAAAGAGAAAAACCATTAATGACCTCCGTGCACAAATGGAATGCTTAAGGACGGAGAACAGGGCCCTCCAGAGTGGTCTCAGATCCCCAAAAGTTGAGATGAAGAGCAACCAATTCCATAAGTCAAGATTGAGTGGATTAATCTTCAACAAATTCTTCAAAGCTGGTTGTTCTTGATTCATTCGCTGGTAGGTGAGCAAAGCAGCACGTCAATACACTAACCACTTTACAGAATTCCAATTGATGCTAGCAAATCCAATCTGAAAGGATGTATTCTTGACAGGTTCTTCAAAGGGGGGTCGTCATGAAACTCCCAGCATTAAATGCAAGCAGGACACTGCCTTTCCTTACTCCTAATCATATAATAAACCCTGCAGTTGTTTCTCCTTAATTTAATCATAATGCATTGCAGAAACAGCATGTGAAATTTCACTCAGCATTTCTCACAGTTCCCAAGTTTTCAGAGCAAACTGTGTACAGTCAGCAGATTGCTTGCTTGTCTCACGGCTCCTACCCTCTACTCATTTCAAATTCAGTAACAAATGAGTCAGAAGTAGCATTAAGAAAACAAATAACACAAATCCATTCAAATCGAGCACCCATATCTCAACATCTGGGAGAAACCATCTGGCCTTTTTGGCTATTGCTTCTTGCTTTCCAAACTTCACAGTTGATTCATTATGGATTTCTTGAAAATCTATACCTTCTATCAAAAAGCATTGATTTGCTAATGTTTCCATTCAATGACCATGGTGATCAAAGAAAAAAATGTCCAACTTAACATTTTCACAAACAAATTCTTCTTTGATCATATAAATGTCACCAATAATCTCCACATGAGCACAACCCGTCCTTGAAATAATGAAATCGTTTAGAATCTCTGACCACAATTTCACGATTAACAACCTTGGAAATCAATCTAATTACAGTATGACAGTCACCACAAACCCTAAGATTCTTAATGACCCGAATTGTACTGCCTGGAACTGAATTCATGATTGCAAAGGCAACAGCCAGCTTTTCGCTATGAATTCGCAATGTCATTTCCTTTTCTTCCTCATCCACATCATGATGTACCGATGTCATATTGGGAACATAGCCAACTTCTTGCAACTTCGCATTTAGTTCCTCCAAATACTCATAGATCTTCTCATGTTGAGGATGCTCTTTATCTCCAACCAGGAATACATGAACCTCACCTCTCAGTTCAACTAAGCTGAATCCAGGTGGTTTAGCGAGCCTACGATTCTTCATTAGCAGTCTTGTCCTCTCAACATCTTCCCATCTTCCAGCATTGGCATATATGTTGGAGAGTAAGACATGGTAGCCACAATTATTTGGCTCTAATTCAAACAATTTCCTTGCAGCGATCTCCCCAAGCTCCACATTCTTGTGAATCCGACAAGCCCCAAGAAGCGAACCCCAGATTACAAAATCAGGTTTCACCTTCATCCCTTTGATCAAGTCATAAGCCTGCTTGAGATGACCAGCTCGCCCAAGAAGATCAACCATGCAGCCATAATGCTCAACACCAGGTTCTACATTAAATTCATGGTTCATAGCATCAAACCAGTGCCAACCTTCTTGCACCAGACCAGCATGGCCGCAAGCAGCTAAAACTGAAACAAAAGTAATATAATTTGGTCTAACACCAGCTCTTATCATCTCGTAAAATAGCTCCAGAGCTTCTTTGGCACGGCAATGCATTCCATAACCAGCAACCATGGCAGTCCATGACTTCACATTCTTCTCCTTCATCCGATTAAATGCCTGCCTAGCCAGTTCCACTTGCCCACATTTGCAATACATGTCAATAATAGAAGTACCCACAATCACACTCTCCTCCAAATCCATCTTTATAACCTACACAAGCAAAATAAATAAACTGGTCATTACCTAAAAAAATAGAATATAAAGAGCAATCAACACATGGCGCATGATGGAAAATCACTCTAATGAGAGAGGAAACTCAAGTACCTGATCATGTATACACTTGCCCAAATGCAAAACTCCTAAATGTGCAACGGCTAACAAAACAGCAGACAATGTCACAGCATTGTATTTCACATCTTTACCTTTTACCATTTGATTAAAAACATCCAGAGCCTCAGTGGCCAACCCATTTTGTGCATAAACCGCAATTATTGAGTTCCACGAAACCGCATCCTTCTCAACCATTCCATCAAACACTTTCCTAGACACATCCACGTCTCCACTACTTGCATATGCATCCATCAAAGCATTGCCGACACCAACAACGCGATCAAATCCTCTCTTTATCACAAACCCATGACAAGCTTTAGTCACTCCTTTAATAGTAACACGAGAACAAGCTGATAAAACAGAAACCATAGCAACAAAATCAATGAAAACATTGTCACTGTTTTCAGTTTCACATTCGCTCTCCGCAATTAAGAACTCCTTAAAAAGCAATAACGCTTCACGGACATTGTCATTTTGGACATACCCAGTAATCATTGATGTCCACGAAACCACATTTCTCTGAGGAATTTCATCGAACATTTTTCTAGCATCACCTAATTCACCGCATTTGGAGTACATGTCAATCAGAGCTGACGAAACAAAAAGGTCTTGGTCATAGCCGAAGATGAAAGCTTGTTGGTGGGCTTGTTTGCCCGAGTGAAGGTCAAGCAAAGCAGAGCAAGCCTTGATAGTACACGGGAACGAGGAGCGATTTGGTCTAAGAGAGAGCTTCCGCATTGAAGAAAAGGCACGAAGGGCTTCCACCGAATCGCCGCTCCGAGCCAAATCGGCAATGACTGAGTTCCACGAGAAGACATTGTTCTTGTCTACGTACTTGTTGAACCAGGTCGTCAGGTTCGTGTTGGTTGAGTATCGGTGTTTGCAGATGCTGTAATAAACTCTAGTTAAAACGGGAATGGATTTTGTAATCTTCATTCACTCCTCTGGGATCCGACAGAGCACGTAATTTTCCCGATATTTAACAGGTAAACTATATCAACTAACAAGATCCATTCGTACTCAAATATTATATTATTTAAAATAATTAATTGGGGAAATATTTATTACCAGTTATTACAGTAAATTGCACTCCTGTCCAATAAGAACACATAATTTTCATCTAAAGGCCGCACAAATAATTAACGGATCGGGCTTCGGGGATGCCTTCAGCCCTCATAACCATGCAATGCAAATAGATGCATAATGCGTATTACAAGCTCCTTTAAACGGCTTAGAGATGAAATACAGCTGACTGCTTAATCCAAAAAGGCTAAAGCAATAACAAACAGAATACAAGTTCTCACGGCAAAATGGACAGCGCCACCATCAAACTTAGCGGAACTAGAAGAACTCTTTCCGATAAACTCCCCCGAGCTAGGAATCGGAGCTAATGCCTCTGAATTCGGAGAAGCTGCAGATATCGGAGAAGGGAAGAACGATGACATATTTGGAGAAGTCACATTCGGCAAAACAACCGGAGAAGCCGAGATCACGGGCTCAGTACTTGAACAAAGAAAATGCAGATTAACAAAGAAGATGAAAGTAAATAGAACAGCAGATAACCTGGTCATAGAAGTAGCCATGGATACCAGAGTATTGAGGTGGATCCAGTGATATATATAACTGTGAATTTTGTGAAAGATAAGGTATGGGGTATGTATGTTTGTTGCTTATCACGGGATAGACAGTGGCAGTTTTAATCTGGGGCATATTTATTAATAGCTTTTGTTTCACATGGCTTGTCTCGTGCTGTCACAAAAAGATCAAGATTCTTTACTATGCCACTGTGAGGTAAAATTTATGTTCACAGGCAGCAATGCATCCATATAATGCTGCACTGCACAAGACTTTTTCTTTTTCACATGCTGAATCTAACCAAAGATGCTTTTCAGCTTGTGAACCAGTCAAGGGGCAGTAATTCCATTTAACAGTGCTGTGGCATTCTCAGTTTCTCACCTTCCATTCTGTGTGTACCAAAATTATAGCATGATAACAAAGGCAAATTTCATGATATAAGGGATCTGAACTTGTCTCTCAGGTCCCTATCCTAGAGCTAATGCCAAAGAATGCGTGAAATGTTTGTTGAATTTCAGATAATTTTTTTTATTTGAAAAAAAGAAAAGAAAAGAAAAGAAAAGAAGTTGAGGTGAATATATAGAGTACTTTTTATCTTTCACAAACTACCCTTCATCCCCATACAGAAGTAAAAATCAAACTTCACATAGAAACACAGGCAATATTCATGCCTATAGAAATTTTCGACAAATCCATGAGAATTTGTCAGCGGCCAGAACAGGACAAAAAGTGCCATAAATCTCCTTGTCCAAGTGATTCAAATACTAAATGGAAAACAGTGTAGCATATCAATATCACCATTTGATAAACCAAGTCAAAAAGAACGACATGAACAAAGTATAACAGGGCATGCTTTAAACATAGCCCCATTTGAATTGTATGGAACATACAAAATACAAGCTCATCAGCTTTCTTGAATTCAAAAACAGGATTCCCAAATACAGGAAATAGATAATGTTTCAAACAATTATAACAGCTGTGGTAAACATTATAAATCAAAAGAATCACCAATCCAAAGATTCAAATGAAATCTTTTTCTTTTTGGCATTGACAGATCTGAAGATGAATATATCAAAGAATACAAGAAGTTGCAGAAGTATCACCAATTCATGTGATAAACATGTGATGCAGCATATGACCTCAATCAATAAACCAAAATTATGCCATCTTCTAGTGAACAACTAACATTATTATCCAACGAGTGTACTACACTCGAGTATATGCGAATTCTTTAATTAGAGAAGCCTCAGATGTGCAATATCATTTAACCTTTTTATCTGCCAACCTGTTCTCCATGAATGCTGTAATACTGTCACTGAAGAATCTTCTATGCAGATTTTATGCGACATTATTGGACTGCAGCCAAGAAGGCCCGTGAGGAGACACTTAATTGGCACTGAATGCGTAAAAACACCAACACAAGAGGTCATCATATTCATAGAAGAGGAAGAGCTCCTGACACTCAAATCATGGAAGTCACTCTGAGGGTTTGAATCCCGAGGGGACATCTCATCTTCGACCTCATGATCACCAGTAGTAGTCATGAACTGTAGACGACTTTTACCAGACTTCTTCCTTGTGAGACCCGGTCGATGCTTGTGCAGAACATCCCAGTGGGGTGTTGGGAGAGAAGACACGTCTCGGTCATGAACTGAGTTAGTTAGGGAATGAGAGTTGTGGTGTGAAAACCCGTGGCTCTCACTCTGATTGTGTGATGAAAAATCACCTCTCAATATTTGGGAAAGCCCCAGTACTGTATCATTCAAGAATTGAACCATCCGAAATTCTACTTGTCTGAGAGATTCTCCGGACGGAGCACAAAAATCAGGCTGGCATCTATCAATTAAGCTCAAAATTTCAGGTGTGTATACTTCTGATCTGAGGCATCCTTCCCATTGACCTAGACTCATCTCCGCAAGCGAATCCAATGATTGTATCTGCTCCTCTGCAAAATTCATTTCCTGCATGGGTATACACCATTCTCAATCAACCATTGAACCAAATTTCTTATTTCACAACACAGGCAGCTTCTTACAGGAAAATAGTAATTCAAAGAAAACCACAAGCAAAGACAGAGAACAGACAGTATCTCAATGTGCCCATCGATAACCAGCAATTTTTAAAGTATTTGGGACCATTGTCGCCAAAAGCAGTTTTGAGTAGAATCTCTTTAGATAAATAATGGCTTCAAGGATTTCTGCAACTCAGAAAAAGTATTTTCTAGAATTACTCATCAAATGCTTCGACATAAGGGCAGTCAAGTGTTTGCTGATTGCAAAAACACTATTTATTTCAAACGAATCATATAACATTCTTTCTGAAAGCACTTTCCTGATACTAAAAGCACTCCCAATTATATCCTCGGAATATTCAGAATCAGTAGAACTAAAGCACAGATTATTTCTGTTAATACACCAGAAACATAATCAAATTGAAGTTAATTCAATCAAAGTACCTGACAAACGGAAACCGCCATGGATCTGGCCCGATCCACCGGTGAAGAATAAACTGCACTAAACCTAACCCCTTGCGAATTCAACAAAACAGCCAAAGCCCTAGCCTGCCTCTTCCCATTGGCTGTCAATTTTGCCAGGCGGCATCTCCCGCCCACCAAATCTGGTCTCAGGTTCAACTCACACTCCCCATGACTAAACAGAAAAACCTCCGTAACCGTTCGATCCTCATTCACCGCCAAAGCCCGCGAGAAAATCGACGACGGGGGCGTAAGGGGCGGCGCCAGAACATTGTACGGATCCCATACTTTGATCGAGGGTCCCAATCGCGGCGTGCCCAGGGAGGACAGCTGGGGAGACAACGGAGATGCTGACGCGTGGCAGGGCAGCATTTCCGGTTCTTGTTCGAGAACTTTCTTGACTAAATGATTGTCTAATAATTCTCTAGTGCTCGAATTCTCATTGCCGTCGTCTTCTTCTTCCTCTTCTTCGCTCTCTTCATCCACAACTTGGACGGACTGATTGGATCCCATTTTTTTAATTGTACGAAACTGCAGAGATCTCACATCACTTTGCAGTTAGAATTAGAGATGCACTTGCATTGTACCTCAGAGTACAAGGGAATGTGCGAGAAAGTTGAATTAAGACAAGGAGTGAGATCTATCAATGGAGGGTCTCTGCCAGTTTTCCGTTGAGCCGGGGGGGCGAATCTATCAGAATTTGCTCCAAATCCAATAGATGTTGGGGAATTATTGTGTCACCAGTAGAGGTGCGAATATTTCGTGCAACCAAATGTAAAATTGAATAAACAAATTTTTTTAATTTTACTATTCTATTAAATTATCTTACTTTTTATAGTAATAAAGTTTGTGCCATTTCATTTTGCAAGTTCATAAATGGAAATTATGGCACTGTATGCACTATTCTCGAGCATTTGTTTAGCGTAATTTCTTCAACAATTTTATGAATCCTGGCCTGAAGATAATCATGTTCAAGAACTCTGGCCTGAAATTTTCCTTCAGTTCCTCGGCTGCTTCTGTCTTCACCTGTTCGAAGCAATAATGATGATCGTGTTTTTGAAATCTACAGTCTGCCCTTTAATGCGTCTACTATCCTTCTATCATCCATTAGCTGTAGCATGACATTCAGGACATCGCGGTGAGCTTTCTCAATCTCGTCAAAGAGAACTACACGGTGAGGCCTATGGCGGACAAATTCAGTAAGCTGGCCACAATTTTCAAAGCCGACATAGGAAGGAGGTGAGCCGAAGAACTTTGAAACTGAATGCTTCTCCATGTGTTCGCTCATGTCTATTCTGATCATGGCTTCTCTGGAGCCAAAATACTGGGCAGCCAAGGCATTGGCTAGTTCTGTTTTCGCAACTCCGGTAGGTCCATTGAATAAGAAGCTTGATAAAGGTCGTTTGGGGTCTCCAATGCCCACACGAGCCCTACGAATGGCACTACTAATTGCTTCAACAGCTCCAGTTTGGCTTGCAATGTGCATCTGCGTAGCTTTCTCCGTCTGCAATAGCCGTTGAGTTTCTTCTGTTGGAACTTTTTCCACTGGAATTCCAGTCCATAAAGCTACTACCCTCTTGAATTTGATCTTCTGTTACCAAGTTAAATCCAGTTGATGCTTCTTTTGGTCGACGAAGAACTAAAAATACAAATACTGCAATAATTTAAAAATAAGGGTATTTAATAGATTGCTCTGAATGTTCAACAATGTTGATCAACATCAGCAATGAATTACGGACGAAGATAACCTGACCTTATATAATGATTTGCTAATGACGCTGCTGCAGCTAAAGAGTTTTCCGTATATTTAACACTGATGAGCTTCATGTTTCGAGCACAAACCTTTTAGTATATCTATCGTCTCATCTACTGACGGTTCAGGCAGTAACACCTACTGGAACCGCCGTTACCGGGTTGAATCATTCTGTGTGTATTACCTTTATTCTTCAAGGGTAGAGCTCCAATGCACTGCACGGAAACAGAATCTGGTCATTATCCAGCTGATATAAAAGTATGGTTTGGATTTGAAAAACTATTCATGCGCAAAGTTTATATAATCAAGTAATTAATTCCCCTCTGGCAAGAGCAGGTTTCATAATGTATGCAGCATCTAGTGCTTGTCCTGCACCACCGGCTTCAATAAGTGAGTGCAACTCGTCAATGAATAAGATAATTACTCCTTCACTTCGTCGATCACTTTGGTCAATATTTCTCAAATTCTCCACGATTTGATGCTCCAGCTATTGGACGACCCATGTCCAAGGCAATATCAGATGCCTTTCAAAATTATCTGGACATTGTTGCCACTTGTCATTTTGATTCATCACTGCTGCATAAATGATTTAGATGTTGCTGCAAATTTGGGTTTATCACGTGACATATCTGAATGAATATGCTCTGATAATTATGTTGCAAGCTAACCGTCAGTGCCAACCACTCATCTATTACGGTTTTGCCGACGCCGGTGTCACCATGGACTCATGGGCTATTCTTCCTCCGTCTGCATAATATTTGCATTACACGTTCAAGCTCCTACTGCCTTCCTACCAGGAGATCTAGCTTGCCCAAATTAACAATAATATACCAGCTAGCTTCGTAGTTTAGTGCAAAAAACATTACCTCAGTGAAGTTCAGTTACTAAACGAGAAATAATTTAGCAATCAATACCTATTTCCCATTACAATCCAAGAACTTCACACATGTGGACGATTTGAACTGGGAAAATAATGAACTATCACCTCTTATGCCATTTTTGTCAAGTCTGTTGCATATTTGTATAGAACTTCCAGCTTCACGGATTGTTTCTCGAGTTTCTCCATGTTAGCTAAAACTGATTACTTTTCTTCTTCTTCCTTTATATATCAGCATCTGTTAGAAAATATTGGAGAGAATTGCTTGACTCGTGCGTATGACAAAACATAAACCTACTCCTTTACAGACAAGCCAAAATAGTACAAAATCCGGTGCTGCTATAGCTAACATTACTGCGACACCAGTTACCAAGACTATTAATGTAATTCTCTCTTCAATTCATGCGTGTTTATTATGGTGATGATGTTTCTTCTCCTCCAAGAGCAGAGCAGTCCCCTGGGCTGCCTGAAACTGCTTACTGTTCCAATATTGGAAGGTTCTTTTAAACTGCATTATATTGGTTATTTCTAGAGGTGGTTGGTAAGATTTTATTTCAAAAACTCGTTTGAAATTTTTAAAAAATTAAAAAAATTAAAGTTATTTTAATTATTTTTTAATAAATAAAATATTTTAAACAAATTAATTTTATATTTTAATATATAAATTAAAAAATTAATATATAGTATTAACTATTTATTAATAATTATATTAAATATAAATATTTATTTAAATTAATAATAAATAACATAATTTTATTTGTCTCTTGCATGGTTTTAGCCCAATACATGATCCGCACTAACTGGATCGCCAGCAAACCACCACGTGTCAAGGTTGACCACTAACTTAGTACAAGACCGTCGATTTGTACGTCGAAGCGGTACAGCGTATAAGGAGGGAGATGGATCGTTAGAGAGTTTTTAGGTACAACAATCTACTAATTGGATAATTTACGTGATAAAAGTATTTAATTAATAAAAAAATTATTTATATAATTAATAAATATTATTATTTTTAATTATTAATATAATTAAAAAATTTATAAATTTTATTTTTTATTTTTTATTAATAAATAAATATATCTTATTTTATTAATTAAATAATTTTATTATATTAATGTGATAGTACCGTTTTACTTAACATTTTTTTTTAAATTTTAATTCTAAATAATTGATAAAATTTTATAAAATTATATATAAATATAAAATTTTAAAAAAATTAATATAAAATATTCTCGCATTAAAATTATTATATTTAATTATCAGATATTAAGAAATATTTTATTTATTTATTTATTAATTAACAGTTAAATATAATATATTTTATTGTCAAACAACATTTTATTTATTTTTAAAAAATTTATATTAATACATAATTTCAATCTTTTAAATAAAATCAAAAACTCCGGATTTCGCATGCAATGGCATTTCTTCTCAAAGTGGAGCAGTCGGCAGCACCTTCATCGCGCGAACCCTAGTAACATATAAATAATTACCAATGATGCCAAAGCACTTTAACAATAAGCAGTTTTATTAAGCAACATAAGCTTGCATTAACAGACAGTTAACAAACAGCACAGCTTGTAAGATTATCGAGTTGTCTGACGGTTGTCTCCACAATCTCAATTAAATGACAACCTTGTTATTGCTTTAGCCACCCAACTATTATTATCTCCTTCCATGATTACTTAAAGCCACAACCTTTTTTTTTTTTTTGGTTAGAATAGTCACAAGTTACCGTTGACACCAACAGTCTCAGACCAGAAGCACTTTTGGGACCCTCCACTTCCCAAAAAAGCGCTTTGTCTGTTCAGGTGTTAACCATTCGTTTCCACGTTGTTTTTACACTTGCATAGGATATTCGATAACAAAGTATCGGCCATAATTTCGTGGGTGAGAGTGTGGCTAAAACTTGACACATTAATTTTGAATTAATTGTCACATGGCATGTTTTGATTTCATTTTTTTATAATAAAAATATACATTGCATTAATTATAAGATAGATTAGTCACCGTAAATCTAAGTTAACTTTTATCTTATAGTCTTGACATTAACATAAACAACATAATTTACCATGTTTTTTTTTTTTAAACGGGAGTGACGTAAGAACATCGTGATATTTAAAATTTTTTATAATTTTTGAATTATTATTATTATTTTTATTTATATTTTATTAAAAATTAATAATATAAAAAAAATTTAAAAAAAAAATCATTATGCATGCTATAGACTTGCAGTTGCAGTCCCAAGTTCAAAATTTTATTGTCGGTTAATTAATTACTAAGCGAATTAAATCTTATGAAAATTACTTAAATCATGCAATAATAGTTAATTTATTCATCGTGCCATAACCTTTTAATCCTGACCGTTAACTGGATTCACATAATTATGAACCGCATGATTAATGGCCCCCCGGTCTCTTCATCATGTAGTTGGTAATAAATTAAGGAAAGTTGTAGTAGGACTTAGCAGAGCGTAGATTAGTCTTTTGAAAAAGGTCACTTTCCCTTTAATTTTGTTGTTAATGATAATTAATTAATTAATTATACATAAACTATAAGGGTTGACGTCTATTGTGGGTCCATACGATAATCTTGCGTGAGAATCCAAATCTTATTGATCATGATCTCTCTCGACATTGCAACATATATTAATTAATTAATTATTTATTTATTTATTTGCACATTATTATTTTCCGTTACGCTACAGCTGGCCTTAGTTATTTCGTTGTTGTACAAAAATTATTTTATAAAGAAATTGTTTTGTTGTTCCCATTTTATATATTTTAATTTATCTCAATAATTTATATATTATTAAATTAATTTTATATGATCTATTAATTAATAATATTAGATTTAATTTTAATTATTAAAAATATTTTAATTTAATTATTAAAAATTAACATAAAAATAAATAATTTATTATTATTTTTTTATGTATGAATGCAAAATTTTATTTTTTAAAAATTTTTCACTCACACGTACACCGCACTTAATACATTGTATATAATTATGAAATTCATCCCAATCCACACAACTGTGGAGCATTCAGGCAAATTTAAAAAAGAATCAATGGATTGGTTTGGTGTTTACCCTTTTCGTTTCCTTTAAAAATAACACAGTGATTTCTCTTCTGTTTCATAGCAAGATCTTTAAATAACACAGGTTAGGTCGGTCAGTTAATGAGTCGTCTTTATTCTTTCTTTCTCTCTCCGAGTCTGGGTCGGAGTCTGAGCAATAGTATGTGCTGTGCCTGTGTTGTGGGTGCTGCTGCATGGGAATGCGTGTAATAGTAATACGGCCGCAGATGCAAAGCATTTGCTTCCTCCTCCACCAATAAATTGTCTTCTGCCTTAACTCTGCCTCTCCGAGATCCAGAGAGCAAAAGTCAACTACTACTGCTGCTGCTACTACTCAGCTTAATTCTCTGTTGCCATCAGATCATAGCCGTCGTCGATATGCTCAGATCATTAGCCAGGTCATACTCATTACCACTTTTCAACTCAGCTTCGTCTTTCCTTCTTTCTCCATTTATATACAAGCTCTCTGAAAGAAATTCCCATATATGTCAACTATTGTAATTGAACTGACATTCTTTCTATTAATTTCTACAGGGAGTTCAAGTCCATCGCCGGTGATCTGTTCACTAACCGTCTGAGACTTTACTCCATGGTTGCTGCGCATTCCAGAAGGTAGCTTTGTTATACCTTATACCTGTCTTCAACAACTGTCCGTTGTCTGTCTGCAAATACATGAATATATATATTATGTATACTGTAATCTATAACAAAGCACATTTTCGAGAGAGATTAAAAACTACGGCTGTCTCTTTTAAATTGCTTAGCCACAACAAACAGGGCTTAGTTAGGTCTATAATATGACAAGTCAATGCTAATTTCCTCCTATTTATCTTCCTCGAGCTGATAAATATACAGCATTAACGGCATAGGTTGACATAGATATTGATAAGGAGAGAAAGCAAGACAAACAACACATGCATGACGACCACGCTTGATAATTGATTTTCAATTGTTGTATTCCTCACGGCAGACAACTTCCTTTGTTTATGCATGTTTTCGATCCCCAGATCTAGCTAGCTCAAGATCTGCCACATTTATCTCTGCGTTTATTTTATTTTCATTTTCAGAACATCCCAATAGTATTTCTACTAAGGATGGAAGAATTCTTTGAGTCGAATCGTCTTTGATGATAACGATGGAGAAAGTTTGGTTCACATTCCATCATCGACCGTCCAATACAATGATTTGATGTGACTTTGAAATGGCTTGATATTCTAATCTAATCATTATGATTATCAACAGTTTCATGTACTTTGCGAGCATTTGTCAAAAGAGACGACTGGTATTGTCTTGTCAATTCCCGCATATTTTCTTCGACACCACGAGTAGTATTATATTAACTTATCAGTAGTGTTATTAAACAGAAATTTATTTAGATTACGTGCTTTGTGAACAGGCTTGAGGGCAAAGTAGCCTTGATAACAGGCGGTGCAAGTGGGCTTGGCAAGGCAACAGCCCATGAATTTGTTGAACATGGAGCCCAAGTTGTTATTGCTGATATTGATTCTACTATGGGTCCAAAAGTTGCTGATGACCTGGGCCATGCAGCTCATTTTGTCGAATGTGATGTAACGGTGGAGTCCCAAGTAGCTGAAGCTGTAGATACGGTCATGTCTCGCCATGGAAAACTTGATATCATGTACAACAATGCCGGAATAACAGGCCCGTTTATCCCCCCGAGCATTGCAGACCTTAACTTGGAAGATTTCGACCGGGTGATGCAGATCAACATCCGTGGCACGGTTGGTGGGGTAAAGCATGCAGCCCGAGTGATGATACCAAGGGGCTCAGGCTCAATTCTCTGCACATCGAGCATAAGCGGGCTGATGGGTGGGCTCGGCCCACATTCGTATACAATATCGAAGTTTACCATTCACGGAATTGTGAAATCTGTTGCCAGTGAGCTATGCAGAAATGGGATACGAATCAACAGCATTTCACCTGCTCCAATACCAACACCAATGTCTGTGGCCCAAATATCCCAAATTTACCCCGCTGCTTCGGAACAACAGATAGTGGAATTCATCAATGGGCTGGGGGAGCTTAAGGGAGCAAAATGTGAAGAAATTGATGTGGCTAGGGCTGCTCTGTATTTGGCTTCAGATGAAGCCAAGTACGTTACAGGTCATAATCTTGTTGTTGATGGAGGATTCACCTGCTTTAAACATCTGGGGTTCCCTTCTCCTGATCAGTTTGCATGATATTAATTATTGCTTTTCTTAATAGCTTTTGATCTTTCGATTGTAATTTTAGCTCATGTACCTGGCTTGAAATTTGTGTAATGCTCAAGGCAATGGGGGAAAAAAGAAAAGGGAGAATCAGAGTAGGATGTACAAAATAAAGCAAATCCTGCTTCGTTTTATAGAGCTAAAACATTGTCGTTTTGAATAATTTTGTAGTATTGAAATGGTCCCATATTACTACATTGATGTTAATGGAAGTAAAGATAACGATAGGATAGCCCGAGAGTAAAGGATATCCTGGGAAATGAGAAGGGCATAGAGACACGCCATACCTTGTTAGATTTGGTGTGCGATATGAGAAGCTAAAGGTATTGTCTGTATTTTATTTTATTTTTTTATTAATTCCATCACGAGAAATGCCCTTTGCAATTCATCCCATACACATTTAGCTTGCAAATTAAACAATTAAACTAATTAATTATATAATGTTGATTACCATTATCTTAATTTGGTAAAAGTTGTTCTGAATGGTTCAAAAAGAATGACATTATCAATAACAACGTTAATTGCTGAACGATGTGCATGGGAATTGGGATGGATACTAAAAGAATTTTGATGGGGAAGAGTTTTGATTGTGAGGGAACAATGAACCCTTGAATAGGTGGTCAGGTCCCCGCGGTTTGGTATGGTCCCGTTTAATTATTTTCTGTCTGGCGCGGGCTCATAACCCGTTTGCTTAATTGTTTCAAAGATCCAAATCCCTCCTGCACGTTAGAGCTTGGGCTAGACCCAAAACCTCTTATTCTCTTCCATCATTTTCCGTAAAATTGAGCTTGAAAAACGAAAACCCTTTACAAAGAAGGATCACCACAACACACTAGACCAAACGGGCAGCCACTTCACATGTCGGGCAAACAGCCAAAGTCGATGATAATTGATAAACACCTTAACGGCGGGGGCATTCATGCATGATTTTTGGCCTTTCAAATTCTGTAGCAGGACCCACGATTTTTTAATCGGTCACTCCTTATCAAACTAGTTGCATGTTTGCCGCGTGTGTGTTTTAAACGAAGTTTGCAAGACATCATGCCGTCTACATATAATTCTATATACGTAATCGTAGAGTATCACGTGAAGAGATGAACCGAGACTTGGAAACTCTCTCAGTTCTGTCCTCTTCTGTTAATTGGAACCAGAAGTTTAGGTTAGCCACGGAAACGGAGGCGCAGCCGGTTAGCTATCGGTAAAACTTTATAGTTCCCAGAAGTATCGTGTCAAATAATATCTTTGCGCATATAATCATCAATTTGAAAACTGAGAGGAGTTAAAGTTGGGGTTTGAATTATTAACTTTTTTCAAGATTTCATAAAGCGAAGGACAAGTGTAAACAAGAAAAGTAGATAAATCAATCAGCTACCTATGAATTGAACAAGACTCGAGGGAAGGGGAATTGAAAAGTAAGGGTATGATTGGGCAAGTAGTTGCGGTGAAAGGCAACGAAATCACGAGAAACTTGGGTATTCTTCTGGAAAATTTATTCCAAGTCTTGCACGTCTCAAATGGGAACTGGGTTTTCTTTGTCAAAGAAAGAATTAATTAAAAGTTGCAGAGATACAAGGTAGGAGTCTTCGTGAAAGTAGAAGTAGAATGGATGCTAGAATGGATTGTGTGGTGGAATTTGAAAGAGAGGCAACATACTTTGTATTGTATGATCTACTTTTTACCCTGATCTGGTCCCCTTTGTGGTTATTTTTCTGGGTGCTATTTCCTTTTTTACTCCCTCTCATGAATTATTATTATTCACTCGACGTACCATCAGATGTCTTTCAAAGATAATAGCCAAAGTTAAAATGAAAGGGAAAGAGCAAGGGGGAAAAAAAAAAAAGGGGGACAACGTCTTGTGACTTCATTTAATAAAGCCATTTCAATTTTTAAAAACTATAATAAAAAATTATTGGCGTTTATTTTTATTGATGAATTTGATTGAATGCAAACTTTTAGATTTATTTATAAAATGTGAAGGAATTCCAATCATGTATTTCTTGGCGGACAAAATCATGAGAGAGGAAACAAATCAACCCTACCAAACCAGGAAGCAAATGATGGCCATTGGAAAATAACAACAACAACAGATGGGTCTGGTCTGGTCTGGTCTGGTTATGATATGGTCTCACTAGATTACAGATTACACTCGCTGCAGAAGCAAAGCAGCAGCGCAACGTTCAAAGTTGGTATCTAGTTTTCTTCTGGCCATTTCCTCTTCCGTGCAATGATTCTCTGCCTCTGCTAAACCAAAAAAGCTACGGGCTTCCTTCGTTTTCTCTCTCTTTCTCTGTCCCTCGCCAGGAAAATATAAGAAAGAGAAATTGGTTCTGAGACCAAACAGCGCTGTTTGGATGGAAGGGAAAGAGCAACAAGAATCTGTTTCTTGGTCCAGAGCCACCGCCACTACCGCTACTGAGCTTAAAGAAGATGAAATGCCCATTTGCGGTAGCTCTCTCTCTGCTTTCAAGTCTATTCTCGACACTGACTGGTTCATGAATTCTGCTGTAAACCCACATCAAGATTTCAACATTAGCTTAGAAAACCACCAAGAAATCAGAGGTTTAAACGCTTTCTCTGAAAACAACTTTCTTCTTCAGCCAGTTGACTCACAGGATTTCATTCTCAACCCGTCACAGTCGCAGCACTTGTCCCTCCCGAACCACCCTTTCGTGGGTGGTTATGATTTGGGTTGTGAATCTGCTTTTATTCAGCAGTTAAACCATGGTTCAAGTTTCATGGGTTTAACAACTCAGATTTGTGCTGCTCCTGACTCTGATTTCAATGGGTTCAGTCCTTACAGTGGTTTTGAAGGTTTAGATGGTCTATTTTTCAACAACAACAATAGGCCTAAAATATGTTCACAGCCAACTCTGTTTGAAAAGCGTGCTGCTTTGAGACAGAGTTCTGGTAAATTAGAAAACCTGGAGATATTGGGAGGAAATTTGTTGGAAAACAGGTGTAAGAAAAAAGAGGAGGCGAGTGTTGATATTTCTGAACTGAATTACGAGTCTGATGAGTATAATACTACCACTACTTATACTGTGGACGGCAAGGCGGATGAGAGTGTCAAGAATTGGAATACGAGTAGTAGTGCCACTGCGGGAGATAATAAAGGGAAAAAGAAGGGTTTGCCAGCAAAGAATTTGATGGCTGAGAGGAGGAGGAGAAAGAAGCTTAACGATAGGCTTTACATGCTTAGGTCTGTTGTCCCCAAGATTAGCAAGGTATTTTTTTTTTTTGCGCCTGTTTTCAATTGAATTCTAATGTATTGTTCCAGTTCTTTTAGAGATTTGGCTTGTGCCTAGTAAGAACTCTGGTATTTACTGATTATCTATGTTATGTTTGAAGATGGACAGGGCCTCAATACTGGGGGATGCCATTGATTACCTAAAGGAGCTTCTGCAGAGGATCAATGATCTCCACAATGAATTGGAATCCACCCCAGCTGGCTCTTCGTTGATGCCCTCTACAAGCATTCAAGCTATGACCCCAACTCCACCTACGCTTCCCTGCCGCGTCAAGGAAGAACTAAGCCGGAGTCCTAAAGGCGAACCTGCAAGGGTAAATTATATTCATAACATTCTTCTAAGCTTTGAGCCTGGTTTTGCCTAATGGACTTCTAAGCTTTAAGAACATTGTGGTTATAAATTGTGGAACTGTAATTTGCTCAACAAAGTCCTTAATATGAGTGTTAAAGGTTAAGTTGAAAAAGTTTAAATATGGACATGGGTGCTTTTGTTTTCAAGTGATATCTCACATGCATATGTCTGTTTGCCCAGCACGCAATCAAGATAATGTTGAAACAAGCATGTTATGTGTATTTGTAGACCAACTGATTTCATTTGCAGACTGGAACATCTGTTGTTAATGGGTATTTAGATTAATTTTTGAAGCTCAATAGCTCACCTTGATAGTGAATGCATTCTTGTGAATGTACTTGGTGAACAATGGGGTCCAATGTTTTATCCTTTTCATACATGTGACATGTGCCCAAGGACTTACTGACAAGTGAGTACTCTTTTGTTGTAAACCATTAAATTTGATGATTGGAGGATGTGATTTTGAAAGTGTGATACATGGTTTAGGTATGATAATGATAAGAATTGTGAGGCTCAAATTAGATAGATGAAGGCTATAGTCATTGATTCTGATTTGCGGCAGAGGCTCCTTGTAAGTATCAAAGCACATACGCTCCATTTATTTGAATTATATGATTGACAATTAAAGTACTTTACCCAGACAAATTGAAGTGGAGTATCCTATTCATACATTGACAAAACATAATATTAAGGTGGATGTGTATAAATTATTGTTCAACATCCATGCTTGGTTAATATCATCAGCAATTCAAAATAATTATTATTTTTTCTTCCTTGATGCAAGCAGCTTGTGCTTTAAAATGTGGAAACTAATTAATTAAAAATAATTTGTATTCTGAATTTTGTAGGTGGAGGTTAAGATGAGGGAAGGAAGGGCTGTCAACATTCACATGTTCTGTGCACGCAGACCGGGTCTCTTGCTCTCCACCATGAGGGCTTTAGACAACCTTGGGTTGGACATTCAGCAGGCTGTCATCAGCTGTTTCAATGGCTTTGCTCTGGATGTTTTCCGAGCAGAGGTGCGCCTCTATTTTTGTCTTCATTATCTCTTTTCTTGCTTTAATTTAAAGCTTAAATGAATGATTAATACTTTTTGGCAAAATAAAATGAAAGGTTAATTTTATGATAAATATTTCCTGGAAGAGAGAGAGAGAGAGAGAGAGAGAGAGAGAGATTATTTCTTGGCAAAATAAAATGAAAGGTTAATTTTATGATAAATATTTCTTGAAAAGAGAGAGAGAGTGAGAGAGTTTCTGTTGTCTCATTTTAGAAATCAATTATTAACTGACAGTGTTGTCTGGGTCCTAGATGATCGCGGTAAGTGAAGCAGAGTTTGGCACACTACACCTAAAATAATGTTAGAGAGAATAATGTGAGTGAAAATAAGTTAGAAATTATTGTCTTGAACCCGAATATAGAAAATTATAGAACAAGTCAACACTTCACATTCTTGAGTTTTGTCAACAACAGGTTGAAAAGAATATTGTTTTAAGAGTGTTTCTTCTGCCTTTTCTATAAGATTAACGAGCCATTCCTTGCGGATTTTGGCATACTACATCTATATAGTGTTTTAAATTTTCTCACCTTATACTTTGTTCTTCCCTCCTCCTGTTGCCCTCTCCTGCCACCTTTTAGATATTGATTGTTAGTTTGTAGTTGTTTATTGCTGATCATCTAAAGATCACTCTTAGATGGTGAAGCAGTCAAAATGACACGGTCTAAATATTGCAGTCATGCTCTCTGTCACTTGTAAATGAAGTATGGTTTCTTGAATTCTTGATCTCATATTGCCAATGCACTGATTGATTTCTTCTGGCTTACTTTATCAGCAATGCAGGGAAGGCCAGGATGTCTTGCCCAAGCAAATCAAAGCAGTGCTTTTGGATACCGCTGGTTTCCATGATATAATGTAACTGGAATAGTTAGTCCATGCAACAATCTAACAGGTGGAGGAACTACTTGTAGTTCTGTACCTCATGCAGTTTGTAAATGCAATACGCTGATCATTTTCATTTGTAGAAGTTGGATGTTCGACCAAGACCGCACGCACTGATGCATGTAATTTGTCATGTTTGGAGAGCTTGGTAGATTTAAGTAATGGTGCCTTGCAATTGTGCTCTTAATCGTGCTTCCAAAGCTCAGAGACTCGAGTAGTTATTTTGTAATTTCAGCTCTTAGAATAAAATTTCCTTATCAGTTGTGCAGTTCATTTATTTTGGTTTACATGCCATTTTGCATAGGTGTATTTCCTGGCTTTTATTGGTGACAATGTCAGTCATGAATCCATGGTAGCATCTTTAGATTGGAATGGTGTTAATAGATACCACGTATCAATTCTTGTACATGCATGCGGCAGAGGTGGTTATGTGAACAAGCAATGTGGGCCTATGGCTGAGTTTTTAAAATTTGATTTATTTTTTAATTTAAAATTAGATTTAATAAAAATTATATTTTAAAATTTCGTTCAAAATTTTAAAAACTCAGCGCTGGTTCGAAGGGATTGGAAGATGATAATGATACACTTTTTTTTTTTTTTAAAAAAAAATCAAAACTATTCTTCAAATTGAAAGTCCATGTAAACGGCCCCGTTTACTTCAAAATTATGTATAAAAAAATAAAAATCAAAATGTTTTATTTTATTGGCTGGTTAGTAATCCCCCTGCTCCATGACATGACTTTGATAATTCTATTACTGTCCTGAAATGGTAGTAGCAGCAGCAGCAGCAGCAATTGGTCGTTCGGTTAGCCATAAGCCACCCCACCTCGTCTTATATGTTGTCGGATTGTGCATTTGATTGTCGTCCATGTGATGTGCACTGCAGTGACTGGTTTTATAATTATAATCAAGAATTAAAAAAAAAAAAATGTCATCTCAATCATACTCTATACTTTACATTACGGTCTTTTTTTCTCATCAGCAAATCACATTTTTTTACGAGTAACACGTTGCATTTTGGCGGGCTTGACCATAAGATACTGTGGTCTTGCGCCCACCTGAAGTCGCCCTCATTGTTGATCCGAGTCCACACGCTCGCCGCCGACAAACTGGTCCACGTTCGGCTATGATTTTGAACATTCAGTTTCCCAAAAATATGCGTGTCTAAAGTAATGGCACAACTTTCTCACCGCCGTTAGATTCATATCAACGTGGTAATCAGACAAATTAAGTGGACCACTAAGCTCGCATCTTGATCGTTGGATTGGACCAAAGGGTTTCTGTTGCGGTTTATATTGTTGAGATGCGTGGCGCCCTGTTCTGTTTGTCCGTCCGCATTTTTCCTTTTGCGTCCATTCAGAGCCACCCAAGTTTTCGGTCAAAGTAAAAACGGTGTTCGATAGCTTTTATTTCTCTGAAGGAATCGCGGCTCAGATTTATTGTTTCTGTATTGTTTAATTTGTTCTACATTTCGGTTCTATTCGGAGCTCGGTCTTGAAGGTATTGAATGTTATTTGGAGTTTGAACTTAGTTATTTCGTTGTTCTATTATGTGTAAATGTTGAAAATTAATGCATTTCTTTGGAAACATTCAATATCAAAGTTTTGTTTATGTTCATTTTGTTTCATATTGTTTAACAGTGTGATTTTTTTTTTAAAAATTTTTGTGCAGATCGAGCTCCTGAAGGTTGAAGCTTTGATTTGATCGTCGCTGAGATTGCTGGCAACTTAAGTCTTTGATTATTCGTCGAAATAATTTGTTATAGAAGCTATTTTTTTTCATTTATTTGTAAAAACTTTGCAGTATTTACGTGATAAAGAATGGCGAACACAATGCAATTTTGTGGTGTCGTTCAAAAGAATTCTTTGCATTGCCAGGCGCTGTCATGGCACCGTCTTGAGTTTGCAAAATGTGTGAGCTCGAGTTCTAAATTGTGTATAAGTGTGAGATCATGTGGAGGTAGAGGACGTTTGAGAGTCAGTTGCGAGGGAGCGAGAATCGATGTGATTGAGAGGAAAGAGAGTCAGAATCAAGGCGCCGAAGAGAGTGAGAAGCAGATGACATGTGTTATGAAGTTTGGTGGATCGTCTGTGGCTTCAGCTGAGAGGATGAGAGAGGTTGCCGAGCTTATACTTAGCTTCCCGAAAGAAAGGCCGGTGATTGTTCTCTCTGCAATGGGGAAGACAACAAACAAGCTTTTATTGGTACACAAGTTGTTTTATTTGCTTTGTGCTTGTTCCTATGCCTGAATTGTTGTATTTATAGTTAAATTCGCTGCTCGTTTACTAGGCTGGCGAGGAGGCTGTTACTTGTGGAGTTACTAATATATCATGTATTGATGAGCTGGGCTTTATAAGAGACTTGCATTTCAGGTGAATAAAGTGAATTCTGTTTTGGTTGTTTTTGAGCATGGGGAACCGAGATTGTAATTTGAGATTTTCCCATATTTGGTATTGTTATAATTGTCCAGAACTGCGGATGAACTTGGCGTAGACAGGTCAATTATTGGACGTAAGTATTTCTGTTTTCTGAAATCAATTGTTGTTTGTTTGTTTCTAGCGAACATTAAACCTTGGCTCATTGCTGAGGTGTTAATCATAGACGATGTGCAGAAGCCTCAAATATCACAAAAGGTTGGATCAGTTCACTTTGTTAACACTTGATATTGATGAGGTGTGAAGTAGTTGGATAGTTTTTGTGGACCCCAAAGAAAGATGATGTGATTTCTTGTCATTTTTATGAAATTCTAACATGGTAATTGTGTCTAGTTAGTAGAGAAATTGCAAAGATTGAAATTGTCAGCAATATGATATGATTTTCATGTGTATTTGCTTGTGGAAGTGACTCTGCTGTTTTCGTGCGTTTTGCAGCACACCTAGATGAACTGGAGCAACTTCTGAAGGGAATTGCTATGTTGAAAGAGTTAACTCCACGCTCGAGAGACTACTTAGTTTCCTTTGGGGAGTGTATGTCCACAAGGATTTTTGCAGCGTATTTGAATAAAATTGGTGTTAAAGCCCGCCAAGTATGTTGTTACCTACTATATTTCTGTATCTTTAATCTAATAGCTGTTGACAAGTTTATATTCTCTGATAATTTTGAGCACCTTTGAACGTGCATCTCCTTTCTCCTTCTCCCTCTAGCTTTTTAAATATTATAACTGTCAGATATCAATGGATTTATATTATCCAATTCTTCCATGAATGAAAGCTTATTATAACCTTCTGCATTTGTTTTGCAGTATGATGCTTTTGATATTGGTTTTATAACCACCGATGACTTCACAAATGCGGATATTTTGGAAGCCACTTATCCGGCTGTTGCCAAGAGGTTACATGGTGATTGGAACAGTGATCCTGCAATTCCAATTGTTACTGGTTTCCTTGGAAAGGTCCTTCAAATAGTTTACTGCTTTAAATATCTTATTCTTTGAAATGATTCCTTTTGGTAGGCCTTGCAAAATTCTCAATGCATTGTTTTTTATTTTCCTTCAATTCTAGGGTTGGAGGACTTGTGCAATTACTACATTGGGTAGGGGAGGTAGTGATTTGACAGCCACAACCATTGGGAAGGCATTAGGGTTGCAAGAGATTCAGGTCAGTGGAGATGCTGAAAGTGTGCATGTCATTTAAGGATCCTTTTTCCTTGCATCTAATGAAAAGACATACAGATGCAAATGAAAATTTATACAAGTGCCCAGTCTTTTCGTTGAAATATGTGAGAGAAATGATGCTGTTGTAGCTTCATATGCTATAGAAAATGTTGTACAAGATTGAGCATTCCATTCGCTACAATTTCCATGCTCAGATTGTAGTCAGAATAACATAAGATGTTGTTATATTGGTTACAGGTGTGGAAGGATGTTGATGGTGTTTTGACATGTGATCCTAACATATATCCACGGGCTGAGCCAGTCCCATATTTGACATTTGATGAGGCAGCAGAGCTTGCATATTTTGGGGCTCAGGTATGTATTATTGTTGCTTTTAATGCAATTGTATAATATAACTGTCCAAAATATTTATTTCCTTCAGCAATGTATGATAGCTTTTAATCATGGCACTGGAACTTGTAATATCAGGCCTTTTCTCCTTCTATAGCTGGTGTGAATATCTTTTTTTTTTTTCTTTGGTTATTTCAATATCTTGATTGTTTTCCACATTTATGAAAGCTTGTTTCCAGAACACAATAGAAACCCCTTTTCTTTGGTCATCCAGATAAACCTTCATAAGATTGAGGCAATTTATTCCCGTCCAAATATTGTTTTGTGTTTTGGTTTTTATGCGAAATTCAGTTATAATTGAAATACTTGTCTATTTTTCTAATGCATAGTTGATGTGAATTAGATACCCCTTCAGTGCAGTAGCAAGTATGCATATCACTCAAGACTGTACCATGTTTGCACTATGTATCCGAGCTGCTGTAATAATAGCTCAAACTTGCTGCCAAAACTAGTGTTAAGTAGCTACAAAACCCAATAGTTTAAATTCCCGACAAAGGTAGTTAGGTTCTTAACATGCCCCCTGATATGCAAAGTATGTGGAGCAAGCACAGTGATCATAATCACAACCACAATTATTACAAGAAATACTAAAAACAACGTATTATTATTTGATTAATATGATGGATGAGTTCTAACATGAGCTCTTGGTAAAGCTGGCTCAAATACCATGTTATTTAAGCTTAAATTTCAAAATCTTAAGCTTATAGGTGATTGTTGTGGGAGTGCAAATAGATGATTCGAACATTTCTCGGTTAAAACAGAAATTGTATGGCTGAAAAGAAAATGATTTCTGCAACAATGTTGCTTTTGTTCTTTCCTCAGGTTCTGCATCCACAATCCATGAGACCAGCTAGAGATGGTGATATACCTGTTAGGGTTAAGAATTCTTATAATCGTAATGCTCCAGGAACTCTGATCACCAGGTCAAGAGATATGAGTAAGGTTTGTAATCAGATTATTAGCTTACTGCTTGCTTGACAGAGAATTAAAAGAGCGTTAATCTTCTTATTTGATGACTGCAGGCAGTACTAACTAGCATTGTTTTGAAACGTAATGTTACCATGTTGGATATTGTTAGTACTCGCATGCTTGGGCAATTTGGCTTCCTTGCAAAGGTAAGAATGCTGATGCTGGTGCTGATGCCTTTTGTCCTCTTGGCATACGTTGACTGTTTACTCATTTTTTCTTGTGCTTGCAGGTATTTTCAATCTTTGAAGACTTGGGCATTTCAGTGGATGTTGTTGCTACTAGTGAAGTCAGTATTTCCTTGACATTGGATCCTTCTAAGCTTTGGAGCAGAGAGTTAATTCAGCAGGCAAGCTTATGGTGTTTTTCTCCATGTGTTATAATTTAGCTTGATGATTTACAGTTTCTGTACCTGATACGATTCAATTAGTTTATTTGACTGTTTGCTCTTGAATCTAATGTTGGGTATTATATCTGCTTTAATCAGGAACTTGACCATGTCGTGGAAGAACTTGAGAAAATTGCAGTTGTCAATCTCCTTCAGCACAGATCAATTATTTCTCTAATTGGCAATGTCCAAAGATCATCACTGATACTTGAGAAGGTTCAGTATTCTCTTTATTATTGCATGGGAAGAGTCCTCAGACTTACAAGATATCATTGTGGGCGATTGCAAATGTTGTCTTTAAATGTTCTGCTAGTACTCTATATTCTATGGTGATACATTGTTAACGATTCACCTTGTTTTAATGAAATTGACAAGAATCCATCTCATTGTGGGGGCCTTTATAGGTGAAAAATTCACGAACAAGCCCTAGTTCAATTGAATATTGTTAGAAAAAGGGCCATATCATAAAACTTGCACAAAAATATTATTTACTAAGCCTGTATCCAAGGCATAATTTGAGAGTGATGTGATGTGTTTTCAAGCTTGACTAAATGTTTCTCCATCATCTTGCTGTTTCGTTTTCATTATATTTTTTTTTCTTCTTTAGGTAATTTCAGATCTAATGTTTTAATTGACTGGCTAAATGTTAATGGCAGGCTTTCTGCGTTCTTCGAAAAAGTGGGGTCAATGTTCAGATGATTTCTCAGGGTGCATCTAAGGTCTCTTGCAAAACTCTTTTTTGCCCTTCCTTTATTAGGATCTGTTGCCTATTTTAGCATCAGAATCCTAGCATGTGTTTTTAGTCTTATGATTGGCGACTTGGCANTTTGAATATACGACGAACATAATGAACATTCTTGGATATGAAAGAGAATGTATAAACAGTAAATTTTTTTCAGAGTTTTTGTTTATGAAAACTAAGTTTCTTTCAAAAAAATTTACAAAATTCGTAGAAAAATATTAAATTTTTAATGAAATTTGTTTAAAAATTAATTTAAAAAATATAAATTTTTGTTGATTAGTTAAAATAAAATTATTTCTACGAAATTAAATTTACATCGACAAGTTGAATGTGGAAATAATAAAACAGTAAATAATAAATAACAATTTATGATTTTATTATGTTAGTTTAAATAATATATAAATTTATTTAATTAATAAAATAAAAAAATTATAAAAAATAAAAATTTAGATAAATTTTATTTTTTAATTAATATAATAAAAATTATAAAATTTATTTATATTTTTATTTATTTATTTTATTAATTAAATAATTTTATTATATTAATTATATTTGTTCAAAATTTATAAAATTTTTTAATTACAAATAATAATAATAATAATAATAATAATAATAATAATATAAACACACGCAGCAGAAAAAGGCAAACTCACGTCCCTTGTATAAGAGCCTCCCAAACCCTAGCACCCCTTTTTTCTACGATTCACTGAACCGCCAAACAGATCTAGCCATGGCTTGCACCATCGACTTCAGGCGCCTTGACGAGGGCTTTGGCGGCAAGACCTACAAACGGAAGCGCCAAGAGTCCGAAAATGCCATCCTCACCACCGGTAACGCCGAAGTGCATGCCGCCGCCTCTATGGACGTAGACGACGAGTCGTTGCAGCCAACCGCTAAAAGATCCGCAATCGCATCGTCAGAAAACCCGGACAAACCTACGTTCGGTCAGCCCAGTTACGACGGCGTGATAGCGGGAAAGGTTTCGGGGAGGAAGTGGAAGCAGGCGCGTAAGCAACGCGCGTCGGCAAAGCTTGTTAGTTTGAGAAGGACGAGCGTGGAGGAGAGAGAGAAGGAGAAGTTGATAAAGAAGGCGTATAAGGAGAGAATGAATGAGTTGAAGGAAGAGATCAGGAAGAATAAGGTGGAGAAGAGGAAAAAGGCCGAGGAGAGAAAGAAGAAGAAGGAAGAGAACATACTGAGATCAGGAACCAAGTTCCAAGTGATTACCAATAAGAATACGCTGAAGAAAATTGCCAAGTCTAAAGATAAGAAATTACTCAAGGTTGTTCCCGAGGAGTTCGTGAAGAATAAGAGTAAGAAATAGCTTGTTGAGTTTTGCTCTGTTTTCATGTTGTTTTTCAATGAGAATACTCGAATTACTGTTTTCTGCTAGTTTGTTTGTCCATCCTAAATAGTTGATCATACCATTTGTTCTCGTTTTGGATTCATTTTCGTGATCTTAACAAAAGGAATGGAGCTTTCATATGATTACAAATTCTGGGAATAATTGGAATTCTTGTGCTTAGTGGGTAAATCTTACAATTTTGAACAGGAAACCTCATAATTGATGAGCAAAAATCTGTGTTTGATTTACATTTTATCCTTTCTTTTTGAGAGGTAAAGCTCACCAATAATCCCCGCCAGAGCAGAGCCCCCCATCTCTGAAATGATGGAACCTGCTTGAATCCCTTACAGGAATGAAGTTTTCGTATGATTACATATTCTGTGAATTATTGAGATTCTTGCATTAAATATATGAATCTTACACTTTTTTGAGCAGGAAATCTAAAATTTGATGAATAAATATGCTTGTTTGATTTACCGTCTCAGGCATTTTCTTGAAAACCTGACGAGCTAAATCAAGACGACAATTCTTACAATAAGAATCAACCAAATAATTGGAAGCAACCAAACTAGATAACATTAGCGTGAATACGAATCAGTTCATTAGCTGTAATCTGTGTCGTTGCGTCCTGAGTCCCTTACAATAGAGTTTGCAGAGGTCACAGAACCAGGTTCCGAGCTCTCTCTACGCGTATCTAATGAAAAGTTAAAACGCCTCTTTAAACTTATTACTCTGCGGATAGCCACCGATTAATATTGTCCATTACGCGGCAGTTGGATCAACCATGCGATTGGACAACTCCTTGGCGTCTGCGAGATTGCCTCATTTCACATAGGCCGAAATGAACATTATCTGTCGATACCGTGTTTTGGTTACGTATTTGATCGAACAGTTTTCGTGCCTCAGACAATTCACCTCCTCTGTCGAGATTATCTACCAGAAAATTTGGGTGGCATGTGTTTGGATCAAAGCTGGTTTTGACTTTTGATTATTCCGGCATTGCTAAGGTTTTCGACACCTGGGTTTGGTTTTGGACATCGAGATGCTTTTGCAGCAGTAACAAGGTTTTGACGTACATTTGTTCCGTGAGGTTTCAAAGCATTTAAAGTTTGTCATAACAAAGCACGTTAACTTCGCGACATGCGCATTATCATTGAGTACTGGTAAATTAGGACAGTGTTTGGTGACTTGCTAAAAACTGTAGAAGTCGGCCAAGGCTTAAAAAGCACTTTTTTAGTTGCAGGTACGAGGGGTTTCCGAAGAATTATAACCCTGTTGAAGCATTTTAGTGGCTTAACCGCGCGTTCACTCTTCGTCTTGGTAAGACCAGACGATGTTCATTGTCTCTTCAAATTATCCAAAACCTTTGCTTGTGAGTGATGAGTCTGAAAGGTTTGGATAACGTATGTATTGCTCGTAACAATACGAAACCTCAAATCAATCCCTGTAGAAAACGAACGACAGGTCGATTCTACCTACGTATCGTCCTTTGCAGAAAAGTACTGATGTCTAGTCGGTTTACAAGTCTAAAGCAGGAACGACAAGCCATCTTTTCTTTCTTCTCATCGCAAATTCATTCATTCAATCTTCTATATCATTTCAACTCTTGCCAAGTACTTTGGCATAAAGCCTTATAGTATATAATTTCAAAGTCAAAACGTACTGCAAAGAACATTACATAGATACATGATATGGTTGTAATTATATACAAGTATCGCTTTTCAAGTTATAAGATATTCCAATTTTTCTGAATGGTGATATTTGCTTTCTTCTGGTTCTAGTAGACTCCTCTCTGGTACTCGCGCTCGCAAAATATTCCTCCGAGATCGTCACAAGCTTCTCCTTTGAAAACCCTGTTAAAAATTTACATGGTTAGTACGTATTCTGCATAGAATTTCTGCAACTGCAGTTATTATAACATGCACGAGCGTCTAAGTTTATGATCGATAGCATACGTCTTTGCTTCGTTGTACTCCAAATACTGTCTGTCAATGGATTCTGAGGCAACCCTTGACGAGTCATTTCTGGCCTCCTGTTTCAGCTTTACTTCAGGATACATGTCTGCAGAACAAGCATCTCCACCAATTGTCTCACAAGCCTCCGCTGGAAACACCCTAAAAAGATTAAAAAGAAAAAAAAACGTGGTGGTTCATTAGAGATAATCCTTAGAAGAATCAAGAACTTCAGGTCATTAAAGGCAATTCAAGCACACTTTTAACCAGACAGAGTATTGAATGAAAAGCAAGAAATGGCTTACGAGAAGGCAGAATTGTAATTAAATGAGGCACTTTCAAAGGTTGCAGCAGTTGCTTTGATTGCAGGGCAACGGGAAGCAAGCGAGGTGCCAAGCTTTGGGGAGGAAATGGGTCGGGAGAAGTTCTTGGTGGGTGTCAACGGGAGAAGGGATGATGAAACGCACAGAGTTGCCTGCATTTTGAAGATGTGTTTGTGTTGGGTGCTGTACGTAATCTGGGGTTGCATTTACAGTATCTAGACTGGGATCGAATTTATAGGACAGGCGAGGGCAAGATATTTATGACAACGGATAAGAGTACCTTTTTGTTTCTAAGGCCATCTGAAGAGATTAGGAAAAGTTGAAGATGTTCCCGTCAATTGGGAGATACTTATGACTAGATATTTTGCCTAATCACTGTTCTGAGAAGTCTTTATTGGCATTCTTGCCATTGTCTGTCTGAAAATATCGTTGTCCTGATGCATCCTGTAATCACCGCCAAGACTGGAGAAGCGATCGGGTCTCTCGGACCTATGAGATACACCCACGCTGCTTCATGGAGTGTCTCAAGATTTTTTTAGGTAAAAATCGCCATTACACAACTGAACTGTCAAGGTTGTGATAGACGATACAAATTTGTGTTAAACATACTAGGCTGTGTGTGTTTAGATACAGTGTTTCAATGTTTGTGTTAAAATTTTAAGTTAAAGATTTCAACTTAGTGGTGATAATTATAACATTTATATTGATATATTATTAAAGCCAAATTGGAAATTGGGAATACAAACAGTACGCACTCTCAAAATAACAAATCTGATTCTTGGTTTGGGTGGTTCACTTCCTTTCCAGGATTTTCCAGCTAAAATTATTCATAGGGCATCAAAAAAAAGCGGGGGGAAAAAAAGTGATTCACAATGTAGTTCTCAATAGAAGCAAGCATCGCAAAACTAGAGACACTGTCATGAATTTGAAAAGGAATAAATTATTACCAGGGGAATAAAAAACCAAAAAAAAAAAAAAAGGGTTATAAATTCAGTAATAACCTTTCCCAAAACTATAGATATTGATGCAAGAGCCATATTCAGAGACCAGAGTTCCACAGCAGCAGTAAATACCTAACAGCCTATTAGTTGAATGGTTGGACTAACTAAATTCTATTTCTTCGAATATTCAGAATACTCATCCAACCTATTGACTGTAGCAATATACATTTTGAGTTCAAGAATAAAAGCCAATAAAGCTTGTAATTGGATTTCTGATTTGTCTAACCATATCCTCCAATGTCCCATCATGGGTTCCTCCTAAAGCAATAAGCATCAGTTTAGTGAAATTGCAAAAGTGATTTTGACCTTTGCATGAGCAGAAGTCGAGAATTCCGTAAAATGCCAATGGTATCAGGATCTCTGTTGGGAACTTCACTTGAGGGAAGTGAGATAAATATGGTGGTAAAACAGTCAGTTTACGAATACCTTCCCCAGAAAGCTCATATCACAGAAATTCCACGAGAAAATGGTGATACCAGTTAAACCAGCTTTCAACCAATTGACATGGATGAATAAAGAGGTCCTAAAAGAAGATAGTGCTATACCTCAGATTTTGAAGCATGCTTTACACATACCAGATCATCCAACTTATTGCCATCCATTTTGTACAGAGCGACACCTTCCATTTGAAAATAGTGATCCCGAGCTTCCTTTCTTAGACTCTTGAAAGGCATGACTTCCCATTTTCTGTAATTTGAATTCTTCCTAACATCAGTCATGTCTGGAGATCCCGATACAGGCCCACTGCCGTCAGCATCCACATTACCCCGCACCTTACAACTACCAAACTGACCTAAATCCCCAGCTTGACCCCTCTTGAACCGTAAGGCAGCTGCATGAGCTCTGCTAATCATTTCTCGACTTGGCACATCTGACCAGTCTTGCTTCCTTGCAGCTCTCATGGGAGAATGAATCCTAATAACCTGATGCACATAAATCATGAAAGACAATGATTAGGATAAAATAATTTGTTGCGTACAGCTGTAAATTGGAGAAATGATGTTTTCATAATATTTATTCAAGAACAAAGAAAGCATTCATACGCCAAGGCACTCTAGGAGCTGGTAGTATGCCCTTCCCTGAAGAGGATTATGCCCTTTCCTTGGTGTAGAAAAGTATCTTGTCCTACAAGAAAAATAATGACAGATAGTTAGGAAGTATGGAGAGCTGAACCAACTTTGCAAATGAACAAATAAAAGAAAATCAGAAGTCCATTGGGAGGAAAAGGAAAAAAGATGATGATGATGAACTAGCAGAAAACTAGAGAAAGATCTTCTCCTCATCATATGGCAAATAAATGCCAACTTTTCTTTTCCCTTACCTATCACCAACAAGGAAATAACATTAAAATAAAGATGAAAGTAACTGAGACATAACCTTCATCAGCAGTTGCCCTGTAGTTGATAAACAAACTGACAAAAAACCATTTCAGTTTTCTTCCTTTAATCCTAAGAAGGATTTATAAACTCAGTTCAATCCCATATGGTCAAAATTTTAAATACTTTAATGCTACATTATCCTTTTATGTTCTGGAAAAATTTAATACCAACTAGGTCCAAAAAGATGAAGCATGACACAAGATCACGTAATGTAAAAACGAGAAAGATAGATTTCAAAACCCAAAAAGATACTTGGAGATGAAAAATAAAATGTAAATCAAACTAACCATTCTGTATAGCCGGGATCAACGGTGAAACCATATATGTCAACAATGTCACACATGGAAAGCGCAAGTTCTATAGATTTCATTCCAGTTCCTTTGGCACCTCTCCGTAGAACAATCCCTTGGAAGAGATAAACAGGATTTGGAATACTCTGCAATTTTTATCACATAGAACATGTTAACTCTACCATCACACAGGCTCCGAAGAATACTCTAATTTAAAAATGGCAGCACAAAGAGAGAGAGAGATCAAATTACAAAGAAGATACTGTCCCATGTTTCCAGACATCAAACATTTGATTTGATAAATGGACATGGGCTCCCCTTAGGTATGCCATCATTATAACTGGCTAAGCTCTTTCAATTTCCTCCCAGTAAGATATCAACAGATATAGATTTTTTGATATGTGATCTTCACCTTTATCATTGCATTGAAGTCTTTGTGAGTCACACTTTTAATTATAAGTACCTCATCAGCTGCACAAAGAGAGAAATAAGAAAAGGAAATAAATAAACCTTACAGCTCACATTAGAAAACAGTGTTATGTTGGCAATGAGAAAGTAGAGAAAATGTATATGTCTGGAAGAGAGAAGGGAGCTACAAATGATTAATCATATAATTCTGCTCTTACAAGCTAATCTTCTCTAGCTAATTCATGACAAATTTCAGCCTCACCCTCCTCAAAAGTGTTGTGGTTCTATAAGGATTATTCTATCTTGATTAGTCCAGTCTAGAATTATATGCTAAGTTGAACTGGATGGCTAAAGGACAAACTAAAGTTTGTTTTACTGAATTCAGATCAAGGATAGCTACAGCCAAACAATTATTACAACACTATTGAAGGTGGATATCCCAACATTTGATGTAGTGGAAAAAAGAAAACGAACCATTTCCCGTCCTCTAGCGCATCAACAACAAATATATCAAAAACAGAAGAGACGAATGACTGATGTACTGAAATTGAACCTTACAGTCAGACGCAGCCATCTTTGTAATCCATTAACACGACAAAAGAATGAATCAAAAAACAAAATAGAAAAGTGATGCTGCACTGCTTACTAGTAGAGGCTTTCATTGGTAACACTAGCAGAGTAAACTTACTTGATCCATTCAAAATAGCAACCATGTTACGAGCAGCACCCCGGACCACAAGCCGGAAATCCCTCTTCAGACCAACGTGCTTGGCATATCTCTATAAACATGTGAAAGGGAAACTAAGCACATTTGTTATTACTGGATTACCACATTCCAAAAGAAAGTATAGGGGCCAGAATACAAATAAGAGGAATGTGCAAGCACATAACAAGAAATAATGAAAAAAAAGGTTGAAACTTGCTGGTGACTCAGATACATCAACAAATAACGTAGTAACAAAACATCAAGAAAAATCACAAGTTTTAAATGAAAAAAATTGATGAAATCTGTCATCCTAACGAGGAGACTCAACATGCACAATTTAAACTTTGCAACATGATGAAGTGAAAGGTAAACAAAGGCTCTGGAACTGCTAGTTTACCTGATTGACAGGAGCCTCATTGTCTCGTATAACAGCATCATGACTATCTATCTCTTCTCCAAACTCTGTCTTCAAGAGATCCCCAGAGTTTCCAACTACTGCACATTTGCGAAATTGTCGGGGGTGAAAAGGAGGCTTTGCTGGTAGAATCAAATTAAGGTGTTCTTCACAAAGAGTCCGATTGTAGCATTTATCAGCTCCCCTACGAGCAAGCAAACAAAGGTAAACAAATTTATCCAATACTATAAAGCATTTATTTCACCAAAGAAAAGGAAACAATAAAATAAAACACAGGATAAGTTCATGATCACACAATTGTGCTATCCTTTTTGCCGCATACTCCAACCACCCATCTGGCCTTGCATCTAGATACTCTCTTGTCAATACAGTGGTCATGTTACGATACTGCAATGCCAAAGATTTCATCAGCACGTATGCACTCCTCAAAATTAAAAAAAAAACGTAAATCGTAGCAAACTAATGTCAACCTGTTCCCACAACAGAATTGCCTCGCAAACATCGTACTTGTACTCCAATGGTTCGTAAATTTTAAACTGCTCATTGTACTGCAATTATAATTTAAATAATAATCATTCAATGTCTAAATAAATAAATCAAAACATGAATGGCGCTGAGAGAGAGACAGAGAGGAAACACACCCAGGTACTGTTAGTGCCTTCAGGGAACTTAAGAACCAATTTGCAGTGATCAATTATCTGTGCAGTGAGTCCAAGCCCTCTGTTTTCCTACATGCAACGCATTTAAAACAGAGGCAACTCACTGAAAAGTTAAAAATAAAACTTCAAACATAATTAATTCAATATAAAAAAAATATAACCACGTAAAAATAATAACTGAACTAAGAAAAGACGTAAATACTCTTTAACTTGAAATCTCTTTTTCACAAACTCAAAGAAATGCGAAACTCTACACGAATGAAACTACGTTAAATAAGTATCGGCAAATCAGATCTAAAAATAGAAGATGTTATAAAATACGAACCACGCATTGCTGAACACTGAGCTGAAAATTAGACAAAATACTGACTTCTTCTCTGTTAAGATCTAAATTTCGCGTGCCTGAAACAAAAATTCAAGGAATTTATGGTTTAATTGGCGAAGATTTTTTGAGTGCAGTTAAAACAATAGCAATATACCTGTTAAGAAACAAGACTGGAGACCGAAAACGAGAAGACCGAAAACTGCAGCAAGGCAAACCAAATATGGAAGCGTTGATCGCCGACTGTTATTGCCGTGCGACGACGACTTGTAAGGTCTCATTGTTAAACAGCCACGAGCAATGATACGAATCACAGAGAACAAGCCAAGCAAGTGAGGAAAAACGCCATGGAAAGGCGGTGGTGGTGTTATCGCTGATTCGTTTCGTTTCTTTATTACGGGTACGTGGAAACGCAGCGTTTCTATATGGTAATCCAATCTTGTTGCCGAAGTGCAAACAGGCAGATCACAACAGCTGTTACTCTTACCCCTCATTGATTCTTTCTATTTAAAATTTCAAATTAGCGACCGACTGCAATGTAACAATCCAGTCACATTGAAGCGGTATATAATTAATTATGGTATCATTTTTATTTTGGTAATTATTATCTAAAACCGTGTTAGAACTTTTTGACCATTAAAATTCCTGGATCTGATAAACATGCTTCAAGATTTCATTAAAATATATGATATTCAGTATCATGCTTCTAATTTAAATTAATGGGTCACCTGGTATATCGCAAAAAAAGGAATTTGTTCCTACGAGAAGACAAGCTAGTAAGTAATTCACACGCAATACAGTTTCAAGATTCATAGAGAAGCTAATCATAGCGGAGGAGTACACGGACGTTCGTTTTAGTATCGCCGACCACCAGCTGTCGACAAGAGAACTCGACTGGGTTTCTTCCCCTTCTTTCCCGCATCATTACTCTTACGTTCCTCCAAACCTTCAACAGATTTTTCTCTAGATATTACACTGGCAAATGATGTTGTGCCTGAACTCCTTGAACCTGCTACAGAGGAAAAAAGTTCTGTCAGTGGAGTGCATAACGAGTTCCCAGAGTCTAATGTACCACAGACCAGTTTTTCATTCTACTAAAACTGTGACTGCATAGGCATCAAGCCTCAGGAAATACAACCTTGTTATCTAAATTTAGGCATTAGAAAGTTACCAGTAACACCAGAAGTACCATCTGAGCGATCATGGTTATGCAAAGCATTAATTTCCTCATTTTTCAAGGCTGGTGAATCATGCCCAGCAGCAAAACCAAGCCTTGTAACGCTTGAGAACAGTTTCCGCTCCCCCACAACATTTGGAGGGCTTGACGATGTCACAGTAGAACTTCCCAGCGCTGAATATAATTAAAACAAATAAAACAGTGAGCATTATGTGCTACATTAATGCTATAAATGTAAACTCTTATACAAATTCATTCATATAAATTGACGTGTAACCTTTGTATTGTTGCTTCTGAGTCTTATATTTTAACAGGAGTAAATAGAACTTTACAAGAGTTAAAAGAAAATTATATGGGATATATGGCAATAACTTTTTAACTCCTGTGAAGCTTTATTTACTCCTGTAAAAATATAAGACATGTAACAACAATCTAACAGTTACATGTCAGCTCGTATGAATGAATTTGTGTAGGAGCTTGTATCTCTTCATTATTCTCGTGAACCAAAAAACAAATTTACATCTGAAAACTTCAATTAGAAGGAGGTGAAAATGACAATTTTTTACGTAGCCAGCAGGATCTCAAAATTTTAGATATGATCCACGATCTTCTTATCAGTATAAACTGGAGGTATACAAGTTAGATAAATCTACTTGCAGGCATGCCATATCAAATTTCATTTCACAATATAAACTGGAAGAATTTCTCAATAAGAACCTAATATGAACCTTTAATACTAGAAATGGAAACAGAATACCCTGACAAACATCTAAACAGGGCAAAACGTTACCTTCAAAATCATCCATAGAGAATGTGGGAAAGTCATCACAAGAGGACTTTCCAAAGCTGGATACTGCAGGCACAGATTGCACTACAGCTGCTTCAGCCTTTATTTTCTCCTTCCGCTCCTAGAAATTAGATCAGTGTATTATTAAATTCTTAAGAGGCACGGACTTATTCATGTTAATTTTGAAACTGACAAAAAAGAAAATCAATAGTTGTAGCATAAAAATCTAAGAGCAGTTTTTCAGTAATAGCACTGAACTACAATGTATGAACTGGATATGTACTCTACTCTCTATAACAGAAGACAAATACGAGCAAAAGATGTCTCTGGAAGTTTTCAGAAGATAATACATAAATAAATCAGTTAAGGTTTTTAAAATGCACCAATCATTCTTCAAGGTTTTTCATGGCCATTTCAATTTAACTTCTTGATTTTGTGATGATAATAGGAAATATTCTGTGGAAATATTAAAAATGTGAATCCAAGATGCCAAATAAACTTGGATATTCCAACAAATGAAAAATAAATTGGCAAACTTAATACAGCACTATATATTATCTTAATTGTTTCCTATTGAAAAAGAAGAAGATACCTTCTTGGCAAGTTGCTTCCTCTGCCTCTCACGCTTCCTGATTTCCTCTATGAAGGGAGACAGTGCATCAGGAGGCAGCATCCCAGTCAAATCAATCTCACAAAGCTGAAAATTTAAAAGCAAAAGATAAGAAACAATAAGCATACCGGAATTAAAACAGAACACTCACCAATAGAAACTGCTTGGGTACCTGAAATGTTGTTGTTAAAGAGAAATGACTTAAATAACGATATCGCCTCCTAATGGCCTCAGACTGAGTAACTGTTTCCAACTGTAAAATCCTTCCACTTATCCTAAAATTAATAAATAATAGCTTATACTTCTGAAAAACAAAACACATGGAAAAGTAAATTATGTAGCTTAAATACTTGTATAGCTCTTCTTACTGCAAATATAACATGCAGAATCAGCAAAAACCTTTATAAATATCTGAAACTTTTGCACAGACACTTTCTGATTTGTGAAAATTTTGCAAGGATTATCAAAAAGTCAATGGGTATTCTCATACATAATGTGCATTCATAACAGTGAAATAGAGGGGTCTGTAAAATAATACATTTAGCCATACACTTTGAACAAAAGCATGTTACGATTATCAATGTGACAAGAGAAATGTTTGACAGCTGCTACTTTACATAACAATGGTGTTTTTCCTACCATAGTAAGATATAATTTCAAGCAGTTTTCATTTCACCTGTGGGGAAGCACATCATAATTCCCATAATGATGCAGAAGACACTTCATGTTTAATGGGTGAAGAATGAGATGCTGGCCGTCAATAGCCTGAAATATACACAATACAAGGTTAAAAAATGGAGACAACTTAAAATTCCACTCTTCAATCATATGGTATGAGTAACAGTCCAAACGTGAATGATAATTAACACTAAACAATACTTAGCAACTACTGAAAGGAATTAAAGGCCACATTGAGCAAACAGCTACAAACAATTCATGCAGCTCAAAAATAAGATTAATAATATGATGTTGTCAAATTTATGACACCAATTTTTGCTACCGACTCTCCTTTACCTTAAAGAACTGCCCATGGTAATTCTTACGAACCTTTTTGAAGTAAAATAGTAATTATTTTAGACCAAATCCAGAAAATAGTAGGGATACTACCACCAAGATACAGTATTTCAGTCACTTCATACACTGTTTCATGATTAACCCAGAGCCTAGACCCATCTAATTGACCATAACCATAACGAGTAGAAAAAAATACATCGGGTACAACACATTGCTTCTCTTACACAGAGTCATTGATTAATTTCGTTTTGGATCTTATGCATAATACCCAATTAGGCAACTTTCAAGCCATCATGCAGGAAAATGTTATAAATAAGAAAAACTTTAAATCCAGATCCAGATTCAGTGAAACAATGCCAGGTAAAATTATGTTACGAATAATGTGAAAAGTTTCAATCATTGAAATGGAGATTTATTCCAAACAAAAGATCAATTTGAACTTCTATGATTCACGCAAAACAACCCAGATAACAAAACTAACATCTGCATCACAGTCACCTGGTAAAAATTGTACGAGTCCTTGTCCTTTGTGTCTGTAGAGCTTGGTAAGCAAACTCGCAAGCTCTTAGTTTCATCATATGAAGAAGACAAAGTTGTTTCATCAGATTTGGACAAATCACCTACAGCACCACTTCGACCCACACCAGTCCTACCATCTGAATTATCCAATGTCAGATTACCCAGTTTCTTATTTTGCTCACTGACATCAGTAGACAGCGTCTTACTTCCATAATTACATATACCGCTGTGACAAGCACTAGAAGCATCTTCAACCGACTGCAGTCCATGGAACCCTCTCTGACTATCAGTAAAATTACAAGATTTGTTGCTGTCACAAGTCTGATGCTCATTCCAATACTTTTTCCTCTGTTCTAATTGTTCCATTGCAGCACAAACATATGGAAGCTTCTCCAAGTCATCCACAAGCCCTGATTCAGCTCTGATCAACCAACCATCTAAATCTGATATTGCTTTTCTGACTGATATATCTACATCTGATGTAAATATAAACTTCGAAAAAGGATCATAGATTTCATCAATGGAATCTGGCAAAGGGCTTGAATCCTGTTTATTTTTCTGAGACGGAACAAATGAATCTTTTTCTCGAGTCAGAAGCATAAACTCTATGGTATCGCCAACAGAATATTGCTTGACATTCTCAATTTGGATGGTATATAAATCCTTTGGAGATATCATCACGAAACATAAGGGGCATCTTTTAAAGCAGTCACCTTTATGGTCCTCCTCACCCATCAATAAATAACGGAGAATACATGGGAAACAAAAAATATGTCCACATGATGTTATTTGTGAGCATAGGGGATATTCCAAACAAATTGGACACTGCACTGAAAATGGGGCGGAGTACCTCACGCAAATGATATCCTCCCACTGCAACATTTTATCAGGATCCATTGATTCAGGCATGTAGTTTCCAGTGTCTAACACAACAAACTTATAATTTGCTTGAAGGAATAAGTCTTTGTTGTAAGGCTTTATCTTCTGCTGCCTTCTTGATGGAGGAGGTGCTGGTCTATATTGCGGACGACTGATGGGGTCATAATGAAAATTCAGCAAATGGTTACCACATACCATCTGGGTTCTTCTTCCCGCTGAATGTGCCACGCTTCCCGAAGAATTTGTAGACCCAGAACGCTGTTGACTTGCAGGAGAAACACCACCTCCCAACATTTTCCCCTTAGACAGGGCAGATCCAACCCCTTGACTTCTGGAGTAATTCCTGGGTTCTCTCTCACCATTTTGGTGAGAAAAAATTTTCTTACCATTTGGCGTCCCTAATTCACTCACCTAAACGGGAAAAGGAAAAGGCAAAATACAAATGTCAAAAGCTACAATAACTTCTACAAATACCCACAGAATAGTATCAATTATGCTATTTTTTTTCCCAGTTACAGAAAAAGATAGCAGACGTGCGTGTAATTTTGTTCACATTTCACAATAACCTTTTCTGAAACAAAGATGTCATGTATTTAAAAGAGCAGTGACTAACATCAAATATAACATTTAAATTTACCTCTTTGGAGGTTCCACCTGAATCTCGGGCAGATGAAGCCAACGAGCCTAGAACAAAAACACAGCAAGCCATTAAAAATAAATAAGCTTCCCACAGTTAAAAGAGCAATCAACAAGCAGAAAAACGAAACCACAAATACAAAAGAAATCAACAGAACATAAAGTCCCAAACAAAGAATGCATCTTGATAATCTAATCTCAAATAGAAGGCAATACAAAAAAATCCAAGTTCAACATACAAAGTACGTTTCAATACGAGAAGAGCCCAAATTAATTAATAACGATATTCAAATTCCTTATCCTTTAGCCCAACAAAAGAGGAAAAAAGAATCCCTAAAAAGTCAAAAACTGACCAGGAATCTGATTGGGAGCGGATGGAGAGTGATGTTGGAGTTTGCCATGATTGAAATTAGGGTTTAGAGAGTCGGAAACAGGCGAAGAATCTCCTTTGATCTGTGCTTCTGAGGGCAAGATGGACATGAAATTTTGCAAAAAGTTGCTTGTTTTCTTCGCGTTGAGCCTTGGCTGCTCCGGAACAAGCTTCGATTATTTAATACATCCCAATCTCCCTGTTATTTCCTGCAGTCGCCATCTGTTGCCACGTCAGACCGTGATTGTAATTTTATGACTGAAAGAGTAGACATACTATAATTTCGCGTATATTATTATTTAATATATTATAATTTATCACTTTAACAACTAAATAATATAATTAAAATTAGAGAAACAACCACCCTTTTAAGTTACTTAATGTCTAATACAGTTTATCCTTAATTAATTATTAATTAATATTATTATATAAAATTTATTTTATAAATAATTTAATAATATATTTTTTATAATTTTTAATAAAATAATAATATATAATATAATTAATAATAAATAATTTAAATATATTCTAATAAAATTTATAAATTAATTTAACGTATAATTTAATTATGTATTATTAATTATAACACGTATCAATATTTATTTAAATCAAGAGAATTTTTTTTTATTTCTTGAATTAATAGAAAAAAGATCCAATTTTTGACTAACAATTCGTACAGAAGATAAGTTCAGCTGTACACAAAGCAAGAGACATTCCGTTTGATTTCCACGTAGCCCAAGTTCTGACTATGTGATACATCATACATGGCACTGGCGGGGGTAGATTTTTTGAATAACAAAGAACACAATGCCTGGAATTAGANGGGTCAATTCTGAAATAATACTTTCCTTGGATCTGCAAAAGTTGAAGTTAGAAGTAGCTGCTAAAAATTTTACAAAATAAATCATCTTTTTCAATACATAGTGCAAAAGTTGAAGTTAGAAGTAGATGCTAAAAATTTTACAAAATAAATCATCTTTTTCAATACATAGAGGACTAGAGACTCTTCAAAGACAATAATTGCAAAATTCTATGCTTATGATCTAAGCTACTAGCTCTTGGATTAAAAGCTACAATTAAACCACGATAAAAAATCACCACAGTATTATTAATTTCTTTATACTAGAAATTCTCGACCTTGAGGCTTTAATTTGGCTTCAATATAAGGGAAGGCATGAACTTAATCACAACATTTGCTAAACATATTTTATGAGAAAGAACAAGTATTATTCACATTTAATAACAAATGAGGGCATTGGACAAAGAATCCAAATTTGTTGTGGAGGAAAATTGTAAATTTCAAAATTCCACTCATGGAATCCAAAATGGGCACCATACACTTACCGTCAGTCCATTACAATTATCAAGCACACAGACAGTTTCATTTAGAGCCTCTGCAACACCCCGGGAATCATCAAGCAGCAGTCTCCTATAGGAAAAGAGGAATTTCAGTTGGGGTTGTGATAATGATTGTGCACACAAAGAGATCAATGTCATAATACCCATTTGTGCTTCAGTCATACCACCAAAACACACAACCTCGCAGGTTGCCTTAAATGGCAGTTACATTCATCCCATTAACTACAAACTTTAATATTCATGCTATAATAAAATAAAAACTACACGTATGGTGTTTCAATCTCCATCATCCCATTAGTTATGACGTGGCGTTTTTTGACATAGTTTGTGTCTTGATCATGACTAGTTGAAGAAAAGAGAAGTGCAAAATACCTGTGAAGCATCAATTCTACTTCTCCATCCACTATGCTAGATCCTCCAAGAGCCCGATCTACCAGAACTGAGAATTCTTTTCCATTATCTTGCATGTAAATTCCAAGATTTATCTGAATGGAACATTGAAATGATTTGCGAAATTTAAAAATGGCTAATAGTCACAAACTAAAATTTAAACAGCTAATAATCACACACTGTAATTTAGATGACTTTCTAATCACCACTACAAACGGCTTAATTCCTTGGGGAAGGCAAGAGCAAATGCAATGACCAAATAGACCACCAACAATAAAATTATAAGCCCTCACCCATTCAAGAAAATCATTATCAACTAAACCATTGAGTTTTTCTCCTTTGCACTCATTTCACCTAGCTTGTTAAAGAAATAAGTTGGTACTTTCAGAGGAACATACTGGGTAATAATTTCCAGCAACTGGTTCAGTCACTTCCAGGTCCCAGTCTGCTCTATAATCACGAATCTGTGAAAGCGAAGTATCTTGAGTTCATAGTAAGATCAGAACGATTAGGAAACAAAAACCAACATGAAGAAACAATGCTTTCATGCAACATAACAGCAAAAAGTAACTTGTTTTCGTCCTTCCCATGAAGAAGTTTGACACATAAATCAAGTGACGACCGTGTTAAGGCTGACTAAAATTTTAAATTTAATGATCATTCTGAGCATCAACATAGCATTAAGCAGCATACCCTTTTGATAAAATCACGTCCATTAGAATCTGTGTAGAATGTTCTATTGTTTTCCAATGTAGTTGTGATATGAGCCACAATTTCCTTACCGAGTCCATCATCAATAGGTATAGGTCCAACCTGGAATGGTAATTATTGTCAATGCAGAGATCAAAATTTAAAGCATGTGTATGAGTTCTGGAAAAAGAACTGCAGTCAGATAAACTAAACTCAAACCCACAGAAGAAGATAAAGAAGGTGAAATAGAAAAAAATTGTTATCACTGTCACTAAAAAAAAAAAAAAAAACTATTTAAATAGATAGAAAGTTGAAGCAGCCATCAAGTAAACTTACGATAAATTCGACTTCAACATGCTCTTTCCTCTTGTATAACCTGGTAACCTGTGAGCACATTCAGCACAAGATTAAGTAAAACAAGAAATGTTGCATCTCTAGAAAAAACGAAAGACTTTGATCCTTATTTGTATCACTCCATAACACTGTTAAAATGACCCCCATACAGATCCTTTACAAAATGTCCAACTCTCTTTTACTTGATCACAATTGTCCCCAGAAATTTCAACAGAAAAAAGAAAAGAGATATAAATGATAATGATATAAGAATGTTGCTCCACATTTTCTTAGTACGTCACATACTACAAATCTTAAGCAAAAGAGTAGTCAAGCACTGGACGCTCTTGGGGGAGTCAGCGAGCTTACTAAAAACGCTACAATGAAGGTTCCTATGACTGCATATCTAAACAAGAGGGGAATTGAAAAACACTGTTATAGTTTCTGAAATCCAATGACATCCTGCAGAGTTCCCTGAATTTTCATTGAGAGACATATCTAGTTATTGAACATGTTAACTGTATGGCAATTGAAGAGCAAGTTATTGAAGATCAAATAAAATGCTCCACCTTTGAGCTTATGTTCAGATTGAAAATATTTAAATTATCCTCCCAAGTAGTTCAGCTTATCATCAAATACTTGTTTCAAGTTTGAGAGGAAACGTGGCCTATGCTGTCATTTCCAACAAATTCTCATTTTCTACTCATGTTTAGATAATGCAATTAAGATTATTCTGTTGTTGTAACAGAATAAAAACTTTATGATAACAAATATAACAGAAAGACAGCAACCACATGATAAATAAGGCACCTGATATATCCAATCATTGATCTTTTGATGTACTTCATCTAATACTGGCCCACGCATAACAGTCAAAGGAACCTGAAAATTGTAGCAACATCCTCTAATTGGTAATTGCAATGATTATGAGTTAACAGTGAGATATGTGATTTTGTAATGCCTTTCACACCTGTGCTTCGGACTTTATGAGATGTGAGCCATTAGGACGGAAAATGTATGCCCCAGCATTCTGAATAGAATACAAGCAGCTTAAGAAATCTTAATAATCACTTTCAAATTTAAGTCATTCAACTTCAAGAAACATAGAAGACAGACAAAAAAATTTTGGCAACACAAGAACTCTCATGAACATGTATACCTGAGGAGCTTTATCATTAGTTCCATTATATCCAGGGTAAAAACTGTATGACTGCTCAACCGACTCCTCAACCTTCAAAAGTTTATGCATAATAAATTAGCCACACAAATTCATATTGCTTGTTTTTCCCCGATTTGGGAAAGGGTGGATGCACCTGGGGCTGGGAGATCTAAGCATCAAGGAAAAAGGTAATTCTGCAATCATCAGGTATGTTACCTACCAAGCTTCTGCTATTGATATAATCAGTAGGCTTGCTATGATCTGAGGAGAAAATAAGCTTTAAATCCCCTTGACCAACTTCAGCGGTAGATTTCTCACTACTTTCAAATGTTTGAATGGATGATTTCGTTGAACGAGCACCTGTAAATTTAAGTGATAAAAAAGAAAGGAAGAATTGGAAAAAAGTTTGTCTGGTAATGCTATATTAATTGCATAAGATATTGCAACTCAGTCTGGTAACCTGTCATTTTGACACTTGATATGGAATAAGTGCTGAAACCAAGAGGAGGTACAGAGACCGTGAATGCCAGCCAATATTTAGGGGTTGTCATTGGGGTTGTGCCCAAGTACGCCCTAACATAGTAGTCCCTTAGGTCAATGAAGGCATCGGCTGAAGGAATTACTTGTGATTCAATTATATTTCCCTCGGAATTGAAAACAGTAACATCTCCATCAGCAACCTACATAATTTAGATATTGTAAGCAGTTAAATATATATATATATATAAAAGCCACCTTAAACAAGAAATCTTCAACTTACCCATGAAAAAGGCCCTGCCTACCCAACAATAAAAAAATTATGCTTACTGTTGTAGAGGGGATCTTCTACCCAAATTCATACACAAGATCACATGCTCAAACATATTCCAAAAGCACAGAATAAAAATATCATACTTACTATAGTACAGGCAACCTTCTAACCAAATTTATGCACAAGATCACGTGCTCAAACATATTCCAAAAGCACAGAATAGACACATATGGTTTTTAGGATTTATGTGTCCACAGTTTATAGGAAAGTGACTGAGTCAATAATTGACAAAGGTTGTAATCACCACAAATAGAGAGGTTTCGTGAAAATAATGGACCATACCAGTGAGAAATTTGCCAAGGATTTTAGGAGCGTTGGTAAGATAAAACTCTTCAAACTATAATTTATTCATTAATTGAACAAGGACAAACACAAATCAAAAGCTAAGAACTTGCTATTATTTTCCTGGGTCACTGTCGATTTCCTAGACCAAAAGAATGCTTGGCTAACAGGCAACCTGGTCTCAATTGTTGAGGTGTTTCTATGCTTTTTGTTGGGACATTTGACACACATAGAATGAGCAGTCCAAACACTTGAATTATTGGCAAGGAAATAACTACAATGACATGTTCTTACAATATACTGGTGGATTGTTGACTTGGGATTCAATTTGTGAAGTAGTTTTCCAAAAAACTCACCGGTATTCGAATTACATCCTCTCTCTTCCATCCAAGAGAATTATACATAACAACAATCTACAAAGAGAATTCAAGACATAAGCATATACTTTGAAGTAGAAGGAAAGTTGCATGGCAAACGAACTGATACATTATCCTTACCAAATTTTTCCCATCAGACAGATCAATCTCTGATGCAGGACAGTAACTAATATTCAGAAGTGGGCACTGGAAGAAGAAAAGAACAATTCATATTAGCTTGATTCCAAATTTGAAGAGAAAAAAATTCTCATCCATATATGTAGATGACCTTGCCCCATTATTAAAATTGATGACCTCTTTCTTAGAGTTGACACATGTATATTAGAGAAGCTATATGAGGCAGATTTTAGAAGTCAGGTCTACCTTAACCCCGTACACTATTGAAATAATATTTTGCTTTCACTAGTTTAACTCCTTGACAAACCTTGGTTTTCGTATAACTGATCACATAAAAATCGAAGGTACATGGTCCATAACAACATGTTTAATATATGTCTATGTGTGATACACATAAAATTTAGGAAGAATAAGTATAAGAAAAAAAGAAGGAAGTATGCTATAGAACACATCACAGATAGTGTGATTATCAAAACCTTGAATTTATAACAAAGATATCTGCAAAATTTTAAAACAAAAGTATTAGAAAAGGAAAGACAGAATGCAAGGATAACCTTCGAATGGATCTACAGAGTAGTACAAGTCCGTGAGAGAGGCAACTTTGTTTTGATAATTCTGTTTTGGAGATGTTCAAAGCATGTTTGTATTGTCCAGGTTATCCTAGACTCTGTGGACAGCTTATTCACTTTTTGTAAATCCCCATTTCTATTAACAAAAATTGTCTTTTTTGTTACCAAAAAGGTAATTACAAAATTCTTCCCTTTTGCTCAACTTTTCTAATATCCAAACAGAGCCTTGATAGAAGGCTCTAAGATGCATCCTACTCGATAAATGAAATAGCTAACAAGCTTAAGGGACACAATTTTTTACCTGTTGAAACATTGTAGTTGGCCTCCCGCACCCATCATGTGATGAAGACTCAACCAAGCAAGCAAGTGATGTTGCAACTACCTCTTCAGCCTGCAAAGGATAAGAGATGAGTGGATGGAATTTTTAGCTACAGTGGAAGTAGGAAATTCACTAGAAAAAGCACAAGACAACCAAATCTACCTCACTGTAGCCTATTGATAGTCGTTTTGCATAATCATCAGCCACATGCTGCTTCTCAGTACCCGTAACTGCATCATGATGCTGAGCAATTGCTACAGCATCAGCTAATGAGTCTGTATTAGGCCCTGTCTTACTCCTACCTTGGTAAAACTCTAGTTGCCTTGCTGCCTGATTATGCATTAGAATTATATAAGTATTTACCCTAAGACTGTTGTCAGACCATGAAACTTAAACCTTTAAACAAACTAAAGAATGGCATGACCAATACCAAATAGTAACCACTCATCACTCTGACATAGCGTTTCAAGGCTGGCCTACTACTGAAATATCCTGTCCAGTAAGCATTTGCACGGTCTGCATAACTGACGTACTTCAAATTCTAAGAGGAGGTTCAGGTGATGAAAAAACTTGCAAACAGATTATAATAGTGTATAATAAGCTCACGGAAAGAAGTCATCAGTCTTTAATGGCCAGGATTCATTTGAAGCATGTTTTGCATCTGTATATATGGATGGGGTAGAGTGGAGAGCATTCACACGTCCATCCTACAAATATGCAAACAAAAAATATAGGGTAAACAGCATCTAAACAATAATATGAGAGAATGGATGTCAGGTCACAAGGCAGCATATTCTTCATTTCAGTCACCTCAAAATTTGACCAAACTTATGGTGTAGAAAGAGACACCGAAAGGGAAAATGAATGTCCAGGTTTATTTTCATTCCTTCTATGTTAAAGAAAAATATAAAGCTAGTTGAAATACCACAATTATCAGAAGATTTGCTTATAACACCTAAAGCTTTTAAATGTCATTTAAAAATGAGTACTTTGAAGTACATAAACGAGTTTGTTGGACATTAAACACTTGAACTCAAATGCTGAAAACAGACTAGTCTTCCGAAGCACATGGAACTCATAAAATACCAAATGTAATACAGTTATAAAGCTAAATCCTAAATTACATTAATGCTTATAGATAGGCAGCAGATACTGTATCAACTGAAATTCGGTTTGCTGCTATGTTCACAACACTGCCATGTCTATTGAAGGTGAAAAGCACTACACAAAGCATTTCAACAAGGCAACCATCCATATCCCTTTGTCAGACAACTTACCATGTTCACATAATGAATGAATTTGTCCATTTGTCGAAACCATGTGTGCGCATACTGATACTTAAAATCTGTTCCCATTGTCCACATTATATGATTTGTTCGAGTTATGTTAGCCTGATAATGAAACAATCACCGTTAGCATTAATATATAGAGATCATTGTGACTGGTGAATAAAATATGCTTTCAAAGTGAACTAATGTGATTCCATGGTGGACACACTGTATAAAAATTATCTTTATCTCCCACACAGAAAGTTGAATACGGGCAGACTTTTGATCTTCCTAGAAATCTAAAGCACCAATATAATGTCCGAGGGCAAGTCACTTCACAACAAGACACATTCATAAATGAGGTCAAAGCCATTTTTAGCATTTAGAAAAACAATCATTGTGACTTCTCATAATAGTTCCAGAAGGAATTTCTACAGTATTCTTATCTATCTAGAGAAGGAAAAAGTTCTATAACAATAAACAACAGAAGATGTTGTACTCTGTGCTTTAAAATCCATATACTAAAATGAAGGGGAGAGAAAGAAGATCTAATTGACGCCAAGGGGCCTCCTTACAAAGAACAAATTCACTAGAAGCAAAAGCTTAGATCCCAAAAGAGATTACCAAGATGAAATCAGAAACCAAAAACAGAGACTAGTTGGGTAACCAGATGAAAAATCCCTAAATGAAAACACCAATACCCATCCCATTTACCTGTGATATTGCAGCAGCAACAAAGTCATTAACTCGGTCTTGAACATTGTAATCAAATAAATTGATATCATCCTTGAATGCAGCAGGAAAAATAATAATTAGCATAGAGAAGTGAGCATTTAAGAGACCGATTTTAAAAGAAAAAAATCTCATTTTAACAAATATTACCTGAATAACAGGAGAATCATCATTGACTTCAAAGTAGAACCCACCAGGAGGCGGCTCATAGTTTTCAGGGAATGCACCGGCAAAAATCTTCAACATTATAGGATAATAAACAGAACCATGGCATAGCAAAAACAATTTCAATCAGCAATTCCACTGCATAAATTCTGAATGAAACTAAACCAGAGCCATGTTGCTTACCGGTGCAGATGAACCAAGACTTCTAGAACCCTGCCAGACAACTTCAAGACTTTTCTCATTTTTACGCTTATTCCTATCTTGGTAATCAATCCGGCCAAAGAAAAGTGAGTCAAATCCAACCTACACCAAGATTAATTATTTCTATTCATTATCCACTAGTATTGCAGGAGAAAAAGAAAAACATTTGGATTAAGAGATTTCTTCATGAGTTAGAAGATGTAGATCAGTTTACTTCGGCCCCCAACAAGTAAGCTTGCACTGCAGAATGTCCAAAAGGGTCAATTTGCCAACCAATTCTAGGAGTTATACCAAACTCATTTTTAATAAACCGATGCCCAAGAGTTGTCTGATCAATCATGTCAATGTAATGGGTCACTGCCTCGTCATGCATGCACATTCCGCCATTTCTGTAACAACCACATAGAAATAGAGTAAGTGGGTGAGAGATATCAACAACTAAGTTTTCAAATATTGAACAAAGGGAAACACAACAGTTTTTACATATCTAATTCAATCAACTGAGACAAACATGAAAAATGATCTATAATCACATACCTCATGTTTATCTACAGAAAAGAAACTATCAACAAGAATATTGTAAAAAAGGTCAATGGTTTAAATGTTTGTTGTCTTACATGAACTCCAGTTGACCCAAGCTCACTAGCTTTTTAACTACCTGCTGCATAGCCTCACTCTGTTCTTCCCACCATCGCTGGAAAAATGCCTGCATTGCCAAGCCTCCATGCATTATACAAATTCAAAACAATAGACAATGTGTGTGTGTGTGTGTGTGTGTGTGTGTTTTTGTGTGTGTAAAAACATGTGGCATCATATAACAGATAGTCAGAAACATTTGTGCCACAGACACCAAATGACATTAACTAAACGACTAGGTTGCACATCTATATATGACGAGGTGAGGCCCCAGAGTGTCTTTGTTCTGAAACAGGATGTAGCTGTACTTTTTACACTTTCTAAAGACAAGTAAAACACTTGGCAGTGACATGATCCTCGAAATGTCAAGGCACAATAATGTTGTGGCCACAAACTGTGATATTCAAAACTTAAGTATGATGACATGACAACCAATAGTCATCAAAACAATTTCATGTAAAGGATTAACAAAAAATTACTTTACCATCCCTACGTTAATCTACCTAATCCTCCTAATATTAATTGCAAGTGATTGGCTCATTGCCCGTGCCAATCTTCTTGTTATACACAAGCAAACCCATAATGCTCCGATTGGCCATAACTCACAAGGCACTAAAAAAGATCAATCTGGCACTGAAGGGAATTGTAATTCTACTTATTAAGTTAAATCATTCATTAGGTAATAAGCCCTTCAGAATTAGAGTCAACATAACATTATTCCATTTTACAGCATTCAATTTGTAGAAACTAGACCAAAGATGCAACATATTCGTTCCCTTCACTTCTCCTTTACTCCGTTTTCACAACAACCCAACATAACACAAACAACTATTGTCACAAAATCAGAAACAGAGAAATTTACATACCTGTTCAACAAAAATAAATTTACGATTCTTGTCTGTCAACAATGCAGGAATTACAGAATCCAGTATATTTTGCACGCAAGCTCCCTACGCATTCAAAACAACAAATATAACATTTACACAATCAAATTCTTGAAAACTTACAAGTGTGTTCACGAAAAGTAGAAAATAAAAAAAAAATAGAGAGAGAACAACCTGAATAGAATTGTTAGAGCCGACATAGTACTGATCAACTGTTTTCAACCAACCCACATCATCATGTGTATGAGCAACCAAATGAACATTGAGTTTCCCAGGAACTATGCCCTGTGAAGTGTTGTAAACCTTGTACTTGGATTCCACACACGAAAACATTGCAATAAAAACGACAACATAGCACAACAACAGCGCTTGGAGCGTCATTTTCTACTTGAAACAAGGAATCAAATTTCCAGAAACAACAATTCACAATCAGATGGTCGTTTCAGTTGAAGAACAAAATGGAGGGAATCTAGCCTAGCAATGATGATTCATCAAGAAAATGGACTTCGCATAACTGAAGCTTAACAGCTGTCATGAGAGGTTGCAGAGAGTGCAGTCAACTTCCGGGCTTTGGGTCCTGATGATTTTCAGTCGAGTTTATATCCGCTTCGATCAGTGACTAGGATAAGAAAAACATTTCCTTATTCAGTGCTGGAATAAGCTATGTGTATGGCTTGGATCATATCGCTCACTGTCCTAATATTTATTAGTTTGGATTTATTTCATTTTAAAATTTTATGCACTTTAATGCTGTTAACACATCCGTCTCAAAAGCCCAATACAACGTGTTTGGCGATGAGACTCTCTCTATTCCAACCGCAAATATAGTCAACGCGAACGGCGGACCAAACCAAACCAAACCTCATAAACCCAAAAAAAATCCCCTAGTCCAGATTCCACGGGCAACGACAATGGAAGATAGTTTCAAAGTCCGAGTCGACAGAATCTTCGGCTCTCTTTCGTCCTCAGCAAATCAAAATCTAAGCTCACTGTGGTCCCTCACAGATGATGAAATCGAAAGGAAGGAATGGAACAGGGAAAAGGACGAGCCAGAGCCAGAGCCAGAGCCCGAAGCCGGACCGAACGCTTTCTTCGCGAACCTCCGAGAGAAGAAACCAGACGGCCGGTTCTTTGACGAGATGGAGAAGGATATTTTGGACCTGGACGATGATTTAGATGACAAAGAACCGCAGGGTCGTGACTCACGCGGTTCGCCAAGCCAGTCTGCTAGGGGAGATGAGTATAATGATGAAGAATGGTAGCTTAAGTATAACATTGGTTTGGATTGTACGCTTGATAACGAGGTAAGTGTAATTCCTCTTTATGTTCTGTGCGTTCATTTGTTTATTATGGCGACATAAGCTGAACTTGTTTAATCATTTGACCATATAACAATGCAAATCATATTCCTGATCGTGCTACTCAATTATGGAGTGCATTCATATTATCTTTCTTTTGAGTTCATGTTCTGCAATTAGTTGCAATTGATTATGAAGCTACAATTAAGTAGAAGTGTTTGGGATTTTACTGAATCTTTTTTCCCTTACAAGAGAGTGTTGCGGATATCTGCAGAGTGGTATTCATTAGTGTCTTGGATTATAATGCATGGCTTTCCTCCTTGTCTCTGGAGCTGAAACTCTACTAATGTGCATTTGACTGTTTGATTTGCGTCGTGTAGGACGTTGTTCTTTCTGTTCCGAGTATGTACTAGATTTTGAGTTTTAAGATGTACAAAGGAACAAGAAGATGCAGCGTTGATTTTGTGTGGTGGAGTGGGGACACGCATGCCAGCTCCATTTCTCATTTTAGCAAGCATTTTTCCTTCTCAAATTAGTTGTTGAGCTTCAATTTTTAATGTCTTAAAACCGTAAGGCTGTTGGCGGGTCTTTTAAAATAATGTCTCTGTTATTACAGGTATTCATCCATGTTATCTACAAATTACGGAATTATTTTTAAATATTGCTTACATATTATGCAATGAACAAACTACTATATGATTGTCTATGCATTTCCATGGTGGATTTCAGTATGAATTATAAGGTTCTCAGTTCTTTTTTCTTTAAAAAAAAAAATCGTCAAAGTTTTTGGGGACACTGATATTTATTTTTAACTGAAGATTTTCTGCAGGAGGAGGAAGATAGGTATGACAAAGTGGCTGTTGGCAAGGAAAAGGTTGGAGATCGCTTATATATGAAGGATATAAATGATTATGAGACAGATGCAGATTCTTTCAATGAGTTCCCAAACACATTTAATGAAGCAGCAAGGGATCCACGAGCTAATCACATGGCTGCTAGAATTCGACTCAAACAAGATGCAGAATCTGCTAAGAAAATTAACTATTTACGAGTCTCTGAGAAAGATGCACCTTCTGATATGAATGCTCACATTACCAGATGCGGGGATGCCAACCTGAAACCAATCCTGAAGAGGGGAGATGTGCAGTTGGATTCAAGGCCACAAAAGCGCGCGCGGTTTGATTCTGAATGTGAAGATGAACCAGAGGCAGCTACTGCTGCCGCTAAAATAAGTGGCTCACGGAGATCAGGCCGCCAGTATAGGATAAGAGACAAGTCTGACATGGAGGATTCTATTTGAGTATCCCATGAATCCCTGAAATTTGTAGTCAGGTACCATTGTGACCTCATATGTTTTACTGCTAAGTTATTTTACGTGTACATTTGGCTGACTTTTTGTGTGGAACAGATCATAAAAAATATATATATATATTGTTCTCAGCTTCGCCTATAAAAAATTGTGATTGCATTAAGTTACCTGGGTGAATGATAATTACTGATTCCATTTTGATTAAATCAAGAAAAGTGAATGAAATCACCTTAGCTTCCTACGAAGGGCAATGAAGAAATTGTATTAGTTTAGCTCCAAGAATTTCCATTTTTCTTATTGGATGATGCTTTAACAAGAAAAATTGAGATAATAATAGATTATTTTAATTCTAAATGATTCTACATACATATAAATTAACAATGCAGCAATGGCATTACATCTTTCAACCAGATATTTCCAATGATAATGAAGATTTTCAGCAGAATGTTGCTATTACAATTTTCTTTTTCATTTTTTGTCATCGTTTCTTTTGAGCTATAGCGTCATCACTGTATAATTAACGACAGACTGAAGCACCAGTAACCGCAGTAATTGGTGCTCAAGACTTTTTGAGTGTAGCGAATGTTGATTATAGCAAAAGAGCAAAATACAACATCGAACGAACATTGTAATTGTAATACATTGTCGATAAGCAACCTCTCTAGAATAACCGACCTCTACAACCTTCTGCGCCGCAATAGCATACCATCTGTTTTACATTACCATCAGGACCATGGACACTATCTAGAGCATAACCATAGTCATAAGTAAGTTCCTACAGCATCAGCAAGAGGAACAATAGTAAGATGCAAAAATCTAGTCCCATATAGCAGCTTAAGGAAGTCTAAATAGAACACAAGTATAAGCCTATTAATCGGCCAAATAACAAAAAGGAATGATTCACTGTTTATTGAAATCGAAATATTGTCAAAACAAAATGGAGAAAATTTTATAAATTATGTAAGTCAGATCCATCTTGCTTTTCTAAGACAGTAATCAACATAGGCCATGAAATGGAGGAGCGTTAAACGAATATAGCAGGATGGCAACTTTCTAGCAAATTATACTTTGGGAGTTGTGTCAAAAAAAGCTCTGATGGCAACTTTAAACATTTAAATTTTGTGTTCAATCTTCATGCCTTTCATGTAACAAGAGGTATTAGAGCTTAAATCCAATTATTGTCTGAGGGAACTTATTAAAGTTCAATTACCATCACTAGGCACTTACCTACAAAATTGAAGCATTTAAGTGATGGTGAACAAAACACTAGAGATTGTGTATGTTCATAATGGACAAAAGATAACAGGAGAAAAGGGAACATTGAATAACCTACAGGAGAAAAGGGAACATTGAATAACCTGCAAAGGAGGTATGTTGTCAGCTGCAAATAGCACCACTCGTGCAAGCTTGATATCATGATGTGAGCTCAAAACACATTGAACAAAGAGATTAGGCTCGCAACTATGATTGATAAACCTTGAGACATTTCCAATGGAACCAGCATCAATGCAGAAGTCTGGCGAATTTTCAATTCTCTGATCATCAGGTTTATCTGCATTATAAATTGTTGGTACAGATACATCACGAAATCGCCTCTGCAATAGAAACAAATCAAAAGCAATATTTATCCTTTGTACCTTGAAATGAAAAAACAAAAAAAAAAACACCAAAAAAAACCTATGAAAATGAAATGAAATGACAAATGAAGCAAGTTAGTGATAAATCGTATCAAGTATAAAGAAATATTTTTACAAGCACAAATGCTAATTAACAAAATTATTGGTATTCAGCTATCATTTTCAATTTACTGCTTCATACATAACTCTGCAAGTGAAAATACACCGCATAAGAGTCATTGCCAGAGTCAAAAAATCAAGGACAATCCAGAATCAACAGGACAAACATCAACATTGGGCTTTGAACCCAATATTACAACCATATATTAGAAATATTCGCACAGAATATTTACAATCCTTTCACCAAGCTGAAATGAGTCAATCAAGAATCACATAATTACAATGAAAATACGGAGTTTTTTCTATAACCCTGGCTCACACCTACATGATTACAAGTATTCTTATGTTATGGCATATAACCATTTAACGCTGTGACAGAACTCTAATAATAATGAGAAAGCTGGTGCAGACCACCAAGAGGGCAAAATTGTTACATAATGGGAGATAACCATTCATACTGATTTACTTGAACATGGTTGCCAAGTCCTGTAACATGACTTCTAGACAAAATGACGAATTAAGTTCCAGCTAAGGACAGGAAAACGTAACATTTCCAAAAAAATCACACTCAGCTGAAGTAACCCATAATCAATATTACAGCAACCATTAAACAAGAGGAAAAAGAAAAATTATATTGCATAGCCAGTAGATGAAGTCCACAGCCATCATGAAGAAAGTTTGGCATGAAGTAGTCATCATTCTTTACTGAACATATTTTAAGACAGAAGCAGGATATTTACTTGACTGCATGAAGATGAAAGTGATAGAAAATCCCTAAAATAATAAAATAAAAATGAAACAATACCTCTCTTCCACCAATCCCCCTCATTGTCTGCAAGCAATCAATGTCAAAAATAAAATTGTTCTCATTCTCACAGGCATTATCCAGATCTTCTGTTCTCATGAGTAATCCTATATATTCACAGACTGGTGCCCCAGCGGGTATAAAATCCCATGATCTAACAGCCCACCCTTTCTTTGGAGTACGGAAAACCTGTTGCATTCGCCACAAGACGATTATATCTAAACATGTAATGAAGGAAGCATTTCTACATGAAAGATAAAATGCAACAGCAGGTGATTAGTCACAGTGCCAACCTCGAGTCTATATTTCAGCCCTCTCTGAGACGTTCGGTTGATGCAGTCAGGCCCACATCCACATTTTGGACCACATTCAAATACAACATCTTTGGCCTCAATTAATCTGATGGTACCACAACAAAAGTAGTACCAGATAAGAAGGCATATGTATAAAATCAACTATAATCCTTCATGCATAGGAAATTTTACCTGCCACCGTCTTGATGCACATATGGAAAGTCAGAACCATTGCGCTTAGCACAAGAACAATCCCAAGAATTGATGCAATTTCCTTTGCAATCACATCCAACGGCATTAGTAGGGAGCTTTACATTCTGTGCAGCTTGCATAGAATTGCAATATGTGAAACCTGCGATTCTTGATAACTTAGCACCAAATGGAAAGGGCTAGGCTATATAGAATTCCAAAATATGTTCATGGCAACATTCAAATCCAGTGAAGAAAAAAAAAAAAGAAAAAAGGGACAAGAGAAAAGGTTCAAGAATAAAGCAATGATAGCTACTGAAATTTAATAGCAAAACAAAAAATAATGTTCAATGATTGAAGGATGATTAAATAAAAGGTTAAATGCTAAAATTTAAACAGGAAAATAAGGATACATTAAAAAAGATTCATGGTCCTCCTTTGGAGGTGGGCACTTCACAAACAAACCAACAAGAACAAATAATATTCTAATCAAGTGAAAAAAATTTAGCTGTGTGTACTGCAAATCTAAAGATAAACAAACTGCTCATGCTAAGCTCATTGACAGGCTCAATACAGTTCTACACAAAATACATGAACCCATTTCCTCTTATGCTTGGGTTTTGACTCAAGCTTACCAAACATGGAAAAGTCTAGCTTATACTTGAGGCTCAATTGGAAATCAAGTCATCAAAGCTTTGATAGATAATCCTTGAGCTCATTTCACCATCTTTCTGCTCCTAACTTGAGAAAAATACTTCTTTCAATTCTCATGGTCATATATGCTCTCATTTTTTGCACCTCCACTTCCTAAGCCACTCACTTCTAGCCCAAACACTTTGGTGGCATATAGTTCTAATGCAAGTACAATGCGTTATTTTCAAAACAAAGGATGTAAAGAATGCTAGAAATAGACATCTAATAGGGTGCTTTAAGAATAGAGTTTTGGATGCATTATATCTGAAAAGTCATAAAAACTGATTTTGTTTTTCGAATATTATCACAATACTGTATATTTTCACAATTCTTTTAAACTTTCACAAATGATCTTTTAATTCAATACCCAGTGCTTTCTCTGATGTTAAAAATGCTAAAAATACAACTATCTGAGCTAAAATTAACCTTCTAACAAAAGATCGCCACATATGTTCTCCAAATACCAACGGAAAAACATCCTCAGAACGCTTAAGGATGAACCTATGGAAATTGCATAGATTGACCAATATTAAGCTTTGACCTCAATGTAGATTGAAGCATAACTTCAGCTGAACAAATAATGTTAGCTTTCTTGGATCACCTCTGAATGAGGAAAGAAACATAATTTAAATCGACAGTTCTGCTTAAAGATACAAGTTTGGATCTGATCCAACAGCAACCAGTCCATGGAATTCCGTTAAAATGACCAATCAAGATTTCCCTAAAAATACCCACAAAAACCCAAGAAAGCAGTGGTAGTTTTCTTCCTGCACTGAATTCTTAGTTAGACATCAAAAGGCCTTTGCAGTTACCTCCACCTCCAGCAACAAAACTGCAATCTAAGCACTTCTACACGCTCAACCAAGAAGAAGATAGACAATCCTAATCAAGCAGTATTGTGGTGTTCAAGGCTATTCCACACAATCCAAGAGAAATAGTCAGCCAACACAACCTGGATTTTCATATTGTATGCAGTATCCCAGTTTCTGGAAATTCATCAATCAATTGCAAACCAGACAAGCCCTTCATGTTGTTAATAGGCATATCTCAAAACTTGAGAATTTGAACCTTACTCAGCACAGTTATGAGGGCAATCTAAAAGACAAAACTCATAGGCTCCAATAGAGTACTCTGAGCACTTCAATGGGATGAAAAACCAAACAATTTCTATCCAATAACAAACTCTCTACAAAGACAGTGGGCATATTCTTATTGTGACACGTTGAAATTGACACCCATATTCCTATTTCACCTTCTACATCAAGTTCAATTCCTATTACACCTATCCCAAATTTGATAAAAGAAATATAGATTTTAAATGCACATTCACAGAACTTGAGACAAAAGGAACACACCTCAATGGTTACATGTTGAAACACAAACCTTTTTCTCATGGACAATACGAGCTAATTTTATCATAAAAACCTTAAGAAGGGTATGTGACATAAATTTCAACATTTTTTTTTTATTCGAATACCACCTCCTTCACATACAAGTAGAGATGCTTGTGCAATTAATTTGTGTAATACTTTATTGTGGAACCATCACTTGAAAAGGTGAGACTAAAGATAAGAAAACAATCAAATGATGCCAAATGTCTCTCTCAATTCAGCGCATTCTTTGATACAATAGTAACAGTGTTATTAGATTACAGTAGTTTATCTTACCTGTGGGTGCAACAGGTGGATCATCAACCAAATTGGTAGCTGGAATTGGAAAATTCTCTTGACCACCCGAAATGTCCTCACACACCAACCTTTGCCAATAAAACAATAGAATATAATAACGTTCCAAATTTGCAAAACGCTAGACACTGTTCTAAATGAAGACATTCTTTCATACCCACGTATTTCTGATAGAGACTGAGGTACACGTCCATTAATGAAGCGAACCTGTCATTACAGAGAGCAAACATCTAAATATCAATATCAAGATGGTTACTAATCAATCATGCAAAGCAAGTCATCATATAAAGGTATCAAAAGCAATTTTAGACCCACAATATAAAATGTCAAATCCAAATAGACATAATACAACTTATAAAATATCAAATCCAAATAGACAAAATAAAACGTCCAAAAGTTTAAAAAAAAAATAAAAAATAGTTGCCACAAACATATAGGAAAAGATACATACCTGGTTAGTTGTCAGTATTGGCTGCCCTTCAAGCCGCCTCAGGCGGTACTTAAAAACAGTAAATCCAGAAATGCCCTTTTCCGCCCAGTACTGATCAACCTGCAAAGAGTAAAGAAACTTAATGAACTACATTAAATACTTCTAACACATGTATGTTCAGTATAATTAAAACCTCGCGTTGTCATAATTGGTCATATTAAAATGGAAAAATTAAAATGACAGTTAGATTCAGGCTGACAACCATCATCACATTAGAAGCATTTAAATGAACCCAAGCAGCTATTTTCTGTGGAGAAATGAGTAGGCTGAATTTCATAAACTTGTCTTTGATTCAAACACAAATCTATCTTGTTATATATCAATAGAATTAGGAACTCTTTTAGGATTTGAACAAAAGACTTCTAGGTTAGACAAACTCTAACACAAAGTCAAAACACCACTAATCCCAAAAAGCTTACGCTGAAGAGTTCAGTGACAGAATTTAACGCTAGCCAAAGATATTATACAAACTTTAGCATGCTGACAAAAACGAAGATTCACTTATTAAGCTAACAAATTGGCAAGATAAACAAGGAAATGAAAGCAATGCCGATTTTTCCAAAACTAATAATTTCAACTCCGTCTTGTCTTGGTTACCAACTCCCTTATAAATGCAGAAAAAAGGTAGCAAACTTGTGAAAAAAAAATAGATGAGCAATTTTCAGTTATTCGGATGTGCAAAGCAAATGATTAGGTTGAGAGAACAATTTCAATCTCTGAATTCAAAATATAAATCACTTGACCATTTCAAAAGAAAAAAGTACACCACAGTTTGATTATTAGCATCTCTTTCTACAACATTCTTTGTATTGAACAATTCCTGAACAAAATCTCAATATTCTATGCCAAACAAAGCAGAAATGCAAATTCCAATAACAAACAAATAAAAAAAAAAAGTTAATGTTTCTTTTGATAAAACACCTTGTACAAGCCATCATATGTGTAAACCTTGCCAGTGTAACTACTAGAAGATTCATGACCACGAATTACTCTGACAGGCACACTTTGGTCCACGCAGTTCTGCAACCAAAAGCAAGCAAAATTAATTTTAATTTGGATGTCATAACACAAAACCTCACAGTACAACCATGCTACCAATCATATTCCATAAGGACTTTATAGCAAGTATTGTGTACTCTGTAAGTTCAACCTGGATCAGATAAGATTGAATGGAACCAATATGGGACGAATAGGATACAACATGAAGTGAACATACCATCGCCACTAATAATATCCTATAATTTGCGGTTAGACACCTAATAGCATTCTCAATAAAGAAAGACATGTTGAATACCAACTCCCTTATAAGAATGTCCAAATAAACAAAATGAAAGGAGTCCCAATAAAGAAACTTGTCTCAAGAAGATAAATCACTATATTTTTCCTTTACAAAGAAAAGGATAATAACAGCAAAGCATTATGACTTTAAAAGCAAAAAATTTAGCCAAAAGTGCTATAGTAGTTTTCTGCTACAAAAGCATCATATTACTTCCAAATCAGAAAAATTCTTACAAGGAACCACCACTGAATCTAGTAACTTATTGCATCCAAAAAAGAAAATAGGAGATCCACATTATAACAAAGCATAAAAAGATATAACATGTTAATGCTCAAAATGATTCCTAAAACGAATTGCAACAAAAAATGTAACATCCTTGTCATATTATTGGAGGGAATCTAGAGCAAAGAATCAGTTTGGCACAAAATATTAGCAATAAATGAAATGGCATACTTTTAGTTCCTATTGATGAATAGGATGAATCAACATCAATCAATGATGAAAGCATGTGAAAAATTTATCCCAAGAAAACTAGCTTTAGAAAACAAACCTTTAGTGCCAAATTACCACGTTCCAACACTTGATCTCGAATTTGACGCTTATCACCAGTTAAATTATGTCCTCCTTGTCCAGTATACACAACGTCCTCCGCATTATCTAAATCATCCTCATACATGCCAGACAAGACTATGGCTACTGCAAGTGGGAATGTATAATTTTCGTACTCCTGCAATTCAGGGGCAAAAATAGGCTTGACGTCTTAATAAATATTTTCACACAGTTTGCTCTAAAGACAGCATAATTTAATTTTTTTTTGCACGATTTTACAATATCAACTAAAACAAGAAGGACAAATATAACTTCAAAATTCCCTAGGTTCCATCCAGTTATTCATATAGTTTCACCAGCAAAACTTCCATATTGATAGCATAGAAAATACGAGAGCATTACTAAAACTGAGAGATTAAACAAGAAGATACTAATTGACAATCAAGAGTGTGTCTAAAATGACACAGAAGATTAAAGTAGTGCCAACAGAAAAAGATATGAGAGGCAAAGTAAATCATTATCCTTTCTGCCAAAACAAAGGATATAAAACATTATGTCACGTCTTGATTCCATGTATCCCGAGATAATAATCCTTCGTTATCAATATCCTTTCTGCCAAAACCCAAATTTTTCAGAATATCCAAAGCATCACATTTTTTGCCAAGAAAAAAGGAGAAATTTTTTATATAATAAAAAGATTTACAGAAACAAGAGATAAATCATCCATATAAAAAGGGACCAATTGTCCAACGGATCCAAAATGAGCACAAAAGAACTATATAAAATATATGTAAGCCAAAGACAAAGGACAAGAACAAAAAAAGCTCACCAAACCATTAAAGCATTCAAACGTCACCAAAAAGAGTATCACAAATTCAAAATCTTTGCGTTAATTTGATGCATTAACATCTAAAGTTTAAGATTAAAGAGGAGGGTAACTTTAGATAGTTACCAATCTTTTACATTTGACTTTTCAATGTGGAAAAACTTTTCTTTCCATACAAACCGAAATAAACTTTATTGAAAGATCAAAGATATACAAAGTGAATTGGGTGACAATTGGGAAAAAGGAATGCTATTATTTAGCTTGACCATTTATCTAGTTATGGAAAACTCAAACAGGTGCGACTTTAGCCTTGGTATCTAATAAAGCAAAACAGAACCCCCAGAACACATTCCCAAACAATAGAATAATTAGAACAAAAAAAAATGGTGATTGCCACTTACAAATTATGAGGAATGAAGAAATATGAAATAGCTCAAAACTTTGAAGTAACTAAAACGCTACAGATAAGCCTAAAATTAGATTTTTTCCCAGAAAACTGAAGAATCTCCTCCTTTAGAAACTTCAAAGAATTTTCTATTCTCTCTTAATCCAAATGACAAGAAAAGGTTTTTGAATAATGCTCCAACATTTCTCTTGCACGAGTCATAGTGGACTACTGCTCTCTTCTTCCCCTAAAGCCAAAGACTTTCAGTTAAGATAGAATAAGAAGGGTAAGGCCACAGCAAACTGAGATTACTAGCCTCAAAATGGTTGAGTAAAGATACACATATAAGGTGCTTCCAAAAAAGGTTTTTGCCAACGCTCTCAACATCTCTCTTGCATATGATGCACCAGTGAAAGAACAAAATTATCTTCATATTCTTCTTTTAAGTGGTCATTTAAATTACCACTTGACATATAAGCTAAAACGCTTAAAGTCACAAGTAAGATGCCAACAATAATATTTAAATAGTAGCAATATCATCAATGTTCATCTTTATATAATTGTCATCTTACTAGAAGCTTGCTCTTCAAATCCTTTTAAAGGGATCAAAGAGGGGAATATCATCTATCAAAGTGGTGCACTCCTCCATCACATATAACAAAATGCCCTTCAATGATCCATTAAACATCACCCACTTATAAGAAATAGTCTCTCTCATTAAGATTCCTACTCAATTTAAGATTCCAATTCCACTGCATGAAGAGGGTCACCACCAAATCTCTAACAAATATATCACCAGTAACTAGCAATTTATCAATCCTTGGAAACAAATCAATGAAAGCATATTCCCGAGTCCACTTGTCTTTCCTAAACTTGATCCTAGCCTCATTACCTACATAAAAACTCCAAGGTACTATCTTATTTAAAAAAAAAAAAAACCAGAGTACTAAAGCAACACGAAAAAAGAAAAAGGAACCAACTTATTCTCAAAAAGCAACTGATAAACACACACATCTACTTCAAAGGAATTTTCATATTTAGAAGACCTTCATCCCATCCTTAAGTTATCAATTTCCAATATAAGTCTAGTTGAAATGTTACAGCAGTAAATAATATTGTACAGTGAATCACGCATAGTTCCACAAATCCAAATAAACGTAAAAGTGTATATCCAATAACCTGCAAATAAAATAATATGGGATATGTTAAAAGACACTTTATAGCACCCTTGTTTTGAAATACTTCAGTCTAAAGCGGAAAAGAACTACAAATCGAAAAAATATGCATTAATTTCCAATTATATTCCTTTTCAGATATCCAAACTCACAGAGTAAATCTGTTACCCCTTTGTAGGACTGCCCCATATAATCAATTCCATTCAGCCAGTGACTGTGAAAACCAACAGCAACCATTTCAGCCCGTGAATAAAACTGATGCCCAACATTAACTCCTGCCATCAAGAGCAAGTCCACAGCCAGGATAAGCTTGTAAAAGAGTCAAAATCACAAGGTGAGCACGCATAGTAGTCACTAATATTTAATAACAATATAACAAGCATTATATCAGCAAACATTGAAGCACAAGAAACCAACCTGGAACATCACCAATTCTTTTCTCAGGGTAGAGTATCTCATTGTTTTTCATCATCTGACAACAAACTATAACTTATTAAAGGATGGTGGACAAAATATAAATGTAAGAATACAGCAACTAGAAACAATGTTCTTCAGTTATCATCATTTACACTCAACATAATTATAAATGCTTTTTACAACAAATGTAGCAACATAGACAAAAATAGAAGTGTTGATGGCATCATAACCACCACCAACCCATTCCGTAAATCCTATCATCATGCCTGTGTAATGTCAAATTAAAAATGATGGCAAAAAAAAAAAAAAAAACTAAATACAGCAGAAACGAGGTATGTTAACAGTATTTAATTAACTAAGGGATGTAATTTTACAACATTTTAACCTGCAGCCTGAAGCCCTTACAACTGCAAAAATACATGTAACATGGCAGGTTTCAAGCTAAGTAAAATTTTGCTGGATGCAAATAAAATGGTCTTAAGAATGAAATTGAGGTAGCAATTCAAAACCAAACTTAAGTAAACCTATGCAGGTTTAATATGTATCATCAAAGGGAATTTGGCAAATAAACTTAAACCATTTTACAAAAATAAATTCATCAAAACAAGTGGACAAAATTGACATGACTGATAAAATGGTACTTTTGATTGAAAGCAGTGAGGCCACTGCTGGGGATTTACACAGCTAAGATTCTAAAAGGAGCCATTCCATCAAATCTTGACTTGCCTTGGATGCTGCCTTTAGATCAGGTCGCTTGGCCTTGCCTTTGGCTTCATCTTCAGGCACACCTTTCTGCAGAAATTTTGTCATTACCATAGAATATGAAAAAGCACTTGGACCACAAATCAAAAATTTATATCCAGCTTTTGATATTTCTATGCAAGTGAACTTTCAATAACATGTCATTATATTTTAAAAGACAACACAACAACTAAGACATCTATTTCAAATTTCATAAGGCTAAGGCATTGTGTTCTAATTCAAATCTTCCAATACTCACTAAAATGCTCCATTCAGCACACACTTTATGCAAACACAAAAATTCAATCATTCATGTAATAATCTATACGGTATAGGAATGTTAGCCACATCAACTCTAGAAAATCTCTATGAGAACATTCAATTGTGTGTTTGGTTATGATATTTTTATATGCTGAACCATGGTTATGTACTGGTTTGCATCTAGAACCATAGCATATGTAAAAGCTTCATTAATATATTTGTATAGTAAATGCATTTTAGGCCTCAAAAACTAAAAACAACCCAAAGCGAAAAATATTTACTCAGTTATTTGGACCAAACTGTTATTAGAGCCAGCAGGCGACCTTTATGTGTAGAGGATTTGTGCTAAGTTAACGATCTGGGCCCTTCACAAAAACACAAGGTTAGAAGGAGAGGAGATTATCACATCCCAATTGATAGCGAAAACAAGCCTGGATGACTTTGAGCTAGCCGATATGCTTTAGATTCTCCTAACTAGTTAGACACATTTTGACTTGCAAAATTTGAAAACAAAACCCCTCATGAACTATGTGCCCAAAGTAGACAATATTTACTCAATTGTCGCACCTGCATTGTTACTCTCCCCTTCAAACTTAAGTTTTTAGGTTGAGTGGTAATTTAACATAGTATCAAAGTAGGTATGACCTCATGGTCTCATGTTCGAACATCCAACTCTCAAACACCAAAAAAAATTAAATAATAAGTCATTGAGATACACATAACAAGTCCATTGAATGAAAACAGTCTTACACATGAAAGGGAATGATAAACAGCTTAAATACTATTGTCTAAGTACTAACCATTAAACTTAGGTTGTTAGGTCAAATGGTGTTTCAACTTTAGAAAAATGGTTACAATGATTTTTTTTTTTTTTTAAAGATGAATCTATTTGGCATTTTGCAACTTTAGGTCCTATACCCGTATGAATGGTTCAAACTATATCAAGGATTTGAGAGACTAAAATACTTAGTGAAGTGTAAAATTAGCTTGGGCCATTGCTCATGCAAAGACCAATAAAAGTAACAACCTTCTTAAAGAAGACTAAAGACATGTTAATTTCCCTAATTACATGTTATGTGCAAAAATGAAATTTAAGGCATAACCATTTTTTCTTCACAAGCCATTAGCTCTAATATTATGGAATACTCCCTTCTTGAAAACTACGTTGAAATTGTTATTCCAAATTTCCATGTATTTGCTTATTGAGAGTCTTAGTGCTCTCGTGGTGGGAAGAAAATCTCCATTTTTGAAATGCATCATTTTTAAAATTATTTTAGGAAAGAAACAAAAGGATATTTTAAGATTCATGTGCAACCCAATTCAATACTCAGGGGAGAGCATTATGTTTTGGTATCTTCATAGGTTTCAGATTCAACAAACCGTTGAAAGATTATGTTTTTCTTCATTCGTCCTAATTGAAAATTTATTTTACCATGATCCGTGAGTTTGTTTTCCGTATTGCAATTGTCCTTTATTATGAAGGCTTCACTATTGATTCACTTCCATGTAATTCTTCATTTTGATATTTCCTTCCATTTTAAACCCCTTCTCCACACCCCCCCCCCCCCCCCCCACCAATTAAATAAAAAAAGCGAGACTAACACGCACAACAAATGAAAAGGTTCAAGTAAATACTAACCTTAGATTTTGACTTTTTTGATGCTTTTCGATGAGCTTCCACTTTCCTACACCTCTGCTCTTCTTCCTATACGCCACAAACAAAAAGCATTCGTATTGGAAATGTAAGAAATTAATAATAATAGTGAGGATAACAATTAAATGATAAATTTGTGGACCTCTCTATCTTTAGTTCCAATGGATGACACCTAGAGTGGGTTCAGAAGTCATTAGAAACCTCAAATTGCATCAAAGTATAACAAATCTTTTAAAGTTCATCAAAACCTCCCCTAAATTTGAATGTGCTTATTGAAAAATTTAGAAAGACATTTGCCTTTAAGTTTATCAAAAAAACCTTACTTGAAATATAAAAATAATTTGACCAAATTTATGAACTGCACAAAGATTTATTTAGGCTATACTGTAATAAAAAAATATAGTAATAAAAAAATTAAGTAATTAAAAAATTAAAAGGGATTGACTAATATACATGCCTGTGACCAACTATTAATAAAAACTTGAAAATTCCAAGTCTAAAGTTGAAATCCTAACTTAAAACTCTGATCCAACAAATAATTTGAAAATTCCAAAACCAAAGTTAAATCATATAATAAAATGGTAGAGCCACCAAGTTATGAGGATGTTCGTGGCCCTTGCTAAGTCCAAAGTATATTTAAATGACACTAAAAGGGCTTAACTATGTTACATCACAAGTAACAATCATAGCATTTTAATCAACAACATAGAACTTAAAATCTCTTATACAAAAAACTGAAAAACTTTAGCAGAAAAGTCGAAATCCTGGCTTAAAATTTTAACGCAAAAGTTGAATAACTTTAAAAACCTTAACAAAAACTTAAAACATCTAACACAAAATTTAAAAAGCTTAACACGAAACTTAAAATATTGGATGTATCACAGTGATTCACTAAAAGACTTGAAATCTTGCATGTATAGTAGTGAATACCATAAAAGAAATGAAGTTGACAGAGTGGGCTGATAATGAAATAAAATCACAAAAAGAAAAGAAAACATGAAATTTGCCCCCTGGGCCGGTTACTAGTCTAATACGAAACTTGAAATCTCAGCTGTATAACAGAGAATCCAAAAAAAAAAAAAAAAGTATATATCCAAACAATACAATTTGATACATATTTCAGCATAATACAACCATACCTGGACTTCATGGAGATAATACTTGTTAAACAACCTCAGAGTGTCCTTTACTTTAGCATGATCACTCTTCTCAACCACATTATTTGCAACACCACCATTCGCCAACACAGCTCCAGACGTCGTCGTTTCAGCTGAAACTTTTTCTTCCTCCTTTACATCTTCAACAGTTTCCACCTTCCTACCTCTTTTACTTCCGGCGTTACTACTCTTTCCGTCGTCGTCATCGTCATCAACAACTTCACCCGCATTACCGCCAAGAAGCTCAACTCTTCGTTTCACCAATCGCAACTTCTCCTTTTTTTGCTTCTCCTGAATCCTCGCGCTCACTCTCCTCTCTGCTTGAACCACCATTTCTTTCCGAATAATCTGAACTCGGATGAAGTACGCGAGATTTAAATAGGGTTTTGATGAACAGCAAGACGAAGAAGATTCCAAAAATGAAATTATTAGTAGCAGGAATCGGAGAGCGCGCGTGGATTCAAGTCGCGTTATTCTCTCGCTTCTCTATTACCATCCCGCTGTCCGTATGTGGAGTTTGCCCGCTCTCACATCTTTTGGTCTCCCTCCAAAACACTTTCGTCCGAAACAGCTGGGGCTTCGAGGACGAGCGGGCGAGGTGATTTTTTTTATTTTTTTTAAAGAGAAACGTAATTAATTATTATTGCAATTAAAATTTTATTTTTACAATAGTTTCTTAATTTTTTATATTTAATTATTTAAATTAATATTAATATATAAAAATAGTGTGATGTCCACGTCAAAGCGAACGTTCTAATTGAACATTACGTCACAAATAATTAGACGAAAGATTCTTTATTCATCGTAATTAAATGATTTCGTCGCGTCAACATAACTACTTCTTCCCCTCTAATACCGATTATTTACCTTAAAAGTCCATAGAGAAACAAAGGATTTTCACGAATGACGTAATCGCACACAAAACCATTTCTTGACATATCCTGCAACCAAGCTGAGAAAATGAGGCACTTACTTGGGGAATTTAGCTTAAAATTTCACTGTCATTCTGTTAAAAGTACGCCTAAACTCTGCTGAAAGGGAGCTGCAAACTAAGAGCCCACTGATTACTGGGCTAAAAAAGGAAAATTTGCTTTTGGAGGTTCTATTTGCAGACAGATTATACACCTCTCAACCGGAGGAACTCGGGGTTCATGTTACAATTAACTCCTCGGTGATGTAATAATAAATTGAATATGCCGCGGTCAAATGCAGCAAATGGGGAAATCTAGATATATCAGCTTTGCTGGGATTCTGGACATTCTTCAGGTGCTGAGTGATCATGATGCATTTGACTCGCATCTCCGTCGGCCAGCATAGAGAGAGCTGTATGTATCTCTGGGCAGGGGAACAAAAGCTTCAGACGGAAAGCATCAACACCGTTCAAATAGTACCGGAAGAGGCGTTTTGCCCTGATAAACCCAAGACGACCATACAGTGCAAGAGCTCCTTTATTTGTGACTTCTGCTTCCAATGTTACCTTGGGAAAATATTACTCAAGGTCAAAGCTAAACAACTCAACCAATCCATTGCAACACCACAACCCGTATGAAAAGTAAATAACACAGTCCAGTTCGAAGAAAGATTATTACAAACAAAAAACATGTGGTTGGATCTGTTAGAACAAAAGTAATACGAAACGATAATTTATATATCATTGCTGAAACAAACAAGTATGCATTCAACAGATCAACTCATGCATCTGTCAGTAGGCCTGTGAATTATATGGAACATTGCAATGAGAATTCCATCTATGTATTTTTGAACTCCTTAAGTTTGAGTAATTCTTGATCCCATTTCAGTTCATTTTCTTCCCTTTTTTTAATCTTATTTTGTATTTATAATCCAAACTGATACGCCTATCAAATCCGAAGGACATTTCTGTGAGGCGTACAAGTAAATTATACAAAAAGGAAAGAGTATTTACGTAACTAATCCAGGTATGAACTCGAATGGTTTAAAATTCATCAAAGATCTCCCTGAATTACCAAAATTCATTGGATTCCACCTCTAGAATTATGCAAAAACCTTCCTATTGTGGGAGGTCATTGACAATATAAGGAGCCAACCACTGCCTGCTTATAATTAGACCGTACCTCAGGAGTGGTCAATAAAATTCACAATTACATTTTTCAATCCACAACCAAGTTCTCCTTTCTACACAATTTATTTGAATAAAGTCGTACAGTTCGAAAGGGTAAAATTTGGGAACTTTTCTCCATGTACTCCGCTCTCCCACAACTTCTAGTAAACTACAACCTCAACTCAAAATCAAGAACAGGTGCAAACCTATTTAGCCAGATAACTCTCCGCCAACATATGCAAAACCATGATGATTACTGACTAACGCAAAACATAAGCTGTGAACACGTAAACTGTGCAGTACAATAGTTATCCCCAAACATGCATGGCATATGAGCAAGGACAACAGACAATTCCTAGTGAACAATTTGTTTATGTCTAACAGAATGCATAAAAGAGAGTGATTTTTTTTGGTTCTATATAAATGCAAACCAAATTCAAGTAGCCGTTTCTTACTAAAAACAAGATAGAAATGGAAAAGTTACATCCTTTGACATACATTCCATTATTCAGACATTTGGACTTTTATGCTTCCCTGATCCTCCAACCAGTTTTCAAAAATAACAGTGCAAATAATGTATAATACAAAATACTTTATGGATTGCTGAAACAGAACCTTGGTCTCTCATTTTCCTGTATTCACTCACTATTAACAGACTCCATAACTCTAACTTTATCTGTTGCAATAAAATGTGATTGACAAAAAACACAATAGAAGGAATAAATTCACAAAGCTGACAAACCTCTTCACAGCCTGATTCCATCATCACCTTAATTGATCTAGTAACAAGTTCAGTTGCTGCATTTCAAGGAAAACAATTTTCAACACTAGTCTATATTAACCACAAACTTGCGCAATGCATACACTAGTCTATATTAACCACAATCTTGGGCAATGCATACACATGATCAAGTACACATTAAATTTAAATTAAGCCGCATTTGAGAACATGAAACCAGATCATCTTCCTTTAAAAATATGAGCGTCATTAGCAGCATTTCACAAAACAGTATTTCATTCTGCACTGCCAAAAACAATTGTAGACTCCATCAACAGCTATATATTGAAAACAGTTTCTAACACAAACGAAACATAATTCTTCAAAACCAATTTAGATTTGTAAAAGTATGTCTGATACAGATTTAATTAATCATTCACATCTTTCAAAATGTTTTTCAAAAACCATTTTGTAAACCATTGCTGCATAGGCCATTAAAAACACCTATTTTCAATTCCACAGCGAAGTAGCCAGTAACAACATCAAAACTAACAATCAATATCGAAGAACAAGAAAGTGTAACACGCATATCTATGACCTTATTTATATACAAGACTACAATGTGAAATTAATGTTCATTCATTTAAACTTACAATGTCAATGCACCAAAAAGTACAAACAAAGTCTGAAAAATAGAAAAGAAACATCGTATTTGGGGAGCTAAAAGAAAAAAGATTACCTATGCCTCGTCCACGATAAGGTTTAACAACAACCAGCATTGCAATATAACCTCTAAACGTAGTTCTATGCTCTCCCATCTTACACACAACTGTGCCCACACACTTACCCTTGTAAAAAGCCTATAACAAAAGAAATAAAAATCAACCCATTACTTAAATTGGCGAACAGATTCATATAAACAGTAAATAAATTAAATTTAAACAAAATAAACAAGAAACTAAAAAGTAAAAAAGATGGTACCAAGAACGAGAGATGGGGCCACAGATAGACGAAGTAACGGTAAGTGAAGATGGAATAGGGTTCACTGAGTTCTTGATCGACGAGATTCATGATCAACGGTAGGTGATGCTCGCCGCCGTAGCTTACGTACTCTATTTCCGATGGGTCGAACTCCACTTTGGGCGTTGTTGCTTCTTCATTCTTTGATTGTTCCATCGATTCTTTGGCGTCTATCACTTTCTCTGCGTCGCTTCAAGAAGGGGAGCACGGAACCAGACTTCCAACTCAAAGCTGCAATTTCCGCTCGAATATTCTTCACCTTGGGCTTACAGAACAAGTGATATCGTTTCTGGCCCTCTTTTATATCAATCGGGTCATAACAACCAATGCATGTTGAGCCGAATTGTAGCTTTTTTTGAGCTCTTTTATAACCTTATGAAAGCAGCTCTGCATGGGATGTTGACTCAATGCATCAAGATTTTTCAGATGAATTTAAATTTTGAACATGTTGAAGGAATTGTTTGTTAGGCCCCACACAAGCACAGTAATGAACTATGCTTGCAAGCAAGAACGGGTTCAGTGGGGAATTGAAAGTGCAACTAAACAACGAATGGCACCTTCCAATTGCAATTCACGTGCTTTATTTTATGGCCAATTGACAGATATGCCCCTCATTTTGATGAGTAACCAACACGTGAAAGGTCCACAAGCGCCAGCACATTCTCAATATAATGCAACTCCAACTAGAAAATCACCGCTTTCTCCCCGAGAAGAATAATAGGAGGAATAATAACATCCAAGTCCCTAGTTTTTATTAATATTTAAGTAAAGATGTCAATAGTTTTATTTATACTAAATAATACCTACTCGTATTTTTACAATGAAATTTTATAACCATCAAAATTTAATTATTTAAATAAACACATTTTATTTTTATTTGATTGAATATAACAATTTGTGGGCCCAAACGTTGCTATTGCAATAAAACAATAATATTGTGTCATCTTTTTATCTCTTCAGCTGTTGCAAGTGACAAATATAACCTGACTTTAACATGCAGCAATGAAAACCCTGCAAGCAATCCCATTTTCTCTACTCTGCCTGCTTCCAAACTTATCTTTCTTTTCTTCTCTGCAAGATCGCCATATCTCTCTTTTTTGATCTCTTTCTTGGTCTTGTTGCTCTTTATCACGAACAAGATCGCAACCCAGATCTGCTTTTTGATTAATTTTCTTACAGAATAAAGCTGGAAATTTATTATTATCTAACGTTCGATATATATTAATTTCAATCGAGGGACCATCGTGCGATGAACTAGCTAGCTGGCAGACCAAAACAGAGAAAAGGGGGAAAGGCAAGTAGCTAGCTACCTACTCAAAGATTGACAAGGTGGATCGAAGACATGGCAAGAGACCTCTCCCTTTTGATGTATCGGAGGAGAAAAAGGAAGATGAAATTAGCTTCTCTGCGTCGACTGATGATCAACAAGACCAACACAACAACAGTTCCACCGCCACTAGAGGAGGTCACCGGAAGCCTCACGGCGATGGAGGACAGATCACATCTGAGCAACCTACGCAGGATCAAGGTAATTAAACTGCTGAAGCATGATCGTATATCTATTATTATGAGCTATAGTTGCTTTAGTTAACTAGTTTTGGGATCTTCTATTGTCTTTTCCTTTTTCGACGCTCTTTGCTTAAGTTTTGAACAACAACAAATTAATTACTCGTGTATGTATCACATGTGGGCAGTCTTTGCACATGCTTCTGCAGATCTTAGGAGGTGTGAGCATATATATGTGTGCTCTAGTCTAGATTATATTAGAGAAATGTGCACGTCTAAACTAAGACATGGTTCAAGAATTGGTCGATAACAACTTCCTCTCTTTCTCTTTCTATTTCTGTCTCCTTAAACTTAAACGTGCAATGATCCAATAATAAATTCTACCACTGTGATAAATGTTTAATTTCCAATGTGTACTTCAATCTCATTTTGCTTCTTGTAGCCAATATTTGACTAGATGTGTAGAATGAAAACATAAACTGATCATTTGATCTTGAAGGAAACACAAGAAGAAGACACTACAGAGGTGTGAGACAAAGACCATGGGGCAAGTGGGCGGCCGAAATCCGAGATCCGAAGAAGGCAGCTAGAGTCTGGCTTGGAACTTTCGAAACAGCAGAAGCAGCGGCCGCTGCTTATGATGCAGCAGCTCTTAAATTCAAAGGCAGCAAAGCTAAGCTCAATTTTCCTGAACGCGTTCCGGTCCTTCAGGAATCAGCGGATTTTGGCAACTTTGTCACTTCGGCCAGTAACTCAGGCACAGTTCCTGAATATTCTCGTATTTCCAATATTCCTCCTGCACCACAGACATTACCTTATCCTCTTTCTCATCCTATCAATCCTCCTCCTTTGTCATATGATCAACTGTTCCCTAATATTTCCCAGTATGCACAACTGCTTTTTGATAATATTAATAGTCATCAATATGCTGCCTCGAACCTCTACAATTGCATTCAAGATCAGCCATTCCATTCACAGTCTTCATCGATCATATTTTCACCGCCGAGTACGACTTCATCAGCGGTGTCTCAAAATCAAAATCCACTGGAAGATGAACTGTTCAGGTTTTCATCTTCTCAGACGGGGAGCTTTTCTTCTGCTTCTGATAGCCTTGAGCAGGAGAGGCATTCTCGCGATGATAGTAACCAAAAGGCATAACTTAAACCAGGGTTCCTGATAACTACGACAGGAATATGTTTAACCCTTTTGGACAAATTATCCTGAATTTTATATAAATTTCATCTGTGTATTTGTTTAATAACAGATGACACCAATAGCTGGCAATTGATTCTTGTACTTTTCACTAAGTTGTTAAATAGTATATTTCTAAATGATACCATTCCAGCTATATAAGAAGCGGGATTGCAGGTTTCCTCCTGTTTCTGGTTTGAGGTTTCGGGTTAATCTCTCTGAATCATAAAATTGCTATCATGTTTTGAAGACTTCTTGCAAGCAATGACATCAATGATACGCAGTTGAGTTGAATATTTCAGCATAATGGATTTGAATGTAATAAAATGTACAGATGCAAAGTCTACTACTGACTAGGTGATTTGGATCGAATGCTGTACAGGAGACACACGTAGCCCTTAAATAAATTTATGTACGTTTATATCAACCATATAAGTTAAAAAAATTTTGAAAAAAATCTCAACCATGTTTGAATAACCTTTAAGAAATATTTCTCTTTGACTCTAACCACTACACTTCCGTCCTTGTATGTTAATTGATGGTTGTGTACGTGGATTTGACTACAATATATCTCATTATTTTATTTGAATATTTGTAATGCATTTAAGAAAAGAATAAAAAAAGTAATTTAATTCCATTGGAAGGAAGGCATGTGAAGGCAAAATAATTAAGAACAGGAAAGCGGGGGACAAATTAAAGCATGGAAGCTTCTGTCGATGTTGGAGCACGAATGTTAAAGGACATTACTACTTATAGTGTTGCACTTGGCGTCTACCATCGTAAATTTTGTGTTTGAAGCCACCAAATCTAGCTACATGTGTTCCGGCAATTCGGTCCAAAAAGGACAAATAATGTCTACTGCCGAGCCGAAATGACTTTTGTGTTTCAAGGTAAGTTAAGATGCTTTCGGCTCTGCGGCGACGTCAATTTTTGCGGCTATTGGGTGATGCACATTTACTCGTCTGTGCGCGTCAATTATAGGGTCGGTACATTTGGTAAGTGGTTTTACGTAACACGCGACACAAGCGGCCCACGAGTCACGATCCAAGTGATTACACCGTAATTAATTCAAAATAAGTTAACATTAGATTCCGTAGGACACAAAAACGACCCAAATAAGCAACGACACGCAACCTTGGGTGCTGGACAACGAAACGAAGAAACACAAAACGCCGTCTGTGGGAATCGAACCCACGATCACATGGTTAAAAGCCATGCGCTTTATTTGTGACTGTTAAGAATAATAAAAAACAACAAACCTTTAATATAACATTGTGATTGCCAACCACTAATCCAAGACAACGCGAGGCGGCCCAAACACATCGTCGACCGGATCCAACATTAGACAGGCCTATCCGGTTACCATCGATCGAATATTCATACACGAGGCCAGCACAGCCCAATCTACGGCCCAAAAATACCCAAAAGCTAAAGGATAGTTTTGCCAATTAGATAACCCAACAATAAAACTTTAAACTTATACTTTTGCCATATTCACTTGAATAATTTTAGACATTCTAAATCTTTTATATAGGATAATGTTATATTTATTAAGTAAGTGATATATTTTTGTAATTTTTAAAATTATTTATAATATCATTTAATCGGTCACTTGATTAATGACCATTACTCTGTGATAAATACTTGAAACAAGATTTTAACGTATTTGGTATTATATTTTACAAGTTATTTTTGTCCATGTCAATTTTTTATTAAAATATTTTATTAATAAATTAAAACTTTATTTGATATTAAGAAAATGTAATTTTGTAATTTTGAAAATTTTAAGTTATAACTACTACTACGGATGAAATTATTTGATAATGAAAAATAAAAGGTCGGATTTATCACCAATAGTCAACACATGTACAAAAATATAATAATGGTATATATTTTTTGAAATAATTTAACAAGTACAACGACATTTATTGATGAAAATTTATAAATTTTTATTTCTCATTAAAATATACGAAGGTATCAAATTATTTGAAATATATTTTTTAAAATATCAGTATCACCATCGACAAAATTCCATAATTTCAAAAAGAACTTCAAATTTATTTATATAATAATCATAAAATTAAACATAAAATTTATATTTTAATTATTAATGAATAATGTAATAATACTTATTAAATAAATATTTAATTATATTTATTGTTACTATTAATTTATATAAGAATTGGAATTTTGCAAGCATAAGTTACACATCGTTCTTATTAAAAAGTATAGGGTAATTAGGTAAAAAAAATATAGGAAAAAAAAGGGGAAGGACAAGTTCTTTGATGAAAAATAATACCATTGAAAAATGTAAAATTGCAAGAAAATAAGAGGGCAGTGCCCCTGAACTTGATCATGCGTTGATGCCTACGTGTCAAGATCAGGACGCTGGCTCAACAAGCTGAAGTTGATCACCGCCTGATTGGTAAAATCAGTATTTGTCATTTTATCGTCTCTCTTCTAAAACTGCCCAAAATTTCGCGAAGCGAGAGATTGACAACAGCAATCGTCATTTTGAAGAGATAGTAGAGAATCAAAGATGTTGAGAGTCGCGGCGAGGAGGCTTTTCTCTCCCTCTTCACAATGGTCATCGTCATCGTGGAGGCCCATGGCGTCGTCTCGGAATCTTATCGACGGTGCTGATTCATCCTCCACCGAGGATTACTTCAGATCCAACGGTTTCTACAGTTCCGTTTATTTTGTTCCCCGGTTTCATCTTCCCTGCCGAGGTGAGTTAGGGTTCTTCAGCTGTATTTCTTGTTTGGTGATTTATAATATTTAACGTTTCTCGCGATGTTGATGAATTTAAGATTTTTTTATTTTTTAATTTTTATTTTCCGATTATAAAATCGAGAGTAGCTTTTTATAAGCAGTTAGGCCAAGATTCACGTTCTCTATGACATTTTAAAATTTGTTTCTTTTAGAAATTTGATATACATTGCTAGATAAAAATTGCTTTTTTCTTTCTGAAAATCTGTTTATTCACCATGATATGGTATTCATAATACTCGGGGCACTCTTTGATATTACGTAGAACCAATTTTATTTACTTTCTCCTTACTGCAAATGATAAAGTAATGTTTAGTTGTACGTTCAAAATGGGTTTTTTTGGAAGCCATAAATTTTTATTTTGCTCAAGTGTTAATAGGAATAATGTTAGCGCTTGCTAACTTTAACTCATCTGGGATTGGTTATGTTAGCTGCTTGATAATTTTATTGTTTTAAAGCAAAAAGAATAATGTAGTAATATGATAATTATCGGGGATAGTTTACAGCCAAAAAAAAAAAATCAAGGAAAATCACTTTCATGAAAACAAGCGACAAAAAGTGAAAATCTAAACTGTAGGTATCTATACGAACTTTTTGTGATGTTGGCCTGGGAAGCTGAAATTTGCTTTGTTAGCTGCATGACGATAGATTTATGGTTTTCTAAAATCTGTTGACAAGTAGTGAGATAGTTATGATACTCCCAGTTGTTGATCAGTTAGATATTTATGGAAATTTAAGTACTCTAATCCCCCTATTTTGCTGGCACCATTCCTCAATTCAATTTGCGTGCCCTCATAGTTTCATTTTTAACTTGAAAACAATGAGTTTATTGGTTTTCTGCATTAGTTGAATGGATGCACCGCACTGCATGATTCTGATTGGTTTAATTCTACATGGGAAATATTTGTTTCTTTGGTAAATTGTTATTGGATTTTTAAGCTGTTTAGCTGTGAAGGAAAGCTGCCGCTGACTGACTGCAGGTTGAAACAACCATAACATGTTTGACAGCAATTGTAAAAATACATAAATATGACATCCGACAGAAATGCATTTTATAGCTCAATGTTGTGCATATTTAACTGCTCACAGTGAACCAGGAATTTTATACCAAGGTTGCTCTGTACCTTTTTTTACCACTCCTGCACGAAAGCAATGTTGGGTTATGTAAGTTGCTAGCTAATTTCCGAAACTTGATGCATGTCTATTAGTTGCTCAAGTCTGGTTTTGGGATTTCTCTACCTGCTGCTATGTCCGGTGAATGTTTATTAAAGAGTATAAATGAATTTTATGATCATGAAGCAAGTTCCCCATTTTTTGTGCCCATTTGATTTTTTTCATTGCTCTTTAAATAACCTGGAAATAGGGAGGATGTAAGCCTTTAATTGTACAATTTTTTTGACCTAGTGATGATGCTTTGTGAATTATAAATTGTTGATGGTTCTTTCTTCACTCATTGTTGGGAATATTTAGTGAAGACGCAACTCATCTTGTTTAATGCTGTTTCAGGTTTTTCTTCTGATTCTCTTACCCCAAGAAATGATGACAGTGTGGTTCTGGGTATACCAGCAACAGTGGCAGCTGTTAAGAATCCCACTCCTAAGATAGTATATGATGAATACAATCATGAACGTTATCCTCCAGGTGACCCCAGCAAGCGGGCATTTGCCTATTTTGTCCTGACAGGCGGTAGGTTTGTGTATGCTTCTCTGATCCGTCTCCTCATCCTCAAGTTTGTGCTGAGCATGTCAGCAAGTAAGGACGTTCTTGCACTGGCCTCTCTTGAGGTTGATCTCTCCAGCATTGAACCAGGCACCACGGTGACCGTTAAGTGGCGCGGGAAACCAGTTTTCATCAGGCGCCGTACTGAGGAAGACATCAAGATTGCCAACAGTGTCAATGTGGGTTCTCTCCGTGATCCTCAGCCAGACGCAGAGAGGGTTAAAAACCCAGAATGGCTTATAGTTATCGGGGTCTGCACGCATCTTGGTTGCATTCCCTTACCCAATGCCGGTGATTTTGGTGGATGGTTTTGCCCTTGCCATGGTTCCCATTACGATGTCTCTGGCAGGATTCGCAAGGGGCCGGCACCATACAATTTGGAGGTACCCACTTACACCTTCTTGGAAGAGAACAAGTTGTTGATTGGTTGAGAAGTGTTATGTTCTATTCTAGTGAACCATGGTTATCTGGGATCTCAATTTTTTTATTTATCAGATAATGCCGAAGATAAATGCTGATCTTTGTGTTTAGCCACTCTTTCAATCTGACTGAAACACAGTAATTTGGAATAAGTTGTCTGGCTTTGAGACATTGTTATTGAACCTAAAGTTTCCTTGTTCTACAATATTCTTGCAATGCTAAAACTTTTTAAAGCTATAGTAGTGTTGGGGGCTTTCCAGCTCTTAAGATTATCCATATTCCTTGACAGAACAAGTGCTATATCTGATTTCTTCCATCACATAATCATTGTCTTTACTGCAATGACGGTTTTTGTTGGCTGTCATCTACACACTGCAGCCTTGTAAATGCTAATGATCTCTTGTTTACTGTAATAAGTTTGCGCTCCATCTGCATATAGACGTACTGCCATGGATTTGTAGGACTATTGATGTTTTGAGCACTCAGTCTCGCTACTCTCTTGTTTGAAATTTCTATAACAGCTATCTTATATTATATTGATATTGGATTCTATAAAATTCTCGGATAACAATGAGGTATTCCGCTTTTATAAGTTATGATTACCTGGACGTTTATATGTATACTCCAATTCATCTTCTCATACATTGTGGTTAGCTTTTACCTTTGTTGTAGTACTAGTTGCCTCAGTTCACCGAGTAAAGATTACGTGTTTGGTAAAACAAAGGTTCCTCAAGGTGAAAATTATACCAAATTTTTCCAAAGACCGCCCTGGGAAATCAGCACAAAGATTATCGTTGACTGCACAAATAAACCGATAATATTCCAAACCATTTTCAGGTTACAAGAGGTGAAACAATACAACGTAACAGTAGGTATGCAACTCAAAATTTCTGCAAGCTAAACGCGAAAAATCCTAATTCCCCTTTTACAAAATAAAGTAATCCATCTCCTTTGAGAACAGAGTGCGTGCACTACGGGTACAATAGCCTTGACTGCTCAATTTGCTTTTACTTCTATGGTGAAAGTAAAAGCTCAGGCCAACTCACCATTTTGTCGCGACATTTTTTCATCAGTCTCTTGTCATCTCTCAAAAATGCCCTTAACATATACCATGCCTTTTTCACTTAGCTGAAGCTCCTTTCTCATCTGTTCTACTTGTTGGTCATCCCCTTGAACAAGGATCTCCGAAAGAGTCCCGTCTTCTCCTACTATCATTTTAACTTTAATCTGCTCTTTTCTTGATGCTCGCTTCCAGTAATATGCTCCTCTGCATTCCGTCCAAAAAAGCGTTAGTACTTCTTGCTAAGTTTTCATGCTGGAGACAATTTTGACACTGAACGAGAATTGCATACAAGCTGCCTGTACTTACGCTAATGGACTTAGAATTGTTATCCAGAACCAATTATTGCCAATATCCGGATAGGTTATGGTAAGAACAAGTGCGACACTTGCCAAGCTGATGCAGGTGCAGAATGTGAGCAATGCTGCTTGGCCTCGGCTAGGAACCATCATGCCTTCGAACCTGCAATTAAATTAGAAGCATCACATTTCACTGTTATGTTAATACAAGTCTCCAACAAGAGTATTTTGCCCCTCTTGTTTGTAATAGCATGCTGTTTAAGAAAGCAGGGGTGAAGTTGAAGTTTCAGCGAAAGTTCAGCAAGCTGTTCATTGATATTAGATGACACCAGCTTATCTAGAAGTACTTATGTGAAAAATGCTTTATACTGAAGCACACACTAATAAAGTATTTCAGGTACTTTTTCTTTTAATCCCGAAAGCTCTCTTGAAATACACCCATTAAATACTCCCTAACAAAATCTGGGGTCTTTTGATCCTAAAAAACCATACTTGTCTATCTTAAATCTTTAAAAGACACAACAAAAGGAATATAAAAATTGCTTTCGCTAGTTCATTCAGTAGTTCCAAAACACTCCCTACGTGAATGAAGCTATCAGTTTCATTTTCATTCTTGAATACAGTGAAGCTAATAGTTCGAATTTTGATTAAAAGAGCATTCAATAAAATGATGGATATGAAACCCCGGGAAAATGCTAATGCTACTTCCCTATAGCATTCTGGCCATTATTGTCGTGCCATAGGACATCCCATGTGAAACATAGCAATACCAAAAATTTCTAGAAGAAAGACAGTATTGAAATTCTATCCGTAGCTATTGGCTGCGTTTCTGAGAGTGTTACTGGCATAAACATGCAAAAGTAATCATTTTGGCTCCACATTCACAAGAGAATGCTTTGCATGTCACCCCAAATGCTAAATAGTACGTAGATAGGACTGATGAGGCACTTGTGGATTACGTTATAGTCTCTCCTCTATCAGTGACAACAAAATTATTGCGAATGAAGAAAGATAAGATTTCTCCAGCAGCCTGATTCGGTGCTTTCTTACTTTCTCCTTCTCCTATAAATGTCTTCTGCACAATCTGAAACAATGAACCCCATAAACGCAATAGCTAAACCAAAACAAACAATAACTGAAACGTAGAGAAAGTTGTTCTCATTTTCCTTTAAAGATGGATCAATCAAGAAAAACCCCATTTCTTAAATTTCTTTAAGATGATGTAAAAGTAATTTGAAGTAACTCAAAACTCATACCTTGGATTTAACTGAGCGTTTGATGAGAGACCAGAGGCCAGGAACAGAGATGACAAACAGACCAAGAGAAGTGTAGTAGCTAGCCAAAGAATATCCCACACTCTCTGCTAACAAATAGAACGACTCAGGGTTTTGGTGAGAATTGCTGATGTGTTCTACAACAACAGAAGATGACGATAGCAGCAGTTCTTTCATGGCTACAGCTACAGCCAGCTGCTTCTTGGCTCTTGTTGTCGTGGTCAGAATTGGAGCCGGCCAGGGCCATGATTGATGAGGCTGATGCGTCAAATCTCCGAAGCTAAGTTTTGAGTGAAAAGAAGAAGAACAAAGAAGCTGAAGCTGTGGGGTTGGTGATGATAACATCCCTGCTGCCATTTCAGGCTTCCGGGGAGATTAGAGAATTTGAGCTGTTAAGCTATGTCAATACCTGATGGTCCTTTCACTTTGTGATGGCAGTCAGCCATTTGAATGGTCCAGATTTGATGAAGCATTTTCTTTGGTAACTAAAATGACACGTTTCTAAACGAATGAAATTACCATTTTGGGTTTAACACAAGAAGCTCACCATCCTTCAGATAACATCCATGTATGTACATGTCCAAGGCATAAGAGAACAGCAATACAGAAACAAAGGGAAGACCACAACTACAATAGGAAAAGACTTAAACGTTTACTTTGAGGCCCAAAAAGTCCACGATATCCCAAGACCCAATTCCATTTTATTTATTTATTATTCACAATTCCGTCGGCTCCCATCTGCTATCAATGGCTTGGCTATGTTTTAATTCAATGTAATAAATTGTAAGAATTAATTTTTTAATATTAATTAATATAAAATATAAGAGTATTTATAATATTTTTTCTATTTAAAATTATTTAATTATAAAAAAAGATCGAACCCAGAACTAGAGAGGAGTGAGAAGCCATGGGTGGAGCCAAGCCGCGCCTAAGCGCGCGAATGAACTGTACAATATCGCTAAATCCGTAACGGTTGAGAGCAATCAGGCTCGTCTGATCTTTATTCCCTATAATCTATCATTCCAATTTTTGTGTTTCTGTTTCTCTCTCTTCTCTCTCTTCTATCGCACACTCCATAAAAGAGGGCAACCAAAATAAATATAAAAACCTAATCGGATAGCACGAACCCTCTTTATATCTCTCGCTGCTGTATCCCTCGTGCCGTTATAAGAAACTTTAATAGTTTATTTATTTATATATATTTTATGATAGGTTTACGCTGCTGATTTAGTGGGCCACCGTTGAGTGAATTTCAGGTGTTCGCTTTTGCTCTCAGCTTGGTTTTTTTTAGGGTTTTCTTGGGTGTTTAGAATTCTTAATTAGGTTTTTTTTTTAACTTTTGTTCTTTGGGTTTAGTTACTTTTTGTTTGTGATTATTTGTATTGGTTGACTGGAGGTGGTAATTTTGTTCACTTGGGTTATTAATTTGCGTTTATATTGCGTAGTGTTTTATCAGAGGTTGAAACAATTCAAGTGGGTTTTTTCCTTTTTTGTTTTTTTTTTTTTTTGGTTTTGACGGTGTTGAGTTGCATTGCCGGATATCGAAGATTGTTTCTAATTTTATTGTTTTTCTTTCTTTTTTCGTTGCTTATTAATTATTTGCTTGAATTTGATGTTTATTTTGTTTCTTTGCATAGAGTGGCTTAGTAAAAATGTACACTTTGAACCTATTTACTGGTTTGTTAACATAGTTGGTTCCTAGAACTTAATTTTGTTTATACTTCTTTTCCATGGGTTTTTAGTTAATGGTTTTTTTTCATTATGTATAATTGCAGTTTGCATATGGAGGGGTAATTACTGCATTACCTTTGGCTGGGGATTTGTTTTATATACTGTGCCAATGGTGGCTGATCAACGGAGAAAAAGGCTGAATGGTGTCAGTGTTGAAGGTTGCAGTTCTTTGGAGCAATATAAAATGAAGAAGAGAAAACTAGAATCCCCACAAAATGGTTTAAACTCAAAACCACACATTTCTCTTGAGTGGGATGAAAATAGGAAAAATGTCGTTGCTAAAAAGGACCAAATTGGAATAAGTTGGAGGAATTTAAAGCCATTTGTGGGTGCCAGTTTGGGTTCTCTCAATATTTTGGCAGATGTTTTTTCTATTCCTCAAGAAACTTTAGAGTTGGAGAATTTGTTTGAGGTGCTCTCTTATGAGGTAGTCATAAGCCTAGCTATTATTAATTATGCTTCCACTGCAAATATTGTTGCTTTGTAAGCTCAAGTTTTGTTGTATTTGTTTATATGAAACTTGTTACAGGTTTGGCAGACTCAGCTATCAGAAGAAGAGAGAAACTTTCTCATGCAATTTCTTCCTAGTGGACAAAATGCGGCGCAAGTTGTGGAAGCATTACTTGCGGGGGACAATTTTCACTTCGGAAATCCATTTCTCAAATGGCAAGTATTACATAAACATGGTTACGTACAAATGCAAATATAAGTATTACACCCAAAACAGACATCATGCACACACAATGCCAGACGCTAATACTCAAGCACACACAGAGATATAAGTACGGTGGGGCACATTCACAAAATACATGCATTCACTTTTTCTGCTTATGGCCGTACTAATAAAAACAGCTAAATGTTTATGCCGAGGAAATTTTTTATACTCTTGGCAGCTTGCTTTTATTTTAACCTAACCTAGTCTTAAGAAACTTAATCTCGAATTCAATCAATATCAAGAATACCCTCTTGTTTAAAATTCATAATGAAAGGAGAATAATTGAACTGTCATGTTGAAAAAAAGATAACAAATGTAGAGGGTTTTCTAAATGTAATGCTTTTCTAAGAAACAAACTTAAATATGAAAGTGAAAGGGAGGGGCATACACTAAAACACCCATCAAACTTTTTTGGGAATTCAAACTCTTGTGATTGATGTTCCCATGTTACCTGGATCACAAATGCATTTAGTCACATTTTTGTTTTATTTGATTTGAATTCAATTTGTGAAAGAGGCTGATTCTGAGATGAATTTTAATTTTTATATTCTTTGTAACTTACTAAAGTCTGATTATTGAGATACAGATATGTAATATGCTGCAGATATGTGGGTATCAACAATTTATGCTACTGGTATATGTGATGAATTCTTTTAAGTTTGGTTTGCAAACACAATCAATCAGATGAGTGGCAGTTATGATTTGATGATAATTGACTAGCTTTGTTAGCATTGTCCTGTTCACATTGTTGTAGTGAGAAGGATTGTTAACGTTTGATTAAAGTCCTATGTTAGGGTATTAAGAAAATTTAGTAAATTTAATCAACTTAAAGGAGGGGAGGAAAAACAGATGTCGTTAGAGTATTGCTGCTTGAACTTAATTTAGTAATGTTTGGCTTCTACTATGTCCAAGCTTGTATTTTTGCTCATGGGAAAGACTTTGTTTTTGTCCTGTATATTTCACATTTGTTTTTAAGTACCATCTCTTGCTTTTGCCTGAGCTAATTTCACTTCTCAGTTATAAATTTGTTATGGCTGCATCTTTAATTATAACTTCTGTTACAACTAAGCATGATGTTCAATGGAAAAGATAGAAGTATAATGTACTTTATGGTCTCTAAAAGTATTATCCTTCCTTTATGATTTAAGATAGTAGACTATGATCCGAGTCATCATATGGAATGGAACATTTGCCTGCAGGGGCGCTTCACTTTGTTCAGGTAGTTTTCATCCTGATGCAGTTCTTGACAAGGAACAATGTTTAAAGGCGGATAGGAAAGCTTATTACTTGGAGTTGCGGAAATATCATAATGAGTATGTGATGCATAGCCAATTTCCTACCCATTATCATGCTTTTGTTTGAAATGGTGCATTTTCTCTAAATTATGTCATTGTTCTTTTTCTTGGCAGCATGATAGAGTATTTGCAAAGGTTGAAGGAGAGATGGAAAAACTGCAAAGATCCGGAAAAGGAAATTTTGCTGACAATATGCAGGTTAATATTGCACGTGTCTACTTTTTCTTGTGAATTGTTAAGTTTTGTGGGGCCAGAATCTTCCATATGTGGTATACTCACCATAAATTAGAAGTCGGTTAAGATATGTGAGTGCTTTTGTTTTTGAGAAAAGATGATTGGTCATTAATTTGCCATTTGATCTGTTGTGACATGTAAGTTAACAGGAAATTAAATCTGTAATTTCATACTAAACGGCCCTTGTTGTTGGCAAGTTTTTTATGTAGAAATGATGAACTTTCAGATATCTTAATGGAATTAGCTCAATGGAGTTGTGTTTGATGAAATGGGACTTGCATTTTTCATTATGTCTATTCCTGGAGTGTTACAACCTAAATTAGGAACTCTATGATAACTAAATATTGTTATAATTTCGTGCTTAGTCACAGACAATGCTGTAATCATTCTTTTATAATATTTCTTTTGTGCAACTTTAAAGATGTTTGGATGTCTTCATTTTACAAAATGCATGCTTCTTCATTTTCCAATGTTAATGAACGGCTAGATTGATTACATTGGAAAATGAAGAAGTTTGTATTCTATGAAGTGCAAATGTTCAAAATGGATAATGATTGAATACAATTTGTTTTCCTTTCCTTGATTATTTTGTATCTCATTTGGGTATACTTTATTGATTTGTTTTAGGTCAAGAAGGGATGCAGAGAAAAGAATTTCCTCTAATGCCTATGAATTTGGTGTATGTGACCTTGAGCAGGATGTTACTGCAACATCTGAATCATGTTCTTGGGTTGCAGATGATAAAGCATGTAGTAGTGATAACCAGAATTCCTCAGTTAAGAGGAGAGAACTTCAAAAGAGGTAATTAAGCTCCCAACCAGCAATAACATGCTTGTGTGTTTTTACGAGGAATTAGAGACTGACTATTTTATTGTTTCCTTGAATGATTGCATATTTTGAGTAATTGTAAAAGGTAGTTTGGGTAGGATTATATGTTCCTTTGTTTCAATAATTATTTATTTATTTTTATAGTGTTGTGCATATTTCTTATTCTAATCTGTATCATTCCCAGCTTTTTGCAAGTGCAAAAATATAGTTTAAAATTAGTTATGAGTGATGTGGAAGTGCTTAATTTCCATAGTTTCTTGTCAGGACGAAATCTCTTTCCCCTTGTCAGTGTCTTGCCTTAATTTTTGTTTTTTATTCAAAACTATCCCCTGTTTTTATGGATTAAGTTATTGATTTCAAGGCTTCATTATATATTTGTGATGGCTGAGTTGTTTCTCTTGAATTGTTTGTGTATAGCTCATTTTATTGTTAATTTCCAAAAATCTCAGGAAGTACGAGAAAGTTTTTACGAAGGACAAATCTATAAATTCATTGATTGCTTCAGAGGATGTGCTAAATGTGGAAGCAAAGTCCAAAAAAGTAGAAAAGCTAAACAAGCGCAATATCTACCATGAAGATGGAGCCCAATACATGTCATATGTCAAGGTTTGGTGTCTCTTTTAACTACTGTTTAATGCTAAATGGCTTTCTAAATTTTGAATATTGTATAAAAACATAGTAAATGTCTTAGTGACTCCGTTAGTAAATAATGATCTTTCCCCAGTTATTTATTTGTTTATGTTCTTTTGGGAACAGTTTAATTTATCCACTAAAAAGTTTGTAGAGAATAGGACAACACCTTACCTCTCTGAACAGAGTGAAAATGGCAAGAGATACACAATACACCATCTAACATGGTAAAAAAATAATAAAGAACTAACACAAAATAATATCTCAGTTCTTATGAATAAAAAAATATGGACTGCTGAAGTTTATTCATAAGTGAAGTCTTAAGAGATGCATGAAAATTAATTCCATCCACTGATCATCAACTCTGTCCTCAAAATTGTCTTTGAATCACCCAAAAGTTGCTATCAGAATACGGTTCAATAAAACATTTGCTGCTCTAACACTACGAAAAGCATAATGATTCTTAACAAAAACTGAGTCGGAAGAAGCCAGGATAACCCAAAAAAGTAAACTCCTTTCTGTTCCTTGATTTTCTTCCTTGCTACTGGTGACTGCACCATTACTTGCTGTCCCTTGATCTTCTTCCTTGTTGTCATTGGGTATATATAGGTGGCGGGGTTTGCTGCTCTCCTATCCATGAATTTTCAGTGCTAACAGAGACAGGATTTTACCATGAGTTGCTGCCATGGCACCTACGGACTTTTCCTGCAAACTATATTGCACGAGTTTGCCTGTCTTTACATTGATAAATCACAAGTGTGGAATTCTTTGGTGTTAAATGCCTTTTCATTCTAGTCTTGCATGGTACTTTAAGTTCATTCTACAGCACCTCTAATAACTTGGAGATTTGGCTTTCATCATTGTCGATTTTCCCGTCTTAGCTTCCTATCTTGTATGCTTGGCTGTCTAATCATAGCCCAATGACTTAACCTTGGTTATAAAGTTACAATTACACAGCATCAGGTGAAGAAATCAAGTGCAATTCTGATGCTTTTGGGAGGCAATAGCTGATTGTTTGCCTTTGGGATTTTTCAGATTAGCAAGAAGCAACTTGAACTTGTTAAGAGCATGAAGCCAGCTGGTAAAAGCATTCATTCCAGGTCTCTGAACCGTGTTTTAGGCAACCTTGATAGTTTGCATATTGGACCATATGAAGTGTTTGTGCACGAAGAGCACAAGAAGCTGCATTACCATTGGTTAGTTTGTTGTGAAGTAATATTTCTTTGTCGGTTAATAGAAGTCTTCATTTTCTCAAATTTATTTCTGTTTCTATAGGTTGCAATTGGTCAATGAAGATCTCCCTGCATTTTATGCCAACTGGAAAGAAAGAAAATTACAGGTGTGGGAAGTCACACAGTCTTTGGGGCAAGAGATGAAAGACAAACTAAAATGTCTGATTGAGGTTGGTTATTCTGGCCTACTTTTTGTTGTTGCTGCGCTCTCTTTCTCTCTTGTGTCATTTTCCACTCACTTCTGCATGCACTGGTGTGCATAATATGAGTTTCTTTGGTGTTCAGTGGACATTTTAAACCCGTTTCTGTTTGATGTGTGGAGGTAAAAATTTTCCTCAGTGGCATGATGTTTTAACTTCTTCACTTCTTATATGGTGTTCAGAATGAGGAGGTAGAGAACCCTGGTGTTCAGGATGAAAAGAAAGAAAACAATGAAATTGCACCTCAGGATCAGAAGGATGGTGGAGCAACAGACCATGAGTCTGACACAAAACATGAAGAGTCTGACATAAATGTTGAAGAGTTTGTCCCTAGCTCCCCATGGGGCCAGTCTCCACAGCAGATCACTTCTTTGAGTGGCAGCCATGAGTTGAACCACATGGATGTGGATCCTGAAAACAATCATGATGCCTCTAAATCAGATAGTTCATCTTCAGATGTATCTGGGAACTCGGAGAAAATTAACACTGCAGATGAAACCGTCAGTCAGGAAGTTCCTCTCTCTTCTGCTGCGGATGTATGGCCTACCATTAGTAGGCCTCATTCTTACTATGACTGTAATGCAAGCGATGATTTCATTACCAGTGGGTTGCCCCTTGTGAATCCACAACATAACGAAGATCAGCAGACCCACTTGATTGATTTGGAATCTCATGAAGAAGAAATGGGGAAACATTTGTTGCACAGACAATCAGATGATGGTTCCTTAAGTTCTTATCAAAACCAAGACCAAAATGAACTCCTGCAATCTCTTTTTAAGGGCCGGGAGATGTTATCATACCTTCAAGAGCAGAAACTGACAGGGCTAGATTTCCAGCTGCCAAACAATTCAATGAATGCAGATAATGGTCAGTTTCCTGGGCACTTCCATGAGCAGCTGGAGTCATCGCTGCCACTCGAGCAGGGGCAGAAGAGACTGAATGAGATTTTTTTGCAACAAAACATACCAGAGAACATTTATTCTGAAAGAGGTAGAATGTTAATTCCAAGGCAAGAAAGTTTGCAGATGGGAAATATGCATCCTTGGACTGCCAATCCTGTCCGCATGTCAGAACCTCATGAATCTCACTTAAATGGGGGAGAATTGTTGAGTCAGAATTGGTTTTCTGGTGAGCATCAAGCTCGTGGTGGGTGGATCAATTCAGGTGGAGTTAGCATCCAGAGTCCAAGCATTGGGAATGGAATTAATGCTGAGCAGAGTCTATATACTGTTCTACCCAATCGTAGCCAAGTACATTTAGTTAATCCTTATGATTCAATAGGCACAACTGAGCAGTTTATTTCTTCAAGGAATTATGGATTGTTGGCTGGGGCTGCTCCTGTGCTCAATAATGCATTACCAAACACAGCTCATCCACTTGACTACTTGGGCGGGCGTGATTCTGTGATGCCTGATGATATGGGATGGATGAACTTGCCTCATCAGAATCCTGCTTTGCATGACCCAATGGGAAAACCTTACTTGAGGTCTTGGAATCAGTAAGAACATTTTATGTTTCCCTGTTTTCTTGGTGGGGTTTAAACTGTGAGCTGGGTTGGAAAATTGCTCAAAAGAAATGCTACAAGATGGCATGTGACAGGAATTTGTAACCTGTTGCGTGTTGAAGGAACAAAATTTTCAGGTCACTGCAGAATGGCAGAAGCCTAGTATACAATCCTCAAGATAGGTTTTTGTAAATACCTACAGAAGAGAAGAGCCAACTCAACACCATGTATATATCTTAGATGTTAGATGGCCGAGCAGGTGGGAGGTAAGATTGTGGAAGGAGGCAAAAATTCAGGTTTCTCCTAATTGGTATTTGGTAGGCCAAATATAATATACATATTACATTTCTATATTCAGTGGGGATTTTTTCTTCTCTCTGGTTGATTGAGGTATACATTTCAATAATTTAAGGTGTCTCTTTCTTTCTCTATTTCTCTCTCCTGTGTTCTTTTATGTTCCGTTTTTATATTAGATTTCACCAGTTCTCGCACAACACAGCTGAAGTAATCCTTGGAGTATGTTAGGTTGATTGATGATATTTATTTATTAGTTGAACCATGTGATGTGCTTATTGAGAGATTGCAGATCAGCTTATGCAGCAGCTTCACATTTGGCCCTGGGCACAAGACATGTTGTGACTCCCTTCCGGGATATTCGTTCTAACTTCCGAAGTGGGGTGGGACGATAAAAGTTGCAGAAGCTGAAGCTGAACAATTTTCTTATTTAAATCACTTTCTGTACAAGTAAAGGGTCCTATAACAAAATCTCGCTAAAAGCATTGAAGCAGATCTGGAAGTATCTGGGTGGTGAGTGGATCCTAAGAGCAACTGGGACAATCACCATAAAAACAGATAAAACTAAAATGAAAACGGCCAGGGTTTTCATTTATTAGGTTTAGTGGGGACCCCAAAAGTAAAAAAAAAAAAAAAAAAAAGGCATTATGTTCTTTTCTCCCTGCAAAGCAAACAAATAAAACAAGAGAAGTCTGTTTTATTGAAACATATTATCGGCAAATTATTATTATTATTATTTTTACGTTATTTTGCATGATTGTATTAACTCTTCATTGTTAGTTATTGTTCAGATTTTAATGTTCTATTCCGTCGAATCACTATAAGAAAATCCACAGATTTTGACATTAATATTCAATTTGAATGAATCTCTGGCATGGATTCGGTATGCCTCATGTGGGTTTTTAAGAAATGTGGCTATCATAATAATACTGTTGGGTAACATATTGCTTGTGTTTTTTTTAATTCTTTTAAATATCGTTTGAAATTTTTAATATTTATATTTTAAATTTAACATGTACTTTAATTTTTTTATTATTTATATTTTAAATTTTTATTTATTTTTAATTTTAAAAAAATTATTTTAAATTTTATATAATTATTTTTTTTGTTGGAAATAACAATACTCGGAATTACGTACGTATGTCTTAGAAATGTGACATAGTCATTGGAGCCTCACTAGCCTAAGTTTTAACTTCGAACTCACAAAACAAGATTTTACAGTTGGAAGTTTTCGAAAAGTAAACGCGACCGTACGTGGACAATGCGTGTGCGTACTGTGTATTATCCAAAAGCTAAATAAAACAGTGGTTTGTTTATTTGGTAGTGGTAAAAGATTTTCCCTCCGGAGAACTACAAAGGTTGGGTTGCAACTGGAAGTCTGGAAGGGTTTAACAGTTACAGACAGTCATTTAATTAAGGACATATTATTATTATTATTATTATTGTTATTAACACTAAGATCAGGTGAACACAAGCAGCTCAAATGGAAGGGATTTGATTTGTGTCGGGTCGGCAGTCAGTTACAGGTTTTTCCTTTGGGGCAAACCTCTGCTTAGTTGTCTTGTGTTGTGCCTACTGCTTGCCTTCCTTGTGTGCAAAGCATATATTAAAATTCCAAAACCTTCGTTTAATCTCTCGAATCTTCCTTACTTTTGTTCTTAGTTTATAACATAACCCGTTGTCACTATCGTTTAATTTGTAAAGCAGACATAGGCTCTCTCACAGAGACAGACCCAGAAGTCGAGATGGACAAAAAGAAGACGAAAGAAGTGATTCGGTTGGAACGTGAATCTGTCATCCCGATTCTCAAACCAAAGCTTATTATGACTTTGGCCAACCTCATCGGTATGGCATTTCAATTTAACAATTTTATGTTTGCATTTGTTATCTGCTTTGCTTCATTAAAACATGTCCAGTCGCTGTCGGTCTCTAATTTTTCTTGTTCGGCATTTTGTTAATGTTCATTTTTCTGGGAATTAGTGCATATGATACCATAATTGGGAGACAATGATCCCCATCAAGTGACAACTTTTATATTCATTAAAACTTAAGAAATGAAAATGGATATATTTAAGTGTAGGTAATTTTAGTAAAACAAAAGCAAAAAAAGGGTTTGGCTTAGATTGTCATTCTGATTAATGTGTAATTTACTTATTCTTCTATATGGATTATTCATTTTTTTCCCCACCTCTCGTTTATATGTGAATTAAATAAACCATAAAATCTTTCTTTTTTTTTTCTCCGGGTGATGTAAATAATTATTTACTTTTTGCTTACCCTTAATATGGCTTTTTTGAATGTTTTGCAGAACATAGTTCTGATAGGGCTGAGTTTTTAAAACTCTGCAAGAGAGTTGAGTACACAATTCGAGCTTGGTATCTTCTACAGTTTGAGGATTTGATGGTAGCTTGTTTCCTTTTCTCTATTTTAGTTATTGTCATTATATTTTTTCAGTTATTATGTTATCATTCTTGATTTTGTTATGGGAATCTTTCTTGCATTTTGTTGTTATCTACTTATGTATCTATGGTGTTTGCAGCAACTGTACTCTCTCTTTGACCCTGTAACAGGGGATCAGAAATTGAAGCAGCAGGACTTATCTCCTGAAGAAATTGATGTACTTGAACAGAATTTCCTTGCATACTTGTTTCAGGTATTGTGGCTATTTTATTTTCATTAATTTTTTCTCGTAAATTAGAGAATTTTAAATTAACAACCTTGATCATCGCTGACCTTTTGTGATATTCAGCTTCAACCAAAAAAGATAAAAGCTAAAAATTCTTTAACTAGGGTATGCTTATGCTAAAACCTAAGGGGGGTATTTTTTGGGGCTTAAGGAGATGAACATGATATTAGGCTTTCAGGTTGGTATATGTTTCTATTTGGTCTTGTGTTTTTGTTGGAAATGAAGGAGAATGCATTTGTATTTGTAGGACAGTATTTATAATGTGACTATTCAAGTTAGTGGGTGGGCAGTAGGGTAATATTTTGTTAAAATTGTGATTAAGGGTGGGCTGGCTGCTGAAATTTGTGAACTTATGCTACTTTAGGCAAAAGACATCATGTTAATTAAATATATGAAATAAAATTGAGATAACTACTCTTGTCAGACACTACTTATATGTAATGAAATAACTATATGTTTTTCATTATTCTTTTAGAAATATAATTGAAATAATTATGATTAGCATATGCCTGTATAGTTATCAGATTACCAGTATGCCACACTGTAATGTATTTTCAGAATCTTCTTATCTTTTTATGTAGGTGATGGATAAGAGCAACTTCAAAATAACAACCGACGATGAAGTCGATGTTGCTCTTTCAGGACAGTATCTTTTAAATCTTCCTATCACTGTTGATGAATCTAAGGTTTGTAGTCACATTTATGTTGGAAATCCTTTCGTTTTGTGATTATGTGATTACATAAGTGCGATGCACGTCTAGGAGTGCTTTTATGAACTTCTGAAATTCCTGATCCCAATGTGCTCTTTCTGGTGAATGTAGCTTGATAAGAAGCTTTTGAAGAGGTATTTTGAAGAGCATCACCATGACAATCTTCCAGACTTTACTGATAAGGTATTCCACTAAATTTAGCCCTAAAAATTGCAAGCTGTACGAAATTCCTTCTAGGTATGACTGTCTATATGGGAAGGCACTGTTTATTGGGGGAAGTCCCCTTTTCTTGGCTAATGGCTGAACTGTGTGACATTTTTGAGTGGGAGTTGCTCCCTTTACTATTCAAATGGGCTATATCAGGTTTATTTAGCATGTTTCTTTAAATGAATTCCTTATGCCTGTGCAATATGTGAAACGAAGGATTGTCTGCATTATTAAATCGAATAATTTACTTTTGCTCTCTACCTCACTGTTTGATTATGCTTAGTGAGAAAATTTGTTTGAGATGTGTGCTTAGGATTTTATGTCACACAGTTGTCACTGTTACGGCAAGTTCCTGCTTTCAATGAGAAACAAAGTGTATGTTAGTGTTATATAGGTTTAATTAAGCATGGAGATAATAAACCAGAATAGATTTTGACTTTATCTAGGACAAGATACCACACTGCACCCGTCAACCTGAAAGTAGTTCAATAGTCGAGAGGTCCTGAAATTTTAGGGATTTATTTGGTATTGTATTTCACTTAATGGTTTGAAATTTGAACCAGCCCTGACATTGTAAATTAGTGCTGACAATTATTAGCTTGGTTTTGAACTTTAGTCTTGGCCATGGTTCTTTTGAAGAAAGCTAAATGTAGTGTGTTTTTTTATAGTACGTAATCTTTCGACGCGGTATTGGTATTGATCAGACAACTGATTACTTTTTCATGGAGAAAGTGGACATGCTCATTGCTCGCTTTTGGTCCTTTCTCTTGAGGCTTACAGGGTTAGTATATTTTCTGGCCTGGAAGTTTTTCTCATCAATGGATATTGTTGGAGATTGAATACTTGGGTCCTCACATGTTCAATTTTTGCAGTTAAGAGCATTATTGTCATTCTAACCTCCTTTGCTCTTAATAGTTCAATAAAATCAAAACATCAGTTCTAGTATTGTTTTCTAATTTGTATGATTGGCAGTATTGGAGCAAATAGATTGGTCAAATGGCAATTGGTTATTGTTTTTGTTCCCAAATTGTGACTCTGAGGTAAAAGAGAGAGTGTGGCATTCAAACGGCTCTAAAGATTAGTCCTTTTACTGATACTTGTAACTTTGACCTGCTTTATGCTTTTCTTTTTAATCCTTTCCAGGGTATGGTTCTTGCAGGCTACAAAAACTTTTTTCAAGAAGATCAGGTAGACAACATAAAGCAGACCCAAAGAAGGAGGAAGAAAGTAACGTTGAAGAAGATCAAGTTGATCTATACGTTGAACGGCATCGTCTAGAGAATATGGAACTAAGGTTGCATTTTGCTTCTCAATTTTGCAGTAACATAGGATGGTATTCATGTTACAGTATAATTTTGTACGGCAAATATCGGTTATATTGCATGCCACTTCAAGTGGTCTGAAAATGCACTTCACATGCACTTATTGAATGAATCCTGAAATTTTCCTTTTTCTTTCAGTTACTTGTATAATTTATCCTGTTAATGAGAAAACCCCACATCATTGTGGCATAATACCCAAATTATGAATGATTTCTTTTTCTTAAAATTCTTGGCATCCCAATTTATTTTGGATATAGAAGTGTTATTTATGATGTGATTAGGTTTTATTCTCTTTTAGTCCCATCCTAGCTACCTAGGAAAAAGAATATAAAAGTATAATCCTGAATTTGTTTTTATGGGTTGGTTGTTGTATATTAACGTAGTCTTTTCTGTGTTCCCAGTTTTCGCAATTTGCTGAGCAAGGTCACAATCCAAGAGCCCACTTTTGATAGGATTATTGTTGTGTACAGGTGCTTCTTCTTCTTTTTTTTACCATCTTCCTTTTACAATCTTGTTTTGGTCTTCAGAATTTTTTTTATTGACATGCATCCAATTGGTAGTAACTGTTATTGCAAAGTTGGACATAGACCATGACTGTTGAACAAAAAAGGTTCTTATGATCAATTTGTTTCTCAGTGTGGAATGAAAGGTCCTTTGATGAAGAAATTGAGGGCATATTTAGATGAGTTGCATAAAAATGAAAATTTCATGGATGATACTTTCAGGTTAATCACATTTATTTGTTCTTTCTTTTTTCTGGAAGAAAACCTTTTTATTGACGCCCTCTGAAGACAGTTCTGACACAAATATGAAAGATGCTTTCTGATATCTTAGAATAATGAATCCTTATGCAGGGGAGCACGTACCAAATCAAAAACAGAACGAGGAATATATGTGAAACATTTTAGAAATATTCCAATGGCTGATATGGAAATAGTTCTTGTAAGTTATTTTGGCTCTGTCTCTCTCTCTCTCTCTGTGATTAAACTCCTGTGTATTCTCTTTTCTCAATAAGTCAGTAAAATCTATGATCTGATATAAGGACTCTTCACATTTTTCCCTGTCTTTTTAACAGCCTGAAAAGAAGAATCCAGGATTAACTCCTCTAGACTGGGTCAAGTTCCTTGTCTCTGCTGTGGTTGGGCTGGTAAGTTTAGCAATTGGTTTTCACCAACTGTTCATCTTTTGTCCCTCCTCCATCTTATTAACTTATTTATCTGCCTGACAGGTTGCCATGATTACTTCTCTCCAAATGCATGAAATTGATCTTTGGGTTGCCATTGCAATTCTTTCCACAGTGATTGGTTACTGTGCTAAGACATACTTCACGTGAGTTGCATGCCCACAACCAAACCCTATCCCCCCAAAACTTCGAGCTGTCTTTCTTTTCTTTCTATTTTTTGGCTTATTGATAATGTTATTTATTTGATCAATATGCATATTGTCTGTGTTGGCTAAAGTAAAATTTTGTATGGCAAGTTGAGATGATCAACTGACTGAGAAGGGAAATTTTTCTATGTTGCTGAAAAAACAAAAAGAGAATGAGAAGGAAAAAATTTATGTTCACTCTGAATTAATGCTTACTATGAGTATCATAAGGTAATGGCAAACTCAGATGCAAAGTGAACATTCAATGTTGACTAGTCTCATTTTTCTACTGCATTGGCAGGCTGAATATGGATGAATAATTAGGCACCTAAGTTTGTGCCATGGTTTAGTTCTTTCTTGATTTGAATCATATCACTAATTTAGTTATTGTTTCTCCTACCGGGTGCAGGTTTCAGCAAAACTTGGCTGTATATCAGAATATGATCACACAGTCCATGTATGACAAACAGCTAGATAGTGGAAAGGGTACTCTTCTTCACTTGTGTGATGATGTGATTCAACAAGAAGTGAGTTTTGGGCTTCATGAATTCTTTAAAACTATCAAATATGTTCTTATTAATCTTAAACGATCGGTCTCATTTGGGGGCACATTTTATCTAATTACATATCAACGAATTCTTACGAAAAGTTGTAATTGTGCAGGTCAAAGAGGTGATCATTTCATTCTTTATATTGATGGAACAGGGCAAAGCCACAAAACAGGTATGTCCCCTCCTTTCTATAATTCTTCTTCTTGATCATTGCTGGATTATTTGTTGATTGACAACACATACTAATTGTGTAATTTCTGATGTTCGACTTTCTGATGATGTGAAATAGGATCTGGATCTGCGGTGTGAGGAGCTAATTAAAGAAGAGTTTGGTGAGAGCTGTAACTTTGATGTGGATGATGCAGTACAAAAGCTAGAGAAGTTGAGCATTGTTTCTCGGGTAAGACTCCCCCTAATACATCATGAGGATTATCATGTATAGCATTCTGACTGGTGTGGCCATGCTAGGTGCTAGAACTCAAAGAAGGTCTAGATGCAACTAAGTCCAAAAGTTTATGAACATCGTCAAATTGAGTTATTATATTTAATTCTTGCATGTAGTGTAAGTGAGACATTGTGTTCTTGCATTTGGTCTTGCTTCTAACTAGGGAGTAATCACTGAATGTAGGATACGATTGGCCGGTATTACTGTGTTGGGCTGAAACGTGCTAACGAGATCATTGGCACCACCACTGAGGAGCTGGTCCTTAAGGCAAAACAGGGTATCAGTACAACTTGATGTTGCCTTGCTAAGGTGAGCCTCTAGTTCTGTTTCCCCATATCTGGTTTAAAGCAAGTTCCACCTCTTATGCTTTCGAATTTTACTGCAGGTGACAATTTTCTTACAGTACATAAAGACAGATTGATGTGCCAGCTCGGAAATTCCACTCGATTATAGTTTAAGGCAGAATTTCGACTTTGATAGTTCATAATATGTGGTAGGTCTGTTACAGCATCACTAGATTGATGGCTTGGATGGCAAGATTTTACTCTTATCATATCTGTGGTAGGATTTTCTACCTGGGCAAGCCTGCTTAATACTCAAGAACCTACTTGTATGTATGTTTGTATGTATGTATGTATGTATATCCTGCTACTATGTTGGGCTATTGCCATTTAACGTAGAGATGCTAAGTTGTGTGGCAAGTATAAATTGGCAAAAACAATATTAATAATAAAATTGCATTTCTGTTTCTGTTCTTGTAGACCTTTATACCGTACCTGGGTTTACTGACAGCTGAAAAACATGCATATGTTCATTTGTTCACGTGGCCTAAAATGTAAAATGAGAGCAGCTATTATTTACTGTGTATCGACATACTGCCTCATTTTATGGATGCAAACACTTACATGCAGCAGAAACTGATTTTAGTCCAAACATGTGGGCAGTGAGACATGCATGCTCGTGTTAAGCTATTCTGCAGTGAAAAAATACAAGCAAAATGCACTTATGCAAAAATCATTGCTAGTTGTCAACTCAATTTTCATGTTAGTAAAAATTTAACTACCGCACAAGGTGCCATTGCCATCTTGTTTTCACATCGTAACTAAAAACCATCTGACCATTATTTTACAGTCCTCGGGTCTCTGCGCTGACAGTTGTATAAGGTTTTGCATCTCATCTCAACAGCTGCCTTTGAATTAGCCTGCAAAACAGAGGCCATTTTTCAGGTCATTGCTAACAAGCCAACTGATGTGTCAAAAATTTACGAAAATTTCTAATGCAGCCACCAAAAAAGAGCAATTAGGTCATCGACATTATAGCTAACCTAACCTTTGTATATGCGGAGATGATCACTGGTTGGTAATGCAATGCCAAGCAACCACAGTGTAGTACAGTGCGGTGGGAATGTCATCTGTAAACAACCAAAACTGGAAGGTCAGACAACATTGCTTTTTCTCATATTAACTATTGCCGTTCTCCTTTAAAGCATAACACCACCACAAATATAAACAAATTATATGTGCAACTTCGGAAGTTTAGGCACTTGCTTAGCACAGAGGGAAAATAAAGCAGAATCTTCAAAAGGTATCTGATGGCATTAGTCAAAATATTTGTCTTAAGAAATTGATTACTAGCACAAACACATTTTGAAATCTAAAATACAGGCAAAAAGATACACTGAATCTTGATTCTCTTTTGAAAGATGGTGCATAGACATTTGTTTCAAAATTTCTGAATAGTTAGCACTAAGAAAAAGTATAAGCTAAAGCAGTGGAATTATATCCTCTTGATAACGTCTGCTTTTTCTTTCCTGAAAGTGAATTTGATTATCTGGGCCCCTAAAGTTAGTATTTTAGCACAGCTGGAAATAGTTAATGAAATGACAGTATACAAACAGGCATCAAAAATAATTTTTACACAGATAATCTCACCATATAGAATACGGACTGACCAGAAGACAAGAGCAGCTTCTTGATTTCCATCATCGATTGTTGCAAGGAATTGAGATGCTTTCATCATTTCAACTGCTTCAATTTCTCAAGAACCTGTTTCACTGATGGACGAGTGGAAAGTATCTCCACAGTGCAGGTTGATGCAAGCTTTAACATTTCCAACAAATTCTCTTTAGGCCCTGCGTCCCATAACTCCGGAGAGAAAAGCTCAGAACAACGTCCCTCCTTGGTCAGCAACTTGGCCCATGTGACAATATTGAACCCATTCCCATACTCAGAAAACGATGGATCAAGGGACTTCTTGCCTGACATTAGTTCTAACAGCACAACACCAAAGCTATAAACATCTGCCTTGTTGGATACCCTGCATGTTGTTGCATATTCTGGTGCCACGTACCCAAATGTGCCCGCCACATCTGTTGTAGCATGAGTCTCAGAAACTTCTAAAAGCCTAGCCAACCCAAAGTCTGATAGATAAGCATTAAGTTCTTCATCGAGCAGGATGTTACTAGGCTTGATATCCCGATGAACTATTCGCGGTACACATGAATAGTGGAGGTAAGAAAGAGCCTGTGCTATGTCAATGGCTATCTTGTGAATCACTGGCCAATGAACATTTTTGCCTGCCCTGTTGTGTATAAATGTCTCAAGATTTCCACCAGAAAGGTAATTGTAAACTAGGAACATCTCAGCTTCTCCAACATAATACCCAATAAGAGTTACAAGATTCTTATGTCGAATACGTCCTAGAGTTCTTATCTCAGCATCAAATTGTTGGATTCCTTGAAATCTTCCTATGGAGAGCTTCTTTACAGCCACTAGGTAACCCGGGACTAATTCGGCTTTGTAAGTTGACCCGAAGCCACCTGTCCCTATTAGGTTCCGAATGCTGAAATTCTCAGTAGCTCTAACCACGTTATCATAGGTCAATTCAGCTGGAGTATCTGCAAATGTGACCATCACTTTTCCCCTCAGGCTAGCAAGTCTTCCGAAATTTCTCCTCCTTAAAAGAACAAAGACAATCACAAGCAATATAAAAAGTAGAGCAGAAGCAGAAGTTACCACGGCAATGATGAACGGTTTTAATATTTTCCGACCATGCAATTTTTCATCTAGTTGGACCGGAAGTTTTCCTGACACAGTGCGAGAAGAGTTTGTATCTGGGCATGAAGCCAGATGCTTATTTCCTTGGAACCAACTGCAATCAAGGTGTTGGAGATGGGGAATAGGACCAGAGAGGTTGTTGAAGGAAAGATTCAAAGTAGTAAGATTAGGAAGGGTCGAGAAAGACATGGGTACTTCTCCAGACAACCTATTGTGGTCAAGTAACAAAATTTCAAGATTTGCGGCGTTTGTCAAACTTGCGGGGATAGATCCTGTAAGAGCGTTATGAGAAAGATCTAAGACCATAAGAGAATCCAATTGACCAAATTGTGATGAAATTTCTCCCGTTATATTGTTCCCCCCAAGCAAGATCCATTTCAAAAATTTCGAGTTTCCCAACTCATCGGGCAGAGATCCAGATATTCTGTTTTCCCTCAAGTCAAAACGCTGAAGCTTCATCAACTTACCGACACCAGAAGAAATTGACCCGCCAATCTGATTATTCGCAGCTTCAAACTCCACTAGCTGTCGACAGTTAAGAAGAAATGCTTCATACATAACACCCGAGAACTGGTTTGCACTCAAGTAAACTGAAAGAGACTGCAAATCATTACAATTTGAAACTAGCTCCCCAGGAATTGATCCATTAAACATATTATTGTCCAGTAACAATCTGTAATGAGGTTTATAGTTAGCTGCTGCCAAGAATCCATCTCCTACAGAGAACAAAGGTAAAGAACCAAAAAACTTGTTGCTACTGAAATCGTGAACAATCACAAAATTCTCATCCAAACCCAGAAGAGGAGCACTAGGATATGCAATCTGTATATCTTCCAAATCTAGAAAAATAGGATTTCCACAACTATCATTCTCAAATTTTGGAAAGACACCTGTAATGTTATTTTGACTAACATTGACATACACCATACATGGAACTCGCAGCTGCATTGGCAGATATCCCACAAAGTTATTCAAACTCAAATCCAAGTAAGTCAAATTCTTGCACATCCCCAAACTTTTGGGCACGACACCATTGAAGCTATTCTGCCCCAAATTCAGTACTGTAAGCGAGCAAGATTTACTCCAATTATCAGGCAATCTTCCGCCCAGATTCGCTCTTGGCGCCCACAAAACCTGCAAACTCGAAAGCACCAACAACTCATACGGCAGACCACCGTCAAAAGCGTTAAACTCTCCTCTAAAACCGTCCATCACTACCCTTGTATCATCCTTAGAAAAATCTTTCAAATTTGTTAGGACGAGGACTGACAATTTACTGCAGTTGGCTAACTCTATCGGTATTCGATCAGTGAGACTGTTCCTAGAAACATCTAGAACCTTAAGCTCCGACATCCGTCCTATCTCTTCCGGGATTGGACCTTCTAGAATGTTCCCGTCAAGCAACAAATTCCTTAAATTTCGACATTTTCCAATATCCTTCGGAATGTTATCAGTTAAAAAGTTATTAGAAAGCTTCAAATGAGTTAGAAACTCGCATTTACTTGAAGAATCAATTATAAAAACACCTGAGAGCTGATTATTCGACAAATCAATTGCACTCAAGCCTCCATTTCCGATCAGACTTCTCGGCACTTCACCGCTAAACGAATTAAACGACAAATTAAGAACTTGTAGATGCTCGAGCATGCTTATTTGGTACGGAATATTGCCGGAGAAGTTATTTCCTTGCAGCTCTAAGACTTCCAAGAACCGAAGCTCTCCAACATTCTCCGGGATTTCGCCGAAAAACGCGTTGTGAGGAATAGACAACATTCGTAGTTCGGTCAGTTTCGCTATAGAAGCAGAAAGAGTTCCGGAAATGACTGAATGCTTACCATCAGCGGTGGATGAGGCAACTGTTCCGGTGATTTTCAAAGCCGTTACTCTACCGGAGAACTCATCACACGTAACACCATACCACGTGCAACAGTCCGTAGTTGAGTTCCAGAGGGCGAGAAGATTTGACGGATCACGAGAAATTGAAGACTTGAAGCTGAGAAGAGATATGGAGTCGGCAGTAGCAGAAACACGGTAACAGTTAGCCCCAGAGAACATGAATGTCGAACAAACGACCACAAGAAGCCAAACGAGATTCTTCATTTTCACGGCGAAGTAGAGCTTCCGGCGAGCACCGAAAACGGACAGGTAACGTTCAATTTTTTTCCCTTTTTTTTTTTTTTTTTTTTGCTTGTTTCCTGAGCTAAAAATGTTAAGGCCTTGTTCGGAAATTGACTAATTGGTGAAAGAGAGCCGAAAAGAGCTAGGAATGATACAAAAGGCGGCAGAGTCAGAGTGAGGGCACAATAATAAGAAAGATAGATCCGGCAAACAGAGACTGAGAGGCGAGCGAGTCCGTAAAGGACAAAGAGTGGCCGGCGGAAGGAACGGGAAATGGTAGGATTTACGCTTGTAATCGTTGGTCCCATGCAATCCCTCCTATTCAACGTCGGTATTTATTTACTAATATTTTATTTGTTTTATACGTTACAATTGAAAATACAAAATTACTTATATACCCTCACGTGCAATTTATAGGCAGGCATACAATGCTGAGGTCATAGGTGACCAGACTGGACGCACCATGTCTACGTTGCCAGCTAGCTCAAAGCATTGTACAATGAGAAGTATTTATAAAAGTACAAAAACCATTATTATAATAAAAAAAATCATAATTAATACAATAAAAAATTTATTTATTAATAATAAATAAAAAATTAAATTAAATTTTAATATTTAATTAATATAATAAAAAAATTTATAAATTTTTTTAATTTTTAATTATTTATTATTAAATATATTTTTTTATTAATTTAAATAATTTTATTATATTAATTATAATAAAATAATAAAATTATTATTTTTTTTTTCCAAACGAAAATTAAGAGTAGGGTGAGAGGCTAAGACATAATCCCTCCCTATTTGAAGTATTGAAATTATTGTATGCTGCAATCCCAAGCCAGCTAGATCCACAATTGAGATTGAATCCAATAATGCATGGGAATTTCTAATCAGTATGCATGACATGATAGATAGTCAGACCATAAATGGGTGGTTATTAATCAGAGTTTAAATTATGTGATAGTGACAAGATTGCTGGTAGGAGGCGAGGAGATGAGAGAGCATGACATTACCTTACCTTAGCTTACCTTGCCTTGCCTTGGGCAAAATAAATAAAACAGCCACACACCCCCACCCCATGCACCCCCAGGAATCGAGCTGAATGTTTGTCAGTTTTCATTATTTTTTACTTTTAAAAAATTGATTAATAAAACTATAAAATTTAAACAAAAGAAATGAAAAGATTCCTCCTCTTAAGAAGATGAAAGAAACACAAGACTGTATGTCGTTTTGTTTTGTTGTGTGGTTGCGAAGATTGATGTGTGTTGTGTGTCATATTAAATAGCCTCACATCACATGCAATATTGAGAAGAACTATTTGCTTTGGAATTTGCAAGTCAACACCTTCCCCACCACCCCAACCCCCCCCCATGTCCCAACGATGCAAAAATGACTTGGGAATCGTCAGGGATTGATTCAATTTTTCTTATATATTATCATTGTTAATTTGAAATTTCCAAGCATACAAGGAGCGTCTGGCATAATTGTCAGTCAATGGATATACAAATTTGACTACTACTACTCTTCTCTTCTCTTCTGGTCTTCCTCCTAATAATATAATATGGGCTATATAATTACCAAGTTAGTGTTTTACAAAACACTTTCTGAGTCATTGGTATGTTATAGGGATGTAATAAATCAACAAGATGGGCCAGGTCCCCTTTGATTGATCATGATAGGACTCATCACTTTAATATATTCAGATAAAAGTTGGGACCAGTAAATTAATTGACATGCTCCAAATCTGGAAATTTAACTTCAGATGGGGAATTCACGACTCACTATCATACTACTGAGGAAGTTAATGTGGGTGGGTGTGTATGTGTGAATTCTATGTTGTTTTGGAATAACGAGTCATTCAGGAAATTGATTAACCGATGGAATGCCAAAAAATAGCTGGGAAAGGCCTGGCAACTGCCTACTATTACCAGGATGTGAATGACTCTCCACGAACATGGAACTTGGAATATTTAGGAATGCCCCTCCGGTAAGGTAACCAAATTATAGAATGTTATAGCATTGGCCCCCAAGTCATTCGTCAGGTGCACCCAACCCAAACGTGTTTCATTCCCATTGTGAGATAATCTCATCCTTCTTGACAATAAACCACGATTGAATGGTGGGAAGCAGAACTACTACTACTACTACTACTACAATGAGAAAGAGAAATATAATAAGAGCTGCGGGGATCGTAGAAAGGAAGAAAACCAGGCAAAGCTGGTAATTTAGATACACACACACACACACACCATCTTCTTCAGTGGCTCTTCTCTAAGTATTCCTCTCTTTTTATCAAATGACAGCTTACAGGACTTCGTTACTTCAACTTCTCCTAGAACACATTTAACTATCAAAAGTTTCATCTTACACGCAGCTGCAAAGGTAATTGATTGTGCTTTTGACTCTCCGCAGCCATAGTGCTACAGGAGAATTGCAACTCTTCGACCATGCATGGAACGGAGAACATCCAAATTTTTTTATAAGATCGTAATTAAGTTAAAAAAAAAGCATCATTAAGAAAAGCTTGTACTTTCACCAAATACCATAAGAGAAGAAAAAAATTGCAATCCAATGCTATCATTAAATGAATGCAACGGGTAAAACAAATGGGGATTTGACCTCTGGACACCCTTTTTACCCACCTTAATCTTATCCTTGACATGATGCCATCTACTGCACATGCATGACCATTAGGTTATGGAAAATAACCAAGATTAATATAGACTTAATTGGGACAGGGATGTTAATCTACACTAGATATTTGGACTCTTCTTGATCACTGATGCAAAGGAAGGAAAATGATTAAAGAAAAATCAGGCAGTATTTGTCCTCCCATGCATAGCACAAATAGAGGAGGAAAACACCTTACTGATGCATAGAATAAAGGATCAACTACTATTTTAAGTCTATGAAGAGAAAATCCATCATGCATCTGAAAATATGACACTATCTGTTTCCCTTCAGTCATCTAAATGTCCAAGTTTGTGATTCTCACTTCAACATGGTTCAAAATTTAAACCAATTCTAAAATGCCACCATATTCAAAGACAAAATGTTGAAGCACTAGAGCTGGTCAAAACAATTAGCTGTCTGTCACCACAACGTTTTTGCTCCCACGTGACCTCTTTCGTTTCCTGCTTCTGCTTCTCACTGTAGTGTTTCCATCTTTACTTTCCTGCAGCAAATTCAACGAATTAATGATTGATGTCATAGATAGCATTATTTGTTTCAGCACAATCAACCTTACAGTTAGAGCTCAAAGATTTGTTAGCTATCATTAGGTTTCCCAACAACAGGAATAAATTTAAATTTCTGAAAAACCAATCGCAGAATCCTCTTTCTAGAACTGCTAGAATGATGAGTTCAGAAACTGTAAAAGTACATCCTATAATAATGTAAAAGTATGGAGTTCTGTAAGCCTATTCTTTCCATCAAACAGCAACTAAGAAAGAAGCACCAAGTAATGCAACTTCAAGTTATATGAACTAGTATAAAATTCTATCACTCTTCTGAACATATAATTAGACCTTGGTAGTCTAGCAACTATATATTAGCAATTACAACTACAAGCAAAGCACTACTTAAACAAAAGCCCAAGACTAAAATTATGGTAAACTCCAATCTTTGACCATAAAATTGGACCTCAAGAGCCTTGCAACTAGACATAAGTAGTTGCCATTACAAGCAAAACACTACTTGAACTAAAGCCCAAAAGCTTCAAGAACTCAATTAACTTACTGCATGGCTCCCAACTACATATCAATTAAAATTCAAATCATAATGGTACAGCCACGATGTCTCGGTACTATATTGTTCCCATCAGAATAAAAAAGGTCAGACATCATACTACTTCCTTGTCATAAGAGATTGATAGTAGAATCTACAATACAAAAGTGCTGCAAAGCAGTTGAAAGAAATACTACAAGTAAGCTCACCATCCCAGATGCCACATTCGGATTTTCATGGCTCTTTTTCTTCTTACATGATAGGGGATTCGGACCCTGCAAAACAGAAGATATGGAGTTAGCTCCATAATAATAAGAGCATATAAGCATAATGCTTGCAACATATGTGAAAGAAGTCAATTAGTAGCTGTGACAATAGAAGATATTGATATACATGAACATTGCACCGTGGCCAGCTTCAACTCCTAAATCCCCAAAGAAAATTGAAGTATGCGTCTGTTAGTACATGAAAGATCCATAAACCTAGAAAAATAGGAGTCCCACCACCCAAGAGCTAGGGCATAAGAGCGAACTCAATACACCGGGGATAGCACATTGGCACTACACCTTCCTGGTCCAGCTTTTGTCATGTAAATCCAATCAACCACCTCTAAAAACACCACCATTTGTATACTGGTTGGAAATAGACTATAACATTATAGGTTGTATGAGTACCATGTACATGCTACACTTGAGCTGTTAGTGATTGTTTAGTTGCTTCAACTATATTATCAAACGGACTCTATGCATGAACAGCAAGCAAGATTTTTGAATTCCATTTGAGCTACCTCTATCCCCTCCCAAGCAAGTCAATCCATATAGTAAAAACAGAGGAGGAACAAAACCAAAGTCCTTGGGAGGGGGGTGGAGTGGGTGGAGGGTTTGTTGCATGCGAAATAAGAGGTTTCGGAAGTAAATAGACAGTGGTTCAAGATTATAGCAGCCGATAGACAAAACAATGTTCATGATCCATTCGCGCCCTATTGAGTGCGTAAATGAAAAATGAGCGAAGCTTATACCTTGGCTTTTTTTCTCTTAAATTGAGGTCTATCCTTATCGCTCATTCCCTTCCTTGATACCTGTTTTTTAATTTCTGTCTGCACCTCCAACTTCTGGTCATCTAAATCTTTATTTTCCTTAGGTGAATCCCTTATTTCCTCAGTTTCCAACACATTCTTAGCTTTCTTTTTTAACATCTTATATTCTGACTTGGTCATATGTGATCGCTCTTCTTCAGAAGCTTTGACAAATTGACGTTGAAATGCAGATGGTGGCTCAAGTAAAAGGGCATTCCGCAGACCATATATAAGAGGAACACCTGGCACCTGAAGGATAACAAAGAAACAAATAAAAGAAGTTTCTAAAACTATGATGCTCAACAATAGGTTTTTAAGGTTCAGGAACATGTAAAACAAATTATTGATATACGGCAAAATATGAGACTAACCTCCTGAAACTTCTTCCGCAAATCAACATCCTGAGTAGCAACAAAGAAGTGCTCAGGATTCTTTCCTCCAATAACCTCCATGAGGCAAGCTTCGGCACTCTTACTTTTATCATGCTCACATCTGACATTGGTGATTAATTTAATTACAATTACAAGGAAAACTGAGTCTTGCCCTCATAAATTCCAAACTACTATAGCCAACTCTATTCGTGAACTTCTAGAACCCCAATAATACACACACACACACACACACACACACACCTGCAAGTTGAGAATATCACTTTTCTCTTCTTGAACACCTTTCCAAATCCAAATCACTAAACCGTAATCATAATAGTTATAAAAAAAAATAAGACACAAAAAATACCGATAACCTGGGATAAACCCTAATCAATTGTACCAAACTTTGTCAGAGTGAAATGGGATAGATAAGCTAACCTTGCGACTGCAAGCTTATGTGCCGCATCCAAAGCTTCAGAATGGGATTGCCCCAGTCTCTTCAACTCGTCAATAACGCACCTATCCAGTAAAGAAATAAAGCGCCAATTAAGTGGATAAAAATAGTAGCAAACGATACAAAAGAAAAACTAAAGAAGAAGAAGAAAACAGACTTAGTGGTAAAGAGCTTAACAGGGGCAGCGAGAGTGTTGGAGAGAGCATTGTCAGCAGGAGTAATACGGTTTTCAATCAGGTGATGCACGAATGTCCCATCGCACAATACTTTGTATGGCTGCCTAAACGCAAAACAAGCCGCGTAGAATCTCACAATCTTCCTATGCCGCTTCTGTCTTTTCACTCTCATCTTGATTTCTTAATATAATTTGATACTTTAATCAGCAAAAGCGAGAAAGCCAACGAGATTCTGGGAGAAAAAGTAAGTTTAACCAACTGCAACGACGAGTCAGTTGGTGTGTGAGTGTGAAGAAGGGTTTTAAGCCTGGGGAAGGGTTTACGATCAGACGCCACCCATTCAATTGGGCCCATATAGCCCATATTAAAACAGCACAGACCGAAAAAAGAAATCCCAAACCTAAAATCAATGTTAAAATGTTTTCAAATTTATTTGTGAAACGATTTTGACAATCTCATAACCATTTTCATGGAAATTTATTATTTTTATCATTACAGTTCTGCAACTTCCGCCTATTTTGGAATCGAGAGGCCATATTTTCATACCCGCTCTTACTTGAAGCTCAATATATCCATGGATTCAAGGACGAGCTTCAAAAATTGCGATCCGTTTTTCATATGAAAAAAAGCGTTTTAAAAACACTTCCATGCATAGTTTATACGCATATTATGGAGCACATTGTTTCCTAAAAATAGTCTTTGTTTTCTATTTTTCTGATTCATTGCAAAATTAAGTGGAAAAAGAGAACAGTGAGTTTGAACCTTGACTATCGTTGCCACAATATTCAAAAGTAGATTTTTAGGACTCTGTTGGAAGTGCTTCTGCACTATCAGAACTTTTCCATTTACACAAGTGCTTTCAAAAGTATCAAACAATTTTTATCTTGCTTATATTTAGGGATTTCCCTTGAAACCGCAGGTAGATATTGATTTAAGACCAGAACGATGTATTTTACAGTTGATGCGGATGTTTCTCATCCTCAAGGCCATCTGCCCAACAGAACCAACAAAAAGTATAACTCCTGATAAGGTAATACATGTTCTTTCCGGGCATGCGGTAAGCCTGTGGCAGCGATACAAGTTATCAACAGATTGTAAAGCAATCCAGTTGTGCATAAAGAACGGTAAATTTAGACAATTCTTTGACATATGTATGCTTGAACCAGTATAACAGACCCTGCAGAAAATGGGCTTTTGCCTCTGGACACAACTTTTACCTATCCTAATCCTGCCTTATCATAATGCCTTCTGGCTTCTACTCTACAAAGCACCTAATCGCCTGATAAAATTTGCAGAGGACTTATTCGATATTGGGACAGGGATAGTAAACTGTAATAGTCCATGCATAGATATTGAAATAAGAGATCGTCTCCATCGATTTCCCTAAATGTAAAGTCAGTGAGTTTCAGCCTTCAGGTGACAAGCTAGAGCCACTATATTCCAACATATTTTTACAGAAAATGAACTTTAGCTACAATGCTACAACGGTAATAGTTACAATCTAGTTTTATAAATAAAGTTAAATGCACTCACTGAACTGTTCACTCCAACCAAGATAACTGTTGAAGCTCAACCAGCTCATGAAAGGCCATTAGCTGTCTGTCACAGCAATATTTTTGCCTCCATTGTCGGTAATTATAAGGTTATTGTCTTCACTGTCTCTCACCACATGGTTTTTCCCTCCATTAGACCTCTTTCGTTTTGCGCTCTTACTGCTCACCATATTATTCCCGTCTTTGCTTCCCTGCAGTAAATTCAACATGGTAGTGATCAATGACATATACACCATTATTTATACCAGCACAATAGACATTATAGTAGAGGACCCACATATTTGTTTCCCATCAAAAGCTTGCTTAACATTACGAATACATTTAAATTCTGTGACAGATTCATAATCCTCGTTTTACTACTGCTAAAATGACTAGCCAAGCTAAGGTACATCATATAATGATCTGAAAATAATCTGACACATACCCCTCAAATGAACTTAACCCTACAATTGTAGACATATGGAGTATAAACTATGACAACAACTAAACATTTACCATAACCACTAACCTGGAATCCTAATGGCAGTTGAAAACTTGAAGATTTACTTGCAAGTAATAACTGTAGGATTTGATCGACCTTTTCCTCCAAACGTTCCAATCGACTCTTTATTTCTCCAAGTTCAGCATCCTACAATACCACACATCAGCTAAAATCATGATAGATACCATAACCACATAAAATAAAGAATTGAAGAAGTCTACTAATTACCTTTTGTTGTCTAGGTGGTGATGTCATCTTTTGAGATGGTGCATCAGAATCAGCATCTCTGTCTTCAAATTCCTCCTCAATTCCATCTTTGGCACTGGCAACAAGTTGTGTATCATTTTCAACCTCCACCATCACCTCTTGATCATTATCATCACTGAGATGTGCCCACCATTGCAAGTATGGCTTTTCCTTTTCACTTTTAGTAGGATTAAGTGCCTGGTACACTTTAACCTATAAATCGAGAATGAAATTAGTGGATGCTATCAAGCACAATTGTATCATGACTCTCTAGAGGAATACCAACCGTCTTCTTAGAAAACACCTCCTTTTCCAGTTGAGTTTCTTTAGGGATGGACATGGCCTTCCAATTTAATATTCGAGGAAGTGCATGCCCCTCTTTCTGTGCGAAAGTTGGTGTCAAAATTGACATTGCTTCGTAGGCCCACACCTATTCTCAAGAAACAGTTATTTTGACATCTTAAACACGACTATTAGATCAACAAAATTAACAAGCATATCTGCTTACTTGAAAGGCATAAGGGAATCCAAGCAAACTATACTTCTCTTCTTTGTGGTCTGCTTTAGTAGCTTGTTTAGTTTGAAATTTCTGAACACGATCTTTCAAAGCCCTCTTCATACTGCTCAATGTAGTATTAAAAGATATCCGACCCCATGGATAATTGTTAAAGGTCTCAAAATGATCAACCATATGAATATGGCTAGAATCAATAAGTACCTTCCTTTCTTTTCCAAGCAAAACACATTCTAGGAAATATAACATGGCCAGTTTTACCATTTGCATGTCATTATCTGTTTCAGCTGCGAGGAAGGCCTTTTCCAATTGCTGATTTGTGAATCTAGTCTCCCCATTTAACAGCGCATCACATACCGTCTCATCCTCATCCTTTTGTGATATATCAAATCTTGGAACCTTCCCACAATTCAATCCAGTAATTAAGGCAAACTCTTTCATAGAAAATCTACCTTCACTTCCCCCCACAAGAAAACGCATCTCAAAGTCATTTGAGCTCACCTCACGTAGCAACATTTTATGACAAAAGTGAGATGAAAATTGCACCTCTTTCATATCAAGGAAATGCCCAAAGCAGGTATTCTTAAATATTTCCTTCTGACTCTCTGTTAGCTTCAACTTAATATTATCAATTGGACGAATGGTTGAAAGACAAGTGATCTTGCCCGGGAAAAATTCTGAATCTTTTATCTTAGTTTGCAATTTTGGGGCCATGCTCTGAAAATTGGAAACAACACATCATTAGCAAAAAATTCTGTATCTTTCTTATCCACAGATCGTCATGAAATCTCCATGAAATATCCATCAAATCGTGTATCCATAACACCATTGTTAAATCCTTATGGCATGGGGAAATTCACGATTCCGTAGTGAAAGCATCACTATACTATCGTGAAATTCAGACCACATCGTGTCTGCACGACAAGGACATGAAACAATAATTTATCGGAGAATCAGACGGGAAAATAAAACGCCTTAGGCATAAAAGCACAATCCAAGGCAATCTCTCAACACATGTTAACAATCCAATGCACTTATATTATCAATGAGACGACACTCTATGAAGAAATCGTTCAATAATCCATAGGAAAGTACAATATAGGCACAGTGCATACCTAAATTCCAATATTGGTGGCCTTCCGTTGAACGACGGCGAGAAGCGGCGTTGAACCACTGATCTTCCCAACGGCAGTAAGGCGTTCACGACAACTACTTGAAAACGGGTGTGTCGAGTTTTTGGGTTCGTTTCAGTTCCCGGGAGAGAGTTGAAGAAAATGACCCGACCCATACTGACAGGCTCAGTCCATCTTACTGGGCCCGGCTAGGTCCAAATTAATACAGTGTAGAGGGTGTTTAGTAACAACACACATTATACTCTGGTGTAGAGGACAGGTTCAAGTTGAAGGGTGAAAAATTCTGGATCGTGATGATACTTGCCCTGAAGCATGAGCAAATCTAGTTCAGAATTAGCCTTCTTCCATGTATGATTAGTTGGTTAATGAAAATCTTTCCAATGAAGCAACATGTTTATCCTTTCTCCAGATATAGAACTCCAAGATGCCAAAAGAACATGTAATTTTAGGAAAATTAATAAAAGGGGTTTGATATGAAAGGAAATGATAACAGGAAAAACATAAGCATTGATCAAGTTATATTCCTGATGCACATTAATGAACAAATGAAGATTCAGTATCCTCATTTTTCAATGGACCGACGAAAGAAACCAACATCTATGAGGAATATTGCCTGTAATAATATTGAAAGATGAAGCTCAGTGTTCTTGTTGTATGTCCCTTTAAGGATGGCCCTACATTCATAGTTGAGAACACTAGAGAATTCACAAATTTGGACCGCTTTGAACATGACGACCATGGTCTGTTGACTTAATTTAGTAAGCATTTCGGCTTGGTTGCCAAATATACGTGTCCAACTAGAGGACATTTCTACTGTTAACATCAGAATGCTAAGAATAATTAAAGCAAGAGGGAAGCATATCTTCCTAAATGATAAAACACATTATGATGTAAAGGCTTCAACATAATCCTGTACAAGAACCAAGATTAGCACAAGAAGTGAATGCCCGTATTATCAAATGCAATTATGCAAATGAACATAATCCATTATGCATTGTCAGCAAATCTGCTGACCATTTTGGAGAAAGAAGAAGGAATGTTTGAACAATAAACCAGGTGTTCTTGCTTGAAGATTTTGGCATTAGCAACTTGATACACACATAAATTACACAAAATCCAATGTCAAAAGGAGCAAAGGTTTCACTTCCTTGTCAAGGTTGGGTAGCATTTTAAAATGGTTTAAGCAATCGTATATATGGAGCATGGAATATACATCTCTAAACATGAATAGAAAAAAATAAATTGCTTTAGTTAGGGCCTATGGATTTTGTGTAGATTAATCTTCTGAAAGAGCAAAGACCTTGCCCAATTAACAGTCTTGAAGCACAGGCATATATGTTCCTCAAGATCCTTAAGCTGGGTTGAGAAATTAAGCTGGTTCTTTCTGAGCTGTTTCACCACCTCTAGAATGGAATGATTGTCTTTGGCCCCACCCAATCCCAGCCGTACAAGTTGCTTGTCTCCTTCAATGGCAGTACATAATCGGGCAACAAGACGATCAATAGTGTCAAGATATTTGTTTAACACGTAAGCACCTTTCCTAGCAGCATCAAGTTGCTTCACATGGGCACGCTCCTTTTTAGTAAGACGACGGGAAAAATAAGCAGTACATGAGGAACCGGCAACAATGGCAACAAGAGCGTGAGTAGCAACAACCAGAGCAGCTATAGTAGTTCCCACAGCTGTGCCAATGATACAAATGGCAGAGCAAGTGGTAGCATGGCGAAGAAAGCGAACTCTTGAGTGAGATTTTCGGATATTATAGTCAAGTTGTTGTTTCAAATCAGAAAAGCAACTGTGCATTTCACGAAATTTGTCAGAGTCAGGGGTACCAAATGGGTTGTCAACACTATCAAATTGGAGGAAGACCTCAAAAGCCTTATCGCATTGTGATTGAGTGACAGAGTGGTGGTCAAGAGGGAAATTATCAAGGAGTTCATGGATAGGTGCATAGAGACTGTGAGTACGGTAAATATTTTGGAGGAGGAGGAGGCAGAGGTTGGTGGTTTTCTCAGTGTGGTGAAAGGAGGTAGAGACAAGGCGGGTGAGGGTATTATTCCCAACTTGACAAAGGGCCTCTTTCACACATTCTCTGTTGGGTTGGAGAACTTGTGACAAAAGCAGTTGGTATGGATCCTTATCTTCATTTATTTCTTCAACCTGCACTTGAATTTGGTTTTGATCATGGTTGTGATGGTTCCTGCAGTTGGGGTCAAGGATTTGAATCTTGGACAGTATTTCATGGTAGGAAGTGGTGTGGACAGAGAGATATTCCCTAGTAAGGTTAAAAGTGGGTGATGGCTGAATGCTTGTAGCAGAAGAACCCTCTGTGGAACTCTCTACTGCTCCATAAAGACATCCAACATCGTTTTAGTCTAGATGAAATTCATTCATTTTTCCACAATGTACAAATAACTAGGACCAAACCCAACCCTCCTAATACAGAAAACAAGTAACAGCAACAGCAAACTGACAAAGAGACGAACCTAAGCAAACGAAATTTGTCAAAATCAAAAGACAAACAGTGAAAAAAATTGTGACAAAAAGATGGTCCAGAACTTATTAGTGATAAATGAATACCCCAATGCTAGCTGTGGTCTATTTACCTTCAGCCTATTCTTTGCCGAATTACATCCTGACATTGCTCATTTGCTAATATTCATATAGGGAAAATTGTAACCAAATAAATGTCAATGCAAACTCGTACTCAATTCCTTTTCTGCATAGAATACCAAATTGGCCAGCAAAAAATTCCCATTTATGTTGCCTATCTTTAGTAAACAGCCTATTTCTAAACTGCCCATGTCTTGTTTCTTCCAGTACTTTACTCCCCCACAGTGAAAATCTTAGATAACATCTCTGATAAAATTTCATTAACACATTTCTACGAACTAATGAACGTACATAGAAGAAGCATCTGTAATATTACCTCCGGAAAGCGGTGACTGAGCATTCTGGTTGGTCGTTGGCGGAGAAGCTGGTACAGATGAAGGCGCTGACGACGATTTGACAGACAGACACCGTAGCATTGCGTCTTACTCGCAGTCAGTTTCAGGTATGAGGAATTTGAAAAATCAAGTATCCCGCCGCTCTCTCTCTTGCTTTCAGTTGAAGAATCACAACGTATTTATGTCTAGCTTTAGTCGGTAAAGTGGGAAACGTCAACACGAAGATTTGTTCTTGTATGAGAATGGCAAGTGATTTGTTCTGGGATATATGTAGCTGCTGCGCGATCAGCATATTTTGCGTTCATATTAGAAAAAGACGATCGTCGCTGGCAGAGGCACCTGAATTTTACCCACATGACGTTGAGATCACATTCCAGAGTCTCATGTTGCCGACACGCACCAACAAGGTTATTCATACTCGTTTCGATTCCGATTGAGATTCGAAACGTTTTTTTATTGCACATGGGCCGATCCGGTACAATTCATTTAAAGTAGGGCGATTTCTGGGCAAGTGTCTCCACTTTTTATTTTTTTTCTTTGAATCTCCTTTTCAATTATTTATTTTATTTTGGTTTTTTAATTCTCACGAATCCAATGAATTTAAATTGACAATTGAACACTATTTATTCATCTTATTCATATGAATTGTATCCGAACTTTAAAATTGCTAAGAACTGGTGGCATTTATTGAATATCAAGCAAAAGGAAAGAAATTCTTCCTGCTACAATGATACAACAATATCTTGACTGGTACACAATACTCAAAAGATCTCAGCGTGGCACAAGAATTGCTGCCACTCTCCAATTTTCATTGTCATCAAGATTTGAGAGACACAAATGGATGGTAGAGGAATCAAGATCTTGGTATTGGCAGCGTGATCTATGCACAAAGTGCCCAAAGGCCAATGTCAAAAAAGCTGGCAAAGTTTTTTTTTTTTTTTTTTTTGAACTCTGTCAAGGTAGGGGAGCATTTTAATTTGGGTTAAGGGATCCCACATACTGAGAATGGAAAATATATTTGTAGATATGACTAAAAAAGAAGTCAGTAACAAGGGTTAGGACCTACTGGGTTTGGTGAACATGGATCTCTTGGAGGAGCAAAGATCTTACCCTATTCACAGTGTTAAAGCATAAGCATATATGTTCCTCAAGAACCTTGAGCTGGTGAGAGAAATTGAGCTGGTTCTTTCTTAGCTGTTTCAGTACCTCTTGAATGGAATGCCTGTCTCTACCCCAAACCTTACAAGCAGCTTGTCTTCCTCGATGACAGTATACAATCGAGCAACAAGCCTGTCAATAGTGTCAAGATCATAGTTTAACACGCAAGTGCCCCTCTTAGCAGCATTAAGTTGCGCCATGTGGGCAGATTGTTTTTTAGCAAGACCAGTAGAAAAATAAGCAGTACAGAAGGGAGCAGCAACAACCACAACTAGAGCTTGAGTAGCACGAAGAAAAAGACGAACTCTGGAGAGAGATTTCCGGAGATTACGGTCAAGTTGTTGTTTCAACTCAGAAAAGCAATGACACATTTCATGGAAGTTGTGGGAGTCAGGGGAGGGAAAGAGATTGTTAGCACTGTCAAACTGGGGGAAGACTTCAAAGGCCTTATCGCGTTGTGATTGAGTGATGGAGTGATGGTCAAGGGGCAAAATGTCAAGGAGCTCATAGGGAGTGCGTGGGCACGGTAAATCCTTTGTTGGAGGAGGAGGCAGAGTTTGGTGGTGTTCTCACTATGGTCAAAGTAGGTAGAGACGACGTGGGTGAGGGTATTAGGCCTAGCATGGCAATCAGCCTCTTTCACACATTGTCTGTTCGGTTGAAGAACTTGTCACAGAAGCAGTTGATGTGGATGCCCGTCTCCATTTATATGTTCAACCTGCATATGGACTTCATCTTAGTCATGATTATGATGGCCAAATAAGGTTGACAGTGTTAGAGTATTCCCAAATAAGGTTGGGCAAAGGCTCAACACTCGCTGCTGGTGAACCCTCTGTCGAATTGCCTGCCCAAAAAAAAAAATCATTTTTTTCTGTGCAAATAGATTTCATTCTTTCTCCACAAAATACAAAGAATTCTCATAAAATAATCATGATAGAGGGGGAAAAAAAAATAGCAACAGCAATCCTGCAAAAAGGCCACTAACTTAAGAAAACGGTATTTGTTAAAAACAATAAAGAAACAACACGAAAATGGAAACCAAACTTTAAAAAATGTACTGAGTGACCTATCAGTGACAAACCATCAACCCAATTCTTACTAGGGGGAACTCTACCTTAAAAGCACATAGCAATACTAACACAGAATCACGAGAGTGGCCTTAATTTCTAACATGGCATAGGAATTTACAATTTTTCTTCTGTGCAAACCAAAGAAGCTTCATCAATAAAACTGTAAGAATTTACCAATAAGCCTCCTTTGCCCGATTAAATTTTCTTAACACCGCGATTTGCTAAGAATCATATAACACTATAAATTTTAACCGCCACGCAAGTCAAAGCAAAACATAAGTAGTCCCCTGAGCACTAAAGACAAAGTGAGCTACCAGAAAACCATATTTCCGTTGCCAGTTTTGCGACCACAGCCCATTCTTAATTGCCCATCTCTAGTTATTCCAATAGTTCAACCGGCCACAAGCTTAAAATTCCAGAAAATAGCTCCAGCAAAATTCACTCACACATTTACACGATCATATGCCGTATATAGAAAAAGACACAGGAAGAAGTAAATTTTAGGGAGGGAGGGTGGGGAAGAGAGAGATCTCAGATGTTATTACCTTGGGAAAATGGAGGGTGAGCATGATGATAGACTCTTACAGGCGAAACTGATAATGATGAGATTGATGGTGGCGATTGATGGTAGCATTGCAAGCCGGTGCCGGCATCTCTGACTTGCAACTAAATATCGCAAGTCAAAACAGTCAATGAGCGATCAAGAATACTGCGGACACTAACAATCGTCAAAATAAAAAGATTTACTCGTGTAATTTATCAGTACGTACGAAAACCTTAAGGCAGAAAATCAGTTCTTGTAAGAGAACGGGAAGATTTGTTCAGAGCGGTTTTAACTCTTTTAGCAGTAAGCCCAAGCGGCTTGTATTCAGTTTTCATGTTAGAAAAGCCTGAAAGCATGCCCAATGGGCCTTAATGAGTTACTGAGAATTGAAATCATTGGAAACACCCGCCATGGTTCTGATTACACCCAAAACAGTATGGTCCTGAATAAAGTAGATTTACCTGAAGACAAGAATGATAACTTATTGAAGACTTTGTACAGTACTGCATTAGACCAGTTGCAGTCGCACAATCTCTTCTCTGTGTCCTGGAAGATATCAGGTTTAACACATCACTGAAAAGAAACAATAACCACCCAGCAACACAAAACATTTTCAGAGAAAGGGATGAATATGACACTGAAGTGCCATCAAATTATATAACATCACACCAAACCCTTCACTTTTATATTAACAACAAATTATGGTTTTTACAAGAAGAATTTTCGTACATTTAGAATGGGAAAAAATGAAACAAAAAACAAAAAATACAGCTGTTCTTTATACACTTATCAAACAGCTGAACTTCTTCTCTCATGTTTCTGAAAAAAAAATAATAATAAAAGTTACTGAAAAGGGAAAAAAGGAAATGAACAAATGTATTTCACAAGAATCACACTCAATATTGCAAGCAAGCTCCTTTCATTTTGCAGCTCTAAATAGCTGGCTTCCAAGGGTCACCGTTGGGCTTCCTTCCCCCATAACTGTTGTCAAGTTCATCTCTTTCTCGAGGGTGCGATCAAGTTCCAGTACTACATAGCTCATCGAAGGTCGCCTCTCGCTTGAAGGATCTAGACATCGGACAATCAACAGTATGAACTCTTCCATGCCTTCAGTTGTGAAGCTACTCCCCAATCTCTCATCGATGATTTTCGAAAGATTGCTAAAATCTTGACTGTTTTGTACCTTTAAGCAAAAACAATAAACAATTTCTCAGTTCCAGGCAGGCACTTGAAAATATGTTGGATTACATAGCAGAGGGGCAATTTATTTAAGAGAACGATGAGAAGGCTTAACACAAACCGGAACAAGAACATTGTGTGCACATGCACATGTGAACTGGCTAATTTGCTGCAATATATTCTCTCAATAGCCTAAAATGCATGGCAATTATCTCTTTATCCATGCACACTATCATCTAATTGTAAAGGTAATCATTTAGAAGCATAATATGGCAGATAACTATGGTGATTAGTATGGGGTGAAACAATGAAGTTGATCACCTACCAATTCAACCAGATTCTGACTGGAATCTGGAGACGGCAAAGCAGATGCTTCCTGCCCGCTTACAAGCTCCAAAAGGAAAACCCCAAAACTATACACATCACTTTTTTCAGAAAATCTTCTGAATTCTTTCACCCTGCATAAGTGCACAGTAAACATAAGTAGAGTGATAGACAATGTATCGGATGAAGGGTCACATGAAGCATATCAAGTCAAAGAACGATACTCTGGGGCAAGGAATATCTCATCTGCCATCACTTGCGAAGATGGACCTGCAACATCAGTCCTCCCAAGAAAATTACGAAGTCCTGCATCTGCAACCTTAGCTATGAAATTTTCATCCACAAGAACATTGGCTGTTTTAAAATCCTTATGTAGCACACGTGGACTAAAGCAGTGAAGATGAGCCAGTCCTGCACATAGACAAGTTAAATGAGGCTGCATGAATCAGAGAGCAAAGCTTTGAGATACCTCGCCTATAGCTTCAATACCTTTCATATAACAGTAGAACCTTTGAATAATTCAAAGTTTCAAGGAAGCTTACAAAAGAATTTTGTTGGACCTCTATTGATATTTGGATAGTTTATCTAAAGAAAAGAAAAACGGATACCAGGAAAGCCATAAATGCTCACTGATTTTGCAGAGGATCACCTTTAGCTGCCCCAAGAGCTATTGAAAGTCTATGCTTGAATTCTAGCTTCTGACGAGAGACTTGACCAGGTCCTGAAGGGGAAAAGGCAAAAAATCATGAAATGACTTGGAATTAGGGTGGAGGCAACCGTTGTGTAAACATTGATTTGAAGTCAAATTATTGCACATATGATGCCTTTACTTAGATATTACTACTTAAGTGCAGGGTGAAACGTAAGGTAAAATTATGTACATGTGTGTGTGAGAAAGAGAATGGGGGTGACAAGATTTAGCGAAAGGATCGAGAGTTACCATACAGGTGAATGGAAACACTTCCGTTGGGTATATACTCGTATATAAGAAATTGTAAGTTATTTTCTTGACAGTAACCCAGAAGAGCGACAAGATTCCGATGTTGAATAGATGAGAGGAAGTGCACCTGAGAGTAAAAATCTGTCCCATTAGACCAATTAAAGACAAATGCTATGAAAATACTTTAGCGGTAGCAAACACTAGTACAAAAAAACAAGGAATTTAGAATCGCATAAGCCAATCCCTGTTTTTAAATATACTAATAACAAGGATAAAGGACATGATAGCCTAAAATGTAAAAGAGGAAATAACCACAGAGCTGAATATCAAAGGATTAACTGACATTCTGACTGATAATAAATTGAGATGACACTTGTTGTGCTTGAGTTGTATATACTTTTTTACCAATCTAAAGCTAACAAAGGACAACCATCACACTTAAGTGATTAAAAATAAGTATAAAAAAACAGAAGCACAACATGCTCATCAAGCTGCAAAGTAATCCACAGGCTTAAGTGAAATGAAGAATTGAGGCACAGTTTGAATCAAAGTATTGTTTTGAATGCAAGACTGGGATGCTGCCAAGGAAATATGAGAATCCCAAGACAAATGTCAGCATGACTGCATTGAATGGAAATGGCTCTTTTCACCAATATCATGATTATGATTATTTAGAACTGAAGGGAGAGGTTTTACTTCTCATGATTTTTTTTTTCCCTCTCTGAAGCATCTAATCAAGACTTCTTTAGCTGTATGTGAGGAGAGTAACTTTTACCTCATCAATAAATTCCTGAGTAGGTGCTCCTTGTCGCTTTTTGATAGCTACAAGAATCCCATCTTGAAGCAATCCCTTGTATACCTCCCCAAATTTTCCTTCCCCAATCAAGTTTTTGTCACTAAAGTTTTTGGTGGCCAGAGACAACTCTCCCATCTCAAAACATCTAACTTCACAAAATGATAACTCAATCCCAACATTTCTTCCCACTGCAGGTCATCAGAACAATCCATGAATCCATGATTCTTTACATTAAACTTCTAGGCTGTAGCATTTCAAGCCTTTTTGAAAAATAGATAACATAAATTTACCTTGAACAGAAGGATCTGAAGACCCTGTCTCAGAAGTTCTTGAAACACTCCTATTACGATATAAGCAAAACCATATAAGAAAGACAACTATCCCCACCAATGCCACAGCTCCTGCAGCAGCTCCTAATATTGCCGCAAGAGTCGCTGACATTTGGTACGGGAACCACTCTAGCTCTGAGGTAAATTATATTTGGGATACAATGTATTATTCATCGAACCTGTATACAAAGAAAACAAGCTGATGATCTTCATCCGTTGATGAAAAAGAAAAGGAAAACAGAATGCACGCGTAAAAAACAAGGGGCATTCATGCAAATAAGAATTCCAATAACATATAAGGATTAACATAATAACATTTTGGCACACAATACCATTGATCCAGAAACTAATTCTTTGACACAATAAACATCTAAGCCCCAAAAACAAGGCAGCAGAATCAAACCAGCGATTTTCACCTTGAACTTCAATCATTGTCAACGAAAAGCTGCCAAAATCGTAATCGGACAGCACAAGCCATGCATCATACTGAATATACATGTTATAGAAATATTCAATATTCTTATCTTCTGACAAATTCTATCAAACTAATCATTCATAAATGTTAAATACATCAATTCAACGATATTGCTATTAGTATCAAAAATGCAAAATGCATACATGTATTATTTTAAAGGTCCAAACCTGTATTCCCAGAGAAATAATGCAGCCAGATCTCCAGAAACCTTAACTTCATTTGCCAGTGACAAACAGAATCGATATCCCAATATAACAATCACCAAAATAAAAGTTCAGACAGCTTCCCCCATTGAAAAAGAAGAATCCCTTATCTCAAGCAAACGAAACAAGAGATACCCACCAAATATAAACAGACTAAATTCAAACAAGAAAGGATTTTGGCATAAAAAGCAATGAAACCCCAGGACTGATCACGACCAATTCTTCATGCCAGGTACAAATCAGGAAAAGCAAAAACAAATGGAACAAAACACAACACCAAGACAGCTTCAGACAGCAACAACATGTGAATTAAAAATTCCAGAAGCATCTAACTCTCTATCTCCCTTCTACTTTTGAATAAAATAAAAAGTAAAATAAGCATTTCTCTAGTTTGTATCATCGTTGGATACAGACAATGCCGACAGAAAGCGACCTTGCGCCGACAAACACACTCACTTCTCTCTCTTTCTCTCTGGTCAGGGTGGGTTTATTACTCTTCTCTATCAAACCAATTCACCAACACAGACTTATTTTCATAAACTTTACAAGTTTAATTAAACACAAATACCACAACAAAAACCAATAAATGAATTAAACCCAACAATCCTATTGGAAAAGAAAAGAACCCCATATACAAGAAAGAATACCAGGAATTCAAGATGATTATAAACACGAGAAAGAAAGAAAATGAAAAGGGGAGTATTTTATTTTCAGTTTGTTTTAAAAAAATAAAAATTTAATATGATTTTTGTGTGGGTTGTAAAGCAGTACAACGTATGCTTGTCTGATACTGCAAGTTGATAAAGAAGAAGGTTTATTTTCTGTGTCCTGTACAGACCATCTTCGCTGGCTGACTGTAAAACTGATACTGATCCATTACTCTTTCACACTTGCTATAACTAAAATCCCATATGTTCAAGACCAACCTAGCTATTGTGGAAAAATACTTTTAATTATTATTATTTTATTTGCTTGAACGTAGCTTAACAAGTATATGATTAATGGGTTGGAATCTTTAGAAAATTTCTCAATTGAATTTTATAAAATAAAAATTATATTAAATTTTGTGAAAATTAAAATAAAAAAACAGAGAGATTGGGTGCGTCTGTGGGGGTACTTGGTCTTATCCCACCAGCCAGCTATGTTGATGTTGCTCCTACTGAGTATACGAAAACAACAACAACAACAATAACAATAATAATAATAATAAAATATTAATTAAAAATTAATATTAAAATAAATACAAAAAGCAAGCAAACAAAGAGGATCACATAACGGCTACCTCTATGGCTTTGCTTCTTTTTCGGCTCCCTTTATTAATAATAATAATTATTGTTATTATTTTATTATAAAAAATTTAAGATGAAAACACTTGGGATTCTTGGTTGTGGATTTTAGCATGACTGAAAGAATATCATAAAGATGTATAAAGCATAGTATAAAGAAAACATACAGAGCAAAACCATGATTAGGCTTGTGAATGGATTTATTAATTATCTAACACTAAACTACCAATAATCATGATAATTATGTAGCAACTACCATGCCTATATATACATACATACATACATACACACACACATTTACCGCGAGCGTATGCAAATTTTACACTATAAATATGTCAATGTCAACGTCCTAAAAATTTATTGTGCTTCAATTATTTTGATTTTCTCTCGCATTTTTTTTTTTAAATTAAAATAATGAGAATGAAAGAAAATATTATTTATTAAAATTATTAGAGTCAAATTTATACTTTTAATCATGTTGATTAATACCAAAGTAACTCATGTTCTATCAAGATCTTGACATGATAGTTTTTATTGTTGATTTAAATAGGTGTTGATATATAGTATAATTAATAATAAATAATTTAAATTATATGTTGATATTTTTAATGTATATAGTAAAACATGAAATTAATTTATAAAAATTTATTAAAATATAATATGAACTATTTATTATTAATAATGTCGTTTGTTAGTGTTTATTTAAAAATTAATGATAAAAAAGAATAGGAGAAGGTCCGAATCCTTCGTATATTATTATGGTATATAATAGCCAACTATTTTAATCATAAAAATATTTTTATTTATAAAAAAAAAATCGAAAATTTGGTGCTTGTTAAGTAGGCTCACATCTTATAAATGGGCTTTACAATTCCCCCCTCGGCCCAAAATGAAAATGGGTTGGTGGAGGATCATATGGGCCGAATTGGAAGAGCATTTTGTCCCACACGGGCGCCCTTCTTCACATCGATCAAACAAAGCAACGGTAGCTTTTCGTGTCGTTCTTGTATTCTTAAAATAATTAGCAGCTTCTGGTAGTGCCACGTGTTTTTGTTTTCTTCCATCCTTTGCCTACTGCTCTTGAGTTGCTATGTCAGAAATGGAGAGCAAGAGCAATTAATACCCAATAACAGAGACCAGCCAGATACTTGGAAGTTTGGAATATTAATTCTTGAAAAGGAAGCCTCTGCTTTCTTCTTTTCTTTTCCTGTTGGTCGGAATTACCAATAATCTTTACCCATCATTCTAAATTTATGCCGAACATTAATGCTTGCTGGACTGCTGCTTAGCTTTTTTATCTCATCCATCCAGTTCAATCCAATCGCGTTGCCTATAAATTATGCTATCCCTTCTTTATTATGATGATCAAGATTTGCTGTATTTGCCCATTTGTCTCTTAATGTTCAAACCTAAACCTACTCAAGTTTGTTGCTTTAGGGATTCTTAATACTTGTCACACAAACAGAGGATGCAGTTTCGTGAGTTTAAAAAAAAAAAAAAAAAAAGGCATGAAATTTATTGCTTAATTTGTAATTCTCACACAAATTGAAGATGGTAAAATCATAAGAAGAGGCATGAGAACCAGACGTAAACCAGCCTCTTACATGATCACCAGACTACACGCAAATGCTTGAAAAACATTAGAGAGGGCCATTCGCATTTTTTGCCAAAGGTTTAGCCACGACACTCTAACCACCATTCTTTTCACTGACTTCAAATTATATATTAATAGTCGCATTTCATTTACTTAGCGGGCGGTTGCGGGCTCGATAGGCACACTGTGCAGCACGACGGTCTCGACGGTAAGGCCAGGACCGAACCCGAATAGAACTCCCCAGTCCAGGCCTTCGCCTGTGGTGGTTTTCCCTTCTTCAACGCATTTCTTTCTCATCTCGTCCAAGATGAACAGAACACATGCACTCGACATGTTTCCGTATTCGCTCAAAATATGACGGGTTGCTCTCAGTTTCTCTTCTTTCAGGCCGAGTTTGGCCTCGACTTGGTCAAGAATTGCCGGACCTCCGGGGTGAGCAATCCAGAATATTGAGTTCCAGTCGTTGATACCGACTGGAGTGAATGCTTCGACCAAGCTTTTCTCGATGTTCTTTGAAATCAACCCTGGAACATCTTTCAGCAAATGGAATGTGAGACCAACTTCACGTAAGTGTCCGTCAATTGCACCATCGGAATCAGGGAGAATAGTCTGTGCTGCCGAGACAATCTGGAACAATGGACGCTCAATCGAAATATCAGGATCTGCACCGACGATCACGGCAGCTGCACCATCACCGAAAAGTGCTTGACCGACCAGAGAATCTAAGTGGGTATCAGTCGGTCCCCGGAAAGTGACGGCTGTGATCTCGGAGCATACAACGAGAACACGTGCACCCTTGTTGTTTTCAGCCAAGTCTTTGGCAAGACGAAGCACGGTCCCTCCGGCAAAGCAACCCTGTTGATACATCATCAGACGCTTAACAGACGGTCGAAGGCCGAGGAGTTTGGTAAGTTGATAGTCAGCGCCGGGCATGTCCACGCCAGAAGTAGTACAGAAAACGAGGTGGGTGATCTTGGATTTGGGTTGGCCCCATTCTTTGATAGCTTTTGTTGCGGCTTCTTTCCCCAGCTTTGGTACTTCCACCACCACAATGTCCTGGCGAGCGTCGAGTGATGGAGCCATGTATGCGCACATATTAGGGTTTTCCTTCAAAAACTCCTCTGTCAAGTGCATGTAGCGCTTCTTTATCATCGATTTGTCACCTGCAAATATCACATCACATTCAGTAGTTTTCAATTTCTATTTTCCCGAACAGTTAGATATTTTCCTCCGAGTATATTCACGTTTAAAATTAACTAGACGAAGACGTAATCTATGATAAACAATATCCCCAAAAATCAAAGCAGTAAACCGATGATCAACAAGAAGAAGATTAAACGTACACATGCGCTTGAACTTCTCTTTAAGCTCAGTCATGTGCTCGCTCTTGGTAATCCTGAAGTAATAATCAGGATAATCAGCCTGGGAAACGCAGTTGGAAGGTGTAGCCGTGCCGATGGCCAAGACGGTGGCCGGACCCTGAGCACGTTGGGCATTTCTGATCTCCTCAACGGACACCATTGCTGAAAGCTAAATCGACCTTAATACAGAAGTTAGCCCAAGAGTAGTAAGATTAGTCGGTAAAGCCCGTGCTCCTTTTGCTTGGAGGGGCGCATGGTTCTTTATACAAGGGCGAGAGTGTTAGGTTGAATCAACGGGCAGATAACAACCACGCGAGCACGTGGTTAGGCTGCTTAAGCGGTGGTGGTTGTGACGCCACCTGTTTCTATTTACTTCCGAATTCAAAGTGCTGTTAAGCTATGGTATGATATCTCGTGCCTTTATTGATTTTCCTTTTTAATTATTTTATTTTATTTTTATTTTTTTGATAATTAAAAATATATTTATAATTATTTATTATCGATCATCTTACATAGATAACAAATTTTTTCTAATCTTTTATATTTTTAATTTTTAAAAATTTAATAACATAAAAATAAAAAACATAACGATGAATTTAAATTTTATTTTAAATATTTTTTATTTTTATTAATATTTTAGTAAATAAAAGTTAATCAAGAACGTAAGAAAATACTAGTTCAACTTACTCGTGCCAAGTTATCGATTAAAGACGAGTGTACTTTATCTAAAATTTTTATTTTAAATGACATGATATTTTTATTTATACTCGGGGCTATATTTTGTTAAAAAATTATTTATATTAAATTTTTAATATATATTAAAATTATGTGGTATGAAATCAATATTTGAATATAGTGGGTTACTACATTAACATAATTGGAGCAAATGCGATTGATTTATACGTTGCCAACCTAAAATTCCCTAGAGTAAACAAACAAGTTACATTGGTTGATGCTTCAATTCAATTCCAAGGCAACACAGAAGATTCTATTCATGCATCTTACGTTATGTCATTCCATGGAACTTGATGTCCGAAATATTTGTCTATTGATATAATTATCGTGTTTACAACTATCTAAAGGTGGAAATGTTTATACGGAACATGAATTTGGAATCAAGTTGTCTAATTAAACATTTTTTATTGAGGCATACGTCGAACAAGTAGTGCAGGCAATAACATCCTAAAATTTAGTTTAAAATTAACTTAATATTAAGTTCTGTAAATACTACATTTTAACAACTCACTAATCTTAAAAATTAAATAAAATTCAAAACCGCCTAATTAATGAACTTAATTTTGAACTTACCTTTTAATTAACAGTTAATGTTGGATTGCCATAAAATTGAGAAATAAATTGATGGGTACTCTCAAATTTACCTTGTTGTAGAAGAGATGGATAGAGCAATTAAAATTTGAAGCTACCTAGCCTAGTTACTTCCGTGACATCAATCAATTTGGATGTTTCTGGTTACTGTCTCGACATGTGTTCATGTTGAAGGAGTTGTTGTCGCTTTGTGTGCATTGCCTCTGTGTTAGGTTTATAGCAGTGGCGATAACTTGTCCACATGACCCAATTCTTTTTCTGCGCTTACCCTTCCGATCATACCATACTAGTCAGCAGCCATTCCAAAGGACACAGTGCACATGCATGCGTGCATTCAGAGTTTGAAGAGTTGGTTGCAACCTACCAAGTGAGCATGGGTACATGATCTTTGGCTAGATGAAAATGGAAGAATACTGTCATTACTTGTTATTATACGTTTTCATTATCGACTCGGCCGATTGGTCAACCTTTGGCAACTGAAACGAAATGAGGGTAAATTCATATTAAATGAAAATCTTAATTCAACACTGGTTTCATTCAATTGTCTTACCTAACTCCACTGGTTTGCTACCTGTAGTTAAAATGGAATTGTATATTGTAGACTTTTGAAAATCGTGTGAGTATTAGCTTTAATTACGTTTGGATTTGGCTACAGGCCCTGATGAACGATGGATGATCTTCATATTAATTTCAGAGTCGTGTTGCTAGAGTTCATGATTCTGTCATGACTCTTACATGAGAAGTACTTTTCCACAATGAAAATCGCCAAGTGTTTTCAAACGCAACATCATTTAACAAACTTTCTGGTGCTGATATGTGGAAGAAGCAAGGCAATTGCATTGTGGAGAGCCAGGCTAGTCCATGCAGGAATGCAAATTCCTGTTCCTCCGCAATGACCAAAATGCGGCTCGTTCCTGGTATTGTGATGCGGCTTTACCTCTACTCGCTGCCTGACCTTGGCAATGGCAAAAGGCGGTTCATTCATCCCTAGCTTTTTGATAGGCGACTTTTCTTTTCCTCAATACCTGACCGAGAAAACCTTTGTCTTAAAACTTGTAAGACATCCTCTGTCTTTACTTCTTTAAGTGACAGCAGAACCATGGCATGGTAGAGTAAATCTGCCATCTCTGAGGCAGTTCGTAATTTATCCTCGTTCTCCTCCAGTGTTCTACATAATTCATCTGCCTCTTCCCTGCATAGGCAACAATTAGAAATCTAAAAAATAAAATGCTTACACAATCTATTGAATACAGCTAACACATTCCAGCTTTTATGAAAATATGGCTACTCCTTTATACTTCCTAAATGTTCCAAGGCAACAGAAGACAAAGAAAACTAAGTGCCAGGCTACGTGGCAGCTCACTTATCTCAATGTTTTGAATATTCTTCAGATCCAGGAGACAGGTAGGTAGAAATCATTAAGCATCCTTTAGTTAGGATGTTGAAAGTACTCTGTTTGTTTTCCAGAGTGAAAAAGAGAAAAATGAAAAAGTAATCTGCATAGTTAAACTTCTGTAAGCAAAAAGCATAATTTCACAGCTGGCAAAGCAAAAAAATTTCCCCAAAACCTAATTGCAATGGGCACAAGCTTTCAACTTTACTCTATATGGAGAGAGTCAATCTAACTCCCTTTCGATTATTTCAATTCATAAAACAATGTTATTTTTTAAAAAAGCAAAACAAAAAAAAAAAGATAATGATAAGGTGAATGCCACTTTTGAAAAAGAAGAAAATAGGAGGTAAAAAGCCCAACTGAACAGTGCCTAAAAAACAATTCTCAAAAGGCCAGGATGATGTTTCGATGATAGTGCCTGATTTTTGAGCATAACAACTTTTCATCAAGTAATAATTGCTTGGTCCACGAGGGCTTTCCATCTTGTGGTGCTGCTAACTCTGCTTTGCGCTGGCAAATTGTTGACTCTAACGAGTATAAAGTAGTCAATGCTAACTTATTTCCTTCAGCCTGGATGTATGAGCGTATTAAATTATTAAAAAAAACACTTATAACTGGTCTGAAGTTATGTCGTACTCAAAATATGGAAGACTAACTAATTGAAATGTTAGAGCAGTGTACCTGTTGATCTTTAAGTATATCAGTAGCTGATGTATAATAACAAGTTTCTGAGCCAGTGTGGCAAGTAGGACCATCAGGCTTCCCAAGGTAAATTATCTGACAGAAAAGTTCTCAATCAAAATGCAAAATATTGAACTTAGGCTTGATTATTCCAATTACAGGTTGTGATAAGCATACAGAATCACGATCACAATCAAGAAAGATGTCATGCACATTGATGAAATTCTTAGAGCTCTCGCCTTTCGTCCACAATGTTGACCTTGACCGACTGTAAAATGTTGCCTTCCGAGAGGAAATGGTTGTGGCTAGTGCATCTCTGTTCACAAAGCCTTGCATCAATATAGCTCCGGAGTCAACATTTTGAGCTATAGCCACTGCCAGACCTTTCTCATCCCATTTTACAGTGTCTAGCAATGTCTCAACCTGAAAAATAAGGCAGTTAGATACTAATATAGGAAAAGTAGAAAAGATATTTGTACACAAAAGGCAGAAAGGTAAAAAACATTAAAGTGGCTTCAACAGAAAGGAAGTCCTCATTGATGATTTGATAAGTTTGTTGCATCCATGAAAGAAGCACAAAGTCGGAGGGCAACACATAGCAAACATTCTAACTGTTGTAAATCATAATAATGTGGTCATGCACACGCTCCAATTTTAATAAACAGACAATTGCATGTACTAAGTAATTCTATGTTTTTATTTGTATTACATTCCTAAAACATACATAAATTGTATAATAGTCTCAGGAAACACTGGGTTCAGTCCTGACTTTACCTTCAGTGTTATATATGAATCAAATAATAGTTTGCATCAATTATCCAATATTTAGTGGCTTTTAATGCATTCTGATTCCCTGCAGAAGTTTCTGAACCACAATAGATATTTTAGATGTATGTAGCTCGCTAATCACTGCATACTGATTATTGGGCAATGTTGAACACCATCAAGAGAAATCCAACAAAGAGGTGAGGTTTCTATTCTCTAAGTTGTTCTTCCCTATCGTTACTTTTCCAGACTTGTAGAGTCCCTAGAATCATCTATAGGTTAAACACTTGAAAACATGTCTGGTTGACTCTAACAATGAGATATAGGAAAAGTAGAATGAGGATTTAGTGTATGGCCAGCCGGCTAACAGTGAATTGCCCAAAATGTATACAAAGTGTTGAGGGATGCATATACAGGCACATATGAACCATGCCCATTGTTTGCTTCACCACAAAGGTGCCAACCAAATTTTAAGCATTGGCTACATGCATAAAAATGCACAAACAAATAAAGGTAACAGCTATAAATGAATGCATATATACACATAGACTAAGAAAAATACGTAGGGATAGAAAGACAGAGAAAGCAAAAGATGTAGTGTCCAGATGTAGCTCAAACAATAATTAAATTTACTACTGGGCAACGATGGACACCTTCAAGAGTCGGTAAGCTGATAGATGGGAAACCCATCAACCAGATTTCCTTCCCTATGCTCCCTTTTCCGGACATGTAACAGTCCCTACCAGAACGGGCAAGGCAGGGACCTGACTAGTCCGGTTTACACGTGCACCTTTGAAAATCCAATAATAATAAAATTATTGTGCAAAAAAATAGTAAAATAACTAGAAGGGAGGGGCATCAGTACCTAAACATTTATGCATACTTCATGCACATAGATGCAGTGAGGATGTAGAGTCCAGATTTAGCTCAAGTAACAATTAAATTCATTGCTGGGCAATGATAGACACTTTCAAGAGACAGTAAAAAGATAAATGGGAAACCCATCCATCATATTTCCTTTCCTTTCTTTCTTTTTCCAGACATGTAACAATGCCTACCATAATGGCAAAGGCAGACATCTGACTAGTCTGGTAAATCTTGCACAATCTTTAAAAAAAATTGATAGTAAAAAAGGCTAGAAGGGAAAACATATGCCTGCAAGTAAGTTTAGAAAAGTTCACAGCCAAAATACTTCAAGACATCAACTTGATCAAAAGTATCCATGATTATACATCAAAGTCTTCTAAAGACGTAAAAACTTAACCCACTATGTAATGGAGTAGCATGAGTCTCCTTTAAATCCTTAACAGCATTTTTTTAGACATTATATGAAACTTTACCAAATCCCCATTCACAGTCTACTCAAGAAGCTAGAAAATGCAACAGATTGATCTATGAAAAGAAAAACCATCATATAATCATAGCAAACTAGATGCTGAGGTATCTTACAATTGAAGTACCTTTGAATTAAGATGGAGATCATTTAACTTCTTCGTAGAGGCAACGACCAGACAACATCTTTTATTATTATTGCTTCTGCCGTAGTCGCCAACAGAAAATACGCCACAGCCTCTGGAAGTTACTTTTACAGATTGAACACAAGGAAAGTATGCAACTGACATTGCGAATGCACTATATTAATTTCACATAAGTATCTTGCCAACCTGTAAATGAAATCAAATATTCATCAAATCAACAAAGTACCCATGATTCACTGAATCAGATGTAAGCTTGAAAAGATCATAGCTACGCATAACTATTGAAGTACATGAGTCTAAAATTTTAAAGGGTACATACATCAATAAAAACCCACAATCAGCGTGAATACAATGAAACTTCTCATCCTAACTACACAGGTAGTCATTCAGTAATCAACGCAATAACTAACTTTCTAAAAAGAAATAATCAAAAGCTCTTTTAACCATTGATTAATAATGTATTCTACAATGCTTAAAGCTTCAGAAAGTTTTCAAACCAGAGAAGAAAATTATTCACAGATTTGAAAAAACAAAACGACACCTTTCTGCAGCTCAAAACAGGAAACGCAAAGTGCCACACAAAAGGGGTAAGCTTTATACATTTGTAAAAGGAAGAAACCGCAAATTGTATACAGGATTTAGCCACTAGAAACACCAAATTTAGAGGAAATGAAAAGCAAAATATATCAAAGCAGGAGAGTTTCTTGAAATACCTGTAGTGAAGAGGCAAAAGAGAGACAGAGAGTTTCCTTTCCAGCCGCCAACTTATAACTTGGTAGGGTTTTCATTTTGAACACCACTAAAATGATAGTATCACTTGTGGTTGACCTGGCTAAAGTAACGACCAGTAGACCTAAGGCTTCCTTAACAAGTTTTGCCACGTGAGATCGAGATGCTGGCTGTTGGCCCGTGAATAATTCTCCTCATTCTCTTCCACGTCAACCATAAAAGTAGGGAAAAAGACAAAGTTGTTCAGTGAAAGGACACTTCAGTCAAGCCCATTGTTTTGAAAATATCTAAGTAACTACCCTTTTAGTTTTAAATATTTATACATTTGGACGACAAAAATATAAATGTACTATTATATCCTTAAAATCTTTTTCCTAGAGTAAAAAAAAAAAAAAAAAACATGCTCCCATATCCTCGTTGTTTATTTCTAACAAGCACAGCCACTGTCTCTCTTCCCCTTCTGCATTGAGATACCGAAACGAGGCCTGACATCGTCTTTCTGGATTTCACTCCAGTTGCTGCACTACCACCAAAAGCAACGGTAACAGATTTGTAGTTTCTCAATAGCTGAAAATGGAAAATGATACGTGCTTTTATTGTCACAAGCAAGGTCACTGGGTAAGAGATTGTCCCTCTAAATCGCCTAAGAAATCACCAACGTCTGCGCGCAGTGGACCCTCCATCAGTCTTGATCATCCGGTGATTCATTGTCGTTGTGGCAGTGGACCCTGTATCGTGTTAGTCTCTAAAACGAAGAAGAACCCTGACAAGAAGTTCTACTCATGCCCAGTGCCGGTTAGTTTCAATTATTTTGATTTTCTAGTTTAAGTTGTGCCATATTTAGTGCTAGCAATGCTGCAATTTCTGTGTTTTGATTTGACCTTTAGGGTGCTGGAAGATGTGGTTTTTTCAAATGGTGTGATGAGGAAAAAGATAATGGACCACGGATAGTGGCTCCACAGTGTTCTTGTGGGGCTGGAATCACTAAAAGAGAAACTGAAACTAGTGGTCCAAATGCGGGTCGTAGCTACTTTGTTTGCCCTATCAGAAAGGTATAGCTTCATCGTTAAGTTATTTTTGGTTTGCTACTCGGTAGGGTTTTGATCTGTAGTCTCATGATCACACACTGAAAGCAATAACTTCGACTCTATATGGTTATGTTGTTCGCCTCTCAACTATGTGATGCTGGTACGTTGAACACACTGAAAGCAATAATTTTAAGCTCCGAACCACTAAGTAAGTTTACCAACTTAAAGAGCAGTTGCTAATTTGACTGATTTTAGTTTTGCACTGGAGATTACTGATATCAATTCTCAGGACAATGTTTTTCTGAAGGAACACCATGGCATATGTAATTTTTTGACCAAAAAAAAACTATGGGGTCTCTCATGGTTCCTCTCATGAAGTTAACGTTTGTCCCTGGCATTGTCTTCTGTTCTTGCTGTTGCTGATGACATTATAAACATTTGGAAACCGTGACTTGCTGGGATGAAATTTTGCCTATTGGCATGGCATTCTTATCTTTTGGGAATATAATGCTGTTGTCACCGGCCAGAGTTCCTTCGGTTGTTTGTCTTTTGTTATCTGACTTGATTAACTTAAAGAGATGGTTGACATTATGGGTTGTGGTTTGCACAATTTATTTGTTTGGCATTGGAGTGAACTTAGTACACAAATGGTTGGGTTGATCCCTTAAATGTGGGGTGTTAAGTATGCATACATATATTGTCCAACTTCCCACTTTATGATATTCCCAAATATCATTCACAGACGTAAATCATGTTGGTAGTATTTATTTATTTTATTTAAGAAAGATGGATCTTAATATTTGGATGACTTAGGTAACATGGTGAAGTTATTTTGGCAATGATAGCTGTATGTTTCATGTGGAAGTAGGTAAATTCTATTCCTGATACACAGGTTTCCAAATTTTAGTTTCCAAATACTGATATTGTAAGTTAGAATATGTGGATGTTTGAAACTGTTTGACCAGTATAGACAGGCAAGGAATGCAGCGGAATTTTTGTGCAGTGATTTTGAATTTTCTCCTCATCTAGCTTTTTCATGCTGCTGATACATGGGTGTGGCTTGGTTTTGATCAATGTATTGTGACTTTGACTTAGGGGTTTGGAGCTTGTCCATTCCTTCAGTGGGAAAATACGCAAGTAGATATTAAAGTTAATGAGCTTGAAGATGAAATCAAAGGTTATGGCTCTCCTCAATCTACATGTGATAGCCATAGCATCTTTGATATTGTGAGCAATAACTTGCATGAGAATGATGCTTCGAGTATTGAGCAGCCTGGGAGTCCAGACTTTGGATCACAAAAGCCGGACAACACTACAGATCTGCCAAATTCTTCCATTATGTCTACATCTTCTTCACAATGTGATGTACTGCTGTCAGAGAACCAAGAATCTGGCAAAACATTGGACGTTTTATCTGTGAACCAACATGATCCATCACCCTTTGTGTTCCCTGAGAATGAAAGTTTTGTGCTAGATTCTGCTAATGGAAACCTAGTTATGCAGGAGGCTGAGCTATGGGATTCCATGGTGGAGAAAACAGTAGTTGTTCATCTAAAGTCCCAGTCTGTGATTCTGTGCCAACAGATGGGGTTCTGGAGGCAAATTTCTGCTGCTGTGGATACATCAAATGGAGGTGTATTTTTCTTGTGTGCTATTTGTGTTTCTTCTTTCAATTATCTCATCTTGACTATTTGTTTGTGCCGGCAGATTTCTTCTTCTTCAGTCACAATATTGTTAATACTAGCTTTTATATCTTACCTTACTATTGCTATAATCTTTCGCTTATATATGTTTACTCTTTTTCTGGTAGCAGCTACTATTTGTCCGAGTTTAGGTCTCCATATGCTTGGTTGGTTGGGTAGGCTTGCTTTCCCTCCTTCACGATTCTTAACAGATCGTCCTCCTGCTCCTTTCTTTTGTGGTATGGTTTTACACATATTTGTTGGATTTATTTCTCCCTTCATTCCAGTCCTGGTTTCTAACTCCCAAAATATTTTTTAATAGTGATCTTCCCATGTTTTGATCCCATCTGCATTCCTCAACATAGAGACATGCTTCCTTCTGAAGGCTCAACTGCCTTGTCACATTGCCTTTCCAGTGCTGACCTTGACAAAGAATCACCATCAAATCCTAAGCAAGATCTTCAGCTTTGGAATGGTAAACTTCAGAAGCCTTCAGGTCTCAAACGTTCTTCCACTACAATGGACGAAACTGGAACAAGCGCAATGTTAAAATTTCTTGAGCAGACAGCATGCCATGTGAATCAGCTTTCAACAATTCTGAACTCAATTAACCCATCTGATCTCAATTCCATAACTAGAGGAACCAGTGAAGTGTTTTCTGTTTTAAATGGTATTTCTATTGACAATAACATGGTTAATGGGCATCTGAAGGAATTTGTTGACTCTGCCTTGAGATTCAATGCAATTGAGCAGTCTATCTGTAACGAGAGCTCCGTGGAAGAGCTTGTTGAGTTGTACAATGAACAAAAGGCTCGATTTGATGATATTTCCAAGGTCCATGAAAAGGCTGTTGCAGATTTTATGGCTTCCACTAAACGCCTTGAATCACTTAATGAAGAGGCTTCACGTGTCAGGGACATGCTTTCTCAAATCGAGAGCCAGTGGTCATATTGCAAGGCTGAGACTTCTGAACTCAAGACTCGTGTGGATGTGATCTCTAGAGATTTGTTGGAGTCCAAGAGAAGCATGCACGAAGCTGAAGAAGCTTTGAAACTTCGTAAGCAGAGGGAAGAGGAGCAATGCGCAGTGAAGGCAGCATTGGAGAAGGCGAGCATTCAGCTTCAACAGTGATGTTGCATTTTGTCGCAGTTGATCTCTAATCTGAGTATCCTACTCGATATATAATCTGATAAAGGGTATTGTGTTTATTTAAATTATAGATATTTAGGAGAAGATAGGAATTATGCAGGTTGCATCTCAGGAAGTGGCGAAAGACAAAAACTTTTGCAATTAGAAGAGAGCGGCACTTCACAGAAGGCTGCAATTAGGAGTGGCACAAGGCAGCATGGCAAAATGATGTTATATCTATAATGATCAAGTTAGTAGAACAACTTGCATGTGGAACTTTAAGTACTTGTAGCTTACTAGGATACAGTGCTGTAGAACATCTTTATGCGTGTATAAACTAATGAAGCTTGCTATGTATGTAAAAATCGTACATGTGCTTATGCAACTTCTTTGCATCCCCGGACTCTTTTATCTTTGCTTGCATAAACAGGATTATCACCAGGGACAGGTGAATCACATAAAAGTTGCTGAGAGATATCGAGATAGCAGCTTCTGCTTCTGCTTCTGCTTCTTTATGGTTCTCACACTCTCAAAAGCATCTAGTGAGTGCCCATCAAATGAAAATGCTGTCCCATGTTGCAAGGCAGCATAACTCTTTATTGGTTTTAATCCTTGATTTATGTTCTTGAGAATCAAAACTTCGAATACTTCTTTTGCCATTCTTCTTTTACCATTCTCAACTTACTTCCTGACCCACAACTACTCAAAGGTCAGAATTCTCCATTAAAATTCGCACGCCGCTTATTTAACGATGCTCTGTCTGTAAAATTAAATTTGTATGCAAAAATTGTGAGGTGATAGGTTGGTCTTATTTTATTATCAACTTCTTTAAGAGAAATCATACATGATAACATGCCTGTGTTTGAGTCACGTGGCCGGTTCGAAGACTCGACCTCGTAACGATTCCCCGAAGCTGGTTGGACGCACAAGTCTCACGCTACAGCGCACACTAAAGGGTTATTTGTCCCCCGCACTCACAAATAAAAATAAAAATAGGTTTTTTGAGGTTTCATGTATTCTGTCTACAGTCTTCTCCCTCCTGACTGAGGCTGTTGGTTTTGTCCCAGTCACAATTTATTGCAATTTACAGCAAAAAAAAAAAAAAAAATACATCGCTTTTTTCTTTGATGGATACGTTTTTCCCGCAGATTTGGCCGCAGATTCCCCTCCAACACGGCCAAAATGCCCTCGCCGATGACCTGACTTGGGTTTCTTCCAATCTTTGAATTGCATTCGCGTGGGGTGGTTGGTTTCTGGTTCTATCTGTATTAATGGAGGCAAAGGCAAAAAGTGGCAGCAATCCGGTGAGAGAGGCGGGGTCTGTGACGATGGAGCATGTTTTATTGGCTTTAGGCGAGACTAAAGAAGACAGAGAGCAGAGAATTCGAAGTCTTTTTAATTTCTTTGATGTGAAAAACTCTGGTTATTTAGATTATACTCAGATAGAGGAAGGGCTCTCTGCGTTGAATATACCGTCTGAGTATAAGTATGCAAAAGATTTGTTGAATGTTTGCGATGCTAATAAAGATGGGCGTGTTGACTATCAAGAGTTTCGCCGGTATATGGACGATAAGGAGCTCGAGCTTTATCGAATTTTTCAAGCCATTGATGTTGAACACAATGGTTGCATTTTGCCCGAAGAGCTGTATCATGCTCTAGCTAAGGCAGGTCGGTATCGTATTTTAACTTGAATATTGTTTGACGGGAATGTAAATTAGTTTCATTTTAGCTTTATTTCTCAGATTTGTTCAGAATTTTGTGATGGGCATTCAGCAAAGCGGACATTGTTTACTTTTTCGATGTGTATAGATTTAAGATCAAGTAAGCTTTGTATTGACTTATTGAAGATTGAATTTTTCTTATATAATTTAGTTTCGGGGCTTAGTTAATATGATTTGTTGTATGAGCTTAAAAAGAACATTGGTTTTACAAATTGCCTTTTCTTTTAGCGGGTTGGTTAATTGTTTCGTTCTATAAGCCACACCAGTCTTTCTTTTGTAGGAATTGAAATTGATGATGAGGAGCTTGCTCTTTTTGTTGAGCGAGTGGATAAGGATAATAACGGAGTTATAACATTTGAAGAGTGGAGGGACTTTCTTCTGCTATATCCTCATGAGGCAACTATTGAGAACATTTATCATTACTTAGAAAGGGTATGTCTTGTTGATATTGGAGAACAGGCTGTTATACCGGAGGGCATCAGTAAACATGTTCACGCAAGTAGATATTTGATTGCTGGAGCGGTTGCTGGAGCAACATCTCGGACAGCAACTGCTCCTCTTGATCGTCTAAAGGTTGTTATGCAAGTGCAAACAACAAGAGCTCAGATTGTACCGGCAATAAGGAATATCTGGAGGGAAGGAGGTATCTTTGCGTTTTTTCGGGGCAATGGATTAAATATCCTAAAAGTTGCGCCTGAAAGTGCTATCAGGTTTTACACTTATGAAATGTTGAAAAAATTCATCGCGAAAGCTAAAGGGGATGAGGGGATGGAAAATATTGGCGCTGCAGGGCGTCTTTTTGCTGGTGGGTTAGCGGGTGCTGTGGCACAGACTGCTATTTACCCGATGGATCTTGTAAAAACCCGGTTACAAACTTATGCTTGTGAAGGTGGAAAAGTTCCAAATCTTGGAGCAATGTCGAGGGATATATGGGTTCAGGAGGGTCCCCGTGCATTCTTTAGAGGCCTTGTCCCTTCACTTCTTGGGATGATCCCTTATGCTGGGATTGATCTTGCTGCATATGAAACTTTCAAAGATATGTCCAAGAAGTATATTCTTCATGACAGTGGTAAATTTATCTTTTCTTCGGTCTTATATCTTTCCTGTTTCAGATTTGCCTTGATCTGAATGCTGATTTTTACCCCTTTACAGAACCTGGTCCTCTAGTGCAACTGGGATGTGGGACAGTTTCTGGAGCTTTAGGGGCAACGTGTGTCTACCCATTGCAGGTTGTTAGAACAAGGTAAATTTTGGTTAAAGTGTTTATTCAAATACAAAGCAACTTTCATTTATTGTTGACCATTGCACTTTTAGCCTAATTTCACTCATGGTTTCAGACTGCAAGCTCAGCGCATGAACACAGACACTGCTTATAAGGGAATGTCAGATGTATTTAGGAAAACCTTTCAATGTGAAGGATTAAGGGGATTCTACAAAGGGTTGTTCCCTAACCTGCTCAAAGTTGTTCCATCTGCAAGCATTACTTACATGGTTTATGAAGCCATGAAAAAGAGCCTGGCTCTGGAATAATAACTATGCTACTGTGCTTTAGTTGATTGCTTTCACAATTGACCCGGCTGACTATTTGGTTGAGGAAACATTGGGGGATGTCTCATGATGCAGACTCCAAGGGGAAAATAAGGTTTTTTAGTTAAGTTTTATTATTGTTTCAGTTACATTACAGGCACTATTTCTATCATAAAGTGCATTGAACAGTCAAAACTGGCTTCCCAATTAGTTGGTGGTGGCATGAAGCTTCTTTCAAGTGCATATCTCTTTGCACATATTATTTGTGTGACACAAAAGCACACTGTACATTGTTAACTTAAAAGCCAATTTTGTAATTCTTGATGGTGACAATTTCTATCTGAATCTATTTGTCCCTGCTTCCTACCCAGTGTCTGTCTGGTTTGATTAGGTTAATATCCATTTAGCCTACTTGTGCAACTGCACTTGATAAACAAAAACCACATTCTTTGTTTCAATATTTTCGAACACAAATCCCTTGCTTATTTGTGGCACATTTTGATATATGATATCCTACCTTGCCATTTTTCCCTGGTATTATGTAGGTTTACCATTCCATTTTCTTCATTGTGGTTGCACTTTAGCAGCTTGAACTCCATTTGCAGTGAGGATGGTATAAATGGGAAATGGATATGCCAGGAATTTTGGTTTTTGACTGTAGTTGACAATCATAGGCCGGGCTGCATGTATTTGGGTTCATTGCTATATGGCATTGGTGATGAAACTATTTAAAGAGTTACAGTGAAAGTGTTTTTATAAAAAGTGCTTCCGAGTAAAAGTGCTTTCAGCAAAAGTATTTGTTATTGTTATATGAAAATTGTATTTAACCATCTGATGTCACAAAATATTTGTCATTTTAGATTTAATCAATTAATGTAACATTAATTTAATCTAAAACAACCAACTCATATAATAATATTTCTTAGGGCAAGCCCATGAATTAAGCCCGAACAATTACTAAACCCAGAGCATGAATGACCCAGAAGGCACAATCTAAGTTTTATACGAACGAAGGATCAAGATCTAACACTTATGCATCCAACGGTCATTAATGACGAGTTTCCTCTTTATATATAATCATATTACTGGGCTCTAAACTCTCCCCGTCTGCTGAGTTGCATTGCGCTAGGGTTTTCTAGGGTTTCCTGGTTCTCCTGTAGCACTTGCAAACATGGTGAGTCCACATAACTCTCATACTACATACTTTTTTGCGGTCCATCTTCAGATCTTCTGGTTTTTTTTGCCGTTTGATCGATCTTTATGTCATAGAAGATTTATTTTTGGTTTTACTTGTTATGTGTTTTGGTGCTTGTATATTTGTGTAACTTGTCGTTTGAAGATATTATGTCCTGTTTAGTGGCTAATAACTATAGAGTGTTGCTGGTTTCGTCTCTGTGTTTTTCTTTATCAAATTTTGTTTTATGTCTGAGTTGTTTATGTAGGCTTATATTTGATAGTGAAGTTTTGTTACTTGGGTTTGAGAAAGTAATAAATCTAAATATTAGCAGAAGAAGAGTTTCTTTTTAGGTTTGTATATTAGCTAGTGTTTTAGTTGACCAATGAAAGATTCAGTATTTATTATTTTGTTCATTGAAGGGTTTTTTTAAACGTTTTTTGAGTTTATTTTTGTTGCATTTTGGCTGATGATGTTGCTTTCTCGATTTTTGTTATTTGTTATTCTGATAACAGGTTCTCCAAAACGATATTGATTTGTTGAATCCACCGGCGGAGCTTGAGAAGAAGAAGCACAAGCTCAAGCGTCTTGTTCAATCACCCAATTCCTTTTTCATGGTAAAATAACATTATTGCATTATATTCTTTTATTAGCGTTCACATTATTTTTTAGGTTTAAGAAATTGTTGTAGTCTTATTTTCCAATTTTCCAATATTGGAGCTTAAAAGTTTTGATTGATGAGAGCACACAATTTCTAAGTGTAAAGGTTCATGGAGGAATAACAATAAAAATATAATTTAAAAGTTTCATTCGGTGTTGCATGATAAACCCTTGGATTAAAATTAGGGAACAGCAATAAAAATAGAATTACAAAGATCATTTGGTATTGCGTGAAGAACCCTTGGATTAAAACTAGAGATCAATCATGAGTTGGTGTCTAATTTTTAAGTCTTGATTGTTCGAACCTTTGCTGAAAGCAAGTGAAATATTACTGAATGGTGATGCTAATGCAATTTACTAATTTTGAATATTTTTTCTGAATTTATATCATGTATTGGACTGACCCATCTTTTTTTGTTTATGTTCTTTGCTCTTGATGTGAAGGATGTGAAATGTCAAGGTTGCTTCAATATGTGAGTATGATGTATTTTGTTTAGCTTAAAAATTAAATATAATGGTTTATTATTTGTACATCCCTATTTGGATTTTGACTCACTGTTTGGTTTGCCTCTTGATTGCAGAACAACTGTTTTTAGCCACTCTCAAACTGTTGTGGTATGTGGCAACTGCCAGACAGTTTTATGCCAGCCCACTGGTGGTCGTGCCAGACTCACTGAGGGATGCTCTTTCAGGAGAAAGGGTGACTGAGTGGTTTGCAATCATGGAAGTACTTCCTCATCTTTTTGTTTTGGTTATGATGTATTAATTTTGGTAGAACTTTATAAAGGTTTGACAATGGATTTGTCCTTGTGTTCCAAATTGAAGTTATTTGGTGTAGCGGATCATCTTACGTTCGAAAGATTATATTATCAAGTAAATCTTATCCTTGCAGTCCTTTTGAATTTGTAGTCTTTGGATGAGGAGAGTTATCTTTGTGGAATATGGCCAAATATGTAAGGATAATCTCTGCTTGAAGTACTCTTCTAGCAAAGGCTGTGTGTGCCGGCAGATTGAGTTTTAGGATCTCAATGTGCACAGGACAGCATAAATTGCGTTGTGCATTGCATAGAATGAGGGTTATCAAATTTAGATGATTTGTGTGAGCTGTGGTCCATGTCCAGTTCATTTTGAGTATCTGATGTTTGATTCTCGATGCTCTGCTAATTCTGATTTAATAATGTGGTGTAGATGAAGGTTTGTTTAGTTTTGGTCTTGGCTTTGGCCTGTTCATGTAGTCAATCTCATGATAATATGCTTAAGAATGCCCTTGATTTCTTGTTGCTACAGCGACTTTAAATCCTTTATTCCTCAGCCTAACACCTTTTCATAAATCCCCAAATTTTAAAACAATGTAATTAGTTCTTTTTAAAACGACTAAAAATTATTATCAAATTGAGGAATATCACCTAACATCCGTGTATCGTTTCATTTGGTGGTTTCAACATGCCAAACTATTAGGCATAACAACATTTTTGCACCCAACCTTTGCTTGGTGTTTTTCATTGGCTGTGTGTGAATTGCCGATTTTTCACCCAACTGCTTTCACCATCTTTCTCAGGGAAAGCCCTTTTGAGGAAAAGTGATATTGACTAATGCCATACCAATCTGGAAGCAGTTTTCTTTATCTCATCCTGGACGGCAAGCTGCTGATGACCCTCCAACCGTAGAGGCATAAAAGTGAGCCCCCCGTGCTGAAGCCTTTGCTGCTTCTTTAAGCTTCTCTTTCCATAATTACTGTACAACTCCAACCCCTACCTTCTAACTCCTCATTAGTTAACCCTAATCTTAGTTTCTAACTCAGAACATTTGGTATTCGACGTATACGTGTATGTTATGTATATTTATCCCATCAATCCCGACAACTATTAGGCAATTACATTTGTCCGGCCATAAAAAAACTAGAAACTTTTAGGTACAAAACGTCAATCCTAATGCATTGATTACGCAACTTTTCACGGAGAATTGGTCGCGTTATAACAGAAGGAATGATTCGCATGAATGAGTGAGTCTGACATGCTTATGGAAATCAAAATTATCTCCATGAATACAGGAGAAAGCAAAGAAATGATGGTCTAAAGTCTGAGACTGTCCACCATGCTTTGGAGACCGAAGCTGTGGCTTCACATGAGAACGTGCTTCGTGAATTCATCATAGTCTTTAAGGAATTTTTTGCCAAAGCATGTACCATCAAGTCATATCCATCCCATTAGCTAAAAGATCCTTCTGCCAAGTCCACGAATAACAATGACATATCAAAGATTCTTTACGATGTCAGTCTGCGATGGTAATTACGTTTCATTTCATAGGTGGGCGGTGATAGTTTCCTTTTCCTAACTAACCACCGAAGCTCTCACGTGGGAGGTGATGTTACAGCAATTGCCGACACCTGCAGATGTGGTGGCTTCGGTCAACATTTCGTTTAATTTGGGGCACTGGAATTATAAAATGAACCATAAATAAATAATGACATCTGACTGAAGATCTCAACGACGAATTATGAATTTGGTCTGGGTTTGATCAAGTCTTGAGAAGGAGATGGTGCATGTGATATTGTTCACAGGAAATGTATGTATGTCGGCATGCATGTGGGTATCGTATCATGTCATTTTCACATTTTTTGATGCATGGGCCTCACCATGTCCACTATTTCATTTATATTTTAAATGATTTAACAATTTCCTTCCATATTGAATTAAGTTAGTTAGTTAATTAATTAATTAATTAATTAATTGGGAGGAATATGAAGGCAATGAAATTTAGGTAGAGATTTCAAGTGATGGTTGACGCATGAAGGGATTCGAACCAAATATATATGTATAAACTAATAGATGAAGTCTAATTAAAATTAGGGTTTATTTTAATAATTAAGATTAAATTAAGTATAGCATGATTAATTGGACTTTCTCTTGCCCTACATGTTATAATTAACGAGGGTTTGCAATAATTTTCAGTTTGAAAAGGCAAAAATGGTGACTTCCAAGCATGGATATGGAGGAGAATAATAATAATAATACACAATAGATTGTTCTTTGTAGTTTATGGTTGAGAGCTTTAATGGAGTATTAATTATTAAATTTCAAGGAAGCTTCATTCATGTGTTTGTTCCATCTCTTTATTATTTTGGTTATTTAAGAAAACAAAGGTATAAAACTTTTAACTCTAATTTTGATATGTCTATTGATTTTTTTTTTTTTAAAGTTGGTTTTATTTAATATAATAATGCAAATTTAAAATAAAAAGGTAAATTTTTACTTGAACGAAATTTAAATTTAAAGAAATTTTATCGACGAAACAAGTTTATTTTAACAAACTTTTCTTTTTTAATCATTGCTTTGCTTCGTCTTTAAGTAAGATGCTTTGATGTTTTATCAAAATTATAGATTAGATTGATATAACTTTTGTTACTTTAATGAAGAGCATGAATCTTTCTACCTAAATATAATTTTAACATAAATTCTTGACCATTCATCCCATTTAATTCAACAATCAATTGATTTTTTATTAATAATTTTATATTTGATCTATTTTTATTTATCAATTTTTTTCTCGATTCCTTGCTTCACTTTTAACCAAGATAATAAACTTAATATGTTTGTATGTATTTACATTTATTTTTAAAATTAATTAATTATGCTAAGGATAATATATATATATATATATATATATATATATATATATATATATATATGAAATTACCTATCATCCTATTATGTATTCTATTATTCTCCTCATCTTTTTCTAGAAAAAATTAAGCGGGATAATTTTAATAAAATTATCTATTGGTCATGGAAAGTGAGAGCTTTAATGGTAAATGAAATTTCTAGGAAGCTTGTTGATGAGTTTATTCAATCTCCTTTATATCTACTTTTCATCTTAATTTATTATTTTTCTTTTAGTTAGATAATATAATTTACTAACAAAAATGAAGATATTTAAGAGAATAAGTATGACTATTTTTAACTTAGTTTTAATTTTAAAAGAAATTATTTGACCGTTTATTCTATTTATTTTAATAATATAAACTTAAAAGAGTTAATTTCGAATAAGTTTTGTTGACGAGTTTGTTCAATTAGTCTCTTTTTATCGCACTTTTCCTTTTTATTATTATTTTAACTTAGTTATGGTATATGCATATACTATTGTAATAAAAAAAAAATTTGTGTGTTGAGGATTTGAAATAATTTTTGTAAAACTTAAACAAAAAAAATGTTGAAACTATAAAATAAATGACAAATAGTACTTAAAATATGTAATAAAAAGTTTTAAATATGTTAAAAAATTTGAAATATTCAATAAATAGTACTTAAAATATTCAATAAATAGTACTTAAAATATAAATAAAAAATTTAAAATAATTTTTAAAAGATATGAAAAAAATGAATATAAAAGTATATGTGTGTACCATAGTCTAAAATGTAAGATAATAATATTTTATCAAAATTAAGATACGTTTAAAATTACTTTTATTAGTTTAAGAAACGTTTAAGATTACTTTTATTAGTTTAAAAAATAATGTGAATTATTTAATACATAAATTTAATTATGACATAAATTATCAACTGTTCATTAATCCCATTTAATGTTATAGTTTAAATTAAAACTTTAAAAAAAAAATTTTAAATTAATTTTTATTCTGAATTATCAACTATCAAACTCAACGAAACTCTTAAAGTTACTTTTGTTACTTTTTTTTTTTAAAAGTATAAATCTTTTGACTTAAATTTAATTATTTTTATCGTTATTCTAACGATGTAAATTTAAAATGAAAAAGTAACTTTTAGTAATGAACAAAACTTCGAGAAAAAGTTTTCATTAATAAGTTTATAATTCAATCTTATTTTTTTTCTCCCTAATTGATTGCTTCTCCAATAATGACACATGAAATAGAAGATCAACATTAAGGTTTTTGTTTAGGGTAGTTTAATAAGATAAATATAATTAATTAATTAATTAATTCTTAACATAATCTTGCAACTCACCTATGAGGACCCATAAAATAAAATAAAATAAAAGGATTATTAATGCACAATTTCTTGGAAGGTATCACAAGAGAGTATTAAAATAAAAAAAATAAAAAAAAGAAAATCATGGAGAACCAACCAACCACTAAGATTCACCGATTAAGTTGACTTTTCATTTTAATTAATAATTAGTTCCAACGATCCACGACTCGTCGTTTTTCCCCCAAAATTAATAAATAATATTAAAATATAAAAAAATTATTTAAAATATTAAAGTTAAATAAATAAATTAATTAAGTTGAAAAATAACTCCCTTTGTTTTTCGTTACGTTTTATTATAAAACGGGGAAGCCGTTATTTACCGGCCCCGCGCAAAACTCTTGTGCTCTCCTGTTTTCTAGCTACGGCTGTCTTGTGATAGTCGTCGTCGTCTTCTTCTTGTTCTCTTCTGTCTTTCCTTTCTTCTTTCTTCTTCTAATTTGTTGGATTTTCCAAGAAAAAGTTTTCTCTCAGTTTCTCAGACAGAGGCTCTTAAATCTTTTGCTATCAATGTTCCTGATTGACTGCAGAGCTTGAGAGTTTCTTCGTAGCGCCAGATTTTTATTCCCCATTTCTCTGATCCCTGTTTCCTGTAATTCAATTTATAGTTTGGTAATATTCTTCTTCCTTTCTGATTTGAAGGGTTGATGTCGTTTTGGGGGTTATTTTTATGTTTCATTGTTAATTTCTTCTCGTTTCTTCAATATCCCCTGCTGCAGAATGATATCATGTCTTTGGAAGCAAGAACAGGGCGTCTCCGCCAACGTTATGACGAGGATAAACTCCGACTTGTTTCTGGGTATTGCCAGCTTCGTTGTTTCTTTGTAGTTGAAATTTCGGTGCACATTTACATTGCAATTCGGATACACTTCTCTGTTTTTTAGAATATGCATTAAATTATAAGAATTATTTGCCATGTTTCAAAACTCCGAAAGCATATTTACAATATTTTCTTTGCTTGAGAAATTGTGAACCAATCAACTTGTCCTGTTTCTGGCGTGTATCTGCAATGTAATAATTTAAACCCCGTGGGCCTTACCAATTGACATTGACTATTACCTGATTAATTTTATGATATCTATGTAACATATTTTGTCCCCTTGTGTGGAAAATTTCCCAGGCTGAACCGAATTTACAGGTTAGGTTATTTTGGCCTTTTGCTCCACAGGCAGGGGCAAAGCTTAGATGGAACCTGCCTTGGATGTTGATGTTGTTGTTATCTATTTGGGTAAATTGTAAAAGATGATGATTTCATACTATGACTTTAAGGTTTTGATAATCATCGACACCGAATTTTGAGTTTCAGTAACAAGTTATACACAGAATTGCTAACTATGCAGATGGTTGCTCGTCAAAAGTTAAGCAAATAAGAAAGTTCACAAGAGAGAGAGAGTCTCGACCCTAGCTAACAACACTAGTAGAAAAGCTATTTGATGCCAAGTTCTTCCTTTTTTCTGTGATTAATATTTGATGCTTGCTTGAATTTGAAAGAATGTTTATGAACATCATGGGGCATAGATTGTTTCCTAATGGTGTGGTGCGTACAACAGATGCATTCCTTACCGGCTAACAAAAGATGCTGATGATCAAAACGACGCCACAGAGAGTTTGCTGGAAGTTCTCATGGTTTCTTCACCTAATCGAAGTGATCTTGTGTTTCCAAAGGTACAATCTTTTTAATTGTCACTGTGGGTAGTTCTGTTGTTCTTGCATATGAAAGCTGATTGTTGAATACTGAACAACCGTTGCTGTTGGAATTTAAGGGCGGATGGGAGGATGATGAAACTATCGTTGAAGCTGCCTGTCGTGAAGCCTTAGAGGAAGCAGGAGTGAAAGGAATACTAAATGTAGGTTCTTTCTTCCTGCGGCTTCTTAATTCAGTCAATATTTAGTGGCCAACTCTTGTCGTTAATATAACAGAACGAACGCATAGACTATGTTGTTTTATGACTGTTACTTGGCACAATTATGAGAACACTGAGAGGCTACAACTTTATCCTTGTAACTTTCGTTGCTTGATAGGCTTTAATTTATCATTGTTCAGGATAATCCCTTGGGAGTTTGGGAGTTTAGAAGCAAGAGCAAACAGGATCTCCACAGCCTGGAAGGTGGCTGCAGAGGATACATGTTTGCATTAGAGGTAACCGAGGAGCTTGAAATCTGGCCAGAGCAGGAAAATCGCTACAGAAAATGGGTCAGTTTCACCAGTGCAGAGAAACTTTGTGGTTCTTCTTCCGTACTGCATTCTTTAGGCATGCTATTGTTTCAAACTGACTAGGTAGATCTTGCAACTTCTGTACTTTTGCAGGTAAACATAAAAGATGCCTTTGAACTGTGCCGGTATGAATGGATGCGTGAGGCGTTGGAGAAGTTTCTGAGAGTTATGGCAGAGGAGCGAAAAATTGATGAGATGGAGGAAGAAATAGCCATACCACCAGTATCAGATGTAATAGCAGAATGTCCAATTACGTCTTCAAATTGCTGTGTAACAACTACAAATGGCCAACACCATGGCATTGGTGCTTTAAGCTCATTCCATTTGCAAATTCCTCCTCTCAAGTAGTTGCCATTGTCATGATATAAATTGATATCGAGCCGTGCTGCTTTCATTCTCCGCCTCTTTTATAGTGTTTGAAGTAGGCTGCTGCTGTAATTCTTAGTGTCCAGTAATGTCTTCCAATTTTTTGAAGACAGAACAATTTATGAAGGAAAATACTGGTGTTATGTACTTCGCTTTTTAAATTCTTAGTGAAATTTATCTCCATTTCAAGCAAATTCTCTGTTGGCTTGTCTATATGAATTATTTCTGATCTGCTTTCTTACAACATTCCTTTTATCACCGTCTGTATAATCAATCCATCGCCCGCAATACGAATTCCAACACAACACCTGTAATCAGAATTTGGAAAACTAAGAAAATCGAGCATAATCAGTTTCTTATAGATTTGCTAGCATCTTTTGCTGAAGGTCTTGCTGGTGGTATCAAATGCTGCCAAGTTTCCTTGACAAGTTTTGACATTAACTGCTACAGATAAATTTGCAGAACTTCAGGGCATGAAAGAAAACGATTCCATTATTACTAGTAATTCCTGAAATAAAAATGACGAACAATGATTTCAAAGTAATGCCAAATCAAATCAGGCTGAATTCTAAAGGTGAGAACTTCCAAGCGAATGCAACAAAGTGTAGGCTGGTAGAGAATTTCATCGAACTCTATTTGCGGAAGAAACAAGCAGACACAAGTACCAAATTCCCGGAAAAAGGAAGATTCAAACACGTGCACATCCCTCTAGTTACTTTCATTGCATTGGAAAGAACAGAATGGGAGCTTAAGACAGTTTAAATTATCTCGACAGGATTAATTAAACAGATTCATAAAGTTAGAAACCCAACAGAAGGAGCTCTCTTTCATTCCTAACAGCAGGAGCTCCCTTTCATTCCTACCTTCGAAACAAACAAGTTAAAAAGAAGAATCCAAAGGAGCCCTATTAGAAGACTACAAATACAGTGATAGTGCTGCTACCCACTTTGGTTGCACATGGGAGCAAAACAAAAGACTAAACAAGGTTTCATGTCTGAAGAAACCCCACATATGAACATAGCCCTCATGTTCTTAGGTTTCATGTCCCAAAAACTACTTCATATTTAACCTCTTTCCCATTTGTCTTTAGCTTCCTAATTAAACAATTAATGAGGATCGAGGAAGGCACTATTGATTCTTCAGGTGGGGAATGTCGTATTATGAACACTGTGTCTAACGAGTTTTCTTTGTGATTAAGATCGAAATGGGTTTGTATTAATTAAAGAAAGTCGACAAAAGCATTTCTCCCAAGTCCCATGTGTTATGTCAAGATTGGTGCAATGGGCTATATTTAATCATTAAATTAAGAGATCCAAGTAAGTGTGTGAGATCCATAATTACTTAAACTTGGTATGCATATGCCATTGCCAAATGCTAACCCTCTTTAGAATCATTGAATAGGATGAATGTGGACACCCTAATTATATATCAACAGTCATAGAAACAAGACAAAAGTCTGAATAATCACCACATTAATAATCTTAATTACTCGTTATAAAGGGATGAGTATCCTCATGTCAAGGATCAGACAGGGTAGGCTCCCTCTGATCCAAATCCCAACGAAACTTTCACTTTCCTTTTTACCGACTTGTGCCTGCATTTCCATGAAAATAAACAATATGCGTCTTCTTGGCTACATCATCTACTCTACTAATCCAGTAGGTTTTTGACCTAATCTTGTTTCTTGTTCGAGTGGTATCTATTCCAAGCTAGTTAATTAATTAGCTTAGATAATACACCAGTATCCTTTTTAGTGAAAATTACATGAAACATATTGCTTGATTTTGGATATTGTTGTGTTTCTTCTATCTATCTAGTAGAATTTATATACTATGTGGTTGGATCAAATGACAAAGATAGTATTAAAAGAAGATAAATTTTCTCGGATAAAATGAAAATTGAATTCATATAACAAGAAAAAAGTTTCTTGTCACTTATTCAAAAAGATATATGATTGTAAAATATGAGAGTTAATGTAAAAAATTATACCAATAATTTACAGATATCACAGTTTATTTGTTAGAGGTTATTTGTGACAAAATATTATATATTTTTACTTGTAATTATTGAGTAAAAACTCTATCAAACCCTAAGTATGCTTAGTGAGAACCGGGAAGCTAATATTATGATTAATTGATTGATTATATACTATAATATAAGCTAAGTAAATGATGGAGCATGTAGTGAGACAATTGGTCAAAGGGACACTTTCATTTTTGCATTTTGGTCTCTGTAAATATACAAGATATTGCCTACCTTGTAATTGTTTTCTTCAAAGCCTATTTGTTTTTCTCACATGCTGCCCAACATATGTGGCTTTCTCCATTTCAATTCCTTAATTATATTCCCAAAAATAATTTATTAATTCAAAATAATAATAATAAATAAATAAAAATAGCCAGAAAAAGCCATAATATAAATAAATAGAAAGGGGAGAGCTTGGGGTTTTGAAAAAGAGACAAGGCTGTGTAACTTATCATTGATTTTCATGGTTCAAATTGGTTGCACATGGCTGAGGCAATTATATTCCTTCAACACCCACTTTTGAAAACCCTAATAAAAATAGGATTAATTAATTTTATAAAATAATAATTATAATAAAGTATTAATAATTAAACCAACCCTTTTAAGAAAATCAACTGAATATAATAGTCTTGATTTTGTTTTTTTATGATCATTTGCAAAATCACAAGATAATGAGTCCAAAATAAGATGTGATAATTTAACTAATAATTAATACTTTTTGTCCACCACATCATCTACCAACATTGGAAGAGTAAATGTAATGGATAAAAAAGACCTCATAAATACTCTGAACATGAGAAGGGATAATGTATTTGCATACAATATAGGCCCATCAAGCTTTAGCATTAATCTTGCATCATCTATTTGATCCTTTGCATATGGGGATTATCTATGAGCAAATGCTATTCAAATTATATTCTGACTAATGAATCTTGTTTTAGTAAACTTTAGTTAAAATTATTAATAAAAACTATTATTGAGTCATAATATTTTTTTTCAATCATATTAATTTTATGTCGATAGAAATAATTTATATCAATACAATAAATTGCTCTTTATTAAAAGATCATCTTTAAAATAAGATTAATTCATATGCATATATATATTTTTATATAATTATGTTGATAGGAGACACAAAAAAATGTTACGAAAGAATTAGGAATGGAGGCCTACAACCATTTGCAATGATCATTAGAATGTGTATGCAATTGATGATTTTTGTGTTTTGATGATTAGTGATTAATGTGATTTCTTATTAGATTTTGCATGCGTGCGTACATGTAATTAGCTTATCTTCTTTCATATAATTCTATAATTAATTAAAAAATTCATATGTAATAATTTTGAACTATATACCCATTTCAACAATCTAACAATATATAGATAAGTAATTGTTAATTTTGAATTAAAGAAAGCTTGATTGGAGAATAATCATGAAACAAAGTATCCAAAAGGGAACATGGTCATTATTGTTATTAAGACTTCTAATCATGCTAACCCACTTCTTATTTTTAATTTTCTTTATGCCATGAGAAAGGGAGTGATTCATAGATTCTTTAATTTTAGCTTTGATTTTGTTGACATAATTGCACTCATTAGCTGGATAATTGCATTCATTAGCTGAAAATTGATGATCCAATTTCCAAGAAGAATGACAAGGCCAATGGGTTCATGAGGCTGTCATGTGTCAAAGGAAATCTATACCCTTGGCTTATGGAATCTTGTAAAACCTAAAATAAGGATGATTTGGGGATAGATTTTAGATGGAATACACAAATTAAGAATTAAAAAAATAATATAAATGATGTCCAAAGGCAAAATGGTAAAAAAGCATGGCAAGACAACTCTTTATATAACGACTCACATTCATATTCACATGCAACCCACACTGATTAAACATAGGCAAAATACACAAGGAGAAAGAGAAGAAGAATTTCAGTCTCATTCTCTTAAAATTTGTAAATTCCCACACAAATTTCGCTCGGGAACTCAATCTACTCCTTCAATTCATCGTTTAGAATGAGTTCATCTTCGTCGAAGAGCAAGAAGAAGCAGACACAGACACAGGACGCGTCAAATAGTACAGGAGGAAGCAGTAGGTTCCTGGGAGTAAGGAGAAGGCCATGGGGAAGATATGCAGCAGAAATAAGAGACCCTTCAACGAAAGAAAGGCATTGGCTTGGAACTTTCGACACGGCGGAGGAAGCTGCCTTGGCCTATGATAGAGCAGCTCGTTCCATGCGCGGCCCTCGCTCTCGCACCAACTTTGTCTACTCTGACATGCCTACTGGTTCTTCTGTCACCACCATCATTTCCCCTGACGAGCAACAATCTCTGCAACAACATAACTTCTCTTCTTCCTTCCATGTCCCTTCCTCTCAATCAGAGCCAAATCTTCAGCCCATTTTCAATCAAGATCATACCAACAATATTAACTGTAATTTCTGTTCTGGGTACTCGACCATTCCTGATGCATACTTTTACAATAACAACTATCAACAATCTTCGAATATTGGCAACAATGGCTTGTCTTACTCTTATTCATCAGAACTTCCTCCTTTACCTTGCGATATCCCAGATTTTTCTGGGCACCCTGATTCAAATATGATGAATACGAGTTATGATCGTAAGAGTCAAGGAGCTTGGAACGAATCACCATCAACAAATTTAATGGAATTTTGTGAACAGAGCAACATGGCTAACGGGTTCGACACAATGGGAAATAGTTCATATTTCGGTTTTGATTCGAACGACTATGTGCATAGCCCACTTTTCAGCAGCATGCCTCCGGTTTCAGATACAGTACCGGATGGTTTTCATTTGGGTTCTCCATCTTCTTCTTATTTCTTTTGAATATCACTCACAAATATTACAATATATAATATCTATGTTCTGTATATTGTGTTTTTGTTTTCCTCCTTAGTGGTTTGATGTGGTGAGAGCATGTTCACAGCTTGGGCTGTGTTCCTTGATTAAGGCAAGTTGTGTGTCTCTGTAATCTTTACTTATAGTTACAGCACTTTGTTTCCCGGACTTGGATCTTCTGGCTTCTTCTTCTTCATTCTTTTTTTTTAATAATAATTTGATAAAATATTATTACGCAATATATTTAATAATAAATTATTTATATTATATTTAAATTTCTTAATTTATATTATAAAATATAAATTAATTTATAAATTTTATTAAAATATAATTTAAAATATTTATAATTAAATATATTACGTATTATTATTTATTTAAAAATAAAAAAAAAAAAGAAAAAAGAAAGGAAAGCATCCAAGACCTTGTATCCCCGTTCTTCCATCGGAAGGATTCCTACATTTTCCAGCCTTTTATATTATTATTTTTGGTCCGCATGGAACTTGGTAGTGATGTAGTTAGGACAGGACTTTGAATGTACTCAGTTCTGTCTGATGGGCCTCTAAGAACGGCCCACTACGACATTTGTACTCCAAAAAGTAAATAATAAATTTATCTCTTGCATGAAAGGACACGTGTCTGACTGTCCGTATTGCAACTAGATCCCGTATAAGTTAAGATCATCTTTTCCCCTTTTTTTTAATTATTAATTTAAATAAATATTAATATGTATCATAATTTATAATAAATTATTTATATCAAATTTTAAATTTTTTAATTTATATTATAAAATATAAGATTAATTTATAAATTTTATTAAAAATATATTTAAATTATTTATTATTAATTATAATAAATATTAATATTTTAATAAAAAGAGTATTGAATATCCTAATTCCTTTTGATAAATGATTTATGTCACTTTCAACGCAAGAGGAAACGACGCCGTCAAGAAGGAACGTCCCCCGTATTCTTAATTATCTCTTGCACGAAAATTAAAATACAAATTTAACAGATTAAATTCTTTTTTTATTTTTATTTTTTAAAAATTTTTGGGAAAATAATTAAGTTGTATTGCGTATTCTCATCAACTAATCATCTGTTCAGATTCCACATCCAGTGAACCTGCCAAGAAGTTACACACTCCGTTGGATTTACTTAATATTCGTAGGATGATCTTACCGCTGATCAAATCGGACGATCCATCAGCTTACACGTCAGCCTTCCCCTGTCCTTCAAGCCGTCTGTCTGTCTGTCTGTTAGTATTCACATATAAGGATAGAGGATTAATGTCCACGCCCTCATGATGGCGTTTAGAATTCACTCACTTAAGTTGAGTTGTGTCAGCGTCAGCCACCACCAGTTCTCCTTTCCCGCGTCCAAGACGTGGAGATAATTAACGTCACCCAAAGTGATACCGTTAGCATGCAAATCCGCAGCCATCGTATTACGTGGAAGCCATTAAAGGATAAGAATATTAATAAGATTTTTCGTACCAAAAATTGAGTAATATTTGGACCGATTAATATAAATTTTTATAATTTTAAATATAATAAAAAAATTTAAAAATAAGATACAGACAGAAAAAGTACAAGCATACAATCACAATGTATATAACAAACGTTGCGACTGATTTGAAAGGCACAATTATTGTAGTTGATGCCTCTCATTTGTCAATGAAAGGAATAGTATAGAATTTGGAATTGGTCCGCTGTCACATTATTATTATGGGCTCACTGTAAGAATTAATGCTCTCCTTATCCAAATTTTACCGTCAAATTCAACAGTAATATTTATTCATAATTTTTTATTTACTTATTTCATTAAAAAATAATAAAATTTAATCAAAATTTATTTTCATGCATTAAATTGCGTATATAAATCCATAATTTTTTTGAGATAATAATTCTTAATTTTTATTAATAATAATAATAATAATAATTGTAAAGCTTTACGAAACGTAAGCTAGATGATTCTAATCCTTTTAAGCCAAAACAAATCAAGTGATTTTTGAAAATGAGTTTCACGTGCGTCGGGGACGCGTGAGGTAGACGCGAGCAATGGACTATAAGAAGCTGTATGTGTTATAAGGTGTCTGTTGACAGGCTGGAGACGAGATTCCGATCCTGTGCTTGGAAGCTAGTAAATTCAATGGGCGGATTTAGATTTTCAGAGATTTCTTGATATTAATTATCGTGATAATTCTTTGACTGTTTTCAGCACCTTTTTTTTTTTTGGAGAAATTTTTCGCGCTATCCAAATGGAGCCGGAATCTGGAACTTACCCTCCTCGAAACCCCGCTAAGGTTTGGGTTTTTGGGTTGTTTCGTTCTCTTTCAATTTTGTTCTTTACCTTGTTCCTTTGGTATAAATTTGAATTTACTCGTGGCATGTTTTTTTATTTGGTTGTTTGTCGTGGGCCTTTTGATTGTTGCTGAATATGTAATTCGAAGTTCTTAATTCGATATTTGTTAGTAAATTACTCCAAAGATTTAGTTTCTAATTATATTTCGTGTTTTTTGCCTTTACTTATTGATTTGTTTTTAAGTGAATAAAACCTTTTTTTTTTTCTGTTTGATTTCATGATTTTTTTTTTTTTTTTGATATTCGGTTCTCGTCTATTATTCTTGTTTGTTAGGTTGAATTGAGGAACTGTGTCAATATGAAAATTGACTAAAATCTGTTGGATATTTAGTGTGTGTTTATGTCTCAGAAACTTGAATTGTAAGTTTTTGGTGAAGGCTGAGCTTTTATAGTTTTGTTTTTCATTAGAATCTGTGGGTGCATATTAACGAGGCAAATGGATCTTGTGACATCTTTTTTCCGAGAACGGTGAAGGAAACAAGCTTTATACATGGATCCCAGTTCATGTTTGTGTTATACTTCAACCATTTGAGCTTATTTTGTTGTTTCTTCTTTTTCTGACCTTTTGACTACATGTAAGGTTTATGCTCTGTACCACCATCGAGTCTAATATATCTATTTATTTTGGGGATATGCTTATTTGAGAGCACTGTAGGTCGGTTTGTACATATTTTCAGTGACACACGACTCATTATCAATTGACAAATAATATGAGAAGTTTAGCCAATCTTTGATGCTATTTTTCCTAACACCAATTGAGCTATATACAAGCAGAGACTAGCTTATTTATACGCCTTGAAGTCAATGCAGGTTATCAGATGGTGCTAACCTGCAGGTTATCAACTCCCCTTAACTAAGGCCAAGCTAACATGCTAATTGCTACAAATTCTGATTTTGTAGCAAAATAATGAAAAAATTAAAGCAGACTGAGTACCATTCATATATCAGTCTTGGAGTTTGTTGAGATCCTTGTTAATCATAATGCCTGACTTCTTGGTCTCTTTTAGAATTTTCAGATATCCCAAAGTTTGAAATTTGGTTTAGGTGCCTTTCAGTACCTTTTTCACTTTGTTTTCTGCTCTTAAATATCCAAGAACAAAAGAGGAAAACGATTGGTATGTATTTAAAATGCTGGTTTGGAAAAGCCCCAAATCTTTCTCTAGGAACTAGCATTAAAATCAACTAGTGATTTTGAATTTTTTACGTGTCTAAAAAATCTGGATGCATTTGCATTGTTTTTGTTCTCAAGAAACTTCTTTCAAGATGCTTTGGAATTTGAAAATATAAAACTCAAATATCTTTTGTTTGCTGTAAATTGATTTTCCAAAAAGTGATACCTTGCTTTTTTATTTGCTTTTCTTTAATTAATTTTACTTGTATTGGGAAAATGGTATCAATTTGTGAGTGTTGTTATATCCATCCATATTTAGACAGAATAGTTGTTGTAATCACTGTTTTTTGTTGTAATTAATCATGCTACCAGTGCTGATTGGCTAAATTTTAGCTTGTTGACTGCTTATGTACCATGCGTAGTATGAACCTTTGTTATTGTTGTCATTTTTTTCCTCTCTTTCTCTGAAACTTCCATTTTATAACTTCCTGATTAGTCGAAGCTTAACCAGGTTTGTGTGGCTTTGCAGCTTTCGTGGGTGAATATCTCCAGGAATCTATTATTAGCATATCAAAGTCTTGGTGTAGTATATGGAGATCTGAGCACTTCACCTCTCTATGTTTTTTCCAGCTCATTCACAGGCAGGCTGCGACATGAGGAGAATGCGGAAACAATATTTGGTGCATTTTCATTGATTTTTTGGACGCTTACACTAATACCCTTGCTCAAGTATGTCTTCCTTGTACTGAGTGCAGACGACAACGGTGAAGGTGTGGTGAGACTTAAGACTTTTGTAATCGGATACGTTATTCTCTAAGCCCCGGAGCTTATACATTTCCAATTCATGTCAGGTGGCACATTTGCCCTTTACTCGCTGCTGTGTCGGCATGCAAAGTTGAGCTTACTTCCCAATCAACAAGCAGCTGATGAAGAGCTTTCAGCCTATAAATATGGCCACTCAACTCAGTCTGTCAACTCTTCTCCTCTTAAGAGATTCTTGGATAGGCATAAGAAGCTAAGAACAGTCCTACTTGTTGTGGTACTTTTTGGCACTTGTATGGTCATCGGTGATGGTGTGCTCACTCCAGCAATATCAGGCAAGTTCCTTGTATGGGTTTGTTAAAGTCAGTGAACCCAAGTTCATAGATATGGCATTTGTATGTGCTTTTAAATTATGATTCATTTCATGTGCATTGTATCTGGTACCTATTTTTTCAAACATTGAAGGGAGAGTAAGCAAACTATTTGGTCCCTTTTTTACTGTTTCATTTATTCTGTATGCAGAACTTGCTATGAACTTGAGGAGGCAGTTGTAGTGTACTACTTAAACCAATACAATTCCATTTATGCATTAGGTAAATTAGCCAATTCTGGGTGGGATATAAATAAATTGGATCATCCAGTCAGGTTAGACTTTAACATAAATAATTAACTTACAACTGTTGATGGCGGTGGACTCTATGGTCTTGCAGTTTTTTGTTAGTCTAACGTGTCACAATTCAATATGGATTGGCTTTGAATATATTTATTATTCATATTTATCAATGTTTATTGTTCAAATCCAAATCTTATTAGCCAGTATGTTATGTCAGTGCTATTTTCATGATTTTAGTGGTTTCTTAGGGTGGAAATTTTTGCAATGTGCTGTAATTCTGATAATTTTTTCTTAATATATTCCAGATTCATCTTATAAATTTCGTGAACTAGGTGGTATTTATATAATCGAATATTTCTTTTCCCTTGCAGTTCTATCATCGGTGTCAGGGCTACAAGTTACAGAAAAAAAATTAACTGATGGTAATTCTGTTTTCTCTATCCCCCCTGTCGCTTGTGTTATGTTTTCTGTTCTTTGCTCTTTTATATATTGATACTTTTATGTTCTCTAGGACAACATACTTGGTTTGCTTTTGACAAAGTGTGCTTGCTATTTTTGTAGGTGAACTGCTCTTGCTTGCTTGTGTAATATTGGTGGGCCTTTTTGCTTTGCAGCATTTTGGCACTCGCAAAGTGGCTTTCATGTTTGCACCGATTGTAATGATCTGGTTGATTTCAATTTTTTCTGTTGGTTTGTACAACATCATACATTGGAATCCCAGGATCATTGTTGCAATTTCTCCACATTATATCATCAAGTACTTTAGGGAGACTGGTAAAGATGGTTGGTTTTCTCTTGGAGGAATCCTTCTCTGCATAACTGGTAGGTTGGATCTGGGTGTAAACTCCATTTTCTATGCTTTGCATTGCATATTCTAAATTGTTGGATTAAATTGTGCACAACTCGTCTTATGAATCTTTTGTTTCGAAGTTTTCTCTTGTTTGGTTATAGATCATCCTAGTTCCATTAATCTTGGATACTGATTAAGGGTATGTTTGGGATTGCTGTGCTGTTGTTTTGAAGCCACAACTGTTGTGGGATAGAATCACAAAATGTAAAATGTTAATAGAAAAGTTGGTGGTTCTCACTAAAAGTTGGTGTTTACCTAACACTTTTTCAGCTTTGCTTCCAAGCTAAGTAGAAGCTAGGAGTACCAAACATACCCTAAACCTTGTATGATGCCAATTCTATTGTACTTGCTAATCATTTCTGGGTCTCATCAGGTACTGAAGCTATGTTTGCAGACCTTGGTCATTTCACTGCCTTGTCAATTAGGGTGAGTTGGGCATCTTTTTTCAGTCAACACAAGATCTGTTATAAATGTTGGCATGATTTGGAAAATTGAATGTCATTTTACCTTTGCAGCTCGGATTCACATTTGTTATATACCCTTGTTTGGTGGTGCAATACATGGGTCAGGCGGCTTTCTTGTCAAAAAATCTTCAATCCCTTCCATACAGTTTTTATGACTCTATTCCTGGTTAGGTCATTTTAGAAGAAGTGATGTTATTCCCATATTCTGCTCTCAAGTTTGAGTTGGTTTAATTTTGGTTTCTATCCTTTTGCTGCAGAACCTGTATTCTGGCCTGTCTTTGTCATTGCCACGCTTGCAGCCATCGTTGGGAGTCAAGCTATTATCACTGGTACTTTCTCTATCATCAAACAGTGCCATTCCCTTGGTTGCTTTCCCAGAGTCAAGGTTGTCCACACCTCGAGACATATATATGGGCAAATATACATCCCAGAAATAAACTGGATCTTGATGATACTCACTCTTGCTATAACTATTGGGTTTCAGGACACAACTTTAATTGGAAATGCTTATGGTAAGTCATTTCTTTATTTTCACACTCACTATCTGTTGGTATTAGTATGCTGTCTGATGGCATTAGAGTTGACTTAACATTACCTGTGCCTGGTCATCACCATAGCCATTTTATTTGTATGAGGCTTCATATATAATTTCAATTTCTATGAATGTCTTACTTGCATGAGATTCTGATTTTAACTTTTTTTTTTTTTTGGTATTCAGGACTTGCTTGCATGACAGTTATGTTCATCACAACATTTCTTATGGCACTTATCATAATCTTCGTTTGGCAGAAAAGTATCTTTCTGGCTGCAATGTTCCTTGTATTCTTCCTGACCATTGAAGGTGTTTACTTATCATCAGCATTAATTAAAGTGCCTCAGGGAGGATGGGTTCCTCTTGTGCTCTCGTTCATCTTTATGCTTGTTATGTACATCTGGCACTACGGGACTCGCAAGAAGTACAACTTTGACCTGCACAACAAAGTTTCATTAAAATGGTTACTTGGTTTGGGCCCCAGTCTTGGTATTGTCCGTGTGCCTGGGATTGGCCTTATATACTCTGAATTGGCAACAGGAGTCCCTGCAATCTTCTCTCACTTTGTAACGAACCTTCCAGCATTTCACAATGTGCTAGTCTTTGTTTGTGTTAAATCTGTCCCAGTCCCATATGTTTCACCCGAAGAACGCTTCCTTATTGGACGTGTTTGCCCTAGGTCATATCGTATGTATAGGTGCATTGTGAGGTATGGTTACAAAGATATTCAGCGTGATGATGGCGACTTTGAGAACCTGCTGATACAAAGCATAGCGGAGTTCATCCAGAGGGAAGCAGTAGAACCACAGTATGCTAGTTCTGAGTCTTCGTTGGATGGAAGGATGGCTGTTATAAGCACGAGAAATATCCAATCAAGCACAAGCTTGATAATATCTGTTGAAGAGGATATTGGTTTGAGCAGCTCGGTCCAGAGCAGCAAATCTTTAGCTCTGCAGAGTTTGCGATCTGTTTTTGATGAGGATAATTCAGTGAGGAGGCGGCAGGTGAGGTTTCAGATACCATCAAGTCCTGGAATGAGTGATGCAGTAAGGGAAGAGCTAATGGATTTGATACAGGCAAAGGAAGCTGGAGTCGCTTACATAATGGGGCATTCATATGTAAAGGCTAGGAAAACATCCTCATTTTTGAAAAGATTTGTGATTGACATCCTGTATTCATTTCTTAGGAAAAATTGCAGGGGCCCTGCTGTGGCACTAAACATTCCTCACATCAGTCTCATTGAAGTGGGCATGATATACTATGTCTAGTTGGGGAAAACTGAAAAAGAAAAAGGAATGGTCTATCTTCTCAGTTGGTGGATGCTGGTTATAATTTTGAGAGGTTGGAATGTGGAGGCATCTTCTGTACATCCTTTACATATCTCATTGGAATGGGAGGAAATGTCGAAGGCATATATGTCATGTACATTCATATGTTGCAGGTAATTTATGAAGAAGCTTCCTTTTCTCCTGTTTTTTCTTGTTTTGTTTTTTGTTTTTTTTTTTAATTTAGTTGTACATATAACATTGGGATTATTATTATTATTATCACAGAATGACTATTTTTTCGGTAGAATTCAAATGGTTGAATTGTGGGCTTGGTTACATATGAATGTGATCCTGCTTTTCTTTATGCGGAGAAAACACACTGACTGGTTAAAAAAAAAATTGGTTAACAAATGAAGAAACATGCCCCATTGCACTGAGATTTCTTGACATCTGCACTGTGGTTCCTTAACATGAGAGCAATATCAGGTCAACCTTTCTATTGAAAAAGAGCAAGTTTCTTGGTATTTGTTGGAAAAGCAGAAAAATTCTCTCTTAATAATCTGCTGTAACGTTTTTAGCCTTTCAGCCATACCATGGATTGTAATAGCAAATGACTTAGTCCCCTTCAAAGCAAGCAAATGCTCCATATAAGCATGAATTAGTGAAAAAAAAAAGGAAATCCTGCATCAAAAAAAAAAAAAGATAACTGATCATTATGATTTTATAACTAATAAAACAATACTGCAAGCATTGAAAAGCACAGTGACTGCTGCATCCTTGTGAGTACTTCCTTCTTTCAGGGTCTTTGATTGTGTAGGCCCGCAGACAACTCTGCAATTCAGGGATTTTCAACAGATGAAATAATGCAGTGGCATCTAAATTGGACCGTGATCCCTCTATTTACTAAACAGAGTTCCGTTCATAGAAAATCATTCCCCGACAGATGCTGCTTGCAAAGATGGCGATAATGGTGGCGGCTTTACTGGGAGACCATTGAAAAGCTGGTGGATCTTCCTTCATCGCTGATTCAAAGGGAAATTAAGCAAGCAAGCAGTGGTGTCTGAAAGTAGTAGTGAGTTTGTATCTCTGTAGAATCTGTTATTTGATGGGGGTGGGGATGTGCGGGTAATATATCTCTCGTTTTCTCACAAACTTCTGTTCTGCTCTTAACGGTAGTCCGAAGGAGATCTTCCCGCGCGCCAAAGTTATCAACGACATGGAAATCCGTCCCCCGTTATTTACTTAACGTCGAAGTTGTCTATTCTATTCTATTATTCCCGCAACGTATTCGGTCTAGTATTAGGGTTAAACAGATACGTAGACCCCGTTACATGGAGTTTGGTAGTGGTAGGCATTTCTTATTGTACCGTAGAGAGAGTAGCTTCACCTATCCAACGACCATTACCTTCCTCTTTCAACTGTCGCAAGCCTTGCTCCTTTGGGGGTTAAAAAAAAAAAAAATGGCATTTGCCTTGCTAGAAATAACGAAAAGTCTATCAATAAGCACCTGTTGGCTTACCAACTCAAAGCCCCTTTCCTTAAAATCACTTCTCTACACACACACACACACACACACACACACACACACACACACAACCCAAATATATATATATAATAGATATATAGATTATAGGGATAATGTGACAGACAAATTATATCTGATCAAGCAGTAGAGAAAAAGAAAGCGGAAGTAATTAATGGAGATGAAGAAGTTGATTTCCAGCTGTGGGATTACAGTGCTGGTGGTGGTGTTGGCCATGGTGAAGCTGCAGGTATCAATGGCTCTAAGCAGCTCTTGCTTGAACCAGCTTGCTCCTTGCCTGAGATATCTTAACGGAAGCCGAGACGTTTCTGATAGTTGCTGTGATCCTCTGAAATCGGTGATCAAGTCCAATCCAGAATGCTTGTGCAATATGATCAGCAACAGAGGCAGCAGAAGAGCTGAGCAAACCGGCATCAATATCACAGAAGCCCAGCAATTGCCTGGAAAATGTGGACAACATGTTAACCCACTAGTCTGCCTAACAGGTATACAAACTAATTAACATGACAAAATTTTATTAACCATTTTACGAATGTAGTGTGTGTGTGTGTGTAATATGGGTTGTTATGATATTGAACATACAGGTTCTCCAAATTCCAAAAATTCAGTCGATCAAGACTCTTCTGCTGGTACTACCTTGCTGTTTCAGAATTCACAGAGGTTGATGGTGGCTTTGGTTTTATCCATGGCTATAATTCATATTTAGCGGGCATCAAATATTGTATAACAAGCTGCTTTGGCCATGGAACCATGCAAATGTTTGTAAACGCTAGATTATGAGAGTTTCATTACTTTTGTCATCTAACTCTCTGAGGATAATAATTTAATCCACTTTTTAAAGTATAATTTATATTAAATTTAATATTAAATTAATAATATAAATTTTAATTAAAAGTCAATAATAATTAAATTTAAAAAATTAAAATTTAAAATTTTGATCAACCATTTGTGTTGACTGTGCATTGCCAGGATGAAATCTATCACTTGTCTGTCAATAATCCAGAGTATATGTAATTTGGGTACAATGTTCTTGGTAGAATTTTGGGAAACACCCAATCAACTTGCCAACAACAAAACTAGCAAGTATTTGTTGAATAATTCAAAATTATATCCATTATTCAAAGGCAGACAGAGAGTTTAAATGATAAATTTCAACAATTTGTCTGCTTAATTCTACAAGATTACTACTGTCCTTTCTTTAATGGAAGGAGATTGAAGATTCGACGACGAAACTGAAGAAAATATCTTGGATCATTTTCAGACACAAACTTATCTTCCACGCGCTTTATCCCTAAACTCCGCTAAACGAAAGTATCAGAAATGCCTGCCTAAAACCCCTCCGAAAACCTCTATTGGTTAATTTTCCTCTACTTACCCTCCCTCTGTGCTCAACAATCACAGACTCTTCACTCTGCAAATGTTCCAATGGCATCTTTCTTGTCAAACCCACTTGTCTTAAAACTCACTTCGACTTCTCCTGGGCTTTGGAGCTTGAGTTCACTCTTTACTGTCCAAGGAGGAAAGAGAAAGAAACAATCTTTCCAGTTCAAAGCTGTGTACACTCCTGGCCTGTCACTCTCCTCACCCACTAATAAGAAACCTTCCCTCCGAAAGGAAAAGTATGAAACCGAGCCAGACGACATTTCCATTCTCAACGAGAGTATTCGAAGGGACTATGGCAAGAGAGAGGCTACGAGACCCATCATGGATTCAGAAGAGGCTGACGAGTATATTCAGTTGGTAAAAGAACAGCAACAGAAAGGACTGCAGAAGTTGAAAGGGAAAAATGCTGGTGCTGTTGAGGGTGGTGACGATGGGGCTGCCGCGTTTAACTATAAGGTTGATCCGTACAGTTTGAGGTCGGGGGATTATGTTGTGCATAAGAAAGTTGGTATCGGGAGATTTGTTGGGATTAAGTTTGATGTGCCCAAAGATTCTACGGAGCCCATTGAGTATGTGTTTATTGAGTATGCCGATGGGATGGCTAAACTTCCTGTTAAGCAGGCCTCTCGTATGCTCTATCGATATAATCTGTAAGGTTTCTCTTTTCTTTTCTATACCCACTTTTTCTTTGAACCGATTGTGCATTTCCTTTTTGTGCTGTACTGCTTATAGAAAATGCTGCAGTGGAAGATTAATATGTTAAGATTTGTTCATTTTTTGGTTTAAATGCTGTGTTTTTTTGCATTTCAGTCAGCGAAATTGTTTATCGCGCCTACATATTTGTATTGAATTATATCTTCTTCTTTGTGGTTGATTGGAACTAAAATTCTGTTTTTTTTTTTTTTTGAAATTTAGTTAATTGAATGCTTAAATTTGTCGAGCATTACAAAATATGACCGTATTTTTCACGTTCACATGGTTATTTAGAAAGAGGGACATGAAATTATAAGGAACATGGATAATTTATAAAGAAGTTATTCAGTGGACCACTGAAAATTTGCTTTATTCTTGCCTAATTGACTTGGAAAGAGTGTAACTTCATTTACAGTGAGAACTCAGATAGAGAATCCTATGGTGAAAATGGGGTTTACAATAAACTATTATGAGAACTTTTAAAACTGATTCTGTACCTTTTTCAATGTTCTACTCCCATATATATGTATTTCGGCAATTATTTACCCGGGGTTCAATCATGGCTTTTTTGTTATTATTCCAGACCAAATGAAACAAAAAGGCCTCGAACGTTGAGTAAATTGAACGATACTAGTTTGTGGGAGAGGAGAAAGACGAAAGGAAAAGTTGCAATTCAAAAAATGGTTGTGGACTTAATGGAGCTCTATTTACATAGGCTCAAACAGAAAAGACCTCCCTATCCTAAGAACCCTGCCATGGCTGAATTTGCCGCTCAATTCCCTTACAAGCCCACACCAGATCAAAAACAGGTATGCAATATACCATTCATTCTGTTAATTAGCTAAAATCTGTTACTGATGTCAAATCAATTTTCCTTTCCATGCTTGTATGTTTATTATTTTTTTTCCTTTGGCTTTTGTTTGAGTGCACAAAGCATGTCTTAGGTAATGGCCAGTAAGATGGCTATTTTAATTTCACTATATTGTGGTTATCTTCATTTTCTTGTTGTGGGGAGATCGAATGGTGCGGCATTAACCTTTGCTTTAGGGATTTAATTAAGTTCAAAATCTTGTTCTCCAATGGTCACACAAGAATTGGTGAAAGTTTTTCGCCTCTTTACAGGCTTTTATTGATGTTGAGAGGGATTTGACAGAGAGGCAAACTCCAATGGACCGCTTAATTTGTGGAGATGTTGGATTTGGTAAAACAGAGGTTGCGCTACGTGCTATCTTTTGTGTAGTTTCTGCAGGGAAGCAAGCTATGGTTCTAGCACCAACTATTGTTTTAGCCAAACAACATTTTGATGTTGTTTCAGAGCGGTTTTCCAAGTATCCTAATATCAATGTTGGACTTCTGAGTCGGTTTCAGGTATGGGAATATCCTTTGGATTATCCTCTTCTTTCTCTAAATCAAACAGATTATTTGACACCTTTGCCAGTCCAGTGCATGTTGGGAGTTCCTCCATTTATTCTGTAAATCTAACAACCTTGCCACAAAATTACAGACGAAAGCAGAGAAAGAGGAGTATTTAGACATGATAAAAGATGGTCATCTGAACATCATTGTGGGAACTCATTCACTTCTTGGAAGTCGTGTTGTATATAACAATCTAGGCCTTCTTGTGGTCGATGAGGAACAGGTTTGTCTCCAAGTTCTATTGCTGTTATCTGTTAAGAATCCTTGTCTTCTTGACCTGTGTTTAATTTTTTTTCTTTTTTTCGATCTTATGTCTTTTTACCATTTCTTATTGGCACAGTTTCCCGACTTCTCCGCGATATTCTTGTACTGATAGCTTTTAACTATCATGCCTGCTCATGTACAATGTTTCCTTGTTTCACAGCGGTTTGGTGTCAAACAGAAGGAGAAGATTGCTTCGTTTAAAACTTCAGTTGATGTTCTTACACTATCTGCAACACCTATACCGCGAACTCTTTATTTAGCATTGACTGGATTTCGTGATGCAAGGTAATATTTGTGTTGGCAGTGCAAGTTGTTTGGATCACAAAATTTTCAATGAGCTTAGCCACACTATGTTTCAAAAGTAAAAATCAGCAGGGGAGAACAATTATTTTAAGTAAAAAAATTTACAACATTCCTTACAATAAGTTTGGAGCTTTCTGATGCAAATTGCAATATCAATAAATGAGGATATTTGGGTTCTATTTTCTGTAGAAAACGGTTACTTTTATAGGATATTTGAAGTAATCAATTTCAGTCTATCAAATTTTATCATTTCTCTTCAGTTTATATCACTGTCTTTGATTATGTATGAAATTTGGAATGATAGAACTTGGTAGCTGATGTCAAGTTGTAGGTTTTAAGTGAGCAAATAGGGGTTGGATGCACAAGAAAAAGCAGATTGTCATATTTTAATTATTATATGTGCTTAGGGACCTTTTTGAGCAGCATGTGTGTACAAATTGCATGATATGATTTGAATAATCATTGCCAACGAGAAAATGAGCTCTTAATGAGAATCTAAGGACCTCATTGTAAAAAAAGACAATCAGACTAATAATGTTCCGGACCTTTATTCTTATATTTTCCTAATTTGTATTCCTTTTCTTTTATCAGCTTAATTTCAACTCCACCACCAGAAAGGGTTCCTATAAAAACACATCTTTCTGCCTTTAGTAAAGAGAAGGTAATATCAGCTATCAAGTATGAGCTGGACCGAGATGGCCAGGTTTTCTACGTTTTGCCTCGCATAAAAGGTGAAACCCTATGCTAAGTATATACTTTATTAGATTTCTCATACATGAAATAGTTTGCATGGATTTTTCCACTATCATATTGTCATTTGGTTTGTAGCATAACCTTTTGATCTTGAACCTGTTTTTTAATCAATGATTATGCATATTGTCTTGTGTAGACTTAGAATCGGATGTGGGTTTTCTGATCTGAATGAGATATTAAGATGTGTAAAAATAAAGTTGCCTACTACCAAATATAAAACTTTTTTCATTTGTCTGCTATTAGGAATTTGTTTTTCTTTTTCAAGCATTTCTCTGTGCATGCTTTATGTTTGGCTGTTTTGATATATCATCGCCATTTTTTGTGTTACAGGACTTGAAGATTCAATGGATTTTCTTCAACAGGCATTTCCGGATGTTGATATCGCTACTGCACATGGACAGGTAATTCCACCTGCTGATATTAGACATCACCAATGTGCTATCTACTATAGTAAATTCCAGCAAGGCCCAAGGATATAAATTTTATCGTTCTCAAAATTATCAGCATACCACTGGACATTGGATGGAATGGTACATTGCATGTAGATATATAAAATGCTTATTTCGATGAATTTTATATCGTAATCTCCTTGTGCATCTCGCTTATTCCTTGTTAAGAAGTTGATTTATTTTTTTCGCATTACTTATCTTCATGTAGTTTAAAATGTTTCATGTGTCACCCATTTTACATGCTATACGCTTCTTCTTGCAGCAATACTCAAAGCAGCTTGAGGAAACCATGGAGAAATTTGCACATGGTGCTATCAAGATACTTATATGTACAAATATTGTAGAAAGTGGGCTTGACATTCAAAATGCAAACACCATCATAGTTCAGGACGTTCAACAGTTTGGACTAGCACAGTTGTATCAGGTCCTCCTCTTTGCACTTTATGCCTATCTCATGTTTATTCCTGAAACTCATACACTACAGTTTGGAGGAGCAACACTATAAATCTTTGTTTTAGGAAATGCACATGGAAGAGAGGCATTAGCTCTCTGTTTTCTAAATTGCTCATATGAAACCATAATATCTTGAGTCTGTTACTAAGGTTTAAATGTGTCTGCATTTAATGAGGTAACCTTTCTGTGTTTAACCAAAGCTGTTATCTACAGTTACTTTGATTTATTTTAGAGAATATTACTTTTATTTTCATATCCTTATAGGAAGTGATGATGGCTAATTGCTGCAGCATGATCACTTTCCCCTTGATGCTGCCACTTCTTTTCTTTTCTCCATCTATCTCACTCCCTTGATTTACAGACATATTTTTATATCTGTACAGTTGAAGTTTGTGTGGGAACTAAAGATGCTTTCTTTTTCCATACCATTAAATATTTTTAGGTAGCTTGCATTTAGATTCATTATGTATACCTTTAATGTACCATAGTGTAATAACACTTAAAACAGTCAACTTAAACAATCTTGGATGTTCTTCATTTCTTTTGTCTTTGTTCTTATTGATATGATTTTTGATGGCTATAGTTGCGTGGAAGGGTGGGGCGGGCAGATAAAGAAGCTCATGCCTACTTATTTTACCCTGATAAGTCACTGCTTTCTGACCAAGCAGTGGTATGTATTGTACTGTTAACTTTTGTCTGTACTAGTTAATATATATTTAGTTGATTCTCAAATCTGCTAAAACATGATATGCCATGTAACATTCATTATCATGGTTGTTCTCTAGGAAAGGCTTGCTGCTCTTGAAGAATGCTGTGAACTTGGCCAAGGTTTCCAACTTGCAGAGAGAGACATGGGCATAAGAGGCTTTGGAACCATCTTTGGTGAACAACAGACGGGGGATGTTGGAAATGTTGGCATTGATCTGTTCTTTGAAATGCTTTTTGAGAGCTTGTCCAAGGTATATTCCAGTTCATGATCTATTTCTTCATCCTTTTCTTAAAAAGAAGCATCTCATTGAATTTGCAGGGTGGATTATTTGCCGATTTTTACTTTCCACTTGGATGCCTTTTTGTATTCTTTTTTCCCTGTTGTGCTTTTGTCATCTAAGTGATTAAGAAAGATGGTTTACATACTTTTCTTGCTTCCTTCTATGCCTCAACAGCTCAACAGTAAAATGGCTGAGGAAACAGCTACTCTAACAAAAACTTGTACATACATGTATATTTACAGATCACCATGTCAGTTGTGCCTTTGGTGTAATTATTTTCAGTTTTTGTGCCTGTGCCTTTTGATTTTCATTGGTTGGTTCTCTCCTCTTGGTTTCCAGGTTGATGAACATTGTGTAATGTCAGTTCCGTACCAATCTGTCCAGGTAATATTCTATTCTGTGGACATTTTTCCACTGGTAGATGAAATATCATCTGATGCTAGTTATGTGTTAATTACATCTACTAAAGTTCCTATGTTGTGGAATAAAAGAGAGGTTAAAAATTTTTCTTTGTTGCTCTCATTGGGATACTGTAAACCTGATTTTGTGATCCTTTTATTTGGATTGGATTGAAATATTTGCATTTTTGTTTATTCTCAGGAAATAAAAGGCTTATTAAAATTTTGAAATGGGAATAATTTTGAGGATTTGTGAAATACACTCCCGTTTGTCTTATGGTACTTCAAACATTATGAAGGATCAGTTAATTTGTTCCAAACATTCTTCCCACGCAAGTAAATGGTCAAGTTGTGCTTTTTTTGTTACTTTAAGAAGTCACTATGGGATGATAGTTTTGTTTCGAGGAGGAATCTCCATCACAATGGGTTTACAATGTCAAATGTATAGGTTAATGGGTACAATCAAGGGTTCAAAAGGGATTTTTTCTGAGCAAATATATGAATAACATGATCTGTTGGGGCATTATTGGAAGTTCCAGAGTAGCATAAACATAGGTGTGATGTAATGAACTGCATTAATGATAAACTTATGTTATTTTAACAAATTAAATTAACTTGTATATGAGGTTAAAAAGCATATCCAAACTGTAAATTAATTTCTTAAACTTCTGTGTTGTTTCTTCTAATTTCAGATTGATATAAATGTAAACCCTCGTCTACCTTCCGAGTACATTAACCATTTGGAAAACCCCATGGAAATTGTTAATGAAGCTGAGAAAGCTGCTGAGAAGGATATCTGGAGCTTGATGCAATTTACAGAGAGTCTGCGCCGCCAATATGGAAGGGAGCCATATTCCATGGAAATTCTACTGAAGAAGCTTTATGCAAGGAGAATGGCAGCAGATCTTGGAATCTCTAAAATCTATGCTTCAGGAAAGGTGGTTGGCATGAAAACAAATATGAATAAGAAGGTTTTCAAGCTGATGACAGATTCCATGACCTCTGATATTCACAGAAACTCTCTGGCCTTTGATGGAGATCAAATAAAGGTAAGTCGATAAATTGTAGTCTTTGCTTGATTCTATTGCGTAATAAGTTTCAGGAAAAGAAACTGTGATATTCTATATTCTGAGTGGTGGACCTGCAAGAACCATGCATTTGGCATAGCTCAACACAATGCAACTGTTAGCTTCATTGACTTTCTGGTTTTCTTTGGTTCCTTTTTTTCACTTCAACCTTCTGGTAATAAGTGCAGTAAATGGCCACTACTGAAAACAATGACGTGATTCTACCTATGCTCCTGGTTTCTGACTGTAGTCTTTATTTCCATTTTTGCACTTTTTCGTTCTGTTGAAGAAAGAGCCACCTTTCATATTTTGTTGTTATTTTGGCTATTGAATGGTTTCTTTGAATTTCCTTCTTGGAAACCATTTTGGCGTTGGTCCTCAACTTTCCATGTATAATATGGTGATTGCATGGGGTCATTGTTTTCTAAATTGGAGGGATGTTGAAAGTCCTCCCTGGAATCTAGAACATCAAGCATTCCAATCTAATACTATATTTTGTTTTTGTTTCATTTTTTTCCCTTACCAGGCGGAACTTCTTCTGGAGCTGCCAAGAGAGCAACTACTCAACTGGATCTTTCAATGTTTGGCTGAGCTCCATTCTTCACTTCCAGCTCTTATAAAATATTAGTTCTCTTTACAGGATAATTACGTTATTTCTGACTTTACTGGTTTTCAACACTTCTTGCTGCCTACATCAAGATTGCCTAGATGCATTATGTGGGTTCATCTGAAGTGAAACCAAGAGTCTGTCTTCGGCTTCAAACGTTGTTGGATTTTTACCCCTCTGATATTCAAAAACCAGAGACATCGTACCATAAATCACATAAAGTTGTTCAAAAGCAAACCAACATGACTCAACCAATACATATTTCAACAGCGGCAGGATCTGATAGACTACAGGCACGTGTTACAAGGTAAACTACACAGATTATTTCATTCTGTCCAAGCAACGATGGCTTCTGACTGGCTCCCCCTTCGCAGTATATGTATAGATGCAATGGTGGGTGCCCCATTTGTTTGTCTTTCTGCTTCAAAGATTATTGCTTCACTCTGAGAAGACTTGCAGATTGGCTCTAACAAGTCTGATACCATTGTACTTAACATCTCTACCGGACACCACCCAGATTTTTGAAAGCATTATAAATTTACAATGCTCATCCTTCTTACATGTTATTGTTCTAAGGAACCTCTGCTGTTTTAACTTGCATAACTGTTGGGAATGGAAGGATTTGGTCTCTTAGACCTCTGCAAATCTCATCTTCTTAACATGTAGAATTGAAAGAAACAAAGTGACTGATGTATACATACGCTATATTGTAACAGTCAGGTATATAATACGTTCAATTGATTGAACTGTTGTGTAAAATATGATTAATTAGATTAAGCTAGCTAGACTTAATTAACGGATTAAATGATCTACTTAATAAACATTGTATATTATTTAATAATTGTGAATATATAATGTTTTGATTGGGTTAAAATATATAAGAATATAATATTTATTTATCTTCTAATTCAAAGACCATGGATACTGAAACGAAACGTTGCATTAATGGAGGGCCAAACTGAAAAAAACGCGTTTCTTAGTAACCCTTTTGGGAAAACTATGGACAGCGGAAATAAGACGCTAAATGCACCGCCGTACCAAAAAAACGCGTTTCGTTAAATGAAATACGCGTAGCGTATTTTTCACGTCTAAGTTGCTTCTATATAAGATCTGCAAACTCCAACGGTTAATCCAATGATGCGCTAGAATTATTTTTGAAAGTTCTCCTCTTCTTAAAACCCTCCCAAATTTAGAGCTTCAAGATTGCTCTCAGAAACCCGAATGCACAAATTTTTCTCACTTATTTTGCGTTTTCCTCTTCTTATACACTCTCCCAAGAATTCTAATCTCTGGCTCGAAACCCAAAAAATTCCGTGAGCTGTACGACGTCCTCGGTGATTCTGATTGGATGAGTCATGTCTGCGGTTGTTATGGATACTGGGCTTGGGTGGAAATCATTCTTTTAAAAGAAAATTTTCTAGTGTTATTGTTTTCTTCGATTTAGTGAATTTCGTTGCGGTCTCGGCCTATATTTTATGAATTCATTATTTTGGTTTTCTATCAAAATTCATTATCGAGGGCTTGCAAAAAGTTGTGTTTAGTTGGCGGATAATTTTTTTACCCATCTTACCATTTTAAATTATTAATTTTCAACGTTTTTTAATGTTTTATTTGTTGTAAACACATCTTCTTAAACTATCGCATTTGCCAAGAAAAACCATTTTTGAAGCAAATCTTGTTCCTGTGGAGTTGTGTTTATATCTTTGAGGGCATTATTCAGTTCACTGATATTTCTAGTTTTTTCTCATTTTGAACTCCAAGATTTTGTTTAATCCTTCTTGTGAAGTGGATGGTTTTCTTCATAGGCCTTTATCTAGTGGCTGATGTGGGTTTACAGCTGGAATGAAGACCTTCCTTTCTTGTGGAAGAAAAAAATTATTAATAGATAAATATATTTTACATCGTTATACGTGTTTCTTATTTTTATCATCTTTTACCAAAACTTTTTGTTCCGGGTATTTTAATAACATTTATTTCTCTTAATTTTGTTTTAATTTCATCCGTATGACTATTTAATTTTTTCTGTTGGCTCACGTTACCTTCTAATGTTTGGCCAAGATTCAAGATTACTTTGTTGGCTTGTATGGTATAATAATTTCTTGATGATGGTTGCCTCAAAAAACCAATATATAGAATGCTTGTGAATCATGATTGGCAATTACTTGCTAGTTGCTGCTACCTCTTTGGTGGCTGAATTCATGAATATAATGAGCCACCCAAGAGCAACAAGGAAAAGTTATGCAACCATTACTGCAGCAAATAAAATAAATTTCAAACAGACTATGGGCAAGCATTACTGTAGCCTCGATATTCAACTTGTTGGATCCTCTGGTTTTGTGTCATCAGAATACATATAATTCTTGTCTCTTCATATGAATAAAATTTTGCAGGATATGCAATTTTACATAATTTTTTCTTGTGGTTCCTTGGTGGATTTGATGATCGGGAATTGATGCATTATGTGCAAGCATTAGTCATTGTTTCAGTTGTCAATGGTTGCATATTTTTTTCTGGTTGCTCTTGGGCGGCAAGCATTACCATTTAGTGGCAGTTGCCGTGATATTCAGCTTGTTGGACCCTGTGGTTATTGTCTCATCAAAATACGGGTAAACTTATCTGCTCATTTGAATAAAATTTTCAGGATATGTGATTATTGCATAATTTTTCCTTGTGGTTCTTGGATGGCTTTGATAATCATGAATGGATGCATTTTCTGCAAGCATTACCATTTGATGATTGTAGTTGCAGTTGTAAATGGTTGCATCATTTTTCCATGTGGAAATTGGGCGGTTCATGATATTCATGAATGGACACGTTTCATGTAGTAGCCTTGATATTCAACTTGTTGGGTCCTCTGGTTATTGTCTCACCAAAATACATATAAAGTGACATTTTATGTGCAAGCATTTCCAAATCATGGTAGTAGCCTTGGTATTCAACTTGTTGGATCCTCTGGTTGTTGACTTATTAAAACACATATAATCTTGTCTGCTCATATGAATAAACTTTACAGGATATGTGATTGTTGCATAAATTTTCCTTGTGGTTCTTGGGTGGCATTGATAAGTACGAATGGGCACATTATCTGCAAGCTTTATTGTTTCATGGCAGTAGTTGCAGTGTTAATGGTAGCATAATTTGTCCTGTCGCTTGTTGGTGGCTCATGATAATCATGAATGGACGTGTTATGTGTAAGCATTACCAATCATCAGTGGACATGTTATGAGCTAGCATTATCATTTTCATGGTAATAGCTTGGATATTCAACTTGTTAGATCCTCTGGTTATTATCTCATCATAATACATACAATCTTATGTGTTCATATGAATAAAATTTACAGGATACGTGATTATTGCATAATTTTTCCTTGTGTTTCTTGGGCGGCTTTGATAATCACAAATGAATGACATTATCTACAAGCATTACCATTTCATGGCAGTAGTTGCAGTTGTAAGCGGTTGCATAATTTTTTGCCGTTGCTCTTGGGTGTCCCATGATAATCATGAATGGTTACTTTATGTGCAGGCATTACCATTTCATGGTAGTAGCTTCAATATTCAACTTGTTGGATCCTCGAATCATTGTCCCATCAAAGTAGAATATTGTCTGCTTATACGAGTATAACTTACAGGATACGACAAAATTATTGATTGTTCATGGTTTGCACTGGGCGTTTCATGTTATTGGGACAGTTAAAATTAAAGGGAAATATGCTTTCCCATTTCTTCTCTCTGGTAGGTGAATTTTTTCAGCAGCTAACTGCAGAAATTTGATGGTACTATGGTGGTGTTTCTGTTCTTGAAACTGTAAAATTTGTGGCTTTTCCTTACTTTTGGCTTTCCTGTATATTTGTATCATTGGCTTTTGTCTTTTCTCTTTGTTTCAAGGACAGAGATACTTGTGTGGAATTCTAGGATTCCTTCTTGTTTAGAGAATTATGAATACAGAATCTTTGTTGCATTGAATATTTTACTTAGTTTCACAGTGGTAGAGAACTTGGGACCTTAGTGGGATTGTTACGGCTCTATGAAACCGAAATGTCTGCTTCTGCTCAGCAAATTGGTTCAACTTGTGTAGGAACTCTTAAGTAGACTCTACATGATTGTGATAAGAATTACTAGATAAGATTGCTTTGATCAATTGAAACATAAGTTTTTGTGGTTGAGCCATAAATCTTATTTATTGGTTTCTCTTTGCTGTTATTTTCTGCAAAGTGGACTTTCTACATTGGCATAGCTTCTGTTCTTCCTTGGATTAAATGAAAGTTTATTTAAGAAGTTTATACATGTCATAGACAGTATGGTAATTCATTATATTATATAGTTTAGCTGCATGTCAGAGCGAGCTAGATATTAGTTGCTTTTTCTTTGTTCCTTTCACGTTTATCAATTTTACATTTTAAAATGTGGTCAAATATTAGGGTTATGGGTTTTATTGAGATGAGCAAAATGGGCTTTAATCTCTATTTAAATATAGTGAGTATGCATGTGGGATCACGGCATAAATTGAAACCTGATTTCTGAAATTATTATTACAAAATGATGTCATTTTCTGTGAGGAAATGCTGCTGTATTTTACTTGCCAAACAATGATAGCCTTTTGTTTCACTACCCTCTCCTGATAGCTTAGTGAACTCACAAACTCTTGAACAGGTAGTGGTGAGTTTCGAGGTTTCACTACATTTTGATATCTTTGACCAATTTTAGTGTGATGGGAGATTGCTATCCTGCTTTCAATTGTAAAATGAAGTTGCCTGGTTGAGCTTTCCAATTAACCTTGCTAATGTGCAAGTTATATTATTTCTTATAAACCTTTATCTCTCTAGGTGTTAGTTGCTCATCTGTTCTCAAGAAATTTGTTGCTTACTTGGTGAATGAGACTGCTGAAGCTCGTTGCATAGTTTTAACTACTGAAATAAAGGGTTTAGGGTTTGAGGGAGGACAGTGACGTGCAAAATTGTTAACTTGTGATGCTACTTGTGTTGTGCTTTGGGGGAAAGATGGTCTTTTAGTTGGAATGACAGATGCATCACTTTGAACAGTTGGCCTGTATGCTGCGAGTCAGTTTTTGGCTTATATACTTGCATTATTGTGTGTAATTTACAATAAGGGTTCAGGTTTCCGATTTTGCACTTTAAGGTGAAATTATACTTGCAGCTCTTGATAATACAATGTTTTGAAATTGCTGAGATGATGGATTAACCGTGAAGTGGCATAATTGTGGTTTGTACAGGATCTTCCTTCACAGAGGAAAGGTTGGATGGCAAAGTTCCAAAGATTAACAACTGTATCTATGAGTGACATCTTTCGTGAATTCCTTTTGAAAGAATGCTTCTTGATCATCAATCACCATCTCAGTCATGGTTTCTTTCCCATATCAATGACTGTGTGCGGTAGAGCAGACCTGAAAGAAAACAAACTCGTTGATGCTATTACTGAATGTTGGACCTTCACCTCATGTTGTGTGGATTTCTCATGCTTGGGGTATATGGAAGTCCCAGTCCTGGGGGGACGTTTGAGTGGCAGCTGAGGCGGTGTTCCAATTTTGGTGCCTGCAGTTTCACAAGTCTGAGGCTTGCAGTAATCTGTATATGATGACGACGCTATGAAGGTTTGCAAGGAAAACAATGTTGAAGCGTGATTGTTGCAAGGTCAATATAATAGTAATTGTTTCCCTGATACTAAAAGATTCAATTGAAAGAATGGCATGCTTAACTGTAATTTTGTTCTCATGACAAGAAAGAGCCAGTTGTGTACTTTTTAGTTTTCAAGCAGCGGTAGTTTGACCTGCCTTCACTCAATTGTCTTGTCTTTCGGTTTTGGGGATTCCGTGTGCAGATAACAGATATGGGTACACGATGGATTGCGAAGCAAGGACAGGATAACAATAATGCATGATGTTTCAAACTTCGTATCTTTTCTTACACTGACGGAAACTTTTAAATGTAAAACGGCTAGGCGGATGGATTATTCCAATGTAGCGTCCGTGGGAAATCTCATAGATTCAGGACAACGAGTATACTGAAGCCTCTGGTATGGTAACTCACAGTGCTTCTTGATGGTTGAAGGACAGAGTAATAAATTATTTTAAAAATTACTGGATTTATTATTCTGTAACTCACAGTGCTTCTTGATGGTTGAAGGACAGTAGTAAATTACCATAAAAATTACTGGATTTATTATTCTGTAACATTTGAGATGAAAAATTCCGAACGTGCATGTTCTTTGATGTTATTATATTAAAATACTAACGTCAGTTGGCAAATTCGGTTGTGTGGGAGGGAATGTGCTTGAGCTTAACTGGTAGTTGTCGTCTTCCCTTCAGAATCAGGGGTGATTGAAGAAGCTGGAAGTCGGAAATGGGAATGGAGCTGGGTTGCTTAATCAATTAATGAGTTGTGTGGGGTCAGCAATAAACAGCAACAACCTCCGGGTCCCTTGAGTGAAGGAACTGGAAGCCACGTTACAACCGGGAAAAATGTTTGACTACGTACTGGACCAGGCAGGAAACAGGCTTTTCCCGTTTACGCCTATAATAATAAACTATTATATATATATATATATATATATATGGTCACTTTCCCATTAGTTATTTATTTGATACAATACCATACACTGTATACTTAAAATGGCTTTGTAGATTTTTTTGGCTTTGTCCTTCTGTTCTTCGCTCTGTTGTGAGTGAGTGATTGCATACTGGAAAGACTTCGCTCCTCTATTTTGATTGACTGTGGAAAACCGTAAAAGAGAAACGGAAGAATGAGCTTTCAAGATCTACAGAATGGCTCTAGATCGTCATCCTCGTCGACGTCTAGGAGCCCATCACAAGCTGTTGCAGCCGGGATTTTCCAGATCAATACTGCTGTTGCGGCTTTCCGTCGACTTGTTGACGCCATCGGAACCTCCAAGGACACTCTTGATCACCGCCAGAAACTGTCTGTTTTCTTCCTCACTTTCGTCTTTTACCAAAATTGTTTCTTTGTATTCATGGTTTTCAACATGGGATGCGTGGCAGGCATAATACAAGGCAAAGAATTCTGCAGTTGGTGAAAGATACTTCTGCTAAGCTCAAAACACTCAGCGAATCCGATCGAGACGGTGACGTTAACGTATCTTCCTTTCTTTTCAATTTCAGTTTTCAATTCTTTGTTCGTGAAAATATGAGAATTAAATTAAATTGAAATTTTAATTTTCCGGGTTCTTCATTCTTCAGGCAAGTAAGAAGATTGAAGATGCTAAGCTTGCCAAGGATTTTCAAACAATATTACAGGAATTCCAAAAAGCCCAGCAGCTGGCTTCTGAACGGGAGTCTACGTACTCCCCTTCTGTTCTCCCATCTTCCTTAGCACCATCAACAGCAGCACGAACAACGTATGTGTATATTAGTTTCATCTCTTTTAGCTAAAAAAATTAAGTCTGTCAATCATTTTCATGTTTTTTTTTTTTATTGGTTGATTTCAGAGATAATTCTCGCTCAGGTGAATATGTGGCTTCGGAGAACCAGCCATTTCTTATGGAACAGAAGAAGTAAGTGCTTGAATAACCTCTTTTGCTCTGAAGTTTTTACTGGTATTGGTTCATTTGTCAATGATAGTATTGATTCGTTGGTCATCAACTCACTTTTAATATTTTCATGTTTGATTTATGATATAGATATAGGGGTGGATGAAAAATTGCTCTATTGAATTAATGATCGTGCCAACATTCCACATGATTGGTCTGCCTTGAACAAATTTAAGTCCCGTATTTGTGTTATTCTTGATAGATCTAGTGAGTAGTGGAGGCTTTTGAAACCATGCCATTTATATATATATATATTCTCTTTATAGCAGCAGGAGGTGGTGCATCTAGTTCCAAAAAGGTGAGTTGGATGTATACTTTGATTTTGATAGAATCTAACTAGAACGATTATATAGGAGACATCACTCCTTCATACTCTGTCATTACTTTTGTCATTAAGCCTGGAATTATTATTATTATTATTATTATTATTTTTGGCTGGTTTTGAATCAAATTTCCTGAGCATCTGGACGCAGGCAGGAGATACTTCTGTTGGATAATGAAATTGCATTCAATGAGGCAATAATTGAAGAAAGGGAGCAAGGGTTTAGAGAAATAGAAGAGCAAATTGGACAAGCAAACGAAATATTCAAGGACCTTGCGGTTCTAGTTCACGAACAGGGTGTGGTTATTGGTAAGATGCTGAATACCAAGAAGATCTTTTTGTTTCCTTCCTATAGATCCCTTCTGTTCTGCGATCCACAGTTTCTCATTTGTAATTGTTCATTGGTTCTACTACAACAGATGACATATCATCAAATATTGAGTCTTCTTCTGCTGCAACAACTCATGCGAAGGCTCAGCTAGCTAAGGCTTCAAAGAATGTTAAATCCAGATCATCATGGGTAAGTAATTAATGTCTTCGTAACCTATTAAGCTTAAGCATAGCTTTGGCTTGTCAACCCGTTTGGAAGTTGGGCTTCCCAAATTTTAGATTTCCACAAATAGGTTTAACTTGTGGACTCAGGAAAAAATATTTCGCCAGTCGAATTTATCCAAAATCAAATATTCAGTTAACATTCATCCGATATTTGCTTGCGTTTGTGACCAAACACAAGATTGCATATTGCATATGTGCTTACTCTGCATGCATTTGTTTTGATGGAACTGCCATACATGTGGATAAGTTTGGAGAAGGAGTGAGAATGAAGGGGTAAAAGAAAAATGCATCCAAGAAATGGGATGTGCAGAGATGTCAAGATAAATTCATATCATTTTTCTTGTTGCTGATGGTTTTTTTTCATTTAAACCCTATGCGATATGCTGCTTTACTGATGGTTTTGGCATTTAACCCATATGCAGCATGCTACTTAAGAAATTTCTCAGTGACCGAAGGGTGATCTGTAGAATCATCAAAAACTTTGGATTTTATGAATTCAAATCCTAATTTTGATGCAGTATTGATTTTGAGAGGTGGAGAGGATAACTTGAATGATAGATTGTGGAGAGTAATTTGTGTGGAACAGAAATGGACTTTGTAGTATAAACGAGAACTGCTTTTAAATACTCTGCTGGCAATTAGGCTCCAAATAATCGAGTCCCTTAAATAACTTCCCTTTGATTGTCTGATGCTGAGCTCTATTTAGATGAATCCCAAGTTTTACCCGAGTTTCTTTTAGCACTCTCGGAGTGGCAAGGCTTCAGCTAATGGCCTTTTTGCACCAAGGGCTAGAGTTTACAGTATTACCATTCCTGGTTATAGTTTATGAGAAAAAGGAATGTTAAATTAGCATTAGGAGCCTTTATGGAGGAAAGAAAAAAAGAAACACTTTAAGGAAGGCATATCTGATAATGAACTGAGCTTCCATTGAAGTATTCTGGTGGCCTTTTTGCTTTTCAATCATCTGTGGGAAGAAATTGGACAAGGATAGCAAAGGAGGAGAAAGGTGGGGAAATGCTATAACTTCATACATGAACAAAATCTTAGCAGAAATTCATATATTTCCCCACTGTCACAGACCTTTTTGTTCTTGTTCTTATAGTTTTTTCAGGAGAGAATACCTTGATCGCTATCGTTTCTCTGCATTGTTTTGCAGTGCTGGTGGCTGCTGGCAATTATTGTATTGGCACTGGTCATTTTCTTCCTCATCCTCATCCTATAGTATGTCACGTGCAAGCTATTGGTGTGCCTTTCCCGGATAAAACCTCTGTTGGGTATTCTTTCATTTATCTCTGCAACTTTGGACAAATCTCCACATTTATTTTCTGTTGTCCAATTACGTGTATCAATCAGGGTGCAGTATTGAGGTGTTTCTTTTGTTTCCTCTTCGACTATACGGTTTGGTTTTGTGTGCAACTTTAGAAAAATATTTGTAATCGTGCAACCGCATTATCTGGCTTTTGTTTTCTCAATCATTTTTGCAAAAAGAGAGAACAAGATGCAATCATGCAACTCCTTTGTTAAACGATCTATCTGTTGGCGTAGGTTTTCATATTGAAAGCGGACAATCAATCCCCTCCCTCAAGTCGTCTGCATAACAATCAATCAATAACACACCAGTTCAATTCAATGGTGAAGATTATGGAAATTGAATTACTGTGATGAACCCTAACTTACTGAATAGCATTATTAATTTGAACAATAAAAGGCGGTTATTGAAAATGGGTCCAGTGGGCCGGCTATGAAACCCATTTTGAATATGAAGGGTACGCAAGGTGCGAAAAGGACGTTGACATTCAACGCCTCCCGCTGGCGTCGTTGTTGATCATAGCTTCGATTCAGACTCGGGAGACATAAACTCTCGTCGTCGTCGTCGTCATCATCATCATTGTCTTCCTCAATTCATCTCGCCTGTTCCTCTTTTCCTCTTTCACTCTTTATTTTGTTTGATGTAACTCGACTAGAGGAAGAAGAAGATCAGTAATGGCAAATCTAATATACGAAATGTTTTCCTCATCAGCTTTGCTGTCACTCGGCCTATATCACACAATCTGCACAACTGGTAACTATCTCAAATTCCCTCAATCTTACTCCGCTAAACCCTATCACCCTCTCCCATTGCACCATCACCACAACCACCGTCTCAAACACCTCCAGCTCTTCCTTCTCATGCTCTGTCTGATCGTCGCCTTCGCCCACCAGACACTCATCTCCTCGGACTCTGACCCCCTCCTTAAAGGTCGCACCCCTGTTCACCGTTTCGCCTCCCTTCAATCAGCTCTCGTTTCCTTCCTATTTCTCTTCCTTTCCGTTTCTCTCTTGATTTCTGAATGCACTTCCTTCCTTCCGTTTCCTTCCGATCTTTTCTTCGCCCTTGGCGCTTCCGTCTTTTATCTCCAGTACTCTGTTTCCTTCGCTGCTGCCTCCGTCCAAACTTCGGATCTCCAGGCCAAATGTGACGTCATTTCTGGCCGGATTTCGGCTTTGGCCTCTTTGCTGTGCCTTGTTCTTGCATGCAATTCGAAGTTGTTCGTTGCCGACGTGGTGTTAGGTGGGTCCATATGTTTGCAGGGATTGTGGGAGCTGCAAACGGGTTTGTCTTTGTACGTAGAGGCCTTTATACCGGAAGGTTGTCATAAATTGCTGGATGTGGTGAAGGGTGTTGAAGGCTCGACGAAATGCGATTTGGAGGAGTCAAAGTTAAGGGCGATGGCGATTTTGGATCTTTTGTTTTTGGTTCATGTAATGTTTGTGTTTATTATTGTTATGGTTACTTATTCTGTTGTTGCTAAGACTGTTGCTGACAGGAGATTAGGGTCTTATGAGGCCTTGCCCACTGCTTCTTCTGACCCTAATCATCACATTCAGATGAAGGCTTTGGCCGGCACTCAGGCCTGATATCTAAATATCGACTTTAAATTATTCAAAAACTTTTCTGGGATTTTGTTTGTTGTATACAAAGTATGTACTTTTATTTCAGTCTCTGTGTTTTTGGTAGTATTAATGCTGCGAGGAATCACTCGCAGTTTTGCAATTGGGTTATCATGTTAATGTGCTTTGCTATGTTCTTTAAGTGTACTCCCCACGTCTTGTTGTAGTTTTGCTGCTTTAAATGATAAGCAGACTTCTTGGTCTTTCTAGTGGATATTAGTTTGAAGGAGCCCTTAATATTCATCAACGAATTCGATGACAAGATTCTTGTTTTATCCAGTATGATGGGATTCTTGTTTATATGAATTAAATACTCTCTTTGATTAGTGTACTTGATATGCAATTTAGTTCTGACGCATGCTTCTGAAAATGCAGTGAAGGGTTAGATTGGATCCTTATTGTTAAGTTATCTACTGTTGTGCATACAGTTTTTGATCCATATGACCAGGCTGTTCAAAATTTCTGGTAAGAGAAATGTATGTCTTGATAGAATAGTGTCAACATTTGTAAGGGGTTTTGTTTCCTGTTCCAAATTTATTATTTGGTGATGATATATTTGGCCAATCTGCATATGGAAGGGAAGCGTAAATATGGAGTTATTAACTATTAAGTAATTTACTAAACATATTTGATTACGATGCGTGGCTGTCATGTATTGATGCTTTAAACATGATTGTTTATTTATTTTCATAACATCTGATTAGTCCCTTCTTTTGATGCTGTGGATTGTCTTTCCCCTGGTTGCTGCCTTTTTTTTTGGGTTCAAAAGCTTATTCATTTTTTCCTCGTGGCCATAGTGGGTTGACATTTATTTCTATGAAGTGCATACATTTTCTTGGTTTTAGCATTATTCAGTTATTGCATCTTAGTTTTCGAGTCTGTTGTTTGGGTTTGCTATTTCCATCCTTCCATTCTGTTATTTTCGCATGAGAAACAGAAAAAAGAAGCTGTTCACATATTGACATAGGAAGGACATGCTGTATATCTCCTTTGCTATGAATTCTTAGCTAGAATTTGAGATTGTTGATGTTGTTATGAAATCAAAACAATTTCTTATTCAAAATAAACTGCAATGGCCTAAATGTTGTGTCCACTTGAAAGCAGAACTAGATCTCTCCTTTATGCACAGAACATCTAATCTAATAGCTGATTCTGGAAGGGAAAGCAGTTCAAAGGTATAGATGGTAAACAGAGTGTATCGTAAGATTTAAACTGGGGATTCGGGATAAGAAAATATAGTTAGCCCAAATTTTGCCTAATGGAGCATGTACTTTTTCTTGGTGGATGGTGGTTGAGTCTAGGAGATTTGTTCTTCAGGGTTCTTTTGCTCTCTTCAGATCTGGTTCTCTTGTTGAGCTTTGGATATAAACTGTTGCTGCAAGTATTGTAAGTTTGTAATGACTTACATAGCTTGAAACATGTTTTACCACATCAATGACTGGTAATAAGTGTAGAAGTGGTGGGGCACTGATTAAAAAGTAGCTCATTAATGTATGACGAGCATTGTTGGTATCCTTGTTATTTTCTAGTGGAAATTTTTGTGATCCGTGAGTGTTTTAAGTTTGCAGGCTTGCCAGTTTGTAAAAGTGGTAATTTGGATGTTTTGTTACAGTAGCTGTGTCATTCCCGTGCTGGTTACCGTATGCTCTGACGTGTAATTTCTGTTTGTATTCATCGTTTAAGCTGATGTTATTGAGCTGCATCTTCATGTAAATTTAGGCATGAGAGCCGGATAAGCTGGTAAACTTTGTGTTCCAGCAACATTTGGTTGTTCTAGTTTATATTATGCCAATGCTTTTGAGTCGGTGATATTCACAACCAGTTTAGTTATAATATCCTGGGGAACTTTTTGTCCTGGAAAATGACGCACAAAAGAATCTCCTTAACCGGCTTCAGAAGACTTATTGAGAACCATCTTGTGCTACATTTTGACATTTAGATTTGTTGGAAAACCATACGAATGACCCCATTGAAGAGTAATATTTTTGAGCAAATGATCATGATCTAAGAGGAGGCTGCCATGCAGTTTGGGAAAAGGGCGTGCTAGTAGCCAGTATGCTCATGTAAATTAGTAGGCGGCTGAGGCCACAATAACATCCGTAGAAAGGGCCAACAGTGAGGAAGCTGGATACTCTTTTGCTTTCCCCATATTGTTTGGTTAAAAAAAGAGACCTCTGTCGGAAGCTTTCGCATTTAAACGAGTGGTTTTTGGCGATTACATTAAAGTTGTTTGGTAATTGGTAATGTTGGAACGCGGGATAGTAGAACAAGGCTCTAAATGTTAAAGAGGATTTTTGTTTCATTTTAAAATAAGTAGTTCTGCCACCCTTTTATCTATTGATTGGTCAACTGCAACAATTGGATAGCGTGCACACACGTAGATTACATTTACATATACAATACCTCTCTTCTTGGCAGTATCAACTGGCATATAGTATGTTTGGCAGAAGTTTCTTGTCCTTTTACCACGAAATTTTGGAAAAGACACATTGATTGGTATGGAGAAAACTTCAATGTCTTTTAGCCTTGTATGAACTCTAAATGTCTTATATATCCTTCAATGTCATTTGCAATCCTTCCCCCCCTCTTCTGCTCCTCTCAAGGTTCGGAAAAAACAGAACACATGCTACTAAAGAACAGACGTGGAGATTGAACTTCTTCTAAACTCTCTCCCTCGTGGGGTTTCTGTGCTTGTTCGAAGCAGACTCCGTAGAAGAAGATAGGAACGTCCACGGGGGAAAAGTTTAGACAAAGTTGGGTTCTCTACCCACAACCAACTGGTTCCAAAGTCTTTCAAATGCTTTATGTAACAATAAGCCGACTGGTTTTATCTGCTACACAACTCCGTAGACTCGTAGGAATTCAGATTGCAATGGTAAAGCTGTACCGAGTATGTTTTTGGCAATTTATTTTGTTTCCATAAGCTCTTCTTTGTATCTACTAATGAGTCTGCTGACTATATTGAGGTCGATACTGACCTGATAAAGATTTTCAGGGTAAATTCTTCTTGCCCTGTCCCAGTCAGTAAGATCGCCGCCTATTATATATTCTAGAAGTTTTTTTCATCATGCTTACAGGAATTGAATTCACTCTGTTGTTTTTGTCTCTTTAGTAAGAAGGACAAATCTCTATTATGACAAGCCAAGAGAAACTTGACAGTTTACAAAGCAGGTAAGCAGACAACCCTGTTGGATTTTCGTGACAATATGAAATTGAGTTGGTTCTTGTAACTCAGAAATAAAGTTGGGTGTTAATGTTCTAGTTCATCAGGTAACAATACCAAACCTTAACCATGTGCTTTCTGACCATGGTTATATAAATTTGCCCTTTCTATTGTTTTTTAATTTCTGGCAGCTCTGCCGGCAGTATCAGAAGTTTGGATCTCAAGCTTCCTACAAATTCTTGTATTTAATATGATAGTAAATACTTCAGAAGCTGGTTCAGTTACCTTTAATCAGTGAATCTGTTCCACTTCATCACACCTTAAATGTAAGAGGGGGGCGTGGTGAAGAAAGGATCTATCCTTTTGTCTGGTTAACGAGAAAGTACCAGGCTGAAATTTCTTGTTCTGCTTAGAATTTCACAAATCACAAAACAATAATGTGGATGGAAAAAAAAGTTCAAAAATAAATATAAAAAGGTATCTTCCTTTCCTCTTTCTTTTCAAAATAGTAACTGCAACATTATAGTAGAGATAAATTCCTAGTAAATCTCACCCAAGTCATCAAATCTGAAACAAGATATAAAATTTTACACAAAGTTATTAAAGATTTGTCACAGATCAGAATAAAAAATTTGGTATCATTGAAATCAAATGGAGATTTCAACTCCTTTGTCAAAGGGTACAGTGCTATTTGAATGTTTCTGCTTTGTTCTTCATGGAATTTTCCATCCGGTGAAACTGAAACAACTCAACAGAAGAATAACACCAATGATTAGTCCTATAAGCAACTGGTTCTGTGCCTGAGAACTCACCGGAAAAGCAGTCAAAAAGTGAACATCAAATCAGTCTCATCTTATTGAAATGCATAAATAGTTCCATTGACTGTTAATGCTGGCTTCTGAGTCCAATAATTGAATTGATGATTTTGCTGAGATCTGAGATAAGATCCACAATGGCAACTACTTATATCATCAAAATTTTGCAAGAATATTAGCATTTAAGCCATTCCCAGAAACAAAACTGCATCTTGTCTCCATTAGCAGCATTCCAAACATTGATGATAGGAATTATCTTGTCGGGCCTCAAAAACTGGGAAATGGCAAAGATTAAGTTACTCTTATGCTTGGAAACCAATATGATTTATGCAGATAATTCATGCTCAGTACCAGTCACATAAAAGACATATCCAGATATTAGCAATCCACTAGTTTCTACAACCAGACCTGAATAAACTCTCTCAGTGCTGTGAAGCTCGAGTGCTCACTGCACGGAACCCCTGCAAAAATAACAACTTAATATTTGGTAATCATGCTTGCGAACTAAATCTATTATGCAACAACTAAGATCAGAAAAGCCATAAAACCCAGCAAGTCCCTACATCCACCATCTCAAGCAATCAGAAAGATAACAAATTAAGATTTGGTTGCTGCCATTACCAACAAAATCTGTTATGTAAGGTTTGGTCATCGTCATTATCAACAAAATCTATTATGTAACAACTAATAAGTTCAGAGAAGCCATGTAACCCAGGAGGGATCTGAACTGCCACATCTCAAGCAATCAGAAGCAAGAATAGTTCCATGACATACATCATGGTACTTTCGACTATGATTGTAAAAAATTTGGGTATGCAGGATGCATAATGACTGCTATTGTGCATCAACTCAAACTATACATCCACATCATCTCACCATAAATCATGAGATTGCCTCAGGAATTAGGTCTAGTGGGATCCAGTTGGCTGTCCGTGATCTAAGAGTACAACAGACCTAAAATTCAAGAAGTTACACAAATAATTTAAAAATATATGACTTCTGGAAATTGTTGGTAAAAAAGAGCGCACTACGTTGCAATAACATATATGACTCACCTGTTGGCCAAAACGCCAATACTGCTGCATACTGATTTGTGTAGGTCCTCAAATAATACTTCAGGGTCTTAGAGAAAAAAAAGGAATAAATATTGATATATTAACATGATAAAGATTAAACACTACTATTGAAGTAAGAAAGGAAGGCTCAGAATTGAACCTCAAATTGCAGTGATGGTTTAGGGAGCACATAGAGAAGTGTGTCTTTTCCCTGTGTAAAGAGACTTCCAGAGATCTCAGGCCAAACAAAAGACTGCAGAACCAATTATACTCTAAATTTTATGATAGGAGTTACAAGAACCGGATGCAATTGTCATAACCTGAGGTCTTCCAAGTTATGAGTAGCAGTAAAGTACTCATGGCACAGCATTAAGCAAATTAGAACTCAGAATTTCCATTGATACCAGTTGGAAAATAGTGACAAGAAACAGGACATAAAAAAGCTAATAAATAAAGGAGATTCTATAGCAAATGGTGAAGGTACCCCCAATGCCTTGGAAATAGCAAGGAAAACACAATCTTTCCGAATGCTCTATGCCCCAACAACAATAAGGGTTTTTGGTTTCTTTTTGAGGCAATTTTTAGTAACTCTGACTACATAATTTAATACATCTTCTGTGGTGTCACATAGAGTAAACCTTTTAAGAAAGTTATGTTAGAGAAGTTGTTTGCATGTATTTTGGGTTACAATAAGTTGTATCCACCTAAAGTACATTAAAATTTGGTGGTTTGCAAGAAGGGGGTAAGTTTGCATCAGTTTACAGGCCATGAAATCTCCAGTATGCAAATAGCATTGTCCATCTAGAAGATAAAAGTAAATTAGAGCTGCACCTGGGCAGTGATTAGCGTCTAGTAATGATCCTTTGACTCCTCCAACAACATGTTCTGTATTTAATTCTAAAGGATGGATGTATCTGCATATGTAAAACCCAAAAAAATAAAAATAAAAATAAAAACCTTCAACCATCAGTTGCCAACTCAAATATAATTGTTAATATCTATTCAGATACCGGGTTCTTACAATGGATTGACAGAGAGACACATCCTAACAAGACGAGCAGTGAGAAGAGTGCAATGGATAGGACCATGTGACCATCCCTTGCTTAGACCACCATAGTGATCCTAGTGAAAATGTGTAAGGAAACATGCGGAGCACCCTTCGACACCATCATAGCGAAATGCATCGACAGCGAAGGGTGTTCCTGTAAGACCCAAGGGAATACATTATCACAATAGATAATGCAATTTTACCTTAAAACTAAGAATGGCTGTTTTACACGTCCGCGAACTCAAATATGAAGCAGCAGCTCTTATCAGTTTAAGTAGGCATTAAATCAGTCTGACACTAACAAAGAAAAGATATGTGCCCTAATACAACCTAACAAAGAAACATCGACAAATTTTCCAAAATACCGGGATATAAACCATGATATTGATAATGTAAAGAACATACAATCGATGACGGGAAGTGTTGTAAGTGATTATAATGAACCGATTGGTGCCATGGAATGTAGGGCTGATAATATATATTTTGGTAGCAACTGCGAAGATGGTTGTGACGAAATGCAACCTGGAATCTTCTTATAAAACGGGCAACCACGATTGACCCTCTACTTAACATGGTAGCCTTTGATTTTACCATGGAAGTCTTAAGCTTTTTTGTTGGGAGGTGCAAATGACCCGTTGGCCTCTGATTCTGAATTCGACTTCAATCCCCACATATCAAACAAATTTGCCTGTTTCAGCTTCCTATTCGACTGCAATAAACAAGACCAGTAGGTGCCACATCGATAGAAATCGGAGGCAAAGCTCCCTTTTTTCTCCTCGGCCTCATCTTGAAATGATGGAAAGCCCTTCTCATCGTGGAGGTCAGAGGTTGCATAACTATCATCTTCGAATGCATCTAAGCCTGCGTCAGCCATCTCTTCTACTACGCTTTGACTTCTCCTGCTTTTTTGGATCGAAAAGGAGATTTTTTAAAACGACCGGGCCGCCGTCCACCACGGAGTTTGTGATTTTATTTTCGGAGGGAGAGAAATAGAGAGATGGGATAAAAAAAGGTTTCAGAGTAAAAAAGATAATTGGTTTTTTACAGTTATAAGTCTTGAAATTTTTATTAAAAATATAACAGTATAAAAAAGACAGAGAACAGAAGTAGCTTAAATCCATGTCTAGCGGGCCAATAATCCCAGGCAAGCGAACATTTTAGACAAGACGAGGGCACATAAGAGTCGGAGGACTCGTGTCTTCGAGTAGACCACAATACTTATCATAGACCCGCCCGTACAAGATTCTTACGTTGACAGTTGAGTACGGGGCAATAGAGGTGGGTAAAGTATCACGCCTTCGTTATTGACCAGACAACTTCTTTCTTCCATTTTCCTTTCGTTCGTTGTCAATCCCTCTATTTCCCTTGTCTTCATTTCCTCGAAAGTTTGGACCAAATAATAAAATAAAGTTAACAACGTTGGAAAAAGTTTCATCTTTGGATCCTTTGTGAGCTTGAAAGATTCAAGCTGTGCTTTAATCTGCACAAGCTTCAATTGGTAAAGTTCTGATTGTTATTCATGTATTCTAACTCTAGCGATATACCCTCGTGTAAGATCATCGGTATTTGACGATCCAAGTTTGATTCTTTTTTTTTGGGTTTGTTATTTAATTTCTGATTCTGGGTCGATAGATCTACTGTTTTTGTACGAGGTTTTAATTGTTCTTTTACCGTTTTGGGCAATGAAGTTTTCTTTTTTGATTTATCCCACAAAGTTGTGATCAATTTGGGCAGGTGTAATAATACTACTTTGTCAAATCTGCTTACATGTTTCCGTCCGGTGGGTTTTCTTTAACCCTCCTCTTGCATTATATCTGGATCATTTGAGAATTATGAATATTGAAGGCAGCTTCAGATTTCAGCTGCATGTGGGATCTCCTTCACGGCTTCAAAGTTGTTAAGCCATGGGAGAGTGGGTCATTGGAGCGTTCATCAACCTCTTTGGTAGCATCGCCATCAACTTTGGAACTAACCTTCTTAAACTGGGCCACAATGAGGTATGTGGGAATTTTCTTAGTTTAGGGGAAACCATTTATGTGAAGCATCTAGACATAACGGCACTATTTTTTCATCTTTACATCATGCTGCCGGTTTTGTTGAGGCTGGCTGAATTGTTTGTAGAGAGAAAGGCATTCCATGCTAGATAGTGACGGAACAAATGGAAGACAATCACTGAAGCCTATTATATACTTTCATTCTTGGAGAGTTGGTAAAGTCAGGTCTTATGGTGATTAATTCATTTTAGGTGGTTTTGAATTTATTGCGGCTCCTGATTTTCAGCCTTAAATTTGTAATTAATGCAGGTATTCTAATTTTCATTCTTGGAAATTGCCTTAATTTCATTTCTTTTGGATATGCTGCTCAGGTCAGTATGGATGAAACCTGTCATTTCTTGGTTTTCTGTATGTTGGTTGACCAATACTTATTTTCAAAATTTTATAAATTCTATTGGTCTTTGTCTTCCTGCTTTTACAGTCCCTTCTTGCCGCTCTTGGCTCTGTTCAGTTTGTATCCAACATTGCATTTGCTTACTTCGTGTTCAACAAAATGGTGACAGTCAAGTATGTTAAGATCTGAAGTGAGCTAATTTTCATAACTGTAATGAAGTTCGTATTTGTTGTTTCACATTTTGTCAAGTAAGCTTAATGTTCTTGGTAATGCTTCTGTTACAGGGTACTGGTTGCAACAGCCTTTATTGTTCTTGGGAACATTTTTCTAGTTGCCTTTGGCAATCACCAGTCACCTGGTAACTTCTTTTTTTTGATACTTTTCACAGTCAAATATCACCAACTTACTGATTTTTACTTAGCCTTAACGATTTAACGGTTAATTAATGTTAATCACAATTCTTTCAGTTTACACACCAGAGCAGTTGGCCGAAAAATACAGCAACATCACATTCCTTGTGTACTGTCTGATTTTGATCTTAGTTGTTGCTTTACATCACTACATTTACAGGTGAAGTACACGATTCTATTTATTAAGTAAGGATTTGGAGTTGGTTGTTCATTTATATTATGTGCTCTTCTTATAATCAACTTGTATAATTGCAGGAGAGGAGAACTTCTATTTGCTGTTTCTGGACAAGACCTTAGACCTCATTGGCGTATGATGCTTCCTTTTTCCTACGCTATAGTTTCAGGTGCTGTGGGATCATGCTCAGTGTTGTTTGCAAAATCTCTGTAAGTTAGCTCATAGGTGTCGTTACCCTTTGAAGATGCGACCGGGTATTCTGGGATTTTATTCAGGTTTGACTATCAATTCTCTTGTTCTTGCAGCTCTAACCTGCTGAGGTTATCCATGTCTAATGGATATCAACTCCACAGTTGGTTCACGTACTCCATGCTTCTATTATTTCTTAGCACAGCTGGGTTTTGGGTAAAGATTATAGAAGAACTGTCTTTTTTGTATAACTTCACGGTTATGTGATATTATCACTCATTTATTGTATTTACACTTTCTAACTTTGCAGATGACAAGGTTGAATGAAGGGTTGGCCCTGTTTGATGCAATCCTTATTGTGCCTATGTTTCAGATTGCGTGGACTTTCTTCTCTATTTGTACAGGATTTGTATACTTTCAGGAGTATCAGGTCTTCTATCTCTTCATCTCTCTTTCTAAAATTTTGGTGCAAAATTGTGTTCTAGGTTCAATATATTAAAAGTTGTTAAGGTGTTACATGTAACTATATTTGGTGAATGCTCAACAAAGAGAAAACATAGGGGTCTGCTCTACTAAGATTTTGAATTGAGGGTGAATCAGACAGAATGGTTTTGCAATAAGTGTAGTTCACGTTTTTGAATTATATGGTCTGCTCTACTAAGATTTTGAATTGAGGTGAATCAGACAGAATGGTTTTTGCAACAAGTGTGGTTCACATTTTTGAATTTTGTGCCAATGTGATGGTAGCTTTGGTTCAAATGATTACCCCTCTCTGTGAATCCAGTTTCAGTCCAAGTTTATCTTGCAGAATACAATAGGAAAAGTCTTTTTTTGGTTTTATCTTTTTGATCAACATAAATATGTTTCAATTCTCTATCAGAAAAATATTTTGCATTTAGAATGCATCACAAGCATTCATGATGTTTTCGATGTATTCTTCCTGGATATTTGTAGGCTCATTGCATTTTTCAACTGGTTGCTTACATCCCTATGGTCTGAAATTATGAATAGATCATTTGGAGAGCTGTTCCATCTTTTCTTGAAACAGGTATTTAATACACTTAGGACGACCATGTTCATACTAGGAATGACATCTGTGTTCATCGGCATTTCTTTGCTTGCACCTGATGAGTCGAAAGGTATTTTGACGTTGTCATTTTTAAGTTCAAATTATATGGGTTACATGGATGGGAACTTACACTGTAAATTTTCAGGCGGTGAGGCCAAAGATAATTCATCTTTAGTTTCAGTAATGTCTTCAAGCATTTCAAATGAAGTGGACAGGTACAGTGCATTCTCTTACATTGTCAAACTTCTAAATAATGATGGATGCTTCAATGTCGTCGAACCATGCAATTTTATCATTTTTGTGAGTTATGTATCTTGGACAGATTGATCCTGTCATCTGGGGATGCACAAAATAAAGAAACGAGATCATTTGTGCAAGGAATGTTGATGAAGATGTCAGATATGATGGCCAAGGCAAAGGTGTGAAATTACACAATTCATCCCTAATTGTTTCGGAAAAAAAAATGGTTTGTAAAACCAAATTGCTAACATTGACAAGTTATATTTTCTTGCAGACTGCTTTGTCAATATCATTAGGTCTTGGAGAGGACTCAATCAATGCATCTGCAGTTTTTGTCATGCCTATGGTATCATCCAAGATAACAGGTTTTAGAGGAAGCAGGTTGGACAGGTCTAAGATGTTCTCCATGAAGAGTCATGTTTGGAATAGCATTTCAATGGATGAAGACAAGGCAAAATTGTTAGACACGGATACAGTGCTCCCCCCAAGCCCTTGATATCGGGTATCAGGCACTGAATGCCCTCAGGCATCATTCTTTTTTGTATTACTAATTACTATTGATTACAATCGATTGTTTTCTTTTGTTTATTCATCAACACACTGTTGTAGATTCAAGAAAACTATCACACGCAGTACCTTTGTACATTCCGGCTTATCTGATTTGAAGTAAAGGTGTAATTTTCTTTTTAATTATGAAGGGAAAAGCTTGTGGTGCAGTTTCTTTGGTATTCACAGTTTCACACCTTCAGTTCTTGCGGATCATCCTCAATGTACTGCAATCAGAACCTTCAAGCATGATAAATGTCATATTGCTATATTACCCAAGAGTCTATAGATGATTTCAGCGGCAAGGCACTGATGTTGGTGTACAGTTGCGTTTTACACGGTAACCATAATTTAAAGACGATTGGAAAGCAGTGAAATGGTGACGCAACTGAACATGCAGAAGCTAACCAAGTTCCGCCCTGTATACTCCCAGTTGCGTCTCCTGTTCTCCGCAACATCAGCGCAGCCGCTGACTCGATGCTTTCACCTATCGGTTCTCGACGTGGATACGTGCATTTCATCAATCAAGCAGTGCCAAACCCTCCGGTCTTTAAGAACTCTCCACGGATTCATGCTAAGATGTCATTTTCATCTCCACGGGGACCTCTTCTGTATCACCAACATGATTTCCCACTACGCCTCTCTCGGTTCCATTTCCAATGCTTTCTCACTCTTCTCTTCCGTCTCCCATTTCTCCGACCTCTTTCTATGGAATGTCATGATCCGCGTCTTCGTTGATAACCGCCAGTTTGATCGTTCTTTGCAATTATACACCCAAATGCGTGAATTAAATATCGAGCCCGATAACTTCACGTTCCCTTTTGTTCTCAAAGCTTGTGGATGTCTACGTGATATTGAATTCGGGGTTAAGGTTCATAATGACGCTGTGGGCTTGGGATATCAGTTTGATGTCTTTGTGGGTAATTCTCTTATTGCAATGTATGGTAAGTGCGGGCGAGTTGATGTCTGTCGACAAGTGTTTGATGGAATGCCCGAGAGAAATTTAGTTACGTGGAGCTCGATGACTGGTGCTTATGCGCAGAATGGTTGTCACGAGGAAGGGTTATTATTGTTTAAGCGGATGTTGGAGGAGAGGATTCAACCTAATAGGGTTGTTATTTTGAATGTGATGGCGTGTGTTCGCAGAGAGAGTGAGGCGGATGATATTTGCAGAGTTGTTGTAGATAATGGACTTGATCTTGATCGGTCTTTGCAAAACTCTGCAATGGTAATGTATGCGCGATGTGGGAGAATGGATAGGGCAAGAAGATTCTTTAATGGGATTTTAAACAAGGATTTAGTGTCTTGGACATCTATGATTGAGGCTTATGCTCAAGCAGATTTGTCTCTTGAAGCCTTCAAGCTATTTAGACAGATGATATTTGAGCGCATCATCCCTGATTCTGTAACATTCCTTAGTGTGATTCGAGCTTGTTCTGGTTTAGCATCTTTCCAGCAAGCCCGTCTTGTTCATGGACTCATAGTTCGTGTTTGCTTTGAGAATCAATTAGCTTTAGGTACTGCTGTAGTTGATCTGTATGTGAAATGTGGGAGCTTAATGTATGCTAGAAAGGTTTTTGATAGGATGAAAGAGAAAAATGTAATCTCGTGGAGCACCATGATTTCGGGTTACGGGATGCATGGCCATGGTAGAGAAGCTCTCCATCTCTTTGATCAGATGAAGGATTCAATAAAGCCAGACCATATCACATTTGTGTCGGTATTGTCCGCCTGCAGTCACGCTGGCTTGATTGATGAAGGATGGGAGTGTTTTTATTCCATGCGCAGAGATTTTGAGGTCACGCCAAGGGCTGAGCATTATGCATGTATGGTTGATATGTTAGGTAGAGCTGGAAAACTAATTGAAGCCAGGGATTTCATTGAGAGAATGCCAATAAAACCAGATGCTGGGGTGTGGGGAGCACTATTAGGAGCTTGTAGAATTCATTCAAATGTAGAACTGGCTGAAATGGCAGCAAAGGCCTTGTTCGATTTGGACGCAGAGAACCCTGGTCGATATGTTATCTTGTCCAATATATATGCATCATCCGGCAAAAGAACAGAAGCTGATAGGATTAGAGAGCTGATGAAACGTAGGGGAGTAAGAAAAATTACTGGCCACACAGTTATCGAGATTAAAAACAAAGTGTATACATTTGTTGCTGGGGATAGATCGCAGCCTCAAACAGATCTAATCTATTCAGAGTTGGCAAAATTGATGGACAGGATTAGACGAGAAGGTTATATGCCAGATTTAAACTTTGCATTGCATGATGTGGAGGAAGAGTCAAAGGAAAAGATGTTGTATGTGCACAGTGAGAAGCTGGCCATTGTTTTTGGACTCCTAAATTCTGGACCGGGGAGTGTGATTCGGATAAAGAAAAATCTTAGAGTGTGTGGGGATTGTCACACTGCTACCAAGTTCATCTCTAAGGTTACAGGAAGAGAAATCATAGTGAGAGATGCTCATAGATTCCATCATTTTAAGGATGGAAAATGCTCTTGTGGGGATTATTGGTGAAGATATTCATGATTTTGGAATGGAACCAATGAGGAGTGGATACTGACAAGAATCAACACTGGTAAATCCGGTTATAAATGTTGTTGGAGTTTTGAACGTTAGTTGGCTATTGTTGCCCATATTGAACAAATGACGATGCCAAACGTCAGTTAGATAAACCCACGAGGCCTCATGCCCAGCTATCAAGATCAGGTCGGTGTGGGGTCAACTTCAACAAATTTCTGATTTTTTTCATGCATCAAAATTCTGGCATATTCCTCCAAAATAGCTTCTGTGGGTGCATCGAAACATGCTGCCCAAGAACTACCTGGCAGGAAGATACCTTTTTCGGTTGCTTAGCACAGAATTTTTAATTGGCTCTAACACTCATTTGGGCCTGTTTTTCAAAAGACTATCAGAACCACATCAACTTTATCGATGGAATCAAGCACATTAGAAATCAAGGTATTGTTCGGAAAAGATCTGAAAGCATTCAATTTCTTTCAGAAACTCTCCCTCTATGTTCAAGTTTCGATTATCAGTGATGATCCTGATAAAAAGTTGGAGCAAAAGCGGCAAGATAGAACTCCTGCAGACCAAGAGGGAGATGGGAATCCAGAATGGAATCATGAGATGCGATTTGATTTAAAAGACGTCACATTTCACGATTGTGATCATATCTTCATTAAGTTTGAACTGCGACATGGTGGAGCCATATTTGGAGACAAAACAATTGGTGAAGTTTGTGTTCCAATCAAGGATCTTCTCTCAGAGTTTAATGGAGTTGCCAGATTTGTCAATTATGAAGTCCGGACTACCGACCGAAAACCCAATGGAGTTTTGACTTTTTCTTATAAGGTGAATGTAAAGAATTCAGCTTTGGGGAATATTTATTATCCAGGCAGCCATATCACCGGATTTCCGACAGCTCATCAGCCGCAGCAGCAGACGTCTGAGATTCGATATCCTGCATTAGATGTTCATGGCTCATTGGCAGAAATTAATTATCAAGTTCCCAGCGCACCGCCACAAGTTCCTTGTCCTGTTCCCAGCTCATCACCAGAAGTCCTCTATCCGCCCCTGGAATTACATACTACAAGGCAGCAAGATGTTCAGTATTTATCACCGGGAACGCCACATGGTCCACATCCAGCCCAAGAAAGTTATTATCCCCCACCAGATGCCTATTATCCACCACCTCCACCGCCACCAGTTTTTTCACATCCACCGCCTCCGCCACCAGCAATGGAACATGGAGCATATTACCCTCCTCCCCATCCTTGGCCACCTCGACCTCATACGGGTTTTCATAATTGCAGCATGCCTGGGACCTGGGGCCGTGCTGATGGACATTGGCATTCATTTGGGAGTGGAGGGGCATCGCCAAATGGTTATCCGTATGCAGGATTTCGGCATTCATCTTCTTGGACTGGAAGGTGAGCACTTTAAGGCGTAACTTAGCATTTAGTTAGAATTTTGAATTGTGGTGGTGCTGTTGTTACCTCATGTTTAGCCTTTTCAATATTATAGCTCCTCTATTCAGATGAAGTTTTTATACCCTTTTCCTGTTCAATAATTTGTTCACATCAGTAGGGATTTAAAAAAATAAAATAAAATACAAAATAAGATGGAAAAAGGAAAAGAAGAAGAAGGTTTTAACAATGTTTCAGCTTATGCATTATGTTTCAAAGAAATAATGCTTAGTTGATCAAATAATTGCCACCTAACTTTGGTAGTAATAGAGGCATTTAAAATTTCATAAGAAATTTTCAATCAAATGACAACCAAATTTTTGATATTTCTTTAAAATTTACGGTGGAATAATTAATTATATTATGTAATATGTATTTAGATTTATAAGACATAGACTAAAACCCTTTGTAAAACTCTGAATGCAACCATATTCCTCATTTTCATTGCTTAAATTAAGACATTTGGTTCTACGTACATACATCTTAATGTGAACTTATTGGTGTGGTTAAAATACAACGGAACTTCTAATGTATATATAAACATAGAAGGATCAAGGCTTAGGTATTGGTTGTCGGAAAATTGGCTTGCACCAATTATGGATTCATGATCCTTATGAGCCATCCAAGAGATATAAATAATGACGTTTTTACGCAAAATAAAGCAAAATACAAAAGAAAATGATTAGCAAAACCGGACCACAATGGGATCTTCTTCTTTTCTTCTTCTTTTATTTCATTTATTTAACACACTCGAGCTCCATGTGGGTACTTCTGTACTGTACTTGTAAACAAATTCGTAGATTCTCGTGTTCTCTTTTGCGACTCCAACCTGGGGTTGGATTGTAATGGGAGGGTGCCCATTTTCTTTGTTCTTCATTTTTTTATTTATTTCCTAATTTTTATAGTTGGTGGGGTTGAATACCTAGGAATTTGAGTACTTAAGAGACTTGGAAGCATATTCACCTAGACTTTGTGGTCACCTTGTTGCCATATTTTATAAAACAAAAATGTATTGTCTCTCAAATTTGACTTTAGAAAGTATGCCAACAATTCATGAATTTGAAAATTGTTATTGGGTTTTTCCTCTGTTCTCTGTTTGGTTATGATTACATTAGATTGTAAACATAAACTATAGTTGTTGTAGTTTGCATCCAACTTTGCTCTTAATCAAGTCATTCCTTCCTCCCAAATCAAGCAAAAGAAAAGTCCATTTTGCTTCAAGCTATCTGCAATACAACTAGTCCACTACAAGGCCAACAATTTCTTTAAGGCTCTTGCATATTCTATTACCTAAATACACAACTCCTTGGAACTTCAAAGGTTCATAGCCATTAAGCTTTGATTTGCACGTGCCTAATTTTGTACCAAAAAGTTAATGATAAAAACCAGCAACTAAAGGAAAAAGCTCAGCATATGTTTTTTTATATTCAGATGTTGGAAGAGAAACATATGATGTGATCATATAAAGTGAAGTGGGGTGGATGAAATTGTGGGCAACAGTGGGTTCTCAAAAGCAAAAAAGCACTGTTGTAATGACAAGCAAAAGCAAAAGCAGATATCATTTCAAAAGCCCCACCACCAACATCAAAAACACGTTCAAACCAAACACCAACATGATGGCTCACCACCACCATTGTCAATATGCAGACCACCTTGCTACATCAAATTCTCAATTATTCCTTTATTACAAATCAATTCGCCAATTAGATAAGAACACTTAGAAATTTTTAAAGACAAAAGATAAGAAAAAAATTTAAAAGAAAGATCAAAAAATGAATTTACATTATGTAATAATTCTTCAAATAATGCAGACAGTAGAGCAAGAGCACGAAACAATCCATCTTGTCCATGTAAAATGATGATAGCAGTTTTCCAAGCAGGCAAAAATGGCGGCCCAGCTGGATTATATCTGATTATGTGAAGAAGATTGGGGGGGGGGGGGGATGCTCTTCTTTTGTCGATTACTGCAGCAACTGTATACGACTTTGAACCCTTAGCTGTTCATAAAACCTTCTGATGAACTCCTCGGCCTCATCATCAACCTGTCGACCTCCACTATCGTTCTCATCTTCCGATGAGTAATTGGAAACCCTTACAGAGATCGGCGAGGGAAGAGGGCTACGCTTCTCTCCGGGGGCTAAGTCGGTGGCATCAAATCGGAAGTTGAACGTGTATTCCGGGGTTTTGGGCACCAAGACAATTGCCTTGGGCTCCTGTCCGAATTGTTCTTCTTCTCCTTCAATGACTTCAGGAGGATTGATGCATGGAAAGTAATGGTGTTTGCGCCTTGGCACGTGGAAAAAAACAGGATTAGGACTGTTGCTACAAGAGAATTCATACTCCTGTATGCCGAAGCTACCACGTGTCATGCGCTTAGAATGATGATGATGATGGTGAAGAGACATGAGATTGCTCAGAGATTTTCTGAGCAGTTTCCCCCTCTTCATCATCAAATTCATGTCCATGATCAACTTTCTCTTTGAAACCAATCCCTTTCTCATCATAAAGTAAGTGATTCTCACAACATTCCATAGCCTCTTGGCTATAACTGAGTTTACAGTAGAACGCACCTCCATTTTAGCACCGCTGTAACAAAGACAACAGTTTCTAAATTTGAAAAGCTTTAAAAATAGAGAAGATAGTATCTGGGTTTTCTTATTTCTGCGAAGTTTTTGATAGACCTCGCAGAAGAAAAGCAAACCCTTTGTGGGACAACCAAGAAGGGAAATGACTGAAAATATATAGGGAGATGAGGAAGACGATGGTGTTAAGGGATAATATTTTATTAAATAAAATAAACGATAATACTTGATGGGGAAGAAAAGTGGAAAGAGGGATCTGTGGCAAGACAACATATACCACCTATATTCAAATGGACTAGCAACCCGCTCCCTCTCCCGCTCCCTCTCCCTCCCTCCGAGTTTGTGTGACAGAAATAATATTAAAAAACAAATAAACAACAGCAGAGAAAGTGATTTATTGTTCTGAAAGTTTAAATTATATTTGAAAGTTGTTGTGTTGAGTTCAAATACAGCTAACACTAAAGTGCTTTAAAAAAAAAAAAAAAAAAAGCAGAAGTGGGACTGTTTGGTCGGAGGGAGAAAATGTAAAATGCTTTTTCAACGGTTCACAAATATGAACTGGCTAATTGAAGAGCCTATCTTAATGTAATGACTTCTTCTGCCGATGCTTAGTTTAATTTTGTATGATAATTTATACAAATGTCTTTGCATTTCATGCGGTATAGTTTTATATACATTTGATATCTGAGTTCGAAGATGGTATCTGATTTTCTGACTAAGTAAAAAGATTATGTTAATAAAAGAAAAATAAATTGATTAAACAGTGATTTTAATAAGGCAAAAGGGTTTTTCTTTCTATATAGACAGTAATAGTTTTAAGAAGAAACTCATGGGATAAGTGCTTTTTCGAAGTCCTTTTACTACAAGTTAAAAAAAAAAAATACTCTTGAATAAGTCATATTTAATCTCTATAAATTTCTCTGAAAGCATTCCCAAATAAACAAAAGTTACTGCAAAATCCCTACCAAACCCTAGAGTTAATGGTGCCAAACTTAAGTGGGTATAGGAAGTTGAACAAACAGGAAGCACTACTGGAAGTAGCCACAGGCCCCATATGTATATATAATTAGAATTGGTTCGTGGGTTGAATCATCACCTGGAAAAATTTTTAAACAATAATGGTGTCCTAACTCCCTAAACAATCTTGAACAATGTTGCACAGAAAGATACAATATCTTCAATTAGTGCTGGCTGTGAATTGAAACTAGTTTTTCGATTGTCTCTGTGAATTAACTTTCAATTATTGGTTTGATAGTCGAGTCGTGAAATAAGAGAGCCCACAAGGCAGGGGACAAGTGTTACATGTTATGTTGTCAGAGTCCATGAAGTATGGCAAAAGTCAAAGTCTCTTTCTTTGTTGTAATTAATTTCGTGTCTGCAAGTATTAGTATTAGGTAAAAATTTGCCACCTGCCCACTAAACAATAATTGAAATTAATGAACGAGACAGCTTACTAGCTTCAAGTTCTTCTATCTTTCACAACCATTTTTAGCTTAGCTTAGCTCATTCCCTCACTTCGAAGGAACTGAGACAATTTTGGCCGTCTAGTCTCCCTGTATTTATGCCTAAGCAATCAATCAAGCATTAGATTGTTGAAGGAACAAAGCAAGAGAGAGTGACGGCTATCAAATTATTACATATTTGAAAAATAGTTAAGAGTTGATACTTTAAAATATATATAGATCGTGTTTAATCATGAATTTAAGTTGGTATAAGTAAGAGATTAAGGCATAATTGCATTGGTGTTTGAATGGTAAAAGTTAGTTGTTGGGACTAACATGGTTTAGGCCCAGATTTCAAACAACTTGCTATTTGATTCTTTTCTTCAGGATTCCGTCTATATATATTGCCATGCCAGCTTACACGCACTCAATTTTCAACTTTAAAATCAACAGAAATGGTCAATCTCGGCACACCAGCTAGGCTTCGTGTCTGTATGATGAATTGCTTGTGCAACTACACATTTGCAACAAACAGCCAAGTGTGTGTGTGTATTGTACATGTAACTAAAGAATGACTTGCTCGTGCATATTCCACTTCTGAAGTAAATGCCATATTTAGTTTGTTGATTCAGAGCAGCCAAGCCAACACCCAATACAAAATACTGCACCGAAATCTAAAGTTATTCCCACCAACATAAAGCTGGCTAATACAACGACAAAAACTGTATTAGGTGGTAACTTTAATCTTGTTTTAAATATCAAGTCTAATGCACATAATGTGTCGATACCTTCCCTGTATCACAACCACTCCCATGAAGTCGATGTGAATTTTAACACTGAAATTGGTTGCTGACTGTAAATCTTCCAGCCTATAAGAATTGGCCTGGAATGGAACAACAATGCAGACAACTGCATGACCTACATAGCCTGCTTTTGCTTTCCAGCCCGAGTCCACTTCCCGCAATTAAGCTCATGGGTCGCGACTCATGCTTGCAGCCATAATTTTCACTTTTGGACGAGTGACAACTAGAAAGCAACAAATGCATCCACGCATGCTACCTCTTTTGGTTCATAAAATTAAAAGACTCTGATCAATTTCGCCTTCTTAATCTTGATATAATAGCTTTCTAGCTAGGCAAGTTGCATGAGAGCCGTTGTTTTAGAAAACGTTTTGAGTTCCTGCGTGCATGCATATGCAAGCAGCAAAATGCTGATTAAATTAATCTCTCTTTACATTGTTATGATTTCACAAGTAAATGGTTTTGAACACCAATCTGTGAAAGTTGTCATGTCTCTATTTCGAAGAAGGTGGTCTCTGGTAATAGCTTTCGGGCATGGGGGATGCATATAGACAAACTGTTGAAAAGGTAAAGTGAATGACTAATTAATTCAGTAAAACCACCAATCTTGTAATCAAAAATTGATTTTGTATTAAAATATAATTAGGAAATATAATTATATTTAGATAAGATCATATGTGTTAAAATATAATTAAAAAAATAAAGATAAATTATATCATAAAGAGTTCTAAATTCACGTATTAAAACTTGTATTAAGCTCATGCATGCATTGCAAATGCAATCGCCATAACCTTTTCCACCTTCTTTTTAAAAGTTTGGAACTCAGAAACGTTCAAAATTCGTGTATGCATGCAGACACAGCCGGCCTCCACTTCTTCTGTCAACTTGACAACTTCTTTAATTCACACACAACTTTCATTCAAAATCTTTCTTACTTAATATTTGAATTGAAGAATTTACTTCAATTCCTTTTAATTTTTATTAATTTTTATTTTATTTGATATCTAATCCGTGTTTCGATATGTACATGGAGATCAATGTATATGGACAACTGCTGAAAAAGTAAAGTGAATGACTTTAATTAATTCAGTAAAACCACCAATCTTACATCAAGGGGAACAACAAAAGTAATTTGATATTGCACTGTCTATGTCAAGTATTTTATCGAAAATTTTAAAATTATTGTTAAAAAAGAGTTTTAAATCAAAAAATTTTATCGTATTATTATATCTGATATGATAAAATTATTTAATTAATAAAATAACATAAATTTATTTATTGAAAATAAATAAAAAAATTTAAAAAAAAATTTTATCGTTCAATTATTATCATAAAACAATTTATAAAATTTTCTTCTCATTTTTTTATTTATTTATTTTTTCACTTTATTACTTAAATAATTTTATCAGTTATATTAATGTAATAGAATTATTTTATTTAAAATTTTTTCACTGGTGTATTTCTCTTTCTTTTTTATTGAGTTAATTCATTGCTCCCATTTTGATTATTTGGGACAATATACAATTAGTAGATACCTTTAATTAAGGAACAATTATTAATTGTAATGCAAATATAATACTAAGATTCAGTAGATGTTTCACTTTAGGGGGAAGGCAGGACCTAGGGGAGGCCGGATTCGGCAGCAACAGTAACATAATACTAAATAAATATGATCAAATATTGCAGCAAATGGTTGAAAAATAAGTAAATTGTAATATAAAAAAAAAAAAAGAAAGAAAAATGTGATGAAAATATCTATATCCTTCGGGGCTAAGTATTGGAAAAGTTGATTGTTTGGTAGGGAGTCGACGAATTTTACAGTGGAATAAAATAGGAGGAAGAACTTAACCTGTCATATTCTTTAGACTACACATGGAAGAAGAAAAGCCAGAACTTACTCAACTAAGCAGGTAGCTTTTTGAGGAGTCGCTTGTATTGAACGATGAACACAACCCAATTAAGAAAGAGAATGGGAAATTCAGGGAAGAAAGAAAGGAATTCAATACTGATAGACAACTGGCTGCGGGGACCTTATACTGTTGTGGGTACATGGCAAGTACTTCATGTAAAGTAGTAGCTTTAGCTTCTGCTTATTTTTGTCATTAACAATAACGAAAACGAACACAAGCAAACAAACAAACAAACGTAAAGCTGAAGTTGCATAAGCACTTCTCGTGATGTGTGGTAGTGGGATTTGCTTGCTTTAATCAAACGGCTCTCTTATCGGGACAATAATTGAATTGTACTGGCTGGGGCTAAAAGATACTGAGTGCCAATACCATGGCTTTTTCATGTGCAATTAATATGTTAAGTGATCTGAGAATTAGTGCGTTTAATTAATACGTTTATCCAGTGTTCTTGTTTCAGATAAACTGCTTTTAAGAAAGCATAGTTTCCTGTTTGGATAACACAAAAATAATAAGATGGAAATCTTTTAAAACACTTAAACTGATGTAAACAAGATGAATTTTTGTCGAAGTTTTTATATGATCACCTTAGCTGAGATGATTGATTACATATAAATTACCTTTTAATCTGAGAACTCTCAAAACTCAGGGCCGCCATTAACAATATCATACTTGCAACTACTACGTAAGATATTTTAAAAGAACCATTAAAAGATTTAAAATGGGGTAGTGGTTTCTCTTTAGCACTAAGGAAACCAAACCTTCCCCACCACCACAGGTCTTCGTTTTCTGATATCAAATATCAATGGACTGTGAAAACGAAATGGAATCTAAAAAGTTTTAAAGCCAGCATTTCCCCACTACTAATAACACCGAATAAACTCTGAAAGCGCCTGCCAAATTTCCTTCCCAGCTTGCCATAATAATTCTTAAACCCTAGATTAAAGCCTGCCCATTGAGCCACGTGTCCTTCCTTTTGTCACTTTCGCTTTCAATTTCATTTCTCTAGCTTTTTCTTTTTCTTCATCATCACTCTTTCTTCCCCACACCTGACCTGCATGCGCAATCCAAGAAAGGCAATTTGATAATGGCCAATAGATAGCATCAATCATATAGTATCGTCACCATTGAATATTTCTCTATATAAAGCCCTACATCTTCTTCTGCTTCTTCATGCCAAAACACTGCTTTTAAATTTTCTTTAAAGTGAGTGTACAATTCCTGTACGTACGATAAATATCTCACCGAAAACATAAAGATATTTTCTTTCCAAGCTAAATTTATTTCTTGTAGAACGCAGTTTGGGTAGAAGATAAAGTAATTAAAGATGAAGAACAAAGCTTCTGGGTTCTTGAAGCAGGTAGTGTCAATGATAACTGCGATGGCCAAGGCGAAAACCCTGGCTCTGAAGAGCAAAACTAGGACTATCAAGACTCGTTTGATCATATTCTCATTGCTGAGAAACAAGAAGATTCTGACGACCTCCATTTCTGACAAGCTCCGCACTCTGATGGGGAAGCAAGATCAATACAAGAAAGAAGAGGAAGAAGAAGTAATGGGTGACGAAAACAATGCAATTGTTCTGTCTAATGCCATGTCTCATGAGTGTCTTCCCAATCCAACTCACACAGAGTTCCTGGAGAAAGCTGAGGATGATGATGAATACAAGGACAGCGATAAGTATCCAGACATGACTCACTCGCTGTTTGACTCAGCAGATATGGACTCTGAATATCCTGGCGGTTCTGTAATAGATTTGGTGAAGAACTCGAAACCAGAAGGACAAGAGTTCAGATTGGAAGACGAGATAGACCAAGTGGCTGACTTGTTTATTGAGAAGTTTTATCGTCAGATAAGGATTCAGAAGCAACTCTCCTTCAAAAGGCATCAAGAGATGCTCGCGAGAAGCGCCTAATTCTTCAGCACTCTGGTTTTTTTTTTTTTTTTTAAATAAATGAAGGCCGGCCCGCGAGATTTTTGTCGCTGCCGCTGAACCACAAGGGAAGGAGGAGAACAAGAAGACGACTTATCTGAAATTTTGGTCGAATTCTGATGTATACATGATATGTCACAACCTTAATGTATGTGTAGTTCTTCCGTATTGCCTCTGTACTGAAACCTGACCATGTCCAAGTTGTAATATCTTCTGATTAATACAAATTAAAATTGCTTTAGAATGCAATAAAGTCTTTTGTATTTAATTAATAAAGTCTTTCTCGTATCTACTCTACCAAGCCAGTTCTGGGAAAAGGTTCGTTTAGGTTTGGCTGCTTTTAAACTACAAATTGTAATCGATTCATCAGTTAATTCTTGGTGTTTATGTATAATCTCAATCGATTTCGATGATTTCTTTTTTATTTTCTTGTTGGGATTTCCAGACTGTATTGATTTTCCGTTGTATTCGATTTGATCAAGTTGAACGAAATCATGGAAAATAATCAGGCCATTGCGCCTCCTTGCTGCTTTGCTTCTTTATTTGAGCTGTACAATTTATTCATGATCCATGTGAAATTCTTTGTATACAAAAAATTCTCGAGAATTAAGTGTTGGGCTTGGATGGTTTTAGAGTCATTTTTAACACAATCCGCAAAACTAGATTAATATTGATGAATACGATACAAAAGTTGTTTCTGCTGTTTTGTGTGATATTTCCATCCAAATTGGATCTGATAATTGTTAATTGTACCCTAGTTTTTTTAACTTGCTTGATTCTGTTTTCGTCTCCTCTAATGCCTTTTCTTTTTCATATTAGCAGTTTTGTAGAATTTCTGGAATCTCTCGTTAACTCGTGTGTATGCTTTCTCAAATATCAGATGCGGGAAATGATGTGAAACAAAGGAGTGGGAATCAGAGAGAAGCTATGCCAGGGAGCCACAATGTGTTATATGCGGCCGCTACGGTGAGTATATACACGATGAGACAGATGATGATGTTTGCTGTTTGGAATGTAAACTAACTCTGTTATATGCGGGGTTTCCAACAGAGGGATGCAGGTTGTTCCCCTACCTCCTGAAAGATTTCCTGCTACTGATGAGTGTTTTTATGTTAGAGATTCTGATGATGAATCAGGAACACAAGTGTTAACTGCTGATCGGACTTATTTGCTGGGAGGGAAACTTGAAATCAATGTGAAGGGATATGTAGTTCCGGCACCCATTTTGTCATTCTCCTTGCAGTCTACCTCAGAAGCTCCTTCAAAATATTAAAGCTGGTGGTTATGACATGCCTACACCTGTTCAGATGCAATCAATCCCAGCTACTTTGAGCGACAAAAACCTGCTTGTTTCTGCTGACACAGGCGTAGGGAAAACGGCTTCCTATTCTTGCTGTGCAAAATTTCGCCTTGGGCACGTGCAAAACCAGAAAAAGCCATTGGAAGTGGTTTTAAATCCAATCAGAGAGGTTTTTATCCAGGTTGAGAAACAAGCTAAGTGCTTGGAAAAGGTTTGCCGTTTAAAACTGCACTTCTTGTTGGCGGTTGCAGGATAGATTTAAGGCATCCAGCAAGGAGTAGAACTAATTGTAGGAACTCCAGGCGGGCTCATTGACCTTCTAATGAAGCATGATATTGAACTAGATGACATGGTGATATTTGTTTTGGATGAGGTTGACTGCATGCTTCAAAGGGTTTCCGAGATCCGGTAATGCAGATTTTCAGGGCTCTTTACCAACCCCGATCTTAATGTATTCCGCAACAATCTCGCAAGATGTAGAGAAAACGGCAAGCTCCTTGGCTAAGGATATTGCTCAGCTCTTGTCTCTGTAAGCAAACCTAGCAAACCCAAGTAAGGCTGTTAAGCAGCTAGCCATCTGGGTTGAGTGAAAAAGCTTTTTTTATTTTGACATATTGATGAACTATCAGCATTTTCTGCCACCGGCTGAGGTCTATGTGGGTTCAAAATTGGGGCAGATCTCCTGTCTAGTGCAATGACAGTCACCGCAGGGATGAAAGCCTTGTCGATTCATGGGCACAAGCCCATGAAGGAGAGAAGATGAGAAGTCTTTTTTAGTGGGAGAGGCTCCTGTGATTGTGGCCTCTGGAGATTTGGGTCGAGGAGTTTGGGCGTAAGACAGATGATTGTGTTTGATGTGCCCAATTCTATCAAGGTGTACGTCCATCAGATCGGTAGAACTTCTAGAATGTGAGAGGAGGGTACGGCAATTGTGTTTGCGAATGAGGAGAATAAGAATTTGTTCCCAGAATAAGAGTTGACTCTTTAGAATCGCCTGGAGCAGTGAGCTCATCAGTTGGCAATGGCTCTAAAAAGAGGAAACAATGAAATTTCATGAAAAATGTTGGTTTACTGGCATAATTTTCCTTTCAGCCGCTTGGAAATGGCATTATGGATACTATGATTTGCAATCACTTGCGGCTGCCATTGTGGCAGATTATGCATCAAAATGTTCATTCTTCTCAAATTGAGAAATGTGACACGCTGGCTTATGAATTACAATGGTTTACAACGGGGCAAGGATGCTGCCTATCACTGAAACTGCCTCGTTCAATGTTCCACCAGACTCTCAATTTGGTTAACCAAGTTCCACTGCGTCCTTTGGTAGTAGAGAATCCATCTAGGTGCCACAGAAGAATGGGGAATTGTTGAGCATAAGAAACAAAGTGATAGCAGACGAATGTAATATTATATTGCAGTATGTGAGGGAATGCACGTCAAGCACAGACAATAAAACTTGGAAGGGATAATTATGATCATGATGACGACGTTCTGAAAGCAACTTTTGTGTTTGAACCTACCCAGCGAGGGTACGGATTCTCGGATTGCTTGGCTGATCGTCATGATTCGGTCCATTCTGAGCATGTAGTGAATCTTGCTGCGTCTCCTGAGATGCAGTGAGCCACCAATTTATTTATTAAAAAATAAATTTGTAATTTTTTTTTATCAAACGAGGTAAATAATAAATTTTTTAATTTTTTATTTATTATTAACAAATAATTTTTTATTTTATTAATTAAAATTTCCAACCTTAATATGGATCACAACGTGGCATCCCATTCATATCAAATGTGGGACCCATGATACTAGATTTTGGCATTTTCCCTGATTTGGCGGGGCAACGGGGCCAATCTTAAAGCGGAAGAGAGAGAAACAAAGAAACGGACAGGCACAAACGGACAAACCGAGGGCCCGCAAAAGGCAACAGTCCACGTGTCCGGACGGGAGATCACCTGTCTTATTGCTTCGAAACCGCGAAAGCCCAACTGCCAGCGCCTCCCACCCTTTGAAATTGAGGTCATGGCAACTCGGATTTGGGAAACGGCCTGAGAAAAAAAAAAAAAAGAAATATCTTATTTACTTATTCTCCTTTTCAACTCCCACCATCACACACCAATCCATCACGAGAATACGCTTTGTGGGTTCTTTCTTTTTTGGGTCATTGTTGTTCTCTTATAATTTCTCTACAGTTCCAATCGAAAGTCACCCTTCTGATTCCCAGGTAAAAAGCTTCACTTGTTCTCTTGATTCTCTCAATTTATGAAAATCTTTTTCATTTTGATTAATTAATTCTGTCTCTTGGATCTTGATCAATTATTAAACGATCCATTTTTGCATTTTAGTATTTTCTTTTTGTTGTTTTTAGTTTTTAGTTGAAGCCATGCTTAGCTTTTTTCTTACGCTGGTTCTATGTAATCATACAATATATTTTTCTTGTTTTTCCTTTTTTTTTAAAAAATATTTTTACTTGATGGAGTATCTTTATCTTTTGATCATCATTCTCTGGACAATACGCGTCATCAATTTACAAGGGTCCAACTATGTAATGTTTACAGATTGATGAATTTTCATGTACGAACATGGTGCTTATAAATTTATACTCTGTTTATGTGTTGCAATAATTTAGTCTCCACCATTTCGGTTTCTGTTGCATTGAGTGGCTTCATTGAGGATTGTTAAAAATCTTCATGCGGTTGTCATGTTTGTTGCCTATAAATGTCCGGTGTCCCCATCATCAGATTAGTGTATGTAAGATTATGTTTTTCTTCAATTTATTTTATTTATTTATTTATTTTTGTTGAATTTGTTTTTAAGTTTTGGTGTCAGATAGGTTAAGTCTATTGATTATTTGTCAGTGATTTTGAATTTTTGGAATGTTAGTGATCAAGTTTTATCTCTAGAAGTTCTGCAGCAAAGGGCCGATTAGTTTGTGTAATTACTCGATTGTGTGGGTAATACTTTGCTTGGTCACGTAATGAGAAATGGAAATGAGAGTGTTGGTGAATGTTCTAGCTCAACATCCTGGAGCAGTCAGCTGGATACTGACAATGACCGGATGATTGCTCAGGTCCTTTCAGAAGAATATGCAAAGTTAGATGGTGCAGTTGCTAGACGCCTTTCCAACTTGGTACCTGTTCCTGTAAGATATCTCATTCCTTTTATTTTGGCTTTAGAAGGTCAGAATATCAGAAAGGTTTATAATAGCAAAGGAGTTAGAATCATTCTCCAACTTCATCTGCCTTGAATTCTAGGCAACAACACTGAAAAAATATCGAGGATCATTGGAAATGCTAAATGAATTCTGCGTTGCCTATTTCCTTGAGCGGGAAATGAGAGCAGACCGAGCTAATGTCTAAAGACTTGGTTGAAACAGCCTTACCTTTCAGCTTTTGCTTCTTTGATCTATCCCTCCTTTCCCCTTCTGTCTTTCATCAAAAGAAGGATCCTCTTCTGAATTTCTTATCACGGACTTTTTGAAATTTCAGCATGTCCCACGGATTAATTCATATATCCCCAACTTAAGTGATGCCAGTTTGGATTACCAACGGCTTGTCCAAAGGTATGTCTTATATTATACTTGGCTGTTAAAAGTGTACTCAGAGACTTTTTCTTTTCAGGAATTTCATTAAGGTTTCAATACATCTTCCTATCTCCGTTTTAAAGGAAGAAGTTTAAGAAAAGAATAGTATATTCTATCTGAGGTGCTCAATATGCATTTTTTAATGAAAATGCTTGTGCATATTTAGTTGTTTGCTCTGATGGAAAGAATTAAACCTTTTCTTGTGATTACTTCTCTGTAAACTGAGATGAGAGTGCTGAGATTCTTGACCTGGAAAACCTCATGATGAAAAGTTGCTAGATTGTTGGCCTTCTTTTTGTGGGTTTAAAGTAACATGGGAATTTTCTGGGCCAATTAAATAACTATTTTAATTCTTGATTTACAAGACAGATGACTGGCTCTTTATTTATGCATGTTCATTGGCCTGTACCGGTCAGAGTCATATGCCATATATGCTGTTAACAGAAAGGGTTGGAATGCTGGTGTTTGGTTTTCCAAAGTGATTTATGTTCGCTGAAGGTATATACTAAAGTTTCAATTCTTCTTCTTTCAGGCTAAATGTTTATGGTTTATATGAAGTGAAAGTCTCTGGGGATGGAAATTGTCAGGTACTTTTAGTGCCAAAGAAATTTGAAAATACTCTCTCTCAATCCATCTTTCTTGTACTTGAGATATGTTTTGTCTAATTTTCAACCTTATATTGCAGTTCCGCGCACTTTCAGATCAAATATACGGGTCACCTAACTATCACAAGCATATCCGCAAAGAGATAGTGAAACAGGTATAATGTTTTAATGCCTTTAATTTCGGTGCTTAAGAATTGAAGATTTGCACGATTACTAGAATTTGAAATAAGGGCATATAAAACACTAGAAACATAATTAGATTTCACTGTTTTATATGATTGTCGTCTGATCTCCAGTGTAAATAAATTACCATTGACTGATATAAAGTTATGGGCATTTCTGGATGATTAACTATTTATAGCATTCAAATCATCCCAACCAAGTCTCATTTTCTAAAAATCAAATGAATACCGAATTTGCTGGTAAAAAGAAAGTGCTATGGGCTTGATAGATTTATGAAAAATATGTTGTAGGAAGGCTGAGCTGACTATTTTTTCTGTTAAAAAAAAGAGAAAGAACTTGGCTGGTCACTTTGCTTATTTTTCCATTATCTTTTTCTTGTTTCAGCTGAAGGACTACCACTCTTGGTACGAAGGCTATGTCCCAATGAAATACAAACGGTATTACAAAAATATGGCAAAGTATGTTAGTCTATGTCTATGATATCTCTTTACTTCCATTCTTTGATGCTCTAAGCCTTAACTTCCATGGATGCTTTTGTGTTTTGGTTTAGTACTTCATGAATGCTGATATATTAATATATCTTTTTATCTCCTCTGATCTACTGTATGATGCAGATCTGGTGAATGGGGGGACCATGTTACATTACAAGCAGCAGCTGAAAAGGTCTGGCATTTAATCAATCAGTTATAAGTTAGTTAACCATGATAATACCTTTTAGCATCATTCCTCTGCGCTAGTTCTCTTCTCTTGTGAAAGGTTGATATGTTCAATTGTAGACTGAAAGCGTGCATATGGTAGATGATGTATTTCATTGACGAAATTGGTGGAAAAATTTTAACTGTCTCTTGATGGGACAATCCTTTGAAAGTGTCACTTGTAAGGGCTACATTAATGCTTCATAGGGTTTCCCATGATGTTTGTATTTGTGATTCTATATTTGTCCTCTTATAGTCATTACCTTTAGAAGCTACACAAAAACTAGTGACGAGGAGAACTAGTTTCTATGATTATGCAATGTGAAGTAGATTCCTTGAAGTAATGTGGTTATTGACTTATGGAATAAACTTGTCAGGATTTCTGAGATATATGTACTATATATATATATATTACTTTTTTTTGTTAGTAGCCGTAGTTAATCTTTAATGAACTCTTTGTCAATGGCATATGGACTATAAGATGAATTGGTGTTTATATGATGATGCAAAAGTTGTTGACTGAATGTGCAAAGATACAACTTGTGCACAAATACATGAATTTGACCTTTGGTATCCAAAGTGAATTACTGAAATACCCATTTGGGCTTCTTTTTGTGGTCCTTGTGTAAGCATATAATACTATTTCTTTTATTCTGATATGAGAACTTGACAATGCTGCCTGTTTTCTGCAGTTTGCTGCAAAGATATGCCTTTTGACATCATTCAGAGATACTTGTTTTATTGAAATTATCCCACAGCACCAGGCTCCTAAATGCGGTAAGACAAGAAAAGTTACTATGATCATCCATATTAATTTTGTTGACCTTAGAAATTCTGGATTTGAATGCTCTCTCTCTTTCTTTCTGTCAAATGGGATAACAGTATTCCGTATTCAATTGTTTCTATTGCAAATAGCATTAGCCAATAGCTTTCCTTTCTGGAAACCACACAGGCGTTCGATAAATGGTTGTGAGATATAGGTAATGTGATGAGCCAACATCAAGTTAAAACCTGGGTTTTTCCACATAACTGGATATTAGGAACAAATATAGGGGATTCTTGCTATATAAAATGTTAGATTCATTAATTACTTTTCAATTGTCTTTATGAACATATCCATACAGTTCTTCCTTTATTATTTTTTTTTCCTTCTTTTGAAATGATGCAGAGTTGTGGTTGAGTTTCTGGTCGGAGGTACATTATAACTCACTATATAATATCAAAGGTTTGTTTGATCTTAAATCTCGTCTTATAGTTGTGATTTGTGTGAGCTACAAAGAATATGTGTATCAAGTAGAAAATACTGCTAAGTTTCACGTTCTTTTCAGATGCTCCAATTCAAAAGAAGCCAAGGAAGAAACACTGGTTGTTCTAGAAGCAGCAGAAAATATATTACTGACATATTTGCCAGCACACTGTGCTCTATTTGTTATTCTTTCATGTTATATTTTTGGTTATATAATTTTGGCGGCGGTTACTTATATAAATGGTATCCAGTTCTATTGAGATGTCTAACATTGCTCATTTTGTCTTCTATTAAAGTGATTGTTGGCTCCCCTGTATGATACACGGTAAAACTATAACAGATTACCTTGTTAAACTTAGTTGAGTACTTCTGATTGTTTGCTCAGTACAAACAAAAAGGTGTCTAGATGGTGCTTCATGTATCAACATCAATACAATTTGATGAAATTGATGATATGCTTAGCCTGACAAATGTTGTGAATCACATCTTGTTAAGGTTCTATTATATGGATTCTCACAATACTACATTATTATAATTCCCACTTGTCTGCATATTAAGTTTGCCATTACGTGAATCATCAAAATAAGTAGTCTTATTGCTTAATTATTTTTAGGAGTTACTTACATGTTATTGTCAAAATAACCTGTATTATCTCCCTTCTTATTCATGTTTAGCATATTCTGAACATCAATATAATAAGTTAGAAATTTCAAATCATAGCATCTTGTTGAATCCATTTGTGACTTGTGCATTTATATTCCTTCACGTTCTAGTGCAAGGATTATAGCATGAATTATGATTATTTTTGACAACCAGTTGTATGTATTTTTAGTCTGTCAGTCCTCTCAGTCTCAGATCATTAGTTAATTTTGATGTATATTCCAAGGGTATTTGCTGTACATGTGAAGAAGGATAGAATATTGATGACAATACATGCCATTCTATCCTTCAACAGACGATATACTTCCAATACTTGGTCATAAGAATCTCACTATATCACATAGGAAATCTGGATCTAAGTTGACCTGTTGACTTGAAAATCATCATTAAAAACCCATATGGAATCAAATGACTATCTGGGTTTTTTTATTCATCTGTATTTCTGTAGTAAACTTAGATCTCCAGAACAAAGGGAGAAACTACATCATGCATGCGGTGGGATGATAAATGTCTGTAACGATAAATTGATAGCATTTACTGAATGGAGGTTATATTGTCCTGATGTTTGTTCCTAACTCCTTATCTGCTGCGATTTACCAATGCCACTCGACCGTTAATGCTATTTACATTACACCATACAAAAAAGACTAGAGATTGCCATCATTCTAGACTCAATGCAAGTGTCAGGATTGGTGCCGGTTGTGGGTTGCAGTTTTCACTTATTTTTATGAGTAATCTCTGTTGTTGGTTGACTAAGTTAAAGCAGTCTCCTGGATACTTCTAGGCCTACCCATAAAACGAAGTGCAGCTTTCAGCTTTCTCGGGGGTATTTTGCAAAATTAATTTCATTATGCCTGGCTTAATAAATTATGAGATCCGAAGCCCGAACAACCCCTATTATTTAGCATGCAAACAATGGTATTTAAGGATACCTACTTGATATAAAAAAACCTCAAGACATCGTAAATATTTTAAACTGGCTGATTGATTGATTTCAAGATATCATAATGAAATAAAATCTGACAGCATATGGGATTGATTCATCTATTCCTGTCTATCAAATACTTCTATAATGCGTGGAGTATTTGATTAATGACAGGCTTGATCAAAGATTACGAGATCCGAAGCTTCATACCTTTTAAAGTCATGCATTGGACGGTATTGTGATATCATGACAACAAAATCACAATCATGAAGGAAAATAAATGCTAAAACTATCGCATCGTGCAAAGTTTTGGCAACAAATCGGATTTGAATAAGCTGCTATTGTTTGTTAAACGGAGTTCATTGCGCAGCTTTAGTTAGCCAAAGTTGATAAAATTCATGATCGAGAGGTTGTGCTGTGTGTTTAATGGTTTGGCTTATGGAAACCCCAACTACTGTTCTGTTTATGTTATCGAACTTCTTGCCATTACTAATTTTATCTAGTTACTCTGCAACTCTGTGTTGCACGGCTGGATTGCAGCATCTTACAGCAGAATCGACATTAATAAATCACACGTGGTCGGGTAGCGAACAAAGCACATGCTGGCTATGTTCCAGCCTCATGAGACTAAGTCCCCACAGCATAAATTAAACCCCCTTTCCCTGCTTTCGTTCTGAAATTTCGACAATGCCTCGTCTCTAACTGGAGTTCAAAATTACATGGCATTAGTGACCTAGGAAGAAAACCTGTTGAATTTATCCATTTTCATTGGAGAAATTGCTTTATATTCTTTTAGAAATAATATAATTTATTATCATGGCTCAGCTTGTAGAACATACAACGGTAGTTAGGAACTAGCTGAGAAAGAGCTAGTTGTGGTTGATCCCTTAGTTTTAAGTAACAACAACTGGTTAGTTCCTTGTCATGACTCATCCTGGATTTAAGTCTGCTTCAATAATGGCACAACAACTGGGGCTACAAGTAAACAAATAATTGGAACGTGGTTTATGTCAACCTAATGTTGTCCATGTGCCCTAACTTCTTCTCATCGATCAAAGCAAATCACAACCAACGCACATGCAACTATTAATCTTCTGTCTCTTTTGCACAGTTTATGCATTTCCAGTAATCGGGTTTAACCCTTTTTAGAAAATAGTAACAGAAATGAAGCATAGAAATCAGGGGAGCCAATAGATACTATTTGGGAAGTAGTAAAGTTTGGTTTGAACTGAAGCTGGAGAACTTGGTATACTACATCATGTCTTTTATTTGGTTAACTCAGATAGAAATCTACAATCAGCAACTTAAGGTTTGCCCAATGGCATGGCCCCGATACGCAGATGATACACAGGCAAACTGGAAAAGCATTCCATCACTGGAGGAAAAAAGGGTGAAAATAAAAACTTGGAAAGATTTTAAATAGGCCAAAAAAAAAAAAACATGGAAACTGATTTGACTGTCCTACATGGCCAACTGCATATAGCCCTGGCTACCTTTGAAATGCATGTGCATGTGCGGTGGGATGATTGTAGATGAATCCCCACCAGACGAACATCAAGATCAAAACAATCAGGTTGGCGTGTCCCAACAATTCTCCATGAAACAGATTTCACTCTATGCTTCCCTTCATTGGCCCTACTATTTCCTGGGAGGAAAGGATCAAATATAATAATATAAAATACAGTGAAATGCCTTTTAAACAAATGCTCGTGAAGTATTATTTTAATGTCGTAATCTGTCACAATTTATCTTACTCTCTTACCCAAGTGTGAAGCAAAAAGGGTGCCTGCATATACCATATATTGAGAGGAGTCTGCTGGACCCTGGAACATCACGAGTAACATCTTGTTACACAGAAAGATCAAATATGGCTTGTTTTCTCCGGACTATGTGTATAAGTCTCCTGTTTTTGGCTTCTGGAGTTAGAAGCGCCGCGCCAAAGAGGCCTGTTGATGTCCCGTTTGGCCGGAACTATGTACCAACATGGGCTTTTGATCACATCAAATACAGTAATGGAGGTTCTGAGATTCAGCTCGTCCTGGATAAATACACAGGTATCAGATGAACAAATCGCATCTTGGTACTTCTTTATCTTTCAAATTTCCTGCTCCAACTTTTTGCTTTCAGAAATCTCACTTTCTTATATTATATATGTTTCCGGTTGGTATTGTGAGCAGGCACTGGCTTCCAATCCAAAGGCTCTTACTTGTTTGGTCACTTCAGCATGCACATAAAGATGGTTCCTGGTGACTCTGCCGGAACTGTGACGGCTTTTTATGTAAGTGCTTTATCTGCTATTTGGACATGCACCTGACGAAGACTGGGCTAAGCTTTTAATATACTGTTTCTCCCTTATTTGAATAAAATAAACAAAAGCCTCCGATTGTTTTGTTGTACAGTTATCTTCTCAAAACTCAGAGCACGATGAGATAGACTTTGAGTTCCTAGGGAACAGAACCGGCCAGCCATACATATTGCAAACAAATGTGTTCGCCGGAGGAAAGGGAAACCGAGAGCAGAGAATTTATCTTTGGTTTGACCCTACCAAAGAATACCACACTTACTCCGTTCTATGGAACATGTATCAGATTGTGTAAGATCCAGCTTCGTTAACCATAATTTCTGTAGATTTCTTCAGAGATTGCAGCATGATATATATCTAGTTCCTAACGTAATGTTGATTACCTGTAATAAGATGATTCGCGTTCATTTCATCGCAGGTTCTTTGTTGACAATGTGCCCATAAGGGTGTTCAAGAATAGCAAAGATTTGGGAGTGAGGTTTCCGTTCAACCAGCCCATGAAGATATATTCAAGTCTCTGGAATGCAGACGACTGGGCAACCAGGGGCGGTTTGGAGAAGACGGACTGGTCCAAGGCTCCATTTGTGGCGTCCTACAGAGGGTTCCACATTGACGGGTGCGAGGCATCAGTGAAGGCCAAGTACTGTGAAACTCAGGGCAAGCGATGGTGGGATCAGAAAGAGTTCCAAGACCTTGACGCTGCTCAGTACAATAGACTGAAGTGGGTTCGCCAAAAATTCACCATCTACAACTACTGCAGTGACCGTGCCCGCTTCCGTAAACCCGCACCTGAATGCGCACGAGACCGTGACATCTAATTCTCCATCTGAGCTTCTTCTGCTTCCCTGCACCTGCACTTGAATGCAAATATTTAATCCTCTATTTGTGGATGTTCTTTGTGCTAAGTAGTTTAATATCTATTCCATTTATATGTGTCGGAAGCATTGAAACAGGGCAAGGGGAGATACTACCATGTACGCCCTGCACTGTCTTCTTTATTAAAATTGTTACTGCATATTTTGCTATATATTTGTATGAAAATCTTATTTGTCTGTTTGATGTTCTCTGGATAGAATTCATTTGTCTGTTTATGGTGGGGTTGCTTTCCACAGCTCTTTTCAGTTTCTTCTTTCTTTATCTTTCATTTGGCAATGTTCACATTCTTGTGAACTGATGGCTGCACCTCTATCACGGGGACTATGGTGTACTCTTACTATGATTTGTGTCTTGTATTCATCCTAGAGAATCAATTTAAATCTCAGTTAACGAAGTCGGAAGTTTTGCAAAGTTAATTTACAATATGAAACCTCCATTCCGAAGTTAGATTCTTATTCCTTTTAGCTGGAGTTCCACATACAGACAATCGAGCACTTTCCTGGAGGAAAAAGAAAAAAGCCCTCTAAGAAACTTGCCCGAAGGGGCTTTGCATGTGACATGCTGCCAAGCTGTAAAAGACGTCAAGGATTTTTGTACACACTGGTTGAAACGGTCAAGATTCTTAACATTCACGTCGTTCTTCACTGTCAAAAGATCACATAAATGTATCGACTCAAAAATAAAGCAGCAGACGAGTAAGGAGATAAAGCTCCTTGTTTACGGGCCATCTCCTGCCTCCATTGGCAATGTTCTCAATAGATCGGACCATTTAGGAAGAGCATGTGCAACAGCGACTGAAATTATTCAGTGTACTGAGTACCATACTCCTTACAAACTTGACCTACCGACACAAATTCAACTTCTGAGGCCCACTTCTATCCGAGTAAGGGAGTACCCAAATTAGGCCTTGCAACAAGGGAAAGGAATACAACTAGGTCCCTTATCCAGAGTCTGATATACATCTTCCACTATGGGAATTATGTGAATTAGCCATTGGAAAATCTGGCATTCAATTGCTGAAGCAATGCAACAATATGGAAAAGACAAAATCTGGAATTCAATAGCATTCACTAGAGAAAAGAGACGTAGTTGTCTGCACCATTGGTTGCTGTATTACAACAAGTGAATCATGGATTTTTTACACCAACTATATATAATATATAAAAGGGAAAAAGAAAATGAAAAAAAAAAAGGCCAATCTAGGAGTTAACAACCCATATGGGGTGACCTAATTGTGATAGACAACATGTATGTGATTAGAGTAACTCTCATCTTGCAACAAAAGTGCTAGAGGATGAAATTTTATTAGTAATGTTTTACTCCAGTCAAGATCTATGAGCACTGCAGGCACTGAATACCTTGCTTTCTTGCAGCATAAACTGGAGGATAGACTTAATATCAGAGAACAAGCAGTGAGCTGTATAATTTCAAAAGCCATGGTTCACGAAAATGGCAACATTCAACTTATAAGGGCTCTCATCAACCTAAATTAGAAATGGGTTCTGATTAATTCGAGTTCAAAACGGACAGAAATGCCAAAAATGTTAGTAATCTTCAAAAACCAAAACTAATGAAACCTCTTTCACAAATAACTGATAACTTACTGAAAGTTTTATCTTTAGAAAACTCTGAAATAATTCTAACTATGACCAAACTCTTGACGAAGGACCAACCATGTGATAAGCTGAAAACTTTAAATAAACCTTATCTATTTTGTTGATCTTTCTTTATCAAAAATGATAAGTCACATGTAATGTGTTTAATCATTAGAAATATAATTTGTGCTTCAATATCCGTAACTACTGAGGAAAATGAAAACCAACTAGATACTGGAGCAAATCAATGACAAATACAAGGTACAAGCATATTTTCTGGACCATAACCATGATGCAATTTTCATTTATTTATTTATGCATAGAAACTGTGTGGCAATTATACGATAAGCAAACAAGTCCAATTTCCATAATTTCCATCACTTCTGGTCACAAGATAAAAAAAGGAGACAAGAATCATTGAGAATAGAATCATCTCAGCAAAAAAATAAAAAAAATAAAAAAAAAATAAAAAAATCATACTCAGAACACTAAATGCAAGAAACTATGTCAGTATAGAACAAGGATTGATTGACAGCCCACTGTTTCTTTAAGTGAACCAAAAAGTGAAAATTTGTGTCTTCTTTCTAAACCAGCTTCTGCCAAACGTCCACAGCTCATAGTTTCAATTTTGATGTTCATTACGGGAAATAGACCCACTTTATTTAAAATTCTTGCTAACCACAATAAAATTTCTTTAGCATCTACAGAGTACCATGTATTAATGAAATAGTTATCCACAATCAAGGTCTTAAGGGCATGCTTTGGGTGGTCAATCATTTGTCCTGCAATGCAGATTTCAAGATTCAGTAGTGGAGCGTTCTGAAGTTATCACATGAGCAAGTAATCATTTAACACATTTTTGTGACAGGAATTGCAGCAACTCAAAAACTTAAACTGTTGATTAAACATTTCATAAATAACTTCTTATAAGTTCTTTTTGCACGGAATACAATTCAAAATTTTCTTATCCACAGAGGTAATTTAATTCACAAGATCAATGGAACAAATATGTAATAAGCTTTCAAATAAAAGAGTGATCAAGATATTTGTACGACAACCTTGTTCTTTTTGCCAGCATATAAAAGAAGAACTTTGCCATCGACAAAATCCTGGGGCCCAATCTTCTTACTCTCGGTATCAACTCTGTTGTTGTTCAAGTAAAGCCCACCTTGCTTCAACAGACGCCTGGCAGCTGATTTACTCTCAAACACACCAGCAGAAACCGAAAGATCAACAAGTGAAATGTTTAGAACCTGATCATAGGGCGAAGAGCATGAAGGCACATCCTCAGCAATGGCCTCAATGGTCTTCCAGTCCAACTTGGTCCCAGCTCCAGGCCTCAAAGCTTCAGTAGCCTTAAGAGCCTCAGTTAAACCTTCTTCACCATGAACAAAACGGGTAACTTCTTGGGCGAGTCTCCGTTGAGCTGTGTTAGGAACATAACCTGGTCTCTTCTTATCCCTCTCCAGTTCATCAATCTCCTCCAAATCTACGAAAGTAAGAATCCTTAAAAACCTAATCACATCAGCATCTGGGACAGAGAAGAAATACTGATAAAACTTGTAAGGAGATAACATTGCTAGGGAGAGCCAAATGGCACCATCCTCTGATTTGCCAAACTTTGTGCCATCACTCTACAGTAAAAGAGGGAATGTCAAGCCATAAGCCTCATTGTCACTATCTGGCTGTAAATCTTGCGAATAAGCTCAGTACCGGCAGTTATATTACCCCACTGATCACTTCCCCCAATCTGTACATTAACACCCTTGTTTTGAAACAAGTAAAGAAAATCGTATCCCTGCAATAACTGATAAGTAAACTCAGTGAAACTCATTCCTTGCTCGGATTCTAACCTCTTTTTCACACTTTCTTTAGCAATCATGCTCCCAATTCTCGCGAATCGACCCACTTGTTTGAGAATATCCAGCAAGCTAAAATCTTTCCACCAATCATAGTTATTCAAAATTACAACAGAATTAGAACCAAAAATAGTTAAAAATGTCTGGGTAATACCAAGAATGTTCTTATCTAACGTATGGAGGTCAAGCTCGGGCCTTTCTACGGATTTCCCAGACGGGTCACCCACACGAGCGGTAGCGCCACCGATCAAGGCGACAGCTTGATGGCCGCAACGGAGGAACCAAGAGAGCACAATAATGCCCAAGAGATTACCCCGGTGTAAGGACTCGGCAGTTGGGTCAAAACCACAGTAGACCTTGAGATTCTTTTTGTTGGAAGAAGCGAAAGAACGTAGCTTGTCACTGGTGATGGATTCAAGCAATCCCCTTCTTTCCAGGATATCTACAACATTTGGACAGTTGTTAGTTTGGGTTTGTTGGGCGGATTGAAGTTGGACGCAGCTGACAGAGGAAAAGAAATTAGAGTTTTTGATGCGGTGTAGAAAAGGGCAAGTGATCTTTGAGTTAGTGATAGAGTAAATGGGAGAGAATACACGCTTAAGATGGGAGCGGAGCAGAGTCCTCGATGCGGCGGCGGCGGCCATTTGGGTTTAGCGTCACCAACACCAACTAGGCCTTTCGTGATAAGTCTCAAGTGGCAAGCGTGGTTGGGCAAAATCACGAAATCCCCATTTTCCGCAAAATGTTTTTCAAAAATAAGAAAATTAATATTTAATATTTAAGTATATTTAATCATAATTATTTTTAAAAATTAGTTTCTTAGGAGATAATAAGAATGAAAATCCATTTGACATTAATAACTTCTCTGAAAAGAAAAAGAAAGCCCTTTTTATTAGCTATGTAACAGGACATATGATGCGTTTGCATCTTGGTGAAGAGTTTATAGTTGAACTGTTTAAACATTTGACAGAGACTGAGGCAGTCAGATTCAGCGACAAATTGCAGCAGTTGCTCTTTCTGATGTAATGTTATTGATTTTGATTACGGAATGAGAAACAGAAATGCGATTCGAAAGTTCATTGTAACATTTGGCTTGCCTTTATGCTGGGTTTGCTTTTACATGTGGCAAGGGAACTGGAAATCATGCAGTTAGGAACTAAAACCAGAGAAAGAAAGGAAAACCGTGAAGGAGGAGAAGAAGAAGTCAGAAGAGGTTGGGCGAGTCCCGTCATTTATTCTGTCTTAGAAAATAAGATCTTGAAACAGGATCATGAACTTTGATGTAAGAATTTTTATTGCATAATGATAAGCAAAGAGAAAGCGTTCCACGATGTGGTTATACATTCTTAACAAAAATATACAAATTCTAAGAGAGCAAAACAATCAAAATGAGGGAACCAAAAATGAAAAACAGCATAGCAGGAGATTTCAGCCGGTTCCAGATTTAATTACTTTCACTTCCAGTTGTTGGCAACAATGTCAGCCAAATCCACAACCCTTTGAGAGTAACCCCACTCGTTGTCATACCAAGCAATCACCTTAACCATGTCATCTCCCATCACCAATGTCAGAGATGAATCAACGGTTGAGGATTCATCAGAGCACCTGAAGTCCACTGAAACGAGGGGCTCATCACAGACTGAGAGGATTCCTTTCAGCTCATTATTAGCACTTTCTCTGAAGGCAGCGTTCACCTCTTCAGCAAAGGTTTTCTTGGAGACCTGAACGACAAGATCAACAACTGAGACGTTTGGTGTTGGCACACGTAGGGCAATGCCGTTAAGTTTGCCTTTGAGTGATGGAAGGACAAGAGCCACAGCTTTTGCTGCACCAGTTGAAGTTGGAACAATGTTGAGTGCAGCTGCTCGTGCACGCCGGAGGTCACGGTGGCTAGCATCAAGCAGCCTTTGGTCACCGGTGTATGAGTGTGTGGTAGTCATGGTTCCCTTGATAATGCCTACGTACATATTTTATCATTCAATTAGTAAACTTTTGTTGCACAGCTCAATTGACGAAAATGGGAGAGTGAAGATTTTGAAACATTTACCAAATTTCTGGTCGAGGACTTTGACAAAGGGAGCAAGGCAATTGGTTGTGCAAGAAGCATTGCTGATGACGGGCTCGTCTGGGTTATAAGTGTCTTCATTCACACCAACGACGTAGGTTGGGATGTCACCCTTTCCAGGAGCAGTGATAAGTACTTTCTTGGCACCAGCCTGAATGTGCTTGCCTGCACCATCTCTGTCTACGAAAACTCCAGTACCTTCAATCACAAGGTCAACGCCGAGGTCCCTAAATCACCATAGTCATTTTGAAATCAAATGTTAATGAATGTTTGTTTATAACTTGATTAGACACAACAAGAAAAGAGAGAATGTCTAGACTTACTTCCAGGGGAGATTGAGGGGGTTGCGGTCAGTGACAACCTTGATGACTTTACCGTCAACAGAGATGCCCTCATCAGCAGGTTTCACATCGGCATCAAAGATGCCAAGGGTGGAGTCATACTTGAGGAGGTGAGAAGCCTGCTTGATACCACCAGTGTCATTGATGGCAATGATATCCAAGGGAGAGTCTTTGCGGCCGTGCCAGCACCTCAAGAAGTTCCTGCCAATTCTACCAAACCCGTTAATGGCCACCTTCAGCTTTGCCTCAGCTGCCATTTTCTTGTATCCGTTGCTGCTTCCTACCTATAGTACACAAAGCACAGGGACACATGCCCAAAAACACGTATAGGCAACAAAACTCAAAATAACATCCATTGGAACAAGTTGTTCGTATTATTGACTTCGAAACATTCAAAATCATGCACTATACAGTGAATCCTTTACTATCAGAATACCAGCATAGAAATGGCATTAATTTACAACGGAAACATCCGATGTTATTAAATACTGTTATTTAAGGCAATGACCATGTGTTCACACATCATCTCTTGAAGTACCAACAGAAAGTTTGTCTAGACTGATGACTGAATACATTCATTCAAATATTCATTTAAAATTTCCGATCAATAATTACGAGGACGAAAGAAAAACCCATGACATACTTCATGATAATCTAGAAACTGGCCCAATGGATATATAATTTTGGAATATAATAATAGCCATTAATTAGTCATCATTTTATTGCAAACCAGAACATACACAAGATAACATTGTTGTAATAACTGAAAACTGATATTCCTTTCTACTGACAGTCAAAGAGAGAAAACTGCAGAGAGAGATTGAAGAGTTAAAGAACAATTGCTTTACACTCACAGCAGAGGTCTGGAAAGCGACGACAGAAAGCAAGTCTTCTGAAGATTTCCTTGAAAAGGGAAGGCTTGCTGAGTTGCGCAGACCTGAGAATTCTGAGAATCCCATTCCATTTGCCTGAAAGAGTACAAACAAAATCATATATTCACTTGATCACCATCATAACCCAACTGGGAAATAGAACTCAAAAAGAAATCCAGTAACACAAGAAGCCTGAAAATGAACCTGAAGAGCTGGTTTGGCTACAGAGAAAGTAGCCGAAGCCATGACAGTTTACGGGAAGAAGCAAAGCAAGCAAGGGATTGCAGGTGGTGCAGGCACGTAGGAGTAGAAAGGTAGCTAAGCAAATTAAGACAGAAGTTGGAAAGTTATACTATTGTGATCAAGAATGTGAGGAAACTGGTGGCTGGTTTTGGGATTACACAATTGAAGAAAGGATGAGATTATGGATGAGGATAGCCTCTCATTCAACGTATGGTTGTGGTTTGTGGTCTTGTTTTAGTGTCTCTCATTCTCTACTACAACTTCATACTACTTAGTATTACTTCTATCTTGCTATCATATGACTCCAACTATTTTCAATGCTTGATTGGCTTCATTGGCCCTGTCTTGTCTTCCATTTTACTGTGTGATTACAATTTCATTTCCAAATTTTTTGACCTATATCTATTATTTGACTTCGATCTAAATCAATATTAAATATATACATTTTATTTTAATTTTTTTAAATGTAAAAAAGTAATTTAAAATTAAAGTATCGAATTATAATTAAATAAGTAACAGTTCAAATTTTTAAATAAATATTATTTATTTTAAACATATAATCTGTCATAAATTTATTTTTGAATTTTATAATCTAAAATACGTTTACTCAATTACGAAAATTCAAATTATATAAATTATAATTCAAACTTATTCGTGAGCGACGGAGATTATGACAAAATAAATGAGTAAATGAAAAAACTTATGCATTACAATTATGTATATTTTGCAGGTACATGTAGATTTTGTGGGAGTGGGATGGCTGGCCTCTCTTGATTTGGCTTTACTATGAGCTTTTGGTTTGTTACCTTATCTTTCCTTTTTAAGCACCACTTAATAACGAGCTTCTTTTGCCTTCCTTGCACTTCACTCGGCGACCATTTTCTACATATCTTGTCGTTTGCATATTAGTTTACATATAATAATTTATACATAATATATTTAAAAATTGAAATTATTATATAGTTTTTGAGCATATGCTGAGAATGTCTTGTACTATCAACCTTTTCTTGTTTGGGCCATCTTTTGAGTTGTGTAGCAACACAACCTACACATTACGAATTGCTCTTGTAATATAGCTTTAGCAATTGAATAATATAAGTGGGTTTTTTCCTTTTTTTTTTTCTACGAAGAATATCATAATGATTGATCATAATGGAATCAAGAATTCATATAACAGCTTGTTAAATCTACTTAAATATATATATATATATATATATATATGTACGTATGTATGTATGTATGTTAAAGTGCCGGATGCTTTAATTATTTAAAGGAGAAGAAGATTGAACATAAAGCCAACATGTATACTTGTAAAACATATGCATGTATGTTGGAATCCAATTAAACAATAGTCTATGATTCAACACTATACTTAGAGATCATGAAATGGGGTTGTTTATTTACCAACCCTAATTGCAATTGAACAAATGGAAGTAAGAATGGAAGTTGGTAAAAGATGCTTGCTTGCTCATTTGATGATGAGGGAGGTTTGTTGATTCTACGTAAGAAGTTGGCAATGTGCTCAAACTCTTAACTTAATGGTAGTTAGACTCCTCCACACATACATAATAATAATAACCAACAAAGGTTAAAAGAAGAAGAAGATGAAAAGAGTGAGTATACTTTGAAAACAAGAGAGGTAACTAACTCATATGGCTACCCCAGATGACAAATCGAACAATATCAATGTCAATGTTAATATGGTGCTTCTTGTCGACACTTGACATGATGCGATTCAAATTCAAAGCTATAATTGACTTATAATGGGTTTCAAATCTTCATAGATTATTGTACTCATGGGAGAGCATGGACTGAATCTCTTCTCTTGTGCATGTGGACGGTTCTCATTCACTTAAAGCAAGATTATTACTTCTTGTCTTGATAAAGAAAGGTGTTTAATAAAGCTAATTAATTAATACTAATTATATGAAATGATTCTGGGGTCCTTGTTGTCATTACAAGTTAAGCCACCAACAGGTGTAATAGATAATCAATATATAATTAATTGTGCTCGCTGCTAGCTAGCTAGATCAAAATTCCTTACAAAGATTGCACTTGCATGCATGCATGTTGCTTCTTTATTCGATCATACAATATTATTTATTGTTGAATGTCAACATTAGTATTCTTTAGATAGAGTTTATATCAACATATAATTTTAATGTGATAGATACGTTATTATATTATATGATCATTTATATTTAGAGTCGAGATTAATTAATTATAAAATTAGTATTAAGTTTTATTTAGTACTAACATGTAATGATTTTAAAGTCATAATTATTATATAATAAAAATATCGAGTATTGAATATTATTTTAAAAAAAAAAAGTTGGTTCATTGAAAATTATCATTAATAGATGAATTTTTTTTAACTTTATATTTATAAAGCAATGAAAGTACTACAATCCCAAATCAACCATTAGTTGCCTAAATATGCTGAATTCAACTACACTAAAAAGTGATTTGCCCATGACTCCTCCTTCCAATTGAATGTTATATACAAAAACCAGTCCTTAGACCAATAATTTTGAAGATCATGTTAATGAAGAAGCAAGTTGAAGATATTCATGGCACCTTTTAAGGGTACAAGAATAGCTTAAGATGGGTGAGGTGTTAATTAACAGCAAGTGCAGGAAAGCGTTTTGAACGTTCAAAGAAGGTTGAAATGAGAGGTTGCATATTTTTGCTTGCATAGAAAGCTAGTCTTAGTCTTTTAATTTGCCTTTTGAGTTGGAACAACATTTTACTGTAAAAAAAAAAAAAATTGTAAAGCAAGGGCTACTAAGCAAATTCCTAACTTTCCTTGTGCATATAAATACATGCAATTGGCCCTACGAGTTGTTGCAGAAATCTCCTTTTGTTTTCCACTTTCTTCTTCTTCTTCTTCTTCCAGCCTCTGTCAGCCGGTAGAAAAACCATGGCCAAGGAAGCTGACATAAAGGTGCAAAATACTCTGGATAGTCTTCTTCACTGCCCATTTCTTTTGCCTTCTCTTGTTTTGTTACTTAGTTGAAATGGTGTTTGTTGCAGAAGATTGAGCTGAGGGTTTCTGTCAACTGCTGTGATGGCTGCAAGAGGAAAGTTAAGAAGGCTTTACGGGGTGTTGAAGGTAATTGATAAACCAAGAGCTTCGATTTCGTTTGTTCTGCAGACAGGATTTGATCATTCTGGTCCGCTAACTTACCTCGAAAAAAAATTTTGAATAGGGGTGTTGAAGACGGAAATTGATCATTCGCAGCCCAAAGTGACAGCCATTGGAAATGTGGATCCAAAAGTTCTCATCAAAAGGCTTCTGAAAGCTGGAAAACAGGCAGAACTCTGGAGCAACGGGAATCAAAGTGCTGGTAAAGAGAAGAAAGAAGCAGACATGCCCATGGCAAAAGAAACACCAAAACCCGAGTGTGAGAAACCAAAATCCTCGGATCCCTGCTCCAATACAACTGATACGAATAGAGAGAGCAAAAATGGAGGGGATGGAAGCAGAGATAAAGCGGCCAAAAAGGCTGAGGAAGGGAAGGAAAGCGCTGTTAATTCCTCCATCCCAGTGGTAATTAAGAATGAAAATCCTCTTCCCCCACAGCCAGAAATGAATTATTACATGCATCCAAAAACGTCGCCTGAAGCTGGCAATATCGGGACTCAGACTCAATATTATTACATGGTTGAACCATATCCAATCACCATACCATGTTATGCAATACCTCCATACGCAACTCATCCGCTTCCTCCAGCATGTTACGGCCAGCCATACTGCTACAGCGAAAGGCCGGTTTTCCAGCCACCGTATCATACACCGGTAACACGAGTTGGGGATTATTTTAGCGACGAGAACACCATAGGATGTTCAGTTATGTGATTGCTGCAGCCTGCAGTGCATTTGCATTAGCCATTTCAACCCCATGATACGGGTAGGGTTAATTCATTTTCAGAGTCGATCTTCTTTTACCCTCTCTTCTAAGCATTCTTTTTCGAAGAGAGGGATTGAGCTACTCCTTTTGTACTCTACACGAGTTTTTGTTCCTCCTTTTTCTTCAATGACTTCAAATTCAAAGTAAATGGAATCATGACTATCCAGATTAGTCTTAAATTTTATCATTAATTCTCCATCAACATCAAACAACTTGTCTGTGCACTGTTCATTTGGCATGATCTACAAAGTGATGGTCAAGGATTCCCGGTCGAGTAGTTTCTAAGGATAAATAAACAAATAAACAAAATTAACGGCTGGGGGACGGCATCTAAAGATAGTATTTGCAAATTAACTAATCAAAAAGCCTTGATCTATCATTGAAAGAGTACATTCCATCAATCTATTGGGTGTTTTTAACAGACAAGCAAGCAAATGTTACAATAATTAGTAGAAAGAAAAGCCATGTAGGTTGGCTTTTATTACTTTGATCCCCAAGGCTATGAAAGTATGCTCAAGCTTTTGACCTTTCAACATGAATAGAGAAAGTAAAACAGAAATCCAATAGCTTTACGAGTTTAAATCTCGTGCAGCAAAAGACTAAAAATTGAAAGTCTGGATCAGAAAACTCCCAGTGCAACCAACACACCATAATGATTACAACATCATGGAGAATTTTCAACATCAAGCTAGCAAATTGGTGAATATAGCCCAAACTTGGAATAATCTAGAAATAAATTGAACTGTATAAAAATAAATTATGACTAAAGAAGTTTGGGAAGAAGATTATCTGTCAATTTCTGGATTTCTAGAATTACTTACTTTCTATAAGAAAACTTGCTTCTTACGTTACACCTAAAGCCAGAAGATAACAAACCAAAAAGCTTGGTCAAGAAAAATCACAAAATATAAAATACTGCTACCATCAATCTGAAACAATATTGCATGATATGATTATCATAGTAACATAGCATGCAGTATTTGGACCTATCATAGAAAAGAGGAAATGAAGAGAAGGAAAATCCATGAAAACAAATATGGTGAGAATAATTCTTTTTTAGAGAAATGAGAATGATACACTACACAATCCTTCAAGACAATTGTTTAAAGAAACGCAAAAACGCTGGAAAAGCAGTCTCTTCAAACTGAATCACAAATAATGTCATCAGCAATAGTGCACTTATCTCTTTCTTTTGTTATTTCTATTTGTCGATTTTCTAAGTTATACTTCGAAATGTTATGATCACCACTTGATTCTTGACTACTATTGGATGCATGGAATTGCAAGAGCCTATAAATGGTAGAGCAGTGTGATACAATACAAGAGGAGATTTTAACATCATCAAAATTCATATCCAGTTCAAAATGCAAGCCATACTTAATTGCTTTTGCCCTTGCTAAAAAGGTGGGAAGGCAAGCAATCTTTGTCCAAGCCAATCCAAATATACATAAAACCAAACTAGGTTTCACAGTTGAAATTTGATCTTATCTCACTACAAGAAAGCTAAGGTGAAAAGTCGCATGGCCAACTGAGTACACATCCACGGTCAAATATGTAAAGCTTTAAAATCAATTTTCACCAAAAAAGTTATACACATAGCTCTAATCATGTTGTATCCAACCCCATCAAGGACATGGCACAAAAATAAATTAAAGACAAGAAGTAACACAAATTGTTTATAGTATCACATTACAGTTTCGGCTACAAAAGCAGACCTCCACGTGGCACTGTTAGGATGTCCAAACAAGTAATTTCCAAATCATATGTGTGTCAGTACTTGTAAATGTAAAAAACAAAAGAAGCAATTTATCTATAATATAAATTGATGCAAGCCTATTAACCAAATCCTCTTCTAGCCTTTCAGCCATCAACTTATCCTGGCATTTGACATAAAGTTACTATCATCAATCTCAACTGCAAAACGATTTGAAACATCTAGTGTCCAACTTATGGTATTTCAAGCGTTCAATATATTATGATTGCTATTCTTTTTAATTTTTCATTGCCAACAAGTTCGCCAACCCAGAAATAACTTCTTCTTTTATCACTGATCCAAGTTAAACCAATCGACTCTGCAACTATTACAAACAAAAGGTTAGAACTAAGACAACATTGCCATAATCCTAATATCACTTTTTGATCGGACATATGCACAATCATCTCTAAGGTACTCAAATCAATGAATACTTGAAATTCATAATCTCTTTATTGAATGCTCCCTAGCTGTCTAAGCAATTGAATTCTTACAGCAAGGTTTAGTTTCTCACATACTGCATATCAAATAAGAAAGGATTCCTAGTAAAACAAGAATAAACAAATTATGCAGGCAAAACAGATCAATTACACTGGTCACTGAGTCTTCGACTCTAACTAACCAGCAACAATAGGTAGCAGCACGATTTTTCCAACAACATAAGTTTGTACGTGTGGTATCATCATGGTCATACCCTGAGAATCTGAAGCTTGGTTGAGAATGCAATGGCAACCCAATCAGGCTGGGAAGACGACCACTGCAGTTGCTCTATTTCGGCCCCCGCAGTGTAGGCCAGAATTGGATCCAACCCGCCCTCCACAGGCTGTCCCATGGACGACAAGTCCCATATCAATGCCTGCGAGTCATCCCCCGCCGTGCATATATGACAAGAACTATGTGGGGCCCACGCAATCGCGTTTACACTTGCCTGGTGCCTCTGCAGCTCCACCACCGGAAGCGTTGGGAAGCGAATGTCCAGCACCACCACCTTCGCGCTGTCCATTATTATCGTCGCCATGTATCTCGGGTCCTGCTTGTTCCAACCCAACCGAACTAATGGTGTATCAGGTTCGGAACTCTCGTAAATAATTGTGGAGTGTTCCTTGTCACGCAAATCGAAAACCCTGACAGAACCGTCAGCAGAGACCGAGGCGAAAACTCCGACGCCTCCCCACGCTATATCGTAAACCTCTTTGTCGTGGGCGATGAGCTGCGTATCAACGGTTTCTCTCTCGATGTCCCAAATCGTACAGGTAGTATCGATGCTCGACGTCCCGATTCGCTTGGGCTCAGCTTCGTTCCAGTCAAACGAGGTCAACGGCCCGCAATATTCACTGTTCTTATTTCCATTCAACAGGCTCTTAAGCTCCACGCGTCGGTCCTCATCGGAAATCCGCCAGACGCGGAGGAAGTCACTGGAAGTAGCGAGAAGGTCAGGTTTTTGACACTCCTTATCCGGGATGAAAATGGTCTTGGTGGGCGGGTATGGGTGCTCGAAAGAAAGGTTAGGGGCTGCCCGGATCTCACCGGTGGAATCATCAAGCTGGACAATTTCGACCCGGTTAGGGTATTGCTCGAGAAGACTAGCGATGGCGAGACGATACTTCTTGTCGCGACGGACACTCCAGTTCATGGCGTAGATGTGCCAGGGAGACTCGTAGGTGTAGATCTCGGATCTTTTCTGCTGCTCGTCCGACCCGTCAAGGTTGGGGTCACTACTTGCGCCCATCTTCAATTCAATTCAATTCGAATTACTACTGGGTGAAGGATTATTAATATTATCTGGGAAGGGGATTGAGGAACGGTTGTGATACGAAGAGGATGAACCGAAGATTGAGGCACAGTCAAAAGGTTGAACATAAAGGATTGCGTTTGCCGTCTGGCTACATACCATATCATTGCGAGTTTATCAATTATGGATATTCATAATAATCTATTTTTTTATTTTACAAAATATTAAATATAATAATTATTAGTTCATGGCTTGCACACAGTGTTTCAAATTCGGGCCGGATCCGGGCTAAATCCTCGGGCCATAAGGAGTTGTTGTTCGACTAGTATTCGAATCCGAAAACCCTGCACTATTTGATCTTCTCCAGCATCGCCAGCGCTATTAGCTGGGAATTCGAAGGAAGAAGGTGATGAAGGGTTTATTCAAGCACTCCAAGCCAAAGACGCCCGTAGAGTTGGTGAAACACGTTCGAGAGCTTCTCATCTACATTGACAGAAACACGATGACGAACGCATGCCAACGTAAGCGCGAAGAAAAGATTTCTGACCTCGGTAAATCTATCTTGGAGATGAGGACGGTGCTTTTTAGCGACGGTGTATCAGACCCAAGTCCCAGTGCCTGCCAACGATTGACGCAAGAGTTCTTCAGAGAGGACACGTTCCGTCTTCTCATTGTTTGTCTTCCAAAACTAAACTCGGGGATACAACTTGATGCCATTCATGTGATCGCAAACTTGCAGAGACAAAGGGTTGTCTCAAATCCGCAGATTGTGTCCAAGTATCTGGAAAATAATTTGGATCTCATGGATATTCTGATATCTGGGTATGAAGACGAGGATATTGCTCTGACTTACGGCGCGATTGCCAGAAATTGTATTCGACATCAGAGCGTGGCGAGATATGTGCTGGAATCGCAGCATATGAAGAAGTTTTTCAGGTACCTGCAAAATCCTAGCTTCGAGATAGCTTCAGATGCCCAAGCAACATTTAAAGAACTTCTGACCAGGCATAAATCTTCCGTAGCTGATTTTCTTTCCATGAACTACGACTGGTTTTTCCTAGAATACAATTCAAAATTGCTGGAGTCTACTAACTACATCACCAGAAGGCAAGCTGTTGGGTTGCTGGGACATATATTGCAGGATCTGGGTAGTTCAAATTCTGCAGTAAGAGATCGATACCTGAGTTCATCACACAACATGATGGTGGTGATGAATCTTCTTAAAGATTCAAATAGACGGATACAGTTGGAAAGCTTTAATGTGTTCAAGCTGTTTATTGCAAATCAACGTAAACCTCAGGAAATCGTGCGCATTCTCCTCGTAAACAGGAGCAAGCTTCTTGAATTCTTCGGCGACTTTTATCTTGATAGACCGAACGATGAACAGTTCGAAGCAGACAAATGTCTAGTTATAAGAGAGATTATTGCTGTTAGAAGCTAATTAAGTGAGTGTGAGACTCTATTTTGATACCCTTTTCTGATCAGCCTATGGTTGTAATCAGTAAACTCAATGCATATATACATGAATACTCTTCTGTATATCTATAACTTCTGTGATCTAGTAAAGCAAAGAAGGATCACACAAATGGGAATTGTAGACTCACAAATGGTAACGTGTAAATATAACATATAAAAATAAGAACTTGAGTTAATCTATGCAAGTGTAAGGTCATTCTATCTTCTCCATTTTATATTTTCAGCACGGGTGCCCTAACCCCGTTGCCAAACATAGCCTTAAAAAACTGGTTGGTGTTCTGTTGGCCCGCAAAATGACATCCAGTTTATCGAATAATTTAGATATTAATGCCTGTGGCCCAGAATTCTTCTTCAATCGCGCGAGTAACGTTTAAGAGGTTCTTATTTACATGTTAACCTGTACGTTTGTACTTTTTATGAATTGAACTTCACAGCATTCTGTGAGTTGTTATTATATGTAGCGTATTTGTTGGCCATGGTTGTATGCCTTTCATACACCCCTGACCCTCTTCCCCGTAAAATCCCATTACTCAAATCTGCCACTAAGTTGAGGTTTGGTTCTCAGGAAGCGCTGGTTTTACTCCGAAAGTGCAGAAATTTCGGTCAGCTGAAGCTAATCCATGCAAAATTCATCCGCCACGGTCTCTATGATGATCAGTTACTTGTCAGAAAATTACTGGATCTTTACTCGTCCTACGGCAAAATGGATTACGCCCGTCTCGTTTTTCGTCAAATTGAGTGCCCACATACGTTTACTTGGAATCTTATGATTAGGGCCCTTACCATGAATGGCAGCTCTCGGCAGGCGCTTTTGCTGTATAACCTTATGATATGCCAGGGTTTTCCGCCTGATAAGTTCACTTTTCCTTTTGTTATTAAAGCTTGCATCACCTCTTTGGCTATCGAGAAGGGAAAGGAAGTCCATAATCTGGCTATTAAAACTGGGTTTTCACCGGATATGTTCGTGCAAAACACTTTGATGGATCTTTATTTTAAGTGCGGGGACGTAGCCAGTGGGCGTAAGGTGTTTGAAAAAATGCGTGTTCGAAGTGTAGTTTCATGGACGACTATGATCTCAGGTCTTGCTGCCTGTGGGGATTTGGACGCTGCCAGAGGAGTTTTTGAGCAAATGCAAACGAGAAATGTTGTTTCATGGACAGCTATGATCAACGTGTATGCTAGGAATGGCAGACCTCAAGAGGCATTTGAGTTGTTCCGAAGAATGCAGCTTGATAATGTCAGGCCAAATGAGTTTACACTAGTTAGCTTGTTACAAGCATGTACAGAACTGGGGAGTTTAAAATTGGGTGGCTGGATTCATGACTTTGCTCTTAAGAATGGGTTTGAACTTGGGGTTTACCTTGGGACTGCTCTTATTGACATGTATAGCAAATGTGGTAGTTTGGAGGATGCTAGGAAAGTTTTTGACAAGATGGAAATCAAGAATTTAGCCACTTGGAATTCAATGATTACTAGCTTGGGTGTGCATGGACGTGGAGAGGAAGCCCTTGCTCTTTTCGCAAAGATGGAGAAAGCAAATGTTCAGCCGGATGCAATCACATTTGTTGGTGTTTTGTGTGCTTGTGTACATGCAAATAATGTCAACGAGGGTTATAGGTTTTTCCAGTATATGAGGGAACGATATGGTATCACACCCATTTTAGAACATTATGCTTGCATGATTGAACTATATAATCATGCCAACCTGAAAGATGAGGCTGGTGAAGTTGTGCAGACCATGCCAGACAAGTTGAATGAGGATAAAGCAGTAGCATTGCTAAGACTGAACACCATGCCAGAAAAGTTAAATGAGAATTTGGCATTTCTAAGGCTAAACAGTGCGAGAGAAGCTGAAAGAGAATGCAGTAGCAGCATTACTAAGTCTGAGTATTGATGACATGTTGCTAGCACTGACAAAATTTCTCATCTGCTTGCACTGGAGTCACAATGTTTGAGGGTGTCTTGATGATAATATACTATTTCTCCCTATATCTGCTCCGGTGCTTCAAGTGGACTGATTTCAATTGATATTTCTCATTGTTTTAGAGCATTCATGCCATATAAGTGTCCTAATCATTGAGATAGGAGCTGTATATTGAAGTTCAGCATACAAGCAATACGAAATCCAGATTCTTAAAATCTTTGGAATTAACACAAAGAAGATATGTGAATTGAAAGAATGCCCTTTTTTCCTTATGCTGTCTGTTATTATTATTTTGAAGGGTGGGGAGTGTGGCTACGCAACTTATTTTCATTCCTTGTTTGATATTCTTGTCTGTTGTTTATTTCAATTGTCCATACTATTATTGATATTGAAAAATCTATACATACAAACTTTGTTGATTAACTGTGCACAAATCGGCTTTTCTGTACTCATGAATTGGTGGAAATCACTGCAAAGCTCTGGTTTTATTTATTAGCTGTAAAGATAAATTACTTCTGATATTCTTTTGACTGGTAATCCTGGTGATGCCTCAACTATGTGCAGAGATCAAAATTTATCTAAGACTTAGCTATCTTCTTTGAGGAGAAAGAAGTCAATCTTGCAAATGTTACACCTCGAGGGACAATTTTACCCAGGTTGATAGTTCAGTGTCCTCATTTCAGTGGAGTGGCTGGTGTGGATTGATGCTTTCATTGAGTTTGTTCACCCACGGCCATTGCTTTCTTCAGAAAGCTTTTGATATTGTAGTGTGGAATCGGGAAGAAGCTTTGACAGGCCAGAAACTATGGCGGGGTGAGTTTTTGAGTTGAAATTGTTTTCATGAATGTATATGTTGTTGTTTTCCAATTTTATTATTATTTTCCATTTCACTGTTCTTCTTTTGTTTTCATTCTCCCGCATGGTATTTTCATTTAGCCATTCTTCTTTTGTTAAAAGCTGTTGTTTGTTGTACTTGTATAGATATTTTTTTCGAAGCATTCATCCATATGTGGGTATTCCGAAAACATTCTCGTTGGGCGTCACAGCCTGAGCCTCTGGCGCTGCAGCATCCAGCCCTAGTATTCGGGGCCGCGGCCCTGGTGTCTGGGGCCACAGCCTTGGCTTCCAGGGCCACGGTCCCAGAGCTACTGCCTTCACCCTAGGTTGAAAGGGTTTTCCTCTGCTTTTAGAACTTTGGTTTGCATTGCTTGTTGTAGAAATAATTACGTATTTGATAATTGATATTTATTCATCAAGTTAGTGTTGTTGTTATGTAATTTTTTGATAAATACATATACATATTTGATATTTGATAAATACACATACACATTTGATATTTGAAAAGTGAGTTTTTTAATTTTAAGGCCAAATGTGTTAGTGTTGCTGTTGAGTGTGGGTGGGTGCTGCTACTTGTTTTACTTTTTGGCTTGCTGCTGCTGCTGCTGGTTTTTGGCTGGGTGCTGCTGTTGGTTTTACTTTTTGGCTTGCTGCTGCTGTTCTTTGGTCGTGCATTGTTCTTTTGAATACATTATTTACTTAGTAGAATCTATGGTCGTGTAGTTTTAGTTTTGAATATGCTATTATTTAGATTTTTGAATATGATTGTGTAATTTCAAATGATTTGATGATGATGTTGTTGTTGAGACATAACAATATTTAATTTTGATTTCAAATGGTTTATATTTTATGTGGTTCAATTGTAAACATGGTACCTTAAAATTGAACCGATCGAATCAGAATTGATGAATAGGATAGATTTTGGTTATAAAATTTAAAAACTAAATTCATTTAGAGTAGGTTTTGGTTCAGCCAGAATCAAAACTTGCTCACCCCATGCAAATAGGTGTGGCACGAGAAATTATACCGAGTCTTCTGTGCCACTATTGGTTCGGAGAAGGGTCTCTGGCCTTTGCTCAATATATCTTCTATGTGATTGGCCAAATGTCTCCTGTTCTGTAGTGATCCCTCACATTTTGTACTGAAATTTTTTATTTTTTATTTTAAAAAAAAAAGGCTCTGTCCCTGAGGCCGACTGGAACCATTGTGAGGACCCAAACATTGAAGAAAATATCCAGGCTTAAACTTCTATTGCTGCTTTTCTCTTCCCTGTTGTTTACAGTTTACAAGGCGATGCTCCACAGCTGGGGCCATCCATTGGAGACGTGGTTAGTTTTGCCTACAACAGATGAAAGTGAATTATATATTCTCATTAAGTGTATCATATTGTATTCGAGATATTTGAAGCTATTCAATTCACAATCCCAAGCAAAGTTCTCTTTTACTTTTGTCATCCCCTTTCGTCTCACTAAGAATTGATCATGATTTTGAGAGCATCTTTTTACCAAGCTGGCACCATTCTGTGGGTTCCTCATTTTGCCTTTGCACCAATTCTCTGTTAATTTCTCCGAATGACCTGCTTGCAGTTCGGACTAGCCGGCCAGTTATGTCCCCATGTTTAATCTTTTTTTTTTTTTATATTCGGTTCCTATACATCTACGCCAAAACAATTATAAAATAATGAAATTTGTAGAAATATAAAAGGTTAAGATATCAGAATATCCGCAAACATTGAACCCGTGTCTGAAATTTTGCTGAAACAGAAACAGCAATCCGCCGTTACAACACACCACCAAACCGAAGAAATCAGAACATTTTATTTCCCATTAAATCCTGACACGTACGTCATTTAGTACGATAATTTACAGGCACACAACACTCAATCTTCTTCTTCATCTCAAGCACATAGTTCAGTTGCTGTCTTAAAGAGTGTCTGGTTATTTAGATAATAGGTTCGGCGCGTGTGTTTCACTTGGGGAAAGCAAATCTGTTTGCCATTGCGTGATTCGCACTCAATCATACACTGTTCTTTTCGCGTAACAATCACTGTTGTCATTTTAACTGCTTGGTTGTCCTTATCATTTCACGATGACATCGTGAATGATATTCAAGTTTGTTTCTTCTTCCCGGCAATCTTGACTTCCAGTTGAGTGTCTTGTTTCTTCTACCAAACGCTATCATCCCCCGCCTGCCTGCCTACCTTTCAGGTTTGGTTGGCTTTAGATTAATATTTTCAACTATTTATTTTTCTTTTTTCCGAATTTATTCGTTGTATTATTATTATTGATAATGATGAAAAATAAAAATAAAAATAATTTAAGATCTGAAGATAAGAATTAAGAGGGGCTTTAGTTCAAAAGTTTGAAACTTGTCATCTTCTTTGTGAGGAAACAGTGTGGAATTAGCCAAACTTTCTTAATATTAGCTGATAATAACAGAAGATCTTGTTGTCCATCTGTACTGTAATAATTGTATATATATTTATATCTTTTTTTTTTAGATTTTTAAATAAGAATTTCGTAATTTTTGAATAAATTTTCTTTTCTCAAAAAAAAAAAAAAAAGGAAAAATTGATGATGGCCTGCCAGCCCCACGTTGATGGGTACTATAATAGCCTTTGTTTCATCTGTCCTGGAGGAGTAGGCAGCAGAGCTCCATTTAGAGCTCCTTTTCAAATTGTATTCTATAGAGAGAGAGTCAACAAATCTCCGTCGCTGTCGAAAATCACACGGCGGCCAATATCCTCTGCCTTTTCTGGTGGACGTGTTTGCCGACGGGTGGCGGTGATGGCATCTTCTGGGTCTGGCGTGAACGGAGGCTGCACTAATATTGCAACAAAAAATTTCTTGAGGCATGTTGAGTCTTTGGCTAATAACCCATCTGGGGCTGGGAAGTTCTCTAAGTTGAATGCTGTGATATTGGGTGAAGCTCTTGCTTCTGAAGAGGATGATCTTGTCTTTCCCAGTGATGATTTCTCTCGTCAGGCTTTGGTTCCTTCGCCTCAAAAGGTTGCTCCTTTTTGCATTTAAAGTCTGTTATGTAAGTCTTTTGCCTTTTGTTTTGTCTTTGCTTATATTGCATTTACTTTTTATTGTTATGATTAGTATTTGGAAATGTACAAACGGTCCATTGAGGATCCCGCTAGATTTTGGTCAGATATTGCTTCCCAGTTCTATTGGAAAGAGAAATGGGGAAAAGAAGTGGTAGCAGAGAATCTTGACGTTAGGAAAGGCGATATTAAGATTGAGGTACTTATTATCATTCTCGTGTTGAAAAGTGGAACTGTGAATCAAAAAATTGATTTTGTACACTAATAATAGACTATTCTCTTTCTGCATTCTGGCAGTGGTTCAAGGGTGGTGTCACCAACATTTGCTACAATTGCTTGGACAGGAACATTAAAGATGGATTAGGTGATAAAATTGCCATTTATTGGGAAGGCAACGAGCCTGGCATTGATGCTACTCTAACGTACTCCCAGATGCTCGAACAAGTTTGCCAGGTCTAACTCATTTTCTTTATTTTACTTGTCAGTCATTTTCATAATAAATTTTCACAGGGTTATATGAGCCAATTCCAGTACTGATTCTATGTCATGTTCTCTACAGCTTGCAAATTACTTGAAGGATATTGGTGTTAAAAAGGGTGATGCTGTTATAATTTACTTGCCTATGCTAATGGAACTTCCCATCACCATGCTTGCATGTGCTCGCATTGGTGCAGTTCACTCGGTAATTCTTTCACTCCGCCAATGTCCTTACCCATTTCTTTCTCAATAATTTGCAATTCAATTAACTTTTCCATGCTTTCAGGCTGTATTTGCAGGATTCTCTGCAGAATCTCTTGCACAGAGAATCACGGACTGCAAACCAAAAGTTGTAATTACTTGTAATGCTGTTATGAGAGGTCCTAAGGCCATCCATCTCAAGGACATAGTTGATGCTGCCATCACTGAATGCACCAAAAGTGGGATCTTTGTTGGTGCGTAAATCAATGCAATTGCTTTCTTAATTAAACATGATCAGATATCTCTGTATAACTCCAGAAACCTTCATATGTGAATCTCACTAAAGCATACACCTGTTCGTAATTTGACCTGTCATTACAAATTAATCTGTTCATGTACTTTTTCCCCTTACATAAGTGCTTATCATTTTTCCTTTCAACCAGATGTATGCTTAACATATGAAAACAAATTTGCTTTGATGAGAGAAAACACTAAATGGCAGGAAGGAAGAGACATATGGTGGCAGGTTGGTAATATAACATCTCTGCTGCTGTGAATGTTAAGAAATGCTTCTAATGATAATGCTCGTAGTCTGTTCCATGACCTTCTTGCATCAGTGCCTTTGTGGTATTATTGCATGGTTGAGAAACTAATATCTTAATGTTCAATGATAGTCTTTCGATATATGATAACTGAATGGCTTGACATGACGTGTAAATCTATGATATGTTGCATGATTGAATTTGAAAAAGTGTCACACCCTTATTCAATTGATAATAGCTCTGTATTTAGGGAATTATGCTTCAATTTGTTAACAAGTGTTGAATGCATACCAGGATGTTGTCCCTAAATATCCAACTACATGCGAAGTAGAGTGGGTTGATGCTGAAGATCCTCTCTTCCTTCTCTACACAAGTGGGAGCACAGGAAAGCCAAAGGTACCAGCAGGCCTTAGTTTAAGTTTTTTTCTTTCCTTCTCTGTTTAGTCTGTTCTGATGTTAACTTTCTGAAAGGGTGTTCTCCATACAACTGGAGGATATATGGTATACACAGCAACAACATTCAAGTATGCATTTGATTACAAGCCATCTGATGTCTACTGGTATTAACTCAACTCATCCTGATTATTGCAACTTTCTCAACTTAAAGTTGCTCAGTAATATGATGAGTTGTAATGAGACTTTAACATTTTGTTTTTCCTGATATCAGGTGTACGGCTGACTGTGGTTGGATTACTGGTCACAGCTATGTCACTTATGGACCCATGCTCAACGGAGCTTCTAATGTTGTATTTGAAGGGGTAATGAAGAGAGAATGTGTAAATGTAGTTTAATTAAGTTCAAAATTGAGATGGGAAAACAGATTTTATCTCCACAGAAATTAATGTTTCGGGTCATATGGATAAACCAACTATATTAAATATGTGATTAGGAAAGAGTTTCTGACAATCATGAAGTAAACATGCACACCAAAGTTTGAAGTTACCAGATCTCTTTCTAAGAACAATATTCATATTGCTATGTTATGTAATTATAAGTCTTAGCCGCATTCATTTAGATTATTTTACAGAAGGGAAGAGTAACAAATTGAGATAAAAATGATAATTTGATTTGAAACACATAGAACACGCAAAACACATAGAACACACATGATCTGTTCATCAGTTTCTGGAATTCTTGTGGACCTCATAAGCAAGTGGTTGGCAGTTTAAGAAACCATTATCCATAAGCTGGACATTGGGCGTGTCTATGATGAAATTTTAACGTCCACAATATCATTACAAGGGGAACAAAAAGAATGCTTTTAGTGTATAATAATAATAATAAAGAAATTATTCTTTTGAACATTTTTATAATTCATCTCAACATGAAACATGGTAATAGTGTTTTGTAGTAGTATACATATTTTAATTGGAGGTTATTAACTCTAGCTATTATATTATGGATTTGCTTGATTTAAGATCTAAGTACCAACTGTAAGTGGCATCACTAATGGCAATGTTTCTTTGTGTTATTTGCAGGCTCCAAGTTATCCCGATTCTGGTCGCTGTTGGGACATTGTTGACAAATACAAGGTGACAATATTCTATACCGCGCCGACCTTGGTGCGTTCTCTCATGCGTGCTGGCAATGAGGTGAGAAATTTTTTTAACCTTACCTGTAATCTTTGGGTCTAAACATTTATTGGAATTTGTTGCAGATTAAGATAAGTAGCTATTGAATAATACCTAATCCCAGTTCCATAGAATAGGCTTAATAAGTTTTATTTGCCAGTTTGCTTGGTCTACTAAATTCATATAGCATTTATTGGAATAGGCTTTATAAGTCTGTTTCGACTGTTTGCTTGTTCTGTTACATTCATACTTTTTGACATCATTTGTAAATAGTCACAGCTCAAAAATATCCTTTTAAGCGGCCATATTCTTCCAATCTCGTGCCCGAACTTTAGTGAACTGAATATTTAATAAACTGAACTTGATGGCTAAATGAAAACATAGTGCTAATTTGTTTTACTCTGTCATGAAAGCTTTCCTGCATATTGCATGTAACTTATTCCATTGTCTTTTCTGTTCTGTGGCTGCATACTTGTATCAGATCCCTTGGTAGTCCAATATGATTTTGTCTATTGGAAAAGAAAAATGCCTTCAATTTATAATCTGATTAAGTAGTTTTATTTAGAAAACGGTTGTCAAACTCAAAGTTGTGATCATTTTCTGTATCTGTTGATGTTCAGATTGAGAAGGAATCAAACTGAGGAACTTTTGTCATGTTCATTCTCATTAGTTTCAAATTAATATCAAATCTTGTTGATTATGCAGTACGTTACCCGATACTCTCGCAAATCCTTACGGGTCCTTGGAAGTGTCGGTGAACCTATTAATCCAAGCGCATGGAGGTTCTCTCTTGTTATTTTGTCTTATGCAGAAGTCAATATGCATTTGCTTATTTCTTTCAAAGTATGTCTAGCATTTTCCTGTTTCATGCAGGTGGTTTTTCAATGTAGTTGGAGATTCAAGATGCCCCATCTCTGACACTTGGTGGCAAACTGAAACTGGTGGATTCATGGTAAGCACATTTTCTTCTTTATTTTTCCTATATTACGAGAATTTATTGCGCATGCGTTATAGAAGAAGTATACTATAACATGGTGATTTCACATTGCTGTATGTAAACTTGATGTTGCTGGCCAAAATTAATGTGATTAATGTTATTTAACCACTATAACGATGCAGATTACTCCATTACCAGGTGCCTGGCCACAGAAACCTGGTTCTGCTACTTTTCCATTCTTTGGGGTTCAGGTATGCGATGCAAGACATTGCCATTATCCTAAAATATGTCGGTTTGGTTCTTTGCTTTGAGCTTTTGCCTCTGTTTCCTTATAGTCTTCTTTTGATAAACTGTAGCCTGTCATAGTAGATGAGAAGGGTGTTGAAATTGAAGGTGAGTGCAGTGGGTATCTTTGTGTAAAAAACTCATGGCCTGGTGCATTTCGAACTCTTTATGGTGATCATGAAAGATATGAAACCACCTACTTTAAGCCATTCCCAGGATATTATTTCAGTGGAGATGGCTGCAGCAGGTAACTTCCTGTAAATATTAGAGTAATTGGTACATCACCACTACTTTATGTGAGCTTGATTCAAACTTCTTTTGCAATGTTCTGGAGTTTGATCATATCTATTGAAAGTGCCCCTTTATTTCTTGGTAATATGGGGTGGAAAACATGCTAAATGACTGTGATGGTTAGTGATGCTCCTTGGGTTTACGTTTCAGGGACAAGGATGGATACCACTGGCTCACTGGACGAGTTGATGATGTTATAAATGTTAGGTACTTTATAAATTTCATCAGCTCTATCAGCTATCATCTCATTTACATTGAAGAAGAGTGGGCCACAATAGACCAACTAACCAATGACAATTGACTAATTGGGCTCATTCTAGCAAACTCTGCTACGCATTCTTCCACTCTTGTAATGAGTTGTACATATCTATGCATCAGAATCATGTTTTATCCGTATGAATGTCTAGGGATCATGTTGTATGCCCTTTTTGCGATCTCTGAATGAAGTAGAAATGTGTGCAGCGGACATCGTATTGGCACAGCAGAAGTGGAATCTGCTTTAGTTTCTCATCCCAAATGTGCAGAAGCTGCTGTGGTTGGTGTTGAACATGAGGTATACTTCAGGCACACATGTGAGCACAAGAGAGAGGGAGAGAGAGAAAGAAACGGGAAGGAAAAGGATAAAGAAAGAGAGGGGGGGTTGTGGGCATGTGGTGTGAGGGAATGATGTGGGGTAAGGGAGGGGGTGTACAGGGTTGGGTTGTGTGAATTTACAGTTCCTTACTGCTTGTTCTTGCTTGTTTCTTTTTTAAAGTATTAGTATTCGATGCAGATGCTTGTGACGTGTATATCTAATAGAACTTCCTCATTTTGTTGCCATTAGGTGAAAGGGCAGGGCATATATGCATTTGTTACTCCGGTGGAGGGTGAACCTTACAGTGAAGAACTCCGGAAGAGCCTTGTACTCACAGTGAGAAATCAGGTTTGTCTAATCCAAAGATCTTTCTATGATGAAGACAAGCCTTCCAAACGCGTATATATGTGCTTTATCAGGATATCTATCATTGAGGATATCTATCATTGAATTGTTATTGCCATGGCCTCTTATATCCAGTGGTATTTTGCCCTTTTCAAGAAAACTGCCGAAGTGGGCCTATTGGAACTCTCATGCTGCCTAGATCTAGTTAAAACCAATTCATGTTTATCCACTAAACAATTGCCTTAATCTTTCCCATTAAGAGCTGATCCTCTGTAGGAATCTGAGTTCATGTAAAAAATAGTGATCTTTGAAACTGGTCAATTATCCCCAATTGACCAGGTCTTTGGCCTTCGGAGACAGGTGGTGGGGTTTACATGTCAAAGTTTGCATGCTGAATGGTATACAGCTTTTGATGGCAATCATCCAATGGTAAATGATAAGCAATGTGCATTCTGTATGGTCAAAACCCACAAAAATACAAGGAAAAATCATGATATGCAATTTATTTGTTGAACATGAGTGAGACAACATTAGTCAAATCAACAAAATCAAAAGGCTAATAGCATCTCAAGATTTAACAACTGATGCCGATGGATAATCACGTCAGACAGTTAAGAAATTATTTTAGTTGTGGCCAGTTAGCAATATAAACATTGACAGTAAGATTGATGAACATTGAAAATTGGATAAATATTGTTTTGAATTGCATCAAGCTGTGGATATTCAAGGCCAGCTCCTTGGAGTTGGATCTTGTACATGATTTTTTTCCAGGCTGATCTTGGCTCAGATCCTTTGATCTAAATTAGCTGACGTGAGGATCAGCTTGTCAGCTACATAACTATGCTCTCTCTTAACAATGTAGTTGCATGTAGATTCATCTACTAGTATATACTAATGCTATTTGTTTGTTCCACGTTTCAGATTGGAGCATTTGCGGCTCCTGACAAAATCCATTGGGCCCCTGGCCTTCCAAAAACAAGGAGTGGAAAGATAATGAGGAGAATTCTGAGAAAAATTGCTTCCAGGCAGTTAGATGAGCTGGGGGACACAAGCACACTTGCAGAACCAGGTGTGGTCGATGAACTGATAAAGCTTGCTGATCGTTGACATTCTTTAATTTGTATTGGTGACAGGACATCAATCTGGGCTTTATTCAATATAGTTAGTCTCGTACCAGAGTTACCTTGAGCAGCCAAATTGTTTCGCATAATGATTTGGCCCCTTTCCAAACCCCTTAGTTAGTCCACAGTGTTGGCAATGAAATAATGGAAGGAAGCAGGGTTCAGTTTAGTTCTCTATGAACTACGCAATTTCGGCACTTTTACATTGATTTTCTTTAGGATGTCGGGAACTTTTGAAACGTCACTTATTTTTTTTCTCAGAATAATGGAAATTGGGGCATGAAAGCGTTGGTGGGACGTGTTTTACTGGTTTAGTTCTGTTGCAAAGTCCATCTCAGGTCTCCCAAATGCTCTCCTGGGAATACGAGAAAAAGACTACAATCATCGCCGTCATTCATCTTGGTTAACTAAACCTATTTGTCTGTGAAAATTGAGAAAAATTAAATGAATAAGTAACGTTGTTGATTTAAAACAATCTCGTGCAACTAAATATGGTTTAAAAAAAAAAAAAAAGGGCAGTAATATCAAAAATTATTCTTTGAGAATCTCAGATCAGTAGTAACAACTCCCCATCACACTTGGTACGAACTTTCACACAGCAGCATTAAGCTTTAGTTTTTTTTTTTTTTAATCAGAATCCTCGTAAACTCCTCCATCATCAGATAGCTCATCGAATGATCTTATGTCAAGCTGGTACCGAAGAATACCTCCAATTCCACCAAACCCTCTGCAAAACTGTGATCCCTCCTGGGATTTGTTGGTGACAAATTCAAGTGTGCAACCAAACTTTTTGTACTCGTTAGCAAACCACTCGAGTAAAGGCATCTTTTCCTGAACTTCCAACTCCGCAGCCGTGGTTGCATCCCGGAAGTTGCTCTGATCAGCCTCTTGGTCTTTGTTCAAGTGCTTTATGATAATTTCGCCTGTAACACTGTTTTTCAGTACATACCTATTGATATCCAGATTTTCCCACACAATGAGGATTTCTACAGCACCCATTTCCAGCGCCTTCAATGTGTCATCAACACCAAAGACATACTTTCCAGTATCCTGACTGATTTCTTCAAAGTATTTTCCAATCAAACGTTTTTCCTGTATGAACTTCACATTTGACAGGATTTCTGCTGACAACTCGATAGCTTGGTTAAAACCATTTTCCCCACCATAAGAAACATCAACAACATTCAATATCTTGGCTTGTAGTCGAGGATCAAACATATCTGACTGGCTCAGCTCGGTCTTGAAATCAGCAGAACCAGCAAGAATTAACCCAGCAACATTGGGCTGACTGGTGGCGGGATTGATGAAGAACTGTGTGGCAAGCTCTGCAGTCTTTCTCACATAGTTGTGTCGTTTCTCCATCCGAAGACGTGCAAAACGAAGAGCTGACTGCCCTCCTCTTCCGTGCTTCTTAGGTAGATCAACAGTAAATTTATGAAGCACCTCTCTTGTGTTTCCACTTAATGTGCCAAATAGGGTGCCATTCCCATCCATGACAATAAACCCAAACTTATCATCAGACTCTAAGAGTTCATTCAAAGCTTCTGTGTGAAACTTGTTATCACAGAGGTATAATGATGCATTTATAGGCTTGAAAGGTTCGAAATCAATTGTCACTTTCTTTTCCTTTCCATCCTCAGTTACAACTGTTCCAGTATAAAGCACCAGCCCATTGGGAGGAACCTTGTTATACAGCTTCAGCCTTTGTTGAGCAGATGTAATAGCAGCCAAAACAGACTGACGGTTGACCCTACTCTTAATGTTTGAAGCAGTTCCAAATTCATCACCCAACATCTTCGTGACCCGAGAAATTTGATCACGTGGAGGCATTATAAGAGATATCATACTGGTACCATTGCCTCTTGCAGATTCCAATGCCTTGATCAATTTTTTGATTTTCCATATCTCAATGTTCTTATCTGTTTCCTGACCATCTGCCATTGCAGGTTACTGATAGACACTGCAAAAACAGTGATATACTCTGAAAAGGGCAGGAACAAAATTTAGAACTTTTAAATATTTTTAATGAAATAAAAATCCAAGAAAAATAAGAAAATAAACAGGCAAAAGTGTTTCAAATCACCATTGATGTGATCCACTGAATATCTTGGTAAGTTTAACGGACTAAACATAAAAATATATAGCATCCATGAGTAAGCAACATTCTATGCATCCTTATTTTCGGGCAGAAGCAGAATAATTCAACACAGGCATTAATAGGTAAGAAGTATAAAGAAGACCTAAACATAAAATGTTCCAAATCCCATACTAAGCATAAATACCACAAGAAACTATTAGCAGCATAAAATATAGAAGAAAATTCTATTATATATATATATATATATAAAGCAAGCTCAAGATTAAATCATAGGGTGCCGACCAACCAGTGGAAAACACATCCAACATAAACATTTGTTAAGTAATATATACCCAATCATCAGCTTCGTTTAAAGGAATATCACTAATGATGAACTGAACAGAAACAGATGGAAGAAAAACTCTCTCGGGGGCTTGTGCATGAAGCACCACAAAGATAGGAAAGGAACCTATCTAATCCACATCCTTGGCCCCAAGCCATCCCACATAGCCCACTAACCCATTCCAGAAACAAATCAAAAACTGAGTTCCCAACCCCACCAAAATGTCCTCGAAAGACAAATTAACGATAACACACCCCCAAAGCCCACAACCATAGGAAAATCATCTTCAAAACCTTCAGAGCATATCCAACACTTATAAATCAAACTAATTCGAGAGTGCAAATGTGTATGATCCATTAACTTAGCCTAGGAACATAAAATTTAGCTCTACTTCTGCAAATCAACATTCATATTAGTTTAAGAGCAAGACGATATGGTAAAGAACATATGTCAACAAGAGAAATACATCACAATACACCGAATTTGATGCAACCAAAACCTCAAAAGAAGACCAAATATTCAACTAAGCTCTTACACAAATCAAACCACATTTTCCATAAGAGCAAAGTTGTGACTGCCTCGTTAAAGTGGACGCAAATAATTAGATCATGAAACAATCAAAAGTCTACCAGAATTCCACGAACATTTAATTAAAAATGATACTAGTACCCTTAGAAACTATTAAATGTATCACTTAAGATGCAAACAAATCATTTGAAGGAAGAAACACGCATGATGCGAGTTACCCTAGCAAGATCTAAGCATATTTTAAATTAATTTGCATAAAACAACAAGTAAACGGTGAAACAAATCACATCAAACCTAAAGTAGAGTTTGTTTTAACCTTTACAGATGCAGTTAGCAATCACAAATGTAGGTAATCTAAGCACAAACGTTCAAGCAGTACTATGTGCTATCCAACTGAATCCGAAAACAATCCGGCCAAAGAAAGTGAAGGTGGAAGTGATTAATCAGTTCATAGAGAATTAGACAGATTGATTTGATAGCAAAAAGAAAGGAAGAAGAAAAATAGAAAGTTGGTCATAGATCTGAACGAGTAAATGACAGTACACCTGGTATCGGCAACGGCGGAACAGGATCGGCTTGGGTTTCTCTGTCTGTCTGTCTGGCCGTGAAAGGGGAAATCCTAGGGCTTTTCCAATTGGAAATGTTTTTGTCTCAATTCCGGACCCACAATTCACTCCTCAGCACTCACCTAGTCTTCGCCGGTATTTTCTTTTTCTTTTGCCCTTCTTCTTTTTTTTTTTTTAAAGAAATTAACAATTAGAAAAAAAAAAAAAAATCTTCTCTTGTGGGCGCATTTTGGATTCCAAATTTATTTTTTATTTTTATAAATTAAAAATTTAATATTAAAAATAAGAACAATCATGATCAATACATTTTTGAAATTAAATTTAATATATAATTAATTATTATAATTAATAAATATTTTATGTAATTTTAATTATTTAATTAAAATTAATTTAATAATATATAAATGATATAAAAAAAATTATAGGAAAAATAAAAACTTTTCGTCCAATTCTCTTGACTTTGCGAGGCTGAGATGTCAATCACCCTCAATGGGCAACGATCATTTCTTTTTAAAACCGATTCTCTTTCGACATACAAAACAGATTCACATAATACTTCGATCTTATCCTTGCATTTCCCTTTCTGTTGTCTATTTATGTAGAACACATTTCCTTAATCACAAATTCAAGATCAAGAAGAAAATCGTGCCACACTTTTTCTCTCACTGCATCCAGATTACTCTTGCAAAGAAGGGACCAAAACCAATAGTCCCGCACCCCACAGACCACACAAAAGATTATCCAGAAAGCCAATCACGATGTCAAGCTGGGAAATGGTCGGGGGGGGCCTTCTCTTTTTCTTCTTTCAAAATTCGTTTACTTCTATTAACTCGTAATAATGTGGCAAGTTGACATGGAACAATAAACATCACTACTTTTTTTCTTTTACCCTTCTTAATCCACAGTATTCTCTTCTTTGTTGCACCGATCTTGCAGATATATATATATATATATATATAGATATATATGTTTGAGCTTAAAAGAATTGCCTAACCTGCATTTTATAAGTCTAACAAAATTGGGACATTATACTGTACAGATTAAATTAGGGACGTTTCTCAAACGATGCGTTCCAAGATTGACCAGGGCTGAGGAGAAACCATCCATTTACAACATAGATGAATCAGCCACCAAACAGGCAGGGCAGAAAAGCCCTGATTGTTGGGGCTACAAACAAGTCAGATTTGGGACATTGCGGTGACCATCAGCGAATTCTCGAACTAGTCGCTTCAGAACTCGTCCACCTTTCCCTTGCATATGCCTATAATTACTATGTCCTCCATTGCAGCTCTTGCTCTCCAGATAATCCGAGGCTGCAGCAGCAAGGGCCTTTAACCAAACTGGCACCAAAGTCTCTGCTTCTCCCTGTTTTAGATATTCAGGTGGAAGTGCCTGCACCTGCTACAAAAAGAATTTAAATAATCTGAAACTCAAAAAAAGGAAATCGAAATGAACTCGTTTGTGGGTGCAGACTATAGAGGCAGAGAAAAACAGAGTGTGTGTGTGTGTGAGAGAGAGAGAGAGAGAGAGAGACTGCTGAGTGTAGCCATCCTTGCAAGGATTCCCAACAAAGAATAGCCTTCCAGGTTGTTCTTTCACTTATGGTGCAAATTGCTGCCAATTGTTGCAGGATTGTTGCACACTTGTGAACCTATTAAGAAAAGAAAGCAACAATAATTTCTAGTTTTTAAAATATTTTCAAATAATTTGGCTATGAGACATGGTTCTAAAGAGCGGCAATATTACAACAGAACTTCAGTTTCTTCTGGGAGCACTAATATTCAATTCTAAAACCGATCCAAGCAACTAACTCTACAACTAGTATTATGCCAATTAGAATCAGATTGTATTCTTGAAGGGAGAATTCTTTGCTCAATGATAAACAAAGACTGAAACTGCACTCCCCGCTTTGCCAAGTACTTTCTCAAATATTATCCAATGGTTAGCTACAAAACTGAATTCCCCAACAATGCAATGTTTTATATAGCTGTCAGAAAACCTTAGGAAACTTGAATTTGACAGGTATAATATTTGACATTAGTGCTAATGTCCAAAAACTTCCCTTATTTGACGGTCAAAACCACAGACATTACAATACAACATCTCACATATCCAGCCCAATTAAATTAAATAGAAAACAACTATTATACGCAGACACAAGCATATTTGTATTTGAGATTTGAATATGTAATTACCCGTGACATTGCTGAAACACCAAGTAAAGCGTACACCACGTTTGATACAAGTCCCTCACCACTACGAGATATGACCTGAATTGCCATTGCATTAAATGATCCTTCAGGTATACTAATCATGGATCCCAACAAAGACGCCAGGCCTTCTTCTAAGAAACCTTGAAGAATTAACACAAATCATTGTCTATAATCATCAACTAAATATAAGTGAACAGTACCAGAAATACACTTCGAAACAACAAACACATTACAATAAAAATGCTGACAGAGGAAGCACTAACTCCATTCAGAAATACATAAAACAGCAGCTATCCCTAAACCTTAAACTTCTAGTGGATTAAACATCCAAAATATAAGTTCATATATAGTTTATTATAAGGCTCTCACAACAGAATTTCTCCAATTGTAAGGAATAATTCAGCTGCAGAATGTGCTTTTCAAGTCATTTACTGGACAAAAAACAAAGGGCCCCACAGGACTATATATTTGAAGGGAGAGCACAAAGATTAATAAGCCATGAAAGAACCTGACATATAAGTTTGTACGTAGTTAAAAATGTGAAATTTTGATTACATAGATTTTTAGGTTTTGATTCCTATGCATGGGTCTCACATATGTTACAGCATGTTTTTATCATCAGCTTCACATGGCTACAACATGTAAATGCTTCTTCCACCCTACAATTATTGTTGACTCCCTATGCTTGCATGTCAAATAATGTTAGTCTGTTTCATTTTTCCTCCTTAGCCTTTTACAACATATATCACCGTAATAAAGAAAAGTGCACTATTTTTATTTACTCCCTTTGGAATATGTGCAATTCCAAAGAAGAGAGTATAGGATGAAGAGGGTCCAAGAGCATATCGTTCCCTGCTATGTTTTACTTGCTATAACAACTAGACAGAAAGAAAGTGATGGTGATGCATTCTACTTACAAGATAAATATGACATTGCAGCTAGTGCTGCTCCTCGATGCATAGCTGTGCAGCATATAGCTGCCTTCTGGAAGGAAACTTCAACAAGGGCACCGGAGACAGCCAATACTTCCTGAGGTACATCACATACCGACAACCCATTCAGATAGTTCCACAAAGCAGTAGAGTCCTCAGAATCACTGATCACATTAGGGATATAAAATAAAAAGGAGAAAATGATTATAATGATGAACAGTGTACTAAACCTTACGAGCACTACGAACAAAAGTGGATGCAAAATTTGTGTAGGCTTCCACTAGATCAGGTTCTTGGTCACAAATATACGAAGAGTTAAGAGCCATCACTGATGCCGCTTGTGTAAATCTTTCAAAAGTTGTGACAAACAAAGGTCCATACTCCTCCCTATGACCAAATTCTTCAATGACAACAGAAGCTGACAATGATTTTTGACATACCCAAGGAACATCAGGAAAAGAAAGTAAGCACAATGCATTACTCATAGAATAAGAAGAAAAGAAAGATGTAACATTGACTATTTATGTGAAAACAGGGCTTAGTGCAAAGAACCAGCATTTAAATATAGATATTTCAACATTAATACAAAATTTTACAAATACCTTGAGATAAAAAGATTATGTGCAATTTTTTATTGGTTCTCTCCACAAAAGGGAGGATGTGATTAAAGTATATCTACCTAGTAAATTGGGCAGGAAGCTTCATATGCATCAGAAGGCTCCCAACAGCTGGTACAGCTCAGAGGTGTACTGGTTCTGAGTGTTGCATTTATTTTTGTATGACTTTCAAGTACGAGTAATAAATGATACATCATCTTGATTCTTTACAAGCAAAGAAGCTAATTATTCTTCTTTGGCAACACTATTCACTATAATTTTATGCATCATGGAATATTCTCTTTCCAAAGTTGAATGCATGTGGTGCTTTGAGAACCTCAAACTCTCTCAAATATTAAAAACTAAGGCTGATCAAGCTATCCAGAGTGTATCCCAACAAAAGATTTCATCCCAGTAAAGCAAACCCTCACCTGTTCTGATATAGCATTCATGACTCTGGAATGACACAAAATTTGTCGATAGGCAATCGAGTACTTGGGGCAGCAGCTTCACAAAGTGCTTGCCTGCGAATTAAGCAACTTCAGGTATCGTATATCAATTATGTGGTCAGAAGACCCCATGCCTTCCACAAACACAGATAAAGTATAGTAGCAAAAAAGCATTTCGATACCTGAGGACTGAATTGCAGGCGAAAGAGCTCGACAAGCTGCTGCAGCCAAATTACCATTTTCCATGTGTTCAGACCTAAAAAGTTTCTCTAACATGGGCCAAAAAACTCTCAGCAGTGCATATATAGGATCATCTGCAGCATGATCAGTTGGCAGAGGTGTTGCAAGATGACTGAACACAGTTCCCATTCTGGTTGATACCAAGAGTGATTTACAGGATAGTCTTAATGCTAGCACAGGTTTTAAATTGCACACAAAGACATAGGAGTCCTTACTTGGTAATATTATAGCATACCTGTAAAGCCCTCTAGTTGCAGAACTCAAAATCTGTGTATAAGTAGCTGGATTATGTATGAGAGAATGGTTATTGTCTCCATCAATCTGAAAAAAAATTACTGTTTTTAATTACAGTTCACAATTCTTAAGCAATAGATCATGATCAAAACTAAAATCAGTTTCTCAGTGATTTGAATAGATTACTATATCTATCTATATATATACACATATATCTTAAACAGGAACAGAGGAATTACATTTCTAAAAGGTAAAAGGAGACTTGCAACACATCTTTTATTTTTCAGCAAGTAAAAATGATCCCTGCTACATTGAAAATATGAAAAAAGAAAAACTAAAAAATGACAGTAAACTTGACGCAGCAATGAAATGGAAAGGATATAGCTTGGGAATAGAATAGCAAGGTCAAAGCATATAGCAACATCAAAAATAGAAGACCCAAGAAGCCGAGGTCATAACAAAAGAACAGTAATGGTGTAGGAAAGAAGCCAAAACTTACGAGTTTTCCAATAGCTTCAAAGCTAGATGAAAGCAATCTAGCCAAAAGACTGTTTTTTAACTCTTTATTTGAAACAGAGCCGAGGATCAGACTGATTGCACCTACAACTTCTTCCTCATCTTCCAAAAATAATTGCCTCTTCTCCAAAGCCTGAGAAACCAACATTCTTTTTAAGACAGGCCATAAGCTTATCAAAGAAATATTAAAAAAGAATAAAACAAGTGCAAGCCAGGCTGTAAGAATCTTTATATTTAAATCAACACCTTCTAAAAAGGGAAAAAGGCAACAGAAATTTGCTAAAGTCGTTCTAAAACAGTTTGAACAATATAACTCATCTTATCAAAAAAATTACAAAATATATCTGCTGTTAAATTTTTTGGTGGAGCATGTTTAACCAAGGCAGCAGTGGATCCATTAAGTTGGATGGACTGCATGATTGAAGCATTCACATGTTGACTGTGAATGTGGAAAATAGAATTGTTTCCAAAAAGTACAAATTTCAGAACCAAGCAAGAGGGCATTAATCTTAACAGATAATCATGCTAAATTGATTCACAACTGCCCAAACCCATATGGATGAGGCAAGTATTCTCAAATATAAAGAAGCACAAAGGACACTGCACAGTCCAAGTATCCAATACCTCCCCTATCCACATTAAAATTTCCAAATTTGAAGGTTCATCAATTATAGCAGAAGCATCTTCACAAATTTTACGCAGGGCAGAGGCACAAGCATTAGATGGCACAGGTTCCGAAATTCCTGTAGCAAGAAATAATCTGAAAGAAGCGAATCAGCACAAAAAGAAAAGAACAGTGCTAGTTGAATGGATGCAAAATGGTGTATACAGGATATTCCTTCTTAAGGTAGCATATAAAGCACAAAAAATGAAAAACACAAAAGCCATTAAAGATGATAAATCTAATGGTATTAGATATATAGGCAGGCTATGCTCTTAGTTGCCAGAATGTTCAATAAAATCTATACTAAAATATGCATATATTCTAGTTCAATGTACATCATAGCTCCATACAGGAGAAGAGTATCCTTACAGTAAGGGTCTTGCATTATTTTGAAAAGCAGAAATCCACTTGGAATAGGAACCAATTACATCTGCAAGGGATCTGTATACCTAGAATAGAAATTTTATCTTAAGTAAATGAATCAGATGGAGATGCTTCTCGACTGACTTAAAGAGTAAAAAATACCTTTCAATTATGAAAAAGAAAAAAGTGTGTGAACTAATAAAAAGGGATAGCTAACATACAATAAGCATAAATCCCTTAAGCTCATCGGAACGCCTAGTGGACAACAGTGTAACCAACTGCATAATCACTGAGAAATCAAAGGCTTGGCCCTCCAGTATGACTACTTCAGAAACCTGAAAAGTGAAATTTGTATGTTATTGGAGTCAAGATTATGATGACCAATAAGAAAAAGGCAAACAAACAATATATTGTACTTACAACATTAAGAGCAAACAATTTTGTTTCCACCTCTTTCCAAGGTATTGATAGATTTGCAGATGCCCAACCACCAAAAAAAACCTACAACAAAACAGACAAAAAAAAAATACAGCAAGAACATCATATTTTAGTAAAGTATAAAGGAGTAGAAAACAGATGGAATGCAAAAATCTGAGGTGTTGAGATTTCATTCCTTGTTATCCAATTGTATATATTTAAATTAAAGGTGAATTAAACCACTTTCAACATTAATAAAATATTTATGACTTGTGCTGATTTTGAACTCTGATGCATGGAACGTATTTTAGCTAGTGGCAATGAACCGTAAAATAGTCTGGCTGAAACTAAATCATTCTATGCCATGCATCTTCTCTCAAGTATCTTCATGAATGATCAACAGAGAGAAAAGATAAAATTAAAAAAGGTTAAAAAGACAAATGAAAACCCAGATATATTTCAAGCCTCTTTCTGCCTAAGGGTTTTGGGGTTTTAGCTTAAAATAGATAGCCTAAGATACTCGATTACTACCAATATAGATATATTGCAGGATGACATAATAATAGATTGTTGCCATTTAAGGCATTGTAATTCTCTCGATGACAGAGGATTGAAAAAGGCTAATTTGAGGATCTATACACAGATCCTACAAAAAATGCATGTCGGAAGGGAGAGAGAGGAAGAGGGGAGGAGTTGGGCGGGGATAATGGAGAGAATGATTTTGAGGGAGATGTTGCTCGCCTTATGGAGAGAAAGTGTGCCCAAGCGCTTACACTTCACACACTCCAAAATACAAGTAAATACACAACACAATACAAGGGAACAAAAACAATTAAGATAAGAGGCCCTAAATACTTGGGATAGGTGCTCTTTGTAAATTAAAATTTTATACTTTGAACCAAACAATTTAATTTAACACTTGATCACATACTTCGTGAAGTTCTTATATATCCTGAATACCACATCTTCAGATATCCTATGCAAGGTGGTTTCAACCTACCACACTGGATATCCAACAGATATGGCATTCTGTTGATTCTATAATGTTATTACGACAACAATAATACCACTCAGAATCAGAAAGTAAGAGTACTATGATGAACAAAAGGGTGCCAAAAGTAATAAATGATACATCTAGGAAAAACAGAGCAATAACCACATATTCTTCAACTTCTAGGTCTATCAAGTACATTATCAATTAGCACCAACACAAACAATTTCATCAATAAAATTGAAGAACCAATAACAATAATAATCATAATAAAAATTACTATCACGTTACAAAATAAAAGCTTATACAGTTAAATTACACGTGTATGTTTCCTGCAAATGTATACATGAAAGGATAATCTCTAAAGCAAGAACCTTTTGTATAAAAGTAGCAGATCGTAAAAGCTGACAAATATCCACCAACAGCTCAACAAGATTCATCCTAAAATGGACAAGACCATCTGGAAGGTCAATCATAACTTCATCATTAAATGAAGATTCATCCACCTGTCAAATACAAGGTTTCATTATTTTTCAGGTCTGAGAATTAAAATTATCAGCAGGTGATAATAGAAATTAAAATTATGGATATAAAGCTTCTTAAAGCACACAATCCAGAAAATTTCATCATTAAAGTTGCGTTCAATTAAGGCAGTTAATTGGCCTTAGCTACAACTAACAAAAACATTCATGTTCATGATAGATGTATAAAAACATATGATAGCCAACACACCAGAATCCCTCTACCAACACATTTCCCAAGAAGCTCATGGAGAAACTTCTAGTCATCTATCTATACATATTTGTTTATAGGACAGGGCAACGCATCCAATAGTAATTGTTAAAATTATAAGTTACAATAGGAAATAACTTTAACAGCATAAATAAGGCAGAAAAGTAGTACAAATTTTGGCACAACCTCAGTCCTGTTCATATAAACTACCACAGCTTAAATTCAGTAGGGCAGAGATGTTTACTAACATCTCTACATAGATGTAGTAGAAGTAACAGGTAAACCTTTTAACGACACACACAAGCACATGCATGAACAAAGACCACTGGTGTAGATATCTTGGAGCAAGCCACCTTTACATATTCACAACTAATCATTATGTTCACTTCTTTTGCTTCGACAAAAGCAACAAATCATTGCAAGGAACAAACACTAAACTGCAAATGAAGATCCAAGTTATCCTACATACAATATAGTAATCTTAACAATTACCATAGAACATGTACATGATCGATTAATTCCATCCAGCTTCTTCAAAATGATTCAACACAAAGGTCATGTAAACTACCATCCATAATTAGAAAAAGAGCCAAAACATAGTAACTGCTCAAAAGAATGATATATTTTTAACCACTTGATATAACCAAATCTTTATAATCAAACATGTTGCCGCATGGCACCCTTTCCATATATCTGAGAAAGCCACATGAAATTGAGGGGTTTCCATGAAAATCACTCATAATTATCTGCCAGTTGCGTCTAGCATTACTAATCTTGATATGATAAACCAGCAAAAGAAACATATATCAATCCAAGTTGACAAAAAATTACTGGTTTACATCAAAAATATTTGTTTTAGGAAAACAGATGAATAGGCAGACAAAGAACCTGTGCACGCAATAAGAGAGCATCAAGGAGAGCTGAAAATATAGAGAAGAACATGTCTTCCACATGCTTCTTATTTTTTGCAATGTTCACATCAAGGCCAAGTATATAGCTTGCAAGAGTAGACCTGCAAAAGAAAATAGGAGATCATATTATCATTTTTCATCAAGAATATGCACTTGAAAGAACAAAATATACACTAATCTCCCAATGAAACCACCAATACAAACTTGATAGGAAAGTCCTTGTATTTAACAACAAGAACATCAGCTTTCAACAAAACTGTTTTGGAAGACGTTTCAGCACAAGATTTGAGGGACAAGTATCTATAACCAGATCTTAATAATGGAATAATGTACTCAAAACAGCAACATTGTAAATGGATACCAAAATTGCAAAGTTGAGTCGGCAATCTCCCAGTCTTCACATGGATATGCTACGCAGCTGCCAAAGAAATAAATAAACATGTAATATACACCACGGAACAAATATCTGAAAAACAATAAAGTAGGAAAATAGTATAAGCTAAATTAATTGCTTTCAAGGAAAGACACAGAACCAATGCACTGCATGGAGCAAACTCCCACATAAGAATGTTCCAGCCACATACCCATTACACGGCGTTCAGAACTTAGTTATGTACTTTGTAATAACTAATCCAGTGCTCAATTTCCACACCAATCAGTTAACGCACTGGCTTCAAGCAAAGTGCGCTCAAGATATTTTAAGATGCTTAAATCTCAATTAAATATGTTTTACTATCTTCCAAACTGAAACAACTTCCCAGATGTGACCCCGCAACAAATAAACAAAGAATAACAACACAGATGATAATAACAAACAACAAATAAGAAATGTCATTAACTAAATTAGAAGAAAAATCACCGAGAAATCACCTCAAGAGAGCATCCGCCAATGCAAGTGCCTCGGTACTTGCTTCCACAATCAGACATGGTGCCTAAGTAAGAACAAATTAAGAAAATAAATACAAAGTAGAGTTCAAGATATATCAAGTCATGATTATAAGCATATAAATTAGCTACTTTTTTTCTCACCATCTATACAAGTAACCAAAAAATAAATACATAGATGAAAGTAAAGTTCATGCATTCATGAAATGCCCAGAAAAAAAAATTGTAGAAGACCACGAAAGTGTTCTCAACACTTACGGCCTGTCCAATCTCTGACATCAAGCATGCAAGACCACCAATTACTTTCTCATCTCCATCAGTAAGAGCTGGTAGAAGAAGTAGTTCTTTAAGGAAAGGTACTCTGCATAACAAAACCTGAGGTAGCCCCTACAAAAGCAAGCACAACTTGATGTAAATACAAATTTTTGAAAGAAAATTTTGTATATTTGAATTAAATTACAGCATAATAGTAAGAAAGTAGACCCCCAGTTTGCACGAAAAATATGAGTTTCTGGGGATTAGCAGCAATTTTACTTGATAAATGGAATATGAAATTGGTACTGAGATACAAATAATGAAAATGTAGCTCATTTTTCTTATCAAAAGAGAGAACCCCAATTTCAGCATCACCAGCAGCCTAGATATGGCTTTAAATGTTACACTCATTTTATTTCCAAAAAATAGCCTTGGATACAAATGTAAATACACAACCCATCATATGAGTATGGAATTAAACTGACACAGACATTGTTGTCCTGGAAAAATTGGAAGGCACAAATATTTTGCAATCACATGATAAAAGGGGAAACAATTATTAATTAGATGCCCCTATTTTGTATAATTGGATAAATCACATATCTACTGATGTCCAAACCATACACCCAAATTTCACATCACATTCACTTGCTAATGTGCAGAATTCTTGCTAATGTGAAGAATTCTACAGATAGCTATGGCTCTAACCACTAGATTGAATTGATAAATGGCATGCATAATAGGCATTAAAGGAGCAGCTGATTACTTCATAACTGTATGTATAATAGTCAGAGGATCAATTATAGCTTCCACAGAGTTCACGAACATACCTCATGCCTACTCACAAGTTCAACAAGAACTTCGATGGCCACATCAAATGATGATGGAACCTGTAACAACCAACACAATGACAAATGATCTGCATGAATGCTTTTTCTGTTGAATGCTTAAAAAACACATTGACAAATAAAAATAATTGAAAATACACCTGCAAAGAATTGAAAATGTAATTAAGAAGTGGATGAGCTGACAATGAGGCTTGGGAAATCTCTGAGAAGCATCCAGCTCGAACCTGAATGCTAGAATGTTATCACAACTGGAAAATCATACATATGGTACTACCATTAATAAAAAATGAAAAGCAAGCAAATTTAGCACAGAAATCCAGTTCGTTCTTCAATTTGAAACATTTAAAGTTCAATCCAACAATTTGATTAAGCAAAAATAGCTGCAGTAATGCTGGTGATGACTAAAAATAGGCATTCAAATCAGTATAGTGATCTATTGACAAAACTTCCAACAATCATCTTACCCAACTTAGTAAGCAACGCAGAATTTTTCTGTTCCTTTCATGTAGCTCAATACCACCATCAAAACTTTTCTCAGATTGCTGCAGGAGGAACTCAACAACCATTGGTGTGTGGGAGAGCAGCTGATATAGACAGACAAGGACATTATATAAGAAGATAATTAAGCTACACCAAAGCAAAGAGAACACGTGACCAAAAACACCAAGGATTATAAGAAAAGAATAACTAAATAAGAAGGTAAGTACACATAGGGGATGATGTGTGCTAAAACTAAAAGAAAAGTCCTAAACCTCTTGGCCATACTGGCTTCTGTGGGCTGAACTTATATTACAATCAGAAGCTTGACTGTCAACAACTTCTTCAGGAAGAACAGTGAGCGTCTCAAGAACAGCAATATTGCCATCATCCCGGCTCTGTAGATTCTGGAGACTGTAAAAGAGCTTTTCAATAGGTTTTCCATGCTCAACAGCACGAAGGACGAGGGCAGAAAGCGCAAGACAGATTTGTGTCAAAAGCTGTCATTAAGATAAAACATAACTCACTAGAGGGGAAAAAGAAAGAGGAAAAAACAAACCATTTTGAATCAGGAAAGCAAAAGTAAATCACCTGTGGAGGACCTGAACTAAATCTTTTGGCAGCCACAAGAAGAGCATTTAGTAGAGCATCTTTAGCTGCTGACTGCAAATGATATCCTTCATTCTGAATCTGCATTGTGACATGAAGCATAAGTAATATATACTTAAGATGAAAGATAAAAATTTTGTGACAGTTCTGATATATTTCAAACAAGAAAACGTACGAATTGGTTCACGCAAATTCAATAATTCAAACAATTCTTATTGCCAATTCCATTGAATATAACAGTAAACTCTGAATGACTGCTAACGTTGTCGTCCACATTTCTTGGTTGTGCTAACTAGAATAGTTTCTTTTGTATTGTTATTTGGAGGACAAAGAATGAAGAATGCCTTTTATTAGCTTACATTTTTTTTTTTTCCAGATTCTAGATACAGCTAAAGTAGGATAAGTGTGTTAAAGCACAAGTAGACGAGTAATTTCTTCAAACTTATTCCACATCCATTAGTTAACAGAAAAGTGCAGAAAAAGCACAATCTAAACCCTAAAATTCACCTTTCTCTTGAGAATCTGAGCAGCGAAGAACTCGACTTCGAAATCGGCAAGGAAGGATTGGCGATCGGAGGTGAGGATGGAGGTAGCGACCTCCCAAGCAGCGTTGGTTTGCTGAAACTGAACGAGCCACTGATTCGCAGCAACGCGGTTGCATGATTCAGTGTCGTGATTCAGAACGTGAACTGCCTGCGCTACCTTGATTTGCAAGTCCATGTCCATCAAACGACGCCCGTAAAGCTATTATAATAACAACAACAACAATAATAATAATAATAATAATAAATAATAAAAATAATATCTCCCGTCTGTTAGATTTCTTCTCTGTAATGACATTCCTCCTTCATCAGACGGCCGCGAGCGACGCGAAGACGAATCAAATGTGTTTGGTTACTGGTAAAAAAATTGGATGGATGGATGGATGTAGCTTTTCTTGATTTATTTTATTTTATTTTATTTTCTTCGGAGTTTGACCTGACCATGATGAGACCACCCACTACTCACTAGTGCGCCCGGTAGGCTCAATTATCGTGTTACCCACACTGCAGGGTCCGCATTTGATTCATCATTTTTCTCTTTTTATTCAAATTTAAAATCAATTTATAATTATAGAATATTATTTGTTTACTTTTGAATGCATTTATTCGATAAGAATTTAAAAAAAAAAAAAACTAGAAATAAACAATTATTCGGTAAGAATTTTATTTATTTATTCAACGATTAGTGCTAATTGAGATTGTAAGTCGGTCGGGACGTCTGGTCAGCAAAACGCGAACAGAGAGAAAGATCAGCGAGCTGCTTGGTGCTGTTATGGCTCTTCAGTCGGCGACAACTGCTGCTCCACGCCCCTTCGCCTGTAAATCCCTGGCGGGCAAAGCCGCATCCTTTCCTCCTCCGCTTGTAAATTTCTCATCTCGATCATCTTACTCTCCGTGCTCCTTCACGAGTGTTGCAGATAATCTCCGCCTTTTAGGGGTCAAGTCCAATAGAGTCGCTTTCCTTCGCTGCTTCGCTTCCGGTACCCTTCATTTCCTTTCTAATTTTTCTCTTACTTTCAGTTTTTGCTCCAACTTATTCCTTATTTCGCTTTATTCCCATAGTTGCCATTAATTATTATAATTTCTGGTAGGAAAGATTTACTTCGTACGCCAATCATTTGCTTATCATTTAAACTTACTTTTGTGATTGTCATGGTGTACTCGTGGCGTCTTGTAATGTTAGCATAGCCAATAATGTATGCGGCAGCCAATTTATGGATGTCGGGGTAGGGGGTATTCAAACAAATTGTATGTTGAATCTATCTTTGGACAATGCATGAGTTTGAGTTCTTTCTTGACCAGCGATGTCCTAAAATAACATAAGACTGAAAGGTTTCTTATGAGAAGCCAAAAAGTTTTCATCTTTGTAGGTTTTGAATTTGTAAGTTGTCAACATTCTGGAAGGATTCTTTTTCTCTATCCAATTTGTGGCTTTCAGACTCCGACATCATGTTGGTCACTGGTCTTCTTTTAGTTTATGAACTTTAGTTTTAAATATAGTCATAGTTCATTCTTCACGTCGGTTATTTTTCCCTTGGCCCTTCTTTTGTTGATTTTTTCATCGAAATGATGATATCTTTGGATGTGCATGGATGTGTATAACTCGGATGGTTGCAGCGTTGACTCCTCAGCTTAAGTCAACTTTGGATAAAGTCGTTACATCAAACAAAGTGGTTCTGTTTATGAAGGGAACAAAGGAGTTCCCACAATGTGGCTTCTCACACACTGTGGTGCAGATATTGAATTCCTTGAATGTACCATTTGAATCTGTAAACATACTAGAAAATGAAATGTTACGCCAAGGGTTGAAGGAGTATTCTAGCTGGCCAACTTTTCCTCAACTTTACATTGATGGAGAGTTTTTTGGTGGTTGTGACATCACTGTGGGTAAGCTGATTTAAAAATTCAATATCTTTTAAAAGTCAATTCCGCCATTTTGAAATGTAGCTTGTGATCTTTATGTTTTGTATTTTTCTGTCAGTTTTGTGTCTGTGAAACATGATAGTTGGAGGCATTAGACTGTTATTCTTTGCTAAATTGGGAGCTGATCACTGAAAACTTCTATTGGTTGTTGATTTTTGTGAATTAATATGCAACAAACTTTAGGTAGGGAAGTCGAATATTGAGAGATGTAGGATTTGAAACTTCACAATAGTATTTTGATACCAAATGACCAAATATCCTTTCCAGAAAAGAAGCAGTCTATAGAGTGTAATAAGTTATGAACTGAAAAGGCATGTGCCATATTTGTGCGTGCATATACACCTGTAAAAGCACACGTGGCATGTGCTGAATCGAAGCTCCTACAGATGTGAATCAGATTTTGAAAGTTAATGTTGCATTCCTTCAATGTTGCAAATAACGTGTAGTCAGTGGTGCACTTCTACATTTGACACCCTGATATAGTCCCTGAACTGGTTCTTAAAACCCTTGCCACATGTCCTTTGTGGTCAAGTCTCTTTTCTATCCTAAATGTTATTAGAAAAAATAAATAAATAAACTTAATTACAGAGTACTTGAACTCTGCATCCATCGGCATGCTATTTGCAACCTGATGTTGTTAATAACAGATATAATAGTTTGCCTTTGTGTATGTCTTCACATTTACTTTCTCGAAAATAAATAGAAAGATGATATAATTTTTAGTGTGGTTTACACACACATTAGTGGCCTTATAATGGTTAGGTATCAATTCATGTAAGATTGTTACTGAATTTATAGCCGCTTTCCCCTCCAATCACTGCAGATTCAGGTTTGAAGATTATTTACATCCTACTGATTAGGGGAAAGAAAACAGGACAAAGTTTTCTTGTTAGGGCAAAGAACCTAAAATGAAAACTGGACAAAGTTTTCTTCATACGGAGCTGTGAAAAAAATTAAACTGCTTCTCTGGGAAGCCATATTAGTTGTTCTAGATCATGCTGCCTTCTTATACAAAAGAATACGATATCAAGAGTTGGGAATGCTTAGATGGAAAAGACTAGAGAGGTGATATTGGTGCCTATTGTCGGAGTGACATATTTACTGTTATCTTTTTTAAATTGTTTCAGTAAAACTGGAATGAGAATAAAAACTAACTGTTGTTGTTCCTTAAGGTTAAGAATACCATGGCATTATATGCAAAATATTCATGTGTCTTAGTGAACTGAATGCACTTTAGGCACTGCAATGGTGCCATGACATGCTACTGCTATGGAGATTGAGAGTAGTCCATTTCACTAGTAGTCACTAACAATGTTTTGTTGAGTCTGAATCTAGGATTTGTGAAGTTGAATCATATTTACGGTGCTTGTCACACCTGGCTTCTGTTATCGCTCTCTTTAGGTTTTTGGATTACATGTCCTTGCAGTTGCTTGAATCTTTAAAACCTGAAGATATCTTACTTTGACTTCCGGCTTAATTCTTAATACAACCCTTTTGCATTTCTTGTTTCATGCTATGGCAGTTACATGATTCAAGCATGCATATTCTTTTAATGTCTGTTGTTCTGAACAAAAAAATAATAATCTTTATTTTATTTATTTATTTATTACAGATGCATACAAGAGCGGGGAATTGCAAGAACAATTGGAGAAGGCAATGTGCTCTTGAAACTTATCTTACTGGGGGAAAGGACAGTTGCTCGGTGATGATTATGAATTCAACTGTTGTTGTCTTGCTTGGTTCTAATGACAAACTTAATGTATAAATTCCCATATACCCATTGTTATTTCTTTGATTATGTCAAGTAACTTATTTTGTACTAGTTTCAGTATTGGGTGAAAATCTTCTGTCAATCAAGGCTCTTCAAGTTGCCCCTTAAAGTTTTAGACTAATAAATAAAGTTTTAATCATAGCTCTAAGATATCTCCTTTTTATGCCTTGTGCTGTAGTGTAAAACGAGTGTGTTCTAGATTTTTTCTTTAATAAAGCTGGGGGCCATTCCCGCATGTGGCCAGGATTTTTGTAACGTCTGCCCCGATTTCGGTCTAACTTTTATCTTTTCACGCCGATCATGGGTCCATTGCCCCATGCAATGTGTGATCAAAGCAATTAAAACATCCGTTAAAATTGGTCATTCTAGCAACAACTCTGGCATCTCCGCACAAACATTCCGGGCTTCAAAAAAGAAAGCTGAAAATTTGTAACTCAACAGTTTGAGTCACGTGTATGTTCTACTAGAAAGAATGACATTACATCAGGCCGAAAAGGGCAAGCTATGCACCGTTAACGCAATATCTGTGCGCTATTGTTGATGTTAACGTGCCCGATTCTACTGCAAAATTACCGCAGATTGCTGTTCGCGAGAATGTTCATCGAGTTAAGACTAAAATAAGTATTTAGACACTTGTAAAACAGTCATTGGATTTGTAGTCTCACTTCAATATTTTACCTCGTCTGTATGATCATTTGTTTAGGCTGAAACAAGGTCACGGCTTGAAATTACAGCAAACGTCTATGGAGGTGAAGCCAGAACGAGAAGCCAAAATCTTTTGTAACGGCAGTTCCCGCAGTGAGCTACAAATACTCGGAAACCTCCGCAACAAAGACCAAAAGCTTTAACAGCGAGAAGAAGTTATAATATTCCCAAGTATGAAGAAAGCTCTCGTTTTAGCAGCGATAATGATGATTCTGGTCGTGGTGGAGCGCGGCCAGGCTATAACTTGCGGACAGGTTGACTCATACCTGGCTCCTTGCTTTGAGTTTCTGACGGGCGGAGACAAGCCGTCTCCCGCATGCTGCACTGGGGTCAAGAATCTGAGATCCTCGACTCCTACTCGAGACGACAGGCGAGCAGCATGTCAATGCATTAAGGATGCAGCCAGTCGCCAAGTCGGTATCAAACCTGACAAAGCCAGCCAACTGCCAAAAGAGTGTGGCGTCGAGATCAGCGTTCCCATCACCAAGGACGTCGACTGTCGCAAGTGAGCTTAATTGCACGCTTAACTTTCCAATCTAAAATTATATCCATTGTAATTTATTGCTTAACAGACATGCCTGCCGATAAAAAATAATTTGATCTACTTTTCTTGGGCAGAATTCCTTAGAACCGGCGGCAGAAGCTATGGCTTGGGAATAAAGAATAGCTGCCGGAGCAACAGCAGCAGCAGCAGCCGCAGTACTGTGTATATCTAAACTTGTTCTCATTAGAGAACTTTTTTATACGAGTACACGGACTTGTAATAGTAATATTAAATAAAACAAGAGTTATAACTCTATTTAATCTATTGGCAAAATTTTCCCGGAAAGAAGAAAGAAAATGATGCAGATTAGATGCCATATTAGTTATGAAATGATAAATTTAACTATATGATATATGGTAATGAACGTTGGTACCACAGACAGATCCGAATATTACGTGAACGTGAAACGCAATTTAAACAGGCAACGAACGTGTAAAACCAAAATAATTATAATAATAAATTTCTAAAAACCAGAATCATTGTGAATACTCTCTTCAAAATTCTATGTTAACAGACATGAAATGTCTCAAACACGTACGTCTTCAGATCTACATTGATCTTCAGTTCTCACCATTGTTATCGCTGCTGCGACGTTTCAACCTGAATTTTAGCGTCTAATCGCAAAATGCGGGAGATTAAATGATTGATTGATTGCTCAGTGGACAGAATTTGTTCGAAATGTTATCGTTTCTGACCGACAAGGTCCTGCATTGATTGGAGAGCTGAAAATTGGTCTATGAGCTCAGAGGTGAAGAGAAGCAGATATGGTGGATTCAGGCGAGCATGTGACCGTTAGAGAACTTTGTGCGAACGGCGTTTGCATGAAAACAACTGAAGTCGAAGCCAAACTCGACGAAGGGAATATTCAACAGGCTGAATCTTTGCTGCGTGAAGGCTTGTCTCTAAATTTTGAGGTTCGTTCCTTTTTTTTCCATCAAATTTTTTTATCCTTTTCCTGCTGCCATTAACAAAACGTAGATCAAATGGTACAAAGCATAAGTCTAGCTACGTTGTAGTTTAACGAATATTGAAGCACTATTTGCTGTCACTGAGACGGTAGAAATTGGAATGCAATCCTTGTTCTCTGGTATGTGCGCCATATGATATTGCTGGTTTTCGAAATTTAGTGGTTAACATGTATATTGTCAGTCATCTGGAGCATTCGTATTAAAAGGAGATTGCTATGATGGAAGTTATGCAGGAGCTCTATCCAATTGATTCCATTAATCAATTACCTATTGGAATCAAACTGAAAGAGATGAAATTGACTCAGTTTCTATTGGACCTTGTGTTTGATACAAATGGTAATTTTTTCTTTCATAATTCCTTGTTATGATACAGAAGTAAGAATAAATGTGCGGGACAAATTTTAAATATTTACCAAGAGGTATTTTGGACCTTGAACATTCAACCGAAAACATCAAGTGTAGAGCACGAAATGATTCTGGTTCGGAATCCTACTGAATTATTGTCTTGCGAGTATTTTAGACTCACTTTACAAAGCTTATAAGTTTTCTGATCAACATTTCCGTTGCGATCTGTTTCAGATTAAAAGACTCAATACATGGAGCACTTTGGTGGTTGTATGCATGACGGCTTAACTTCTCTTATCGTGGATGAAGCACCTGTCAATTGCGCCCCTTGTTCATGTTTTCCATAGAAAACAAGTAACTTTTACTATGCCCTGGACTAGTTGTGGGCTTCCTATAATTTGTTTTTGGTTTCTCTGTAAAATATGAGGAAAATGCTTTTGATGTCAAATTGAACTTTGCTTTGGCATCTCAAATTTAAATGTGCTGATGAATTCACTGTCTCAATTTTTCACATTCTTTTTCCTCTTGCCAGAATCATGGTTGCACTATTGTTATACTACTGTTGAGATCTCTTTATGCACCTTTTAATTAAGCTTTTGAAGTGCATAAACTTGGAGTTCTTGTACGTCAGTTTTTGCAGCGAATTATACACTACAGGCATGTTTCAGATCTGGTGCTTTATGACTATTTGTGGAATATTTGCAGGAAGCAAGAGCCCTTCTTGGAATATTGAAGTACCAAAGAGGCAATGTGGAAGGTACCCTTCGTTTATTTGATGGCATTGATCTTCAAGCTGCCATACAACGACTGCAGCCTTCAATTTCTGAAAAACCGACTTCCAAAAAGGGCCAGTCTCGTAGTGATACACATATTTCAGTCTCGCAGCATGCGGCAAGCCTGGTGCTCGAGACAATATACTTAAAGGCCAAGTCTCTGCAAAAACTTGGGAGATTAACAGGCATGGAGTTTTTCAATGAATGATTTAACAGCAATTTGGGAGATTCCCTTCTTACCTTTTTTATATTCCTCTTCTTTTGACATTGTCATTTGGAACTTTGCGGAGGCTGCTAATGAATGTGAAAGTGTGCTTGATGCTGTAGAGAGGATATTCCATCAGGGCATGTGCAAGTGGACAATAGACTGCAAGAAACAGTTAGCCAGGCTGTGGAGCTCCTTCCAGAGCTCTGGAAGCAGGCGTTTTGCAATCAGGAAGCAATTTCCGCTTATAGACGTGCTCTTCTTAGTCAATGGAACCTCGATAATGACTGCTGTGCAAGGATTCAAAAACGATTTGCTGTGTTTTTGTTGCACATTGGAGTGGATGCTGATCCTCCTAGTTTAGATTCACAGATTGATGGTTCATATGTACCTAAAAATAATCTGGAAGAGGCAATTTTGCTTTTGATGATTCTTATGAGGAAATACCACCTTGGTAAGAGCAAATGGGATCCCTCAATAATGGAGCACCTTATGTTTGCACTCTCTTTGTGCAGCCAAACCTCTGTTCTAGCAAAGCAACTTGAAGAGATCATGCCTGGAGTATTTCTTCGTATTGCTCGTTGGAACGCATTAGCTCTCTGTTACAGTGGAGCAGGACAAAATGATACTGCCTTGAATCTCTTGAGGAAGTCACCGCATAAACATGAACGACCTGACGACCTCATGGCTCTGTTGTTAGCTTCCAAGATCTGCAGCGAGAATTGTTATCTTGCTGCTGAGGGGGCAGGATATGCGCGGAGGGTTATCTGTAATGCTCAAGGGAAGGACGAGCATTCGAAGGGTGTAGGTCTACGCATGTTGGGTCTTTGCTTGGGAAAGCAAGCCAAAGTTTCTTCCTCTGACTATGAAAGGTCCCGTCTGCAATCTGAAGCATTGAAATGTTTGGATGGAGCAATTGTTTTTGAGCGCAACAATCCAGATCTGATTTTTGATTTGGGAGTTCAATACGCAGAGCAACGGAATTTAAGTGCTGCTATGCATTATGCCAAGCAGTTCATTGATGCAACAGGTGGCTCCTTATTAAAAGGTTGGAGATTGCTTGCACTAGTTTTGTCTGCTCAACAGCGATTCTCAGAGGCCGAGGTAGTCATCGATGCTGCATTAGATGAGACCACCAAGTGGGAGCAAGGACCTATTCTTAGGTTGAAAGCAAAGCTGAAGATCGCCCAGTCACTCCCCATGGGTGCTATTGAAACTTACCGTTATCTCCTTGCATTGGTTCAGGCCCAAAGGAAATCTTTTGGTCCTCTAAGAATTATTTCACCGGTTAGATTCCGCATCATTTTTACATGATTTTCTTTATGTGAAAGAATTTAAGTCTTTTTAATGCTTATAATCTTGTTTCTTTTACTACTGAAAGAAAAATATTGCTTCCAAATTCATCATTGACCTTTTGTAGTTTATGATAGATTGAGGATGATACAGTCAATGAATTTGAAGTTTGGCATGGTCTTGCAAATTTGTACGCCAGTCTTTCACATTGGAAGGATGTCGAGATATGTTTGGGAAAAGCCAGAGAGCTGAAGAAGTACTCTGCAGAGATTCTGCACACGGAAGGCAAGAACCAGGACTTTATATAACATACGAATAAATTTCCCAACCTTACCTGCTATATTCTTGCAAAGTGATGTCACGTGAAAGTTTCTTGACTTTTTTTTTTTCCTTCCTAAATTTCATTTTCACATGGATCTCCATGGCAACTTCACTTTTGATTGCCATCCCATCTGCTTGGAAAGAGGATATAAGTAATTCACCATATTTCCTGCTGGTTTCTCCCAAGTTTAATGTATTCTTAATAGAAGAATTTTATCATTTTCTTTTGTAATTCTACCAGGTGCTATGTATGAAGGACGCGAGCAAATCCAAGAAGCTCTGTATGCTTATCTTAAAGCACTTTTAGTAGCTAATGTGCCTTGCAGAATATTGGTTGGGGCTCTGTTCTCCAAGATGGTCGCAAAGGGATTGCCCGTGGCAAGAAGCTTGCTCTCAGATGCGTTAAGGATAGATCCTACCAATCATAAGGCTTGGTATTACCTGGGGGTGGTTGATAGGGACGACGGACGAATAGCTGATGCTGCAGATTGTTTCCAGGCAGCCTCCATGCTTGAAGAATCTGATCCCATTGAAAGCTTCAGCTCCATTGTTTGACTGGCTTTCATCTATCAAAGGTTTTTCACTTCTTTATATTTCCGTTTGATCATCTCCCATCTTTAAAAATCCATGCATCCGTCCTCACTTCCCCTGCCATTTTCGCAGTCAAATCTACACATCTCTGTAGTATTTCATCAACATATAACTCCAGAGGTCCAGCGTTGGGGGATGGCTTTACAAAATAACTCCATTTGCTACTTTGGATATTTATCATATTCATTACTTAAAAATCTCCCGGAATCATGGAGGAGGTCCGAGATAAAAGTGAAGGAACCCAACTTATTGAACTTGACCTAGGAAAAACAGGAACAAGAAGAACTGGTAAATGTCAGTCAATCTGATGGTAGGAGTAGAGAGAGCTTAGACAGATTATCTATTCTTCAGCAATGTATTGATTAATCTGCAATCAGATTATCATTGCTCGGCTGAAGAAAGCAATTGTTGCTACAAAATATAAAATCATTTCTTGAATTTCTTTTCTTATTTATCCTCAATAACATTACTATTTTCTCTTTGCTAATGTAAGTTGATTACATAGAGCAATTGTATGATTATTTTAAGAGAAATTTCTTTACTTTTTTTCCTTTTATTCACCATTTTATTAATTTTATTGATTAAATAGTTGATATGATAAACCCTTCTGCCCAAGAGATTAATAATAACAAGACTAATTGAAACGATAACTAATAAGCCCAAGTGGGGCGGTTTCGGACCGTTTCGGTTTATTATTTATCGTTAACCGCCCGGTCCAGACTTATAAGATAAGGTATAAGAGTGATAAGACCGGAAAAATCTTAAAGCTGGTTCTGCTATGAAATTCAGTAACACAAAAAACTTAGCTTTAAGATAAGTGAGCCTGTGAGTTACTGAGCTCAATGCCTCAGACTCTATTCCTCAAGCCATTCATTTCAGCTCCTTCAATTAATTTCAGGTTTGTTCTTTTTACTTTTTCTTCCTTATTTTTAAGTTTTTTTTTTTAAAAAAAATTTAGATAAACCCCTGATTCAACCCTTCTCCTGCATCACTGAAAGTGAAATTTATGTTCAATTTTCTCCCAAAAGAAGCAAGAAATCAAGTGGGTTTTTGTTTTCTTTTTCTTTTTCTAAATGGAAAATGACAACAAGGAGGCTCCTTTACTGGTAACATTAATGTTTCAGCCGACCGAAAGTACTGGTTAGTCCACTCGATTCCAATGTTGAAGTCCGGCGAAAAGTGGGGGTAGTTTGTATGGGCATGTTAAAGCCGAGAAAGTTTATGCAGAAGAGGAGGAAAGTGGAAGTCTTCAAAGATGCGGCTGACGAAGTCGATAAGAAGAATTGGAGGAGATTGATGAATCAAATTGAGGAGATGGATTCTGCAGTTGCGGTGCTCAGAAGCGAAAGGGCCAGAGGCCAACCTCTTCCAAAAGACCTGGTTTTGGGCACTTTGGTTAGACTAAAGCAGCTAAAGAAATGGAATGTTGTTAGTGAGGTAATTTCTTCTCATTCATACGGTTAGGGTGAAAATTTAATTTTTGGAAATTTGGAAATCTTAATATCGAATTCTGGGGAAGCCTATAAGGGATGGCCTATTGATTAAACTCTTTCTATTTGGAAGGGCGAGATATTTTGCAGTTACTGAGCTCGTTACATGATAAATTCTTTTGTTTCTAGATACTGGAATGGCTGCGGACTCAGAATTGGTGGGATTTCAGTGAAATGGATTTCTTGATGCTTATTACGGCATACGGAAAGCAGGGGGACTTCAACAAGGCTGAGAAGATTTTAAGTTTCATGAACAAGAAGGGATATGTGCCAAGTGTTGTATCGCATACTGCTCTTATGGAAGCTTATGGAAGAGGAGGAAGATATAATAATGCTGAGGCCATATTCCGAAGAATGCAGTCTTCTGGCCCTCAACCATCTGCTGTAACATATCAAATTATACTTAAATTATTTGTTGAGGTAATCATCTAAATCAAATTTGCTCTATGATTGTTCTATGAGATATCATTCAATGTGTGGTGTGTGTAATGCTGATAAGGAAAAAAAAAATTTAACTCCATAGATTGCACAAAATAAGAAATTTGGCTGTTGATGTCCATTTTAAATAATTGAAATAAAACTAATGGAGGTCTTGTCTTGGGTGCACTTCATAGATAATGTACACAGACATAAATAGATACATAATAAGGATTTGGGGGGAAAATCAATTAAGGAAGACATAGGAAGAAATCTTGGGTTCATGACATCAAAATGCAGAGAACCAAGATTTTTTTTTCCTTTTTTTTTCATCAGAGCTCAAATTAGAATATGTCTGGTGAAAACTGAACCTACAAATTCTCCAATTATGATTTTTGGAACTCTTATCAGCTAGCCACAAATATTTACAAAACATTATTTGATACTTTCAATGCAATTAGGGAAATATTACCCGAAAGAATATATGTGGAACTATCAGAAATGATTATAGCACAAAATTAAAATTTGCTTCCATGTTTCTTGTTGTATAGTAAGCATTTTGTAATCTGTGTCTTTAATCTAAATAGCTGCTGTGCAACATTGGGGATTCTGCAGGCTAACAAGTTTAAGCAAGCTGAAGAAGTTTTTATGACTCTTTTGGATGAGGAAAAATCACCTTTGAAACCAGACCAGAAAATGTTCCACATGATGATCTATATGCATAAGAAAGCCGGGAGTTATGAAAAGGCTCGTAAACTATTTGCTTTGATGGCTGAACGAGGAGTTGCACAATCTACAGTCACTTATAATAGTCTTATGTCATTTGAAACTAACTACAAGGAGGTTTCCAGGATCTATGACCAGGTAAATTTAAAATTGTATTTTATCTTTTTCCACTTTTCCCTCATAATATAGAATGGATTGAAGAATGTGTGGTTGTTAGTGCCTCTACCAAATGGATTGGTCCGGCCTAAGGGTTTGATCTGACTGAAATTTACCTGACATGATTCCCAACAAACTGCCATGTTCGTCAAGTCAGCCATGGTATGAACAGTAAGAAATGTCAAAGACAGGTTTCACATAGTGTTCAGTTCTTTTTTTCTAGTTCATTTGAAATTGCAATTGATATAATTTTGCGAGACTTTGAGAGAGGTGGAGATGGATGCATGCTGACATAGGTAAATATGCATCGTTTGGCAACACTGTCCATGCATGTGAACACTGTTCACACATTAATATTTACAAGTTCTGAAGGAGCTGTATATAAAGTTAGTCTGACATATCCAAAGCATACAAACTTGGTAACATTGTTTTGATATGGTAAACACTTGGTTACACTCAAGTTTATATCTTTGTGTGCACTTACAACTATCCCGTACTCATGAAAATTCTTATTTTCATGGTCAGCAAGTTTATATATTCTCCAACACCAAATATGAACCAAAAGTTTGTGATGAAAATTTCGCAAGAGTGCTCATGTCATAGACTACATAGCATTGTCGAGCGACATGAAAATGCAAACTTACTGTACTGATAGCTGTCTATAAAATTTTCCTAAGTTGCTGAGTATTAATCTTACTAGTTTCTATTCTCACCCGCTTTTTTCTTAAAGAACTGTATTTTATGTTCTGATATCTTGTTAGCATTTTATTAATGTAACTTTGACTGCTCCTACTCCAGATGCAGAGAGCTCGTCTTCGACCAGATGTGGTCAGCTATGCCTTACTCATTAAGGCTTACGGGAAAGCCAGAAGGGAAGAAGAAGCTCTAGCTGTTTTTGAGGAAATGCTGGATGCTGGTGTCAGGTATGGGCGGATTTAAATTATTGCTATTGTACGTATTGGGGAGCCCAAGGATTCGAAAAAAAAAAAAAAAAACACTGCTGTTAAAATGAAACTAATCGGGCCAGAGGTGATTCCTTAACATAAAAGCACGCATATGCCAATAAAAAATTTATCAACAAAATAACCTGCAATTGGATATGGCAAAGTTTTATGTATATAACTTTTAGCCAAATAGAATGTTGACATCTCAAACCAGGACCTTCTATAATTGGCACATAAAAGTGAATAAAAAGAGCCTACATCCTGCTCCAGCATTTTTGTTTTTTGTTTTCATTTTTCTGAAACCTAGTTAAGTTCCAATTTGTGTATGGGTGTCATTTACATCTTAAATGTAACAAAGTACTAGTTGTTTGGGACAGATTGAGAATGTAGTTGATATGTGGCCTACCAAATGCTTGTTATTGCTACTTTGCAATGAAGTTAATCTAAACCAGTCAACTATTCCAATAAAAACTTCACCTTATGGTTTGCTCTCATCCGCAATGCATCAGGATATTGTTTACTTTCAGTTTCATGATCTGGTTCAGATTTTACCTCTTAGTGTATCAACAATCTAAATAGATCGCCATCCTTTATCTATTTACTCTCTTTGTTCAATTATTTCTGTATTATTGCCTTTGGAACCTTAAATACCCTTTCATTTTGTCACTTTTCCAGACCAACCCACAAAGCTTATAACATTTTGCTTGATGCGTTTGCAATCTCGGGAATGGTGGAGCAAGCTCGGACTGTGTTCAAGTGCATGAGAAGGGACAGGTAAAGTATTTTATGTTATCTTTAAACATCAGGATATGACTATCATTTTAAACTTAGTGAATAATCTGAAGTGCAAACTTCTAGAGAAAAGCATAGAGGGTTGTTGTATCCGTGAGATTGTGACTGTAATATCTATCTTCATGAGTTATTCAACCTTTAAATGAATAGTGCTCTGCTCTAATTGTTGTCCGTTTCTTTGCAGGTGCAGCCCTGATATTTGCTCTTATACAACCATGTTGTCGGCTTATGTTAATGCATCTGACATGGAGGGTGCTGAAAAGTTCTTCAGGAGACTAAAACAAGATGGATTTAAAGCCAATGTTATCACCTATGGGACATTGATTAAAGGGTATGCTAAGGTAAACAATCTTGAAAAAATGATGGAGATATATGAAAAAATGCAAGTAAATGGTATCAAAGCAAACCAAACAATCTTCACTACAATCATGGATGCACATGGGAAAAACAAGGATTTCGATAGTGCTGTTGTTTGGTATAAGGAAATGGAATCTTGTGGTTTTCCTCCTGACCAGAAGGCAAAGAATATTCTCTTGTCCTTGGCCAAAACAGCAGAAGAACAAAGAGAAGCCAATGAACTTGTTGGAAATTTTGATAGCCATAGCAACAAGCCGAGGATGAATGGAGTTTCTAGGTTTGTTGATGAGGAAGATGATGATGATAACATCTATCACGAAGATGAAGACGAAGACAATGCTGCAGAAGAGAATATTTCTTCTGATGAAAAGCAAGATGCATTGATATTCTTTAACGGTGATCATCAGCAAAATCAAGGTGGCCTGCATACCCTACAAACAGTTGATTTGTGATCGCAGTAATTAATTACTTCACTGCAAAAATTTAGTTCAACGAAATCGGTCAGTCTCTTCATGTGTATGTAATAGTCCCATTCTGCCTCACTGACTCCTTTAATGGGTCAGTTAAGGCTCGGAGTTTATGTAAAATAGGTCAATTTTGGACCAACAGAGCAACTTTTCTTTCCAAAGTTTTCATATACTTTATTTTCTGCAATTTCGAAGAAACAAGGAATGGTTCTTGTGTGTAATATCATAACGTGAAATGAAACCATGTTGATAACAAGATTTGATTATAATCTGTCTTGTCCAAGTCTTAACTTTGCTGCTCATTCAAATTCTCAAATTGGCTGCGGGTGATGGACTCCTACATGCAGCGCAGGCATGGTAGGATGATCATTTGTTTTCAGCCACAGCATTTGCTAAGAAAATAATAATAATGTGACAACCCTATAGTGTGAATAACAATGGGGAATGCTCTCATACGCCGGCCATCAATTCTAAGGTCTCTTCGTTTGAAGATTTCTTCAAGCGCTCAACGGCTTTTTCAACCTGCAAAAGCCTTACCAGTATCAATAAAATGCTGCAGAGACAGCAGTACAGAATAAATTAAAGAATGCATGAAACACCAGCAAGTCATTACCTCGACATTCCAATTTGTTCTGACAGTGAGAATAATTAGAGTTACTGTTTGTAAGAATACTCCAGTAACCATTCCCCACCAAATACCCTGAAAAAATTTCAGCATGCATTAGGGTTCATCATCGATAAGGAATAATTTGAATCCGACTCACGTCAACATTGGAGTCTAGTTTGAATATATGATAGAAAATAAAATTAAAAAAAAAAAAGTAACAAGAGACAGAAATAATCTTCAACTTACTGCAACTCCTAAGCTAGTTTTGAAACCAAGTACACATCCAATGGGGAGACCAATCACATAGTAACAGGCTAAGTTAACATAGGCAACCACAGCTTGCCATCCACTTCCAATAGCCACACCTGAAATTCCAGGAAGAGGAAAATGCTTAGAGCAATGTCAATAGTCCCACTTAGGGGGCAGAGTATCATTCATTGTAAGTTTGCATTACCTGAAAGTATAGGTTGAATTCCATTCAGGAAAACTGACATGGCAAGCAGAGGTGTTAAATTAGATACTGCTTGTATGACCTCAGAATCACTTGTGAAGAGTTGACTTAATCCAACACGGAAGATCAAAACAATTGCACAGAAAACGATACTGATGAAGATGCTATTCGAGTTCACAACTATCACTGCCAATTTTGTAACCCTTGGATGACCTGCTCCAAGTTCATTACTCACTCGAATACTGCATTCAATTTGATAAAGGGAAAAAAAGCATATTTATGAGGCAAGAAAAGGAAATAATGGCAGCTGGAACATTAATGAACCTGTCGTAGTTTAACTAACCTGGCCGCTGCGCATAGGCCCAGCATAACATTCATGTCCCAGTTGAGGTAATTCATACTAAAAATCACATGTATAGCAGCTGCATGTAAGCGCAACAAACATGCAATATGGAAATTCAGAATATGGATATCGTTGTATACCAGATGGAAATGGAGTCCAGTGAGACTGTAGCATTAGGGAGGAGTCCAGATATAAGCACCAGTCCTTGACTGTACCAAATCTCCAAACTAAATCAACATAAAAATCATGATTATCAATGTTAGCGAAGATAAAAAATTATTATATAAATTATAATTTATATGATTAAATTAAGAGAGAGTTTTAAATAAAATAATTTCGTCACATTAATATGATTTAATTAGAGGATAAAAAAATATTTAATTAAAAATAATAACAAAAATATATGAATGGATAAAAAATAAAAAATTAACGAATTTTTTTTTTTATTTTTTATCTATTCATATATTTCTTTTTCTTTTTTTTTTTTCTCTAATTGAATGACGCTCTAAAACTCTCCCTTAAATAATTAGGAAGTGGGAGATTTTGCACAAACCAAAGCATAACTGCAGAAGCAATGGTAAGCCTGAAATAAGGCCAAATCCCTTTGAAAGCTTTGATAGATACACCAGTCCAAGTTTGTTTGCAAGAAGGGCTCAGAACAATGTAAAGAGCATTCAAGACAACAAGAAGCCACCAAGATAGACTCAATGTCAAAGCTATTCCCAAAAGCCCGTAGTTCAAGACATAAACAACAATCCATGACAAAAGAACATGAAGCAGAAACACCCCAACAGCCATGTAGGCCAAAGGATTTACTATGTTCTGTGCTTGAAGGAAACGCTGCATCGGACAACTCAATGCAAACGCATAAATTTGAGGGATCAAACCTCGGGCGAAAATTTGGCCTGTCTCTGCTATGCTAGCCGACTGACCCATTGCCCGAAGAGCCGCACCAGAATACCAGTATAAGAATGTAAGGATTACAGCTGCTCCCAAGTGGAGAATAATTGCCCTTTGGCAGATAATGCCCATTGCTGCATATTTCTTGGCGCCATAAGCTTGCCCACAGACTGTTTGCACAGCGCTGGCCATCCCCAACTGATAAATAAGTATGAACGTGGCAAAACATTATTGGGAATCTAAACAAAACCAATATGCGTTTGAAACTTGAAATCACTTCTGTTAAACGTACCATGATTCCATAGGCGAGACCCTGAATTCCCACACTGGCTATAGATGCGCCGGCGAGCTCCAAAGCACTCAAGTGACCAGTAAACATTAACGAGACAAAAGTAAGCATGTAATTGAATAAAGTAACAACTATAGACGCCCAAGAAAGAAGCCAAAGCACCCTCGATTCCCACGCAAAAAGACGAGGCCACCACCGGAACGCCACTGGCCGACGTTCCAAGAACTCCTCGACCATATCAGGCGACAAGTCGGATATCCTGGCATGAGTGTCAAGGCCCGGCAGCAAGGGCGTTTGACTCTGATACTCGTCAGAGTCCATGACAGTTGTTGGTAGGTCAAAAGCCAGTGATTAGCAGTAGTACTCTAAGACTGAAAATCGGAGATTCAATGAAGTATATATAATCGCCATTTCTGAAGGGTGCAAGCAAGACCAGTAGTTGAAACTAATTCGCATGGTCAAAACAGTCCACCTAATTCTGCAACAGGAAGAAATATGGTAAACACGTGTTTTAATGGTAGGTTTCGGTTCACCAAAGAGTTTTTTTTTTTTTTTTACACGTTTGTTTTCTTTTTTATTGTTTTCAAAACGATTTTTATTTAAATATAAACACGTGTACAATATATTATTTTAAAAAGAAAAAAAAAAATCATGAACTAAAACTATTTTAAGCACAAGAAAAAGTATCGAATAAAATTTATTTTTTATTTTAAATTTTTATCAAAAAATACGTATAAATTGATTACAACACTCTCAAGCGAGATACTTTTTTTTTTTTTTAATCCATAAAAATATTATATAAATATCATACTTATAGCATAACACTCCTTTTTTCTTTAAACTATTTTTGTATTTCAAACTTCATTACAATATATATATATATATATATATATGTATATTTTTAAAAATATATATATTATAATAAAAGAGTATAAAAAGAAATAATAAAAATTTATTGAAATGATGGATTTTTTTTATGGGCAAAGAATATATATATATATATATATATTTTTGAATACTAATCAGGGCATTATAGTCATTTTATATGTGTTCGTTAATAATAATAATAATTTAAATGAATAGAGTTCAAGTGATATTTTATAATATATTTAATATTTATTTGAAATCTTTTCATATTTTATATAATTCAATGAATAAAAACAAAAAAAAGTTAAGTTTGTTGTTCTTAAAATAACGGGAGGATGTTTAAAATTATTATTATTATTAATTAAAAAAGAAAAGAAAGAAAGAAAGAGGAGAAATCTATTGACATCAATAAATATAACAATAATAATAACGATGATAATAATAATAAAGTAAAATATTAAAAATTGGGAGCAGCACAAATATTATAAAAATGACAGGAGGTAGATGGGGAAAAACTTTTATAGGACAATGGAAATCAATGATAGACAGATTGAAGTCAAGAGGAAAAAGGGAGACCTCCATGCAATTTTTGAAAGTTATTATTTTCTATTTGTAAGATTGTGGGAACACGATGATATGATAGCTGAGTTAATGTGGACAGACCTCTCTCTCCCTTTACTTCCAATGTTGATGTTTTCGGACATTTATGATTCGTTCATTGCACACTCCACCACCAACAATATATATATATATATATATATATATGGTAAGTGGTGGGCTTTGTGTTGTTATAATAATAACAACCATAATATTGTATTATTCTAGGGGTGGGGGGGCTTCTACTAAGGCCAGTTGGTACTCCGGAGTGCCTTGGGGAACCCCCCGTGATTCTTTTCTTTCACTCAGTTTCCGTAGTTACAGTCGGTGCTTGGAGTAGAACAAACAGGCTCAATTTCGATTCGACGCACTCAACCGCACTTGGTTGAATTCGCAGGAAACGAAGAACGCGAATTATAAACGTGGTGCAGTGCAACGTTTGCTAATAATTTTGTTGTCAACTAACATTCTCGCCCGGGAGAGCTCCATACGATTGCCAGCCAGCCAGCCAGTTTTTGCATGCTTGACAATAGTAGCTGAAGCTAACCCCCTTTTTTGGTTCTGTGGAGGCACATTCCCACTTATTTGTTTCGGGAGTTGATTCTGTTATGCTGCTGCTGCTGTGGTGGCGGCGGCGACAAACACAGCTGCCACATCACCCAACGATGGTTTGGCCATTAGGAGGGTGCGCGGGCACCTAATCGGGGATATAGGCGTTGAACAAGGTAACCGTCTGTAATTCATTTGTCTTCTGACTTTGAAGTTAAATCAGTGTGGGAACCCTTTATCCACGTGGCGAAATTAAAACATTTAAGCGTCTGAATTCTGATATGAAGAGCCAGTCTAATCTAATCATCAAAACTGATAACTAACTCCCCAACAAGTTGGGAAACGAGTCCACATTCAATGTCAAACTAGTCTTTAAAGAAAGATCATCGTCATCATCCCATAAAATTACAGTTCCAAGAAAACAAACTGCTGCTCCCATTGACTATCATCGTCCTAATGAATTCTAAGCAAGCATACTGCTACCATTGATTGTCATCATCCTAATGAATTCTAAGCAAGCATAATAATATAATAATAATGATGATGCTGCTGCTGATGCTACCACCATTGACTGTCATCGTCCTAATGAATTCTAAGCAAGCATCGTCATAATGACAATAATACTCTCCTACAATGACGTACAGTGAACATCATATGCTTGACATAAAAGAATTTCTTTGCGAGGAACAACCAACTTATAACAAACTACTACGTCTCTCTCAACCATTCATTACAACAGGGTAGAAAAAAAGAATACTGATAATCCGTGCTTTAAAGATACAGTTCGTTGTGCAATAGTTGCAAACATCTAACCCAATTCCCATTTAAAATTTTTACCAATCTTCAGGAGGGAATTTGCTTCAATAGTCAAGAGAACCCATGGATGCGACTCCATTGCTGGAACTTCTCATTTCCTGTCTGCTGCTTCCGTAATCATCGCAGTTGCTGTTGGACGACCTTTGGCCTGGAACCGAGGTCACAGAACTCAGACCTTCTTTGCCCATTTGTTGCACTTCCAGTGGTGATAGTATCTTAATATACCATACATTGTTTACAAACTCCCTGGAGAAACAATGATCAAACAAGAGGGCGCATAATTCATACAGAATTATAAATCCCAGTACAAACAGAAACTCATCAGATGCAAAAATGACCATCAAATATATCATGATACACTAACAGAGGAGATTACTAGGCTCACATTAAGTTTCAAGCCCTCAAAAGTGTGACCTACGCTATTTGCACAAAGTTCATAACATTTCTCTCATAATAAACAAGATAACAGTTTAATGAACATATAAAAACGTCTAACTACCAACATCATTGTTAAAGGCCTCAAAAGCATAGCATACATCGCTTCTGCTACACTCATGAACACCAGCAGTTGTTGCTAACGAGATAGATACCTCCTAGCAATGCCGGAGCATCTGAACTCTGGGAAATTCTAAAATTCAAAGTTCAATAAAGAGGCTATCAGCATCTTTTAAGTCATTGAGCAGTTTTACCATCAGTTTACATTAAATTTCAAACATAAAAATTCCCATGAAGTCTTTCATTCAAATATTGATCTTTTGTTGTGCCAAGGTCAACCTCATCCTCATCCTTGCTAGGATATTCTATTTCAGATTCATCAACATTTTTTGCTAGATCTTAGGAAGCCCTACCTTGATTTACCCCCAAAATCTTGAGCAGCCATTAAAACAGGGGCTACAACAAATCCCATTCCCTTTTGGTTCTCAAGGAGTTGTCTAAAAATCTGATTGTTTGGCTAATTACTAAAAGGGAAAATCAAATATATTATTCAGAGTAAAATCTATTTACCACTTAGACTAGCTCAAATGCACTCTCAAATTTGCAAAGGACAACTGACCAAGCTCGAGTCCGTATCTTTTTTTTTTTTTTTAACAGGTTGATCATCAATGCCAATCCTATAATCCAATCATAGCCCATGCTTACTAACCATTCTTGAAGCAGCAAGTAAGAATCAGTGAAAGTAGGCTGCATGGAAAATTAAATTAAAAAACAAGCAACCAAAAAACGCTGGAGGAAGATCTGTGACTTACTGCCAAGGGTCGTCACCGAGGAGAAGAACATCATTCTCCCGGTCAACAAATACAAGCTGCCAGCCTGATCTCTGAGGGTCCTCTAGTTGGCCTTCAAGGCCAAACATGCGAGCGAGCTCACCGCGCAGCTCGTCATAGCTGCTGAACTTGGAAATATCCAGTGATCGCCCAAAGGACCCTGACTTATGAACCTGTCAAAAGTAAACGTTTTGAGTGAACGAATAAGAGGTGCAAGGCCATAATAAATCAAGTCATGGCTCAGAAATCATCGATGCAATACAAATAAGAGTTAAAACAGTAATTTATTTTGCAGTGATACTTTCACAACAGGATACAAACAAAACCTGAGCTGAAAGGAAAATAGAAAAACAAATTCCTGGGCACTCGGCAAGTCTCCATGAAGAAGACTTATACAAGTTGAAAGTAGCTTCCTCCAAGAAATTTGCATTCTAGGTGCAAGGGACCATATTGACATTAAACACACCACATTTCCAATCAAAATTTTCCGCTACTAATCATGAACCCACTTGGTTGTGGCAAGCCTGACCAAGAGTTTTTAGACAATAAAAGATAACAAACAGGACATCACAAGCACAATGCATTTAGATTTTGTTGAAAATTTGCGTAAAGGTTTCTCCCATTGGACAAACTATTTGAAATTAATAAACAAATAAAATAAATCCCTGAGCTTATGGTATGCTTGCAAAAGATAAACTAATATGTTTACCTTCACAAAGTTTCTGGTCAGTGGATTCACTTGATCCACATTTTCAGAACACTGCAAGAAGCCCGATTCATCAACACAACTTGAGGTTGTCATGTCGGAATTCAGTGGAAAATCAGTTCCCACAGTGTTCGTGAAATTAGATGCAGCAAATGGAAGAGATAATGACTCATTTTCACCGCCAATATTTTTCAGGTTTGGCAGTCCATGCTGTCCCATAAGAGATGAGGAGTCAATGGAAACTCCAAATAAAAGATTGTTTTGTGGATCCCCTGAGCCATGGTAAGAAGAGTACTCCCTCCCAGGAAATGGAGGCAACAAATTGGCAAGTTCAGAGACATTGGACTGCTGTGTTCCTAATTGTTCCACCTGGGGCAGTATGCACTGAGCAACTGCAGAGGGAATATGATTATCTTCGGTAACTTGCTTGGTCAGCATGGCACAAGAGGAAATGATAGGGTTGGATGCATTTGAGTTAAGCAAGTGGGATGCTCCATCCTGGGATAATGAACCTAAGATAGTGTGCATACTAGAAACATCAGATGATGCTATTGGGTTCACAAGAGATTCAGAAAAGTTTGACTGCTGGCACTGTGGAGAAATGGCCTGCAGAGTTGGAGGCTGGGACTGGCTGGATGATGCAAGATGTGGAAGAGTAGAGATGACATTTGAGATCTGTGGCTGAACTGACAACTGGTGCAGTTGCTGGGATTGTTGAACTTGCTGTTGTTGTTGCCTTTGGTCATTATATGAGTGCTGACGCTGCAACTGCTGCTGCAGAAGCTGAGCCTGAGCTGAAACATGATTTGCTTGAAAATTCTGCAGAAAGGCATTTTGAGGCTGGGACTGCTGAAGCATCTGCCTTGGAATCAAAGAAGCAGTCCCATTCGCTACATTTTGAGATTGCTGGAACTGGAGAAGAGACTGGGATGCTAATTTGGAAGAATCCACTGTTCTCATTTCCTGAAGTGCAGCAGCTGCCATGGCTTGGTATGCATCTGGTTGTAAACCAGCCATAGCAGCATCAAGCTTTGGCTGCATCCAAGGTGAAACACCAAACCCCTGGAAGTTCAGTGATTGGATTCCCTGATCTCCAACCCCTCCTTGAAGCCACATTAATGGGGAATTGATGCTCATATCACCATCTTTCATAGCTTTTTAAAACAAATCAAACAGATTTTAGTAAAAATGTGGATTCCAGTTTCTAATTAAGTAAAGATATTATGCATGTTAGCCAGCATCAAAAGCAACAACCCAAACATACCATGAAAGGACGGTAGTCCGGATGGCCACGGTCGCTTTAGTCTCAGAGGGAAGGGGGATGGATACATTGGGAATGTTGTTAATGGTTCAATCTCCCACAAGGACACTCTAGGCTGCCTCTCCCCTGCAGTGGATTCATCCCAGCCGACCTGCATTAAGGCAAAAAGAAATCCCACATCACATAACGAAAAAAGAACTAGCATTTAAGCCTACGGCCAAATAACATATGTCACAGTAGAACCAGAAATCAACAATTTAAGCCCCAAAAAAAAAGGATTTGAGCCCACCTTAACAGAGCGCCAATGTGAGTTTGGCCAGCGAACAGGATCTAGATCACTAATGCCCGTAATTGTACCCATGTACCTGGAAATTAAAGTACACCAGTGAGGAAAATTAAACTACCATACATGCATACTATTACTAGTATCCATTTATAAATGGAAACTAAAAGACAATTACAAAGAGGAAAAGAACATAACAAAAAAGAAATAAAGGAAAGAGTGGGAGGAGAGTTCAAAAGGAAAGCATTTTGATGAAATAGGTTCTAGTCCCTAGAATCTTAATTTTTTTCTAGATCTCCCATTGCTCTTCTAGATTTTTATTTTATTTGGTCTTTCTTAGTCACCATTAAAATATGATAATTTAGTCTCTCTTACACATCCAAGTCCTTGTGTGGATTTAGGAACAAGCTACTACTATGCATAAATAATTTATGTAATGCTTTCAACTTTAAATATGCATAGTTGAGACAAGTTCAATAGCTACAACAAAGTTCTCATTTAGGTTTGTCTGATTCAAATGTATTCTTTTCAGCTCTCGGTTCAGTCTAATTACAAGTTTTATGCTAAATCATACATAATTTACAAGATATGAGACTTACCGACGGACACTAGACTCTTCTGTCTCAAACAGCATCCTAAACCGCATGCCCACAGAAACTCGGGTATGATAGACTGCTTTAATATATTTAGCCAGGGGAATGACAAATTCTGAAGGACTTGCCCTGCAATCAAGGTAAGTTGAATGACCAAGATTGCCATCAAATATATTCAATAACTCTCTGGACTCAGTTACTTCACCTTGGATTGTAAAATATAGTAAAACGGCTATTTGTAGCAGCAGCATGTGCAGCTGCAGCGAGAAGGCCAATGTGCATGCTATCACTTGATAGAACTGATGAGGGCATGATAGTCTGCGGTCGATTTGCTCGTCGGATACCCAAGAGCAATTGATTTTTTTCATTCCTAATGATAGACAACATATAATGAAAAGAAAAATGATGAGAATCACACCATATAATCATTTTTTATGATCAACTTCCCATGCAGCAAACAGAAGAACACAGCTCCATCTAGTGCATAACACAGGACGTGCAAATGCAGACGGTGAATCTATTTGGCATGCATCCGAATTGAAAAGAATATTTGATATGACAATAAGTATCTGATTCGTGCTATAAACCAGACAACTTATTATAAAACCTCTTTACTGGTCACTATAATAAAGAGAAAATAATTAAGATCACTTTATCGGTTGTCTCAAGCTCCCATCAGCAATACAACAGGCATTATAAGTCAGCATCTCGATACCCTTGCCAAGTACATATATTCGAGCCCAATAGTGGGAACACAGAGAAAATATCTAAGTGGTATAGGAAATATTCTAACCAGATAAACAAGACAGAGTCACCAGCAACAAGTCTTTTTGCACTAACAAAAACACTCCATCCTGTTGTAAGCAAATGCCTCTTGGGCTGGCCTGCAATGTATACAAGAAAAACTTATTAATACTGGAATTATTCCATGGAAAATTCAGTGCTAGTCTCTTCTTAAATTCTTGCTTTAAAATTTGCAGTTCTCACATAGACAGCATGGTCCTAGAGTTAAGCAAGCAATTAACTTGCTTGCTAATACTTTCAACATATTTGATCTTAAAGCAGTCACATCCATATATATGAAGGTATGTTGGACGCAAAGCTCCTTCGTTTCAACCATCATGCAGAACAGACATAAGTATCATACACATTCTTGTTCCAGAAGAAAAACCCATATAATTCATGCCAATAAGAACACCTTTCAGTTTTCTAATGGTTAAAGTGAGGCAAAGCCTGACATCAGTACATGGCATCAGAGATTGATGGCAAATAGCCCTGCATATTGAGTTAAAATCTGTAATAAATATCTTTCTTTTTTTCCTTATTTCTACTAATATTCATTACGGTGATGCAGTATGAAACTTCTAAATCAATAACTTCAATACAGAACATGTAAGGAGAGGCAGGGTGGAAGGTGGGGGAATATAGGCATAAAACATATTCAAGCATCTATAACAGTAGCAAGACAAGACAATGTATTAATCACATTCAAATAAAATTCTTATCATGTTTTCCATCTTTCTAAGTAACCTAGAATTCACACGCAACAACTACAAACTCAACTCTAGACGGCCCTAAACCTAGCTATCACCTTTTTTTCTTGGAATGGGTAAACAACTTATCAATGGGGGAAAAAAAAGAAGAATAAAAACCTTCTTTATGGATTAGATCCTCATATTTATGTATGCAATGCCAAGTTAAGAACTCAAAGAGTTAAAAATTTCCTCTTGCAGCAATTTCTGATTCGATCACTAGGTAAACTAACTCTTTATGAGTGTTCTTAAGCCACAAAGATGTTGAATAAGTAATCACAAGGTGTAATGACAACAGAAAATCTTGAACATAGTATTATGCACATGAAATATCTATAAAACGGATCATTACACAGAATACATAAAAATAAAAAATCACCTCTAAATATATGTCTGAATTTCCATTCATTATCATGAAGATCCCTTGCAATCAGTTCTTGAGCTGGAGGTGTTTGTGAGTAGTCCTGAAATGGAAATAAAGAAAAAAAAGATGAATGAAACAAATTTTATTCACAACACATAAGACATCATTGGTTTAAGAAAGCGGGAACTATCAAATGTCACCTACCAGAGGAGGAAAGACTTTTTCTGCCGCTCGACGAGGAACAGAGAATCCCCCATGAGTGCTGGTATCACTCGCTGTCAATGTTTTACAAAAATAGTTGGTTGGCTGTTTGCTGGCTGTACCCAATTCTGCTGGAAGCAGGTATACATCCTTTTGCTCTTGCTACAATAAAATTTTCAGTCAGACAGTGAAATTACTAAAAAAGCTCATAATCCAAATGAAGCAAACTAAAGTACCGGACTCAGTGGTTGCAAGGTCATCTGTGCATATACTTCATCAGTCTCCACATCTGCCTGCAGATACAGAATTAAAAATTATTTTAGCATTAGCCAATGACAACATTCTGAATCAAATGTAACATGAAAGGACTGACACTTACGTGCATTGTGACATTGTGAAGCTGACACATGAGCTGTGCGGGTAAGCTAGGGTAGTTAGGAATATGAGCATCAACTTCCTTGTTGGTTGAGGCAGCAACCTGCACAGACAAACAGACAATCAAACCATTAACACAATTAAGGAATTCAGAAATCTAAAAGCTATAGGGTACAGCCGAGAGGTCCTAAGACATCAGAAGCTTCACCGTACAAGCAATAATATTTGGGCTCCGTTATTTCATTCTATAACTACACTTATGATTGATAAGGCAAGAACTTCATAATCCACCTAATTACAGTATAACAAAAGTCCAAGAAGCCAGAAACTTTCAGACTATACAACTGTGTGCATTTATTTAAGATTAATTTTTAAGGCAGAAACCACTGTTTCAGAAGGTGTGAGTGACTGCCGATGTTGTCAAAGGATTACATCCTCAAAATATAAATAATCAAACCTACCATTCATAGAAATATTAGACCCTGGCACATGTTCCAGTCACACACCACAGCAAGGATGTGGTTGTTATTGAGTAGCAAATGACAACTGATTAAACTAAGACATGGTAAATACTGATAATGACCTGTTCACTGTGACCCTGGGGAAAGTAGACAACACGGCTTCCAACAGGAGGCAAGGATACAAGAGGGCCAGCACATGCATGCCAAAGCTCAGAATTCAAACACTTCTTCTCCCCTGCAAAAAGTTTCCCTCAGTTGTGTCATTTTGCTTTTGTGCCAAAAAATGGAACAAACTTCAACAATTTCATTTGAGTAAGTTTATAAAGTATGCCCAAGAATTCATGTCAGAAAGTATAGTGTTCATAGATTGCTTATAATCTTAACCACCCCAAGCTTAATTAATTGGTCCATTGCAACACAAATTATAAACATGCAAACACAGACCAAAAGTAATAACAAACAAGTTAAAATGTAGGTTTCAAACCATCTTAACCATTAAATTTAACCCTCAAGCACACATGAACAAATATTGGCTACTTAGATTTAGGTACAACTAACAAACAAGCACACACAACACATACATCTGATAGATAAAATTTCAACTAAAATCACTTCTAAACATAAGCCCACCTTGAAGAACAAAGGGAACCCCACGTATTTACACATACACCAAACAAATAGTTGAAACTACAAAACTTCTAACAAAAAAATAAACCAAAATAATTTGGAAACAAAGCTCTAACCTTCCTGAGGCTGCTGATTAAACACCGATGAAGAGAGTCTCATTCTTCAAAGCCAAACACAACAAGTCTTTAACCAACCAAAACCACCACCAATACCCAGCAAGGCTAACCCCCCTAATCACTACTTACCTTCTCTATTTCACCACATTCATGAAAACCCACCCCCCCACCCGCCCACCCCAAATACCCAGAAAATCTTCAAAGCTATATCGTTCCAAACCAGTACCACTACAAGCCAGGACCCTCGTCAACCTCATAAGCATCAGATCTTCTCCACACTAACCCTAACCCTCTTCACAAATTACCACATTTTACAATAAACCCCAAACTAAACCCTAGCTCCAATAATCAGTTCAAATCCGCAAATTTCGAACTTAAACCCTAATTTAACACCAGATCTCAAAATAAGAGCAAGCTAAAAGTAAAAGCTCTTGCTTGTAGAACTTAAACCGACGTATATACAGAGAATCAACTGAAGTTTGCTTACTAAGCAGAAAACGACTCTTTTTTCAAAGATTTGTTAAAAATTATTGTACGAGGAAGCAAGCTGAAGAGTGAGAAAGAAGTGAGTGTTTGAAAGCGCTTTCTTTTTCCTCTTTCTTGGTCTACGACTAGCCAGAGGGTACTACGACTTCTGCCATTAATCAATTAAGACAGCGTTTGCATTATTTATGTTGTTTTTTTTTTTTTTAACAAAATCCTAGGTACCACTTGTTTTGAAAAATAAGGAAACATTTTATTATAAATATATAAAAAATAATTTTATATTCAAAAATTATTATAAATTTAATTTATAATTAAAAATTAGGGGATTATACAATTTACGCAGCGTGTGGGTGTGGGTGGCTGCTGTTTGTTTGAGCGGGTTGCAGAATCTAGTACTCTCAAGTGTACCGTAGATCATGAGTGGAGATATTTTAGATCTTCGTGGGTCCTACGAATTTAGTCTGAATCATGCAATAATTTAGTTTTTAAAAACATTAAACCGCTATGATTTCATTGTGCAAAATCTTCTAGAATTTTTTTTTTTTTTTTTATAAAAGTGGTGTCATTTTTAAATTATTTTATATTTATAATTTAAATAAAAATTATTTTATATTTAAAATTAAATTTTATTATAATAATTATTTTATTTTTATATTTTTTAATATTTTTATTAAAATATTATATATTTTATTAAAATCTTGATAAATTTTATAAAAATTATATTAATTTCGATAAAAATTATTAAAAAATTTTTTTTATAAAAAATAAAAAATATAATTATTATAATAAATATTTAACTCTTTATTTGAATTATAAATTTAAAATGAATAAAAAAAATAAGTAAATTTTGTAAAAAAAAAAAAAAAAAACCAATCTTCTTGTCACCACCACCGTTGGATTCAACAAGTTATATTTATGATTTTTAACGTCAGAGCGGCAATTAAATAATAAATTTAACACTTTGTTTTTAATTAACCCAATAACTTCATCGTGTTGTAATTAACTAAATGGTCAATTCACAAATACAAATTGTTAATTATAAATATAGTGATCTGATTGTCATGTTGCTTAATTGATAATTGGCAGCCAAAACGCAGCGTTTCTCAGCGGTGGGAGTTGGGACACCGCGAACGCGCCGTACTGTAGGAGTAGGAGGAGGAGGAGCGAAAGAATATCTGATCGGAAATTTGAGTGCATTATGGAAGCATTGGGATTGGGCGGTGGCGGATTACTGCAGTGGAACTTTTCACCGCGAAAAGCGAAACCATTTCAATCTCAAAGTAGAAAATCAAAGTCCTCAGATTCTGTGGAGGCTACTGGAGGAGCCGGTTACCGATTCCCAGTGAAGCAGGCGGCGATGGCGGGCTCACTGGCTTTAACGGGGGACGCAATCGCTCAACTAATCCAGCGGTGGAGGAAACAAAAGGCTTTGGAGTCCGATAAGGTCGGTCTTAGTTACTACAGTGCGTTTGAAGTGCTTTTAATGCAGATACAGATAAAACTGTTCTTTTTAAAAAAAAAAAAAAAAGTTAGAGTGCAGGTGCTTCCTAGAGAAACACTTCATGCCTGAAAAGCGCTTAAAGGTGATTTTGTGGAAAGCCTTTTTTTGGCTCCTGCAATGCATGCTCAAACACACCCATAGTCTTGCAGAAAAATATGGTTTTGAGTGTGAAAGCTGTCCTCTGGGTTGTTGCACCAAATATTATTTACTTTTGTTTAGTCTTAGTTTGTTAATACTTTATAATTTAATTTGTATTCATGCTGTTTGGTTCCTTGGAACTCGCTCCAGTTGATTGCTAAGAAATGGTAGGCAATAAATAGAGCGAAAATATTTATCTATTTTTTTTTTTTTCAATCAAGTGAACTACAAGAGTTGAAACATTAAAGCCTTGGATTTCTTGTCCTAGGTTTACTGAGTTTTAGAATCTCATGAGATGAGTTGTCCTGTATTAGGAACATACTAATGTGTGTGTATACACTGGTTTAAAAAGTTGCAGCACGGTTTCCGTATTGGCAATTGGGAAGAGGAGGATGGGGATAGGGTAAAAAATGGATTTTACTTTCCAGGTGAGAGATAAGAGGAAGGTTTTACTTTGACATTGTTGTTTTCACGTATTTGTATTCTGTTTGGTTGATGTGGTGAGAGGTAGCACTTTGTTGCAGGATTTAAAGTTATAAACTTGAGCATAGCATAATTCAAACACAAGAAAACAAAGATAATTTCAGAAACTCTATCCAAAATTTGGTCCCATAAGATTATAAGTTTTTAACTTGTAACTGAGGAAATGTTCTTTTTTTTAACTTGTAACTGAGGAAATGTTCTTACTATGTATTCGCCTGTGTTTTCTGGTGTGCATATCTTTTTGGTTATGCCCATGGCTTATTCACATATTTTATTGGTTTGTTCTTTCTATCTATAAGTACTGCTTGAAACCGTCTTGAGTTTGATTTTGACCAAAAGTTCTACCTTAGCATGTCTTGTGGATCATCCTTGTGGATCATGACTAGCTCCGTGCTCTGTGGATGACTTCTTATGGTTCTTTTATATGGCCCTGGTTCTTATGCATGGTACCAGTATCTTGATCGCTGTATGCCAAAACAAACTGTGAATAATGGGATGACAAAGGTACAATGTCTTTTGGTTTCATGACATTTCTTAACCACCATCATGGTATGTCAGAAGACCAGCTTCTTCTAAAAATGCTTTTTAACATCTGATCATTGCAGGTTCTACTAAATCAAAGAGTGCTTGGTCCATGTGTGATTGCTGTTTGTTTCACCTGGAACAGTTTATGGCAAGGAACACTTTCCAATCTTCCAAACAGGTATAAAAAAAATGCTCTTCCTATGTTACTTTATGGTAACTAGCTCTCGGAAGCAATCTTTTCATTGGATTGGTATTGTGGTTCAGTCTTTGGGTTCTGGTGTTAACTTTGTTTTCTATGCAGGATTTAGGTTCTGGATCCCAGTCAGTGCATTGAATTTCTGGTATATTTTTTGCTTCTTTTAGATTTATTTTTGCTTTTGGTGCCTCCAAAAGTTTGGAAACATTAGACCCTTTTGTACACAAACACCCAACTTTTGCTGCTTTCCAAAGTAGTCTACAGAAAACTTGGGAAAAACTGTCAGATCACGACCTGCCAACTTGTAAATTTTCTCAATTTGAATCTCATTGCATAAAGCAAACAGCTTTTACTTGTCTGACTGTGGTTTTGCACCTAGAACTCCTGTAAACTTTGACAGAGATATTCCACACCTCCAAGTTGACCCAAGTTCAACTTCAGAACTAGGTCTAAAACATTGCATGCCTACTCGATGACATAAATTTTCACAGAAAGCTTCCCTAATAAATCCCACTCGTGGAGGTTCTCATGCTGATTATTTGCTTTTGTGATTGGTAGAATGTCATAAGCTTATGCAATATTGTGGCATGTTAACAGGGCGGTCCCTCTTCATGCTCTTGTAGCTTTGTCAATGGGCTCCATATTTTGGAACTTTTACTTCTCATCAACTATGAGCAACTAATTCATCTGTTCAAGGCTATTTTATGGATGATGTGATACCAACACATTGAATTTAAACATGAGGTATTTTTCTAGCCTCAATTTTCTTCTTTGTCAGGTTTGAGCTTCATAGCTCGATCTGTTGTTTTTCTCTCTTCATTTCTGTTTCTTTCTTCCTTTTTTATCCTTTTTTTTTTTTTATTGGTTTCAAAAACAGTCTGCATGCATAAAATCAGGTAGAGGGAAATTTGGTGACCAGAAGATATGATTTGATAGTTTTTTTTTTTCCATTTTCTCACTATCTATGGTTGGACATGGTTAGCAGATTACTGCACCTGTGAGATTGTCAAAGAAGATTCTGCCTCTAATTGCCCGAAGTTATCTACTTATAGTGCCTACAATTGAAGATGTATTTGCTCTTTGCTTCATGAACCAGCACCGCAGAAAATATGAACTCTGGTGATTGTTATGAACATTTGGGTACTTTTAGTTGGTGTAATTTTCCAAATTGAAGAGTACTGCCTTTTTTCAACATTTGATTATGAAAGAGCGGTGGCTTTTGATATAATTATGATCTCCATCTAGTTGTGAATGACAAACATAATTTGTTTTCTTTAACATGTTTCATGGCATAAATATGGAATTTTACAGTCCTGTCTTATCAAAATGTTCAGCGTTCACCTTCAAATTTATTTAGAAGAACACAGACGACATAGATGATTGTTGCTTTCACATCCAAATATTGATGATCATTAGTTGGTCACTTGTTTAGCCATAAAGACAAAATGCCCGACCCTCCTACAAATGTTCTTATCATTGATTGTATCTATAAATCATATCATCTGATTCGTGAACACACAAAAAAAGGTAACTTTGCAGAATAAAGACTCGCATACAGCTGTTTGAATTTGCACAACTTACATTGATACATTTTTAAGTTAATCTTGAGATAATTGACTGCAATGCAAGCATTTTTCCCCGACCATAGACCCTCTCAACAAAGACTGTAAGCAAAAGGGCAGAACCTGCTTAAAATTTTTGAATAGCCCATCAACAGTTCAAATAGAAAATGTGTTGAAAGTTAAAAAAAAACAAATGAATTGAGGTGATTCTCCGAGGGATTTTGATAAATTTTAAATTGAATTTTCGATGGCTTAAAGAAAGGAATGCCCAAGTTTAAATACCTGGGATTCTCAGAATACATTAGCGTTCAGTGAAGAAGAAAGCAAGGAACCGAGCAGAGAATCAAGATGAGGAGCCAAGTCAAAACTTCTTGAATCTATCTCAATATGTCCAACAACAGCGACATTCATTATATCTCATTCTTGGAAAAACTCATGGACAAGTACAAGAACTTCATCAAGGTCATATCCGTTCAAGATCCCATATTTGCTAACCGGAACAACCCTCCTTCAGTTTCTCTTGATTTCCTCCGAAGACTTTCCCAGAAGCTCCATCTCAACCGCGGCACTACCGCTTTATTGTGTAAGTACCCTCTCATTCTCAAACATTTTCTATGACCCCATTAAATCTCAGCCCTTTTGTAAGCTAACTGATACGGCCATTTGTATTTCCCGCCAAGAGGCGGAAACTATCAATGCTTCTTTGCCGCTTGTTGTTGAGTGGTTAGTTAGGCTGCTACCGATGTCCACGTCAAAATCTGTGCCCCTTCGTGCGGTTTTTAAGGTTTGGAGGGAGCTTGGGAGAGTGTAAGATGACAAAAGCTGGGATGAAGTGATTGGAGAAACGGGCCGTTGCCATTGTGCACGAATTATTGAGTTTGACAGTGGAGAAGATGGTGGAAGTAGAAAATATTTAGTCATTCTAGGAAATGGTTTGGGATTGATTTTAACGTGAGGGATTAGTTCTTGGATCACCCCGGCGACTTTTACTTGTCAACCACCGGGAAGAGACATACTGTTTTTTTGAGGGAAGCATATGAGAGGGCTCAGTTATTTGAGCCTAATCCGGTGAATAATGTTATGAGAAAGCTTCTTGATCTTGTTGTTTTGGGTCTTCATGGTTTGGTTACTGGTGGTTTAAAGTTGGAAGAAGCTGGTAGGAGCGGGGAGTCTGAGTCGGAAGAAGAGAACAGTGAATGAACTAATTATTTTTCATCTTTTTGAGAAACATAAACATCTGGTATAGAACTATGGGTTACTATTTTCTTCTTGTTGGGAACATAAACATCTGCTGCGGTTACATATCTGCCACCGTGTTGTAGTGAATTTTATATGCTGTGCAAGCATGGTCGCACTACACTGCTACTTATGGTGAGCATGGTTCGCATGCTAAACACCAGTCAGTGATAAACAATTGATGGTGCGAATTTGCCCCTGATGATTGAATCAGTCTCAAAGAGGTGATCAGATAACTCCAATACCCCTCCCCCAAAAGCACTCCCCTCTTTTTTATAGTGTGTGCAACTTTTCCTGTCTACTCATTACCGAATATGTTTTATATTTGGCTTAATTTATTTGGATCCAAGCATGGGTTTGAAATTTATTTTCTGCCGAACAGCCCAGAAGGATGACAATATCATGCGTCTTACGGTAAGAGAATTATGCTCTTTGATAACTGACTTATTATTACTATCATTATTTATATTTCTTATTAATGGGTGTTTTTAGTGCTAACAACAGTAGGATAGGGAGGTGATGCAAATATATTCTTTAACCACTTGGGAGGTGACCACAGTTAATACCTTTGTTGTTTCCTTTTTTCAATGCATTAATGATAGCTGTCGATAGCATAATTTTGCCATAAAATATTAGGTTGGTTCCCACCTTTTTTTTTTGAAAACCCTTTTGTGTTAAACAAGTACCAAAGTGCAAGGTGAGCTACAGCATCTCTTTTTGACACAGAACAAGAGAAGCTTATTGTGGCTGTGTGGTTATTTGCTCTCTAGATGCAAATTAACAAAAGCCAATATAAATATGCATCCAGATTGTCAGAATTCGATTCCTTTCTTGGTTACTTGCTATGGAATCATCTCTCACTTTTGGGCTTATCGACCAGATGACATCTATGAAATGGAGAAAGAATCATACTTTGCATAAGAATAGAAAACAAGAGAAGTAGAAAAGCAAGCAATGAAGCGACTGATAGAATATATTCAGTAGGTGAATGATGTTCAAATAGACAGAGGAATAAAACTAGAAAAGCTACGTAACCGCACCATTTAGAGGCTAAAGCTACCGGTCTTCGATCTGAAGTATTGGAGTTTTCTTGATCAACTGGGTGGAGACACCATGAGTGGTGGCACCAACAATTTCACTCGAACATCCAGAAATTGGCAGGTTGGATATGATTATGGTGTCTATTCTCCAGATGATAGCGATCGGAACCGCAGGCAAGCGCCGTTTTCTCGATTTGGATCCACTTCCTTCCGTGCTGATCCAGTAAGCATACTTTTGCCTGTACAATATGATCAAAAATAAGAAACTTTCTTTTAAATTTATATCTTGTTGAATATGATTAATTTGTTTAGTCTATTTAGATGATTTTCTTACAACATTAGTTAATCTGTTCCCGATATCTAGGAACACCATCCATGGCAGCTATTTGAGCAGAGAGGAATAAGAAGACCATTCAGCTTAACTGGGTAAGCATGTTTATTTGTTCTGTTAAAATGGTTTCTGAAAACAACTGGAAATGAATTGCAAGATATGGAAAGTCCTATTCACAGGCTTGTTAGATGATGAAATGTTCCATGGTCCATCAGTACTTGTTCATATCAATTTCATTTTTAAAATTAAAAATATTTAAGACTATTCATCGAGCAAAATGAAACAATAGATCAAAGGACCAAATTCCTGATTCATTAAAGATTCAACTCATAAAATTTCTGAATATGTATTATACTACAGAACTGCTTTAGAGAAAGGGAGAGATGAAAGATTTCAGATGTCTATTAGGCATTAAAACATGGTAAATTTTTTTTTTTTCCAATTATTGCAGTAGCAGGCATTTTAATTACAGTGAAGCCTGCCAAGGAAAACGTACAAATAGGAAATGGAAAAGAATAGGACAGCCGGACAGACATACAAATATGTTGATTTAAAAGTTTATTACCTTCCATGGTTTAATGCTTATTGCTTTTGTCATTATATATCTATTGTATCTCTGTTACTGATTTTCGATCATTTATAGTTTTCCAGTGCACTCGCTTTCTCCAGTGCAAATACCAATCCTTGGTAGTCCCAGTGTTCGCCCCAGACACAGGCAAATCATCCAGGGATCTCCTCCAGGATCCATGAATTACCAACAGAATGTACATCCTACTGAAGAAAACAATTCAAGATCAGCCCGAGGTGCACAAAATACAGCATTGAAGAAGCTAAAGAAAGAAATATACAATCCCCCTACGAAGAAGTTGACAAGGGGATTGAGTTTGTATTTCAGAGACGAAGCAATAAAAGTTTACAAAGAAATGGAAAAGCAGAAAGAAAATGATGCCAAGCGGTGCGCGGTTTGCTTAGAAGATTTTGAGCCGAAAGAGGTGGTGATGCTCACTCCATGCAGCCATATGTTCCATGAGGATTGTATCGTTCCATGGGTGAAGAGCAACGCTCAGTGCCCAGTTTGTAGGTTTTCATTTGGTGAGAAAACAAGAGAGAATGCATCGGAAAATAACATGGCCAATGCAGCAGGAGATGACCTGTTTGCAAGAGAGCTCATGACAGTTGTAAGAGCTATGGAGGACGCTTTCATTTGGGATCCCGCAATCCGCTGATATAATCTTGCTATTTCAAGTGTGTATATTGAAATGCAGTATCCGATTATGATAAGAGATGGTAGCAAGGCAATGAGCGTGCCGCCATGACAGCCTTCTATTACTTGGAACTTTGCCCGATCAATAAGTCAAAGATTTTATGTTAGTCAAAACTGATGGCTAGTTAATACACCAATTGGAACAATACAAATTATAAATAAATTGCAAATGATATTTCGATTAATTCCTTACTGAAAGCAAAGTTCACACGTGCAGCGCGTATGAAACACCAATTGGTATCGGATTTCTCGTGTCACAATCCATGGTCGAAATGGTCAAGAACTCTTCTTCACAGTTCAACATTAAAAAAAAAAAAATCTTGAAGAAAACCGAATATTGAAAATTAAAATCAGAAGATACAATCGGTTATTCATTAGAAAAGCGCCACGTAAACCGTCCCCAAACCACATCCACTCGCTCTAAAACTCGATCCAGCTGCGTTCGGTACCATTTCAGTGCTTGATATTCCTTTCCCAATAATTCTTTCTTTCAAGGTACACGTTTCTGCTTCTACTTCTGTTTGTCCAGTTATTATTATCTTTTTAGTGTTAATGTAAGTTTTTCTTATCAATGCAATCTTCATTTTGATTCCCTCGTAAGAAAGCTTTTGGTTAGTTTGGACTCTGATGATAAAATTTCAGTCAATAATGAAGCTTTGATTGGAAAACAATTCTGGGTGTTTTGTTACAATCACGAATGCGATATAGATGGGCATTTTGAGACTGCGTCATGGGTTCTGCTTACTTTTGAACATCCCTTAGTTTATGTTTTTGCTCATGCTTTATTTATTTATTTTTTTCATTCGCTTGTAATTCATAGTTCATTCTTTGCATACCGAAAGAAGCGGAAATGAAGGAATAAAGTTCTTGTATTTGTGGGATGATATTAGCATATGCTATTGAAATGTCTATTTCAGCTGTTGCTGGGTTTTACGTGGATTTCCTTCCAAATTTTGATGTTTATCTCACGTTTTCCTTTAGGACTCCCTAACTTTAAGTTGGTATGCTAATGGGTTTTCATTGTTTCTGCAGATGGCAGCTTCATCTGCTTGCCTTGTAGGGAATATTATGTCTACACACAAGACTAGAACAAATTTGAACAAGGACTTCTATGGTAGGCATCTTCTCTTTTCCTCGAGTTTTCAACCATTGGAAAAGAAGCCAAAAGCAGCTCTCATAAAGGCTTCTTTGGGCCAAAAGCAGCAGGAAGGAAGAAGAGGCTTTCTGAAATTGTTGCTTGGAAATGTGGGGGTTGGTACTGCTTTTTTGGGGAGTGGGAAAGCCTATGCTGATGAACAAGGAGTTTCTTCCTCCAGGATGTCCTACTCTAGGTTCTTAGAATATCTAGATAAGGACAGGGTGAAGAAGGTTGATTTATTTGAGAATGGAACCATAGCTATTGTGGAGGCCATTTCTCCTGAGTTGGGTAACCGTGTGCAGCGAGTTCGTGTTCAACTCCCAGGGCTCAGCCAGGAGCTTCTCCAGAAATTCAGGGAGAAGAACATTGACTTTGCTGCACATAATGCTCAAGAAGACTCAGGATCTTTGTTATTTAACTTGATTGGGAATCTGGCTTTTCCACTTATCCTAATTGGAGGACTATTCCTTCTCTCAAGGCGTTCTTCTGGTGGAATGGGTGGTCCCGGTGGGCCTGGTTTCCCCCTTGCCTTTGGTCAGTCAAAAGCAAAATTCCAAATGGAACCAAACACTGGTGTGACATTTGATGATGTTGCTGGAGTTGATGAAGCTAAACAAGATTTCATGGAGGTGGTGGAGTTCCTCAAGAAGCCAGAGAGATTCACAGCTGTTGGAGCTCGCATTCCAAAGGGTGTTCTTCTCATTGGTCCGCCTGGAACTGGAAAGACTCTTCTAGCCAAGGCAATTGCTGGTGAAGCTGGTGTTCCATTTTTCTCAATATCAGGTTCTGAGTTTGTTGAGATGTTTGTTGGTGTTGGTGCATCTCGAGTTCGTGATCTTTTCAAGAAGGCCAAGGAGAATGCTCCTTGCATTGTGTTTGTTGATGAAATTGATGCTGTTGGACGGCAAAGAGGAACTGGAATTGGGGGAGGGAATGATGAAAGAGAGCAAACCCTGAACCAGCTTTTGACAGAAATGGACGGTTTTGAGGGTAACACTGGTATCATTGTGATTGCAGCAACAAATAGGGCGGACATACTTGATTCTGCTCTATTGAGGCCAGGACGTTTTGACAGACAGGTAAGCACTTATCACCAGATTTTAATGCTCTAAATACGTGGAATATACACTCAATTAGATCCAATGCAGGTCACTGTTGATGTTCCTGACATACGAGGAAGAACAGAGATATTAAAGGTCCATGCTGGCAATAAGAAGTTTGATGCAGATGTGTCTCTTGATGTTATAGCCATGAGGACACCTGGGTTCAGTGGAGCTGATCTTGCAAACCTCTTAAATGAGGCAGCTATATTGGCTGGTCGACGTGGAAAGACTGCAATTTCATCTAAAGAGATAGATGATTCAATTGATAGGATTGTGGCTGGAATGGAAGGAACGGTTATGACAGATGGAAAGAGTAAGAGTCTGGTTGCATACCATGAAGTTGGCCATGCAATATGTGGGTAAGCAGAATTGTTTTCTGTAAATTTCTCTTTTATGAAATTTCTCCAACAAATTATGATAAGGCTTTGACAGATTTTGATTTTCACATTAAGCCACTATGTAAATATTTTAGCCAGCTTAAATTTTTTCTTACCAGGTAATGTTGATTATAATGGTATTTAATGGATGGAAATCATTGTGACAAAGTCACTTTAAGCATATTGGAGCCACCTTGATTGTGTTAATTTTTGCTTAGTGGTTGGCAAAATTGGTGGTCAACAAAATTGATTGAATGTCCAAGGAAGAGATCGTAGGTTATATCTTCTCATAAACCTGAAAATAGTTAGGAGTAGGAAACTATCAAAGAGCAAACATTTTCCAATTGTAATATGGTCTGGGTTACACCACGGTTAATGTTTTGGATGGTGGAGTAACTGAATCTTTACTTTGATAAGGCAGCATCCTGCCTGAATCCCAGGTCAAATCTACAAATACCATCAATTAGGCCATAAAGTGGTGTCATGTAATACACCAATGGAAGTACATTAAGTTTACCTCTATATCCAAAAGAATGTTTTTGTGAGAAATTTGGGTCGGTTCACAAATGCAGCATTCTTATTTCTGCAAACACCCTTAGTTGTTGAGTGGGGTAAAGTATATTGCAGGAGGATAAGCAAGACTTTAAGTAATCATCAATCTACCCTCACCCACCCTTTCTTACTCTCTTTCATAACTGCATCTCTTTCTTCCATCTCCTTTACTCCTGAGGTTCATCTTTTAGGCTTTTGAGTTTTTTTTTTTGGCTAAAATCTAGTTGCTCAAAGAACTTACAAAATGCTTTTACTTTCTGTTGGATTCAGAACTTTGACTCCAGGGCATGATGCTGTTCAGAAAGTCACCCTCATTCCACGTGGTCAGGCAAGAGGTCTTACCTGGTTCATTCCTTCAGATGACCCTACCTTGATATCCAAGCAGCAGCTCTTTGCAAGAATTGTTGGTGGACTTGGTGGCAGAGCTGCTGAGGAAGTAATTTTTGGAGAGCCTGAGGTGACAACAGGAGCAGCTGGTGATTTGCAACAGGTCACTGGTTTGGCCAAGCAGGTAATGAATATTCCTGGTTATTGCCCTTTCCTTGGCTTATTCCACGAGAAAGATTCAATGAAATTTAGGCATATGCTTGATCATTGTGCAGATGGTAACAACATTTGGAATGTCTGAAATTGGCCCATGGTCACTTATGGACGCATCAGCACAAAGTGCTGATGTCATCATGAGAATGATGGCAAGGAATTCAATGTCAGAGAAGCTTGCTGAAGACATCGACACTGCTGTCAAGAGAATATCAGACAGTGCTTATGAGATTGCACTGAGCCACATTAGGAACAACCGTGAAGCTATTGACAAGATCGTAGAAGTCCTCCTCGAGAAGGAAACAATGACAGGAGATGAATTCCGGGCAATCCTCTCAGAGTTTGTTGAGATCCCGGTTGAGAATCGGGTCCCTTCCTCTGCACCCTCACCAGTCTCAGTTTGAGCTGCATTATTCATACTTCACATGTCATCCACTTTTGAACACACACTTGGAGGTATAATACTTCGTATTCTTGATCAAATGTATCAAATGTAAGTAGGAATGTGCACCAACTTGAATTCATGAATGAGAGAAGTTATAAATTTTGTCGTTGTTTCAACATATTTATACTTCTGGTACGCTTACTCCTGGATTTTAAAGCTTAAAAGTTTCAGCAACTTGTTCTTTGCATTTCCACCATGGTTTTGATCATTGTATCGATCAGATACCTTGTTTGATGATTTTCAAATTCCTTAATAAATTTATCTTAAAATTTAGAAAATTTGTTGTCTTGAGTCATCTCAACTCGGTTTCCCTTCCTTTTTTCTCAAAGGGTCCGAGACTACCAACGAAATTATAGCTAAATTTGTCAACTCAACTGAAAATTTCACCTTCTCATGTTCGAAAGGACACATAAAAGAAGCCTGTAACAGATTCAAATCTGACATATGGTCTGATCCAACTCTTGTCTCTCAATCTCATGCAATAATGCATGCTCAAGAACTGGTTTTCATGTGCAAGATAGCTTCATTCTGTGATAGTTAAGTCTGGGTGTTCCCCGAACAAGTTCATGTGCAATCACCTACATAACACGTACTCGAAACTTCGGCAGTTACAAATGGCTCTTGCCCTTTTTGGTGTCTATGCCCGGGAAAAATATCATGTTCTGTGACATTTTGATCAATTCGTACATGCAAAGTGGTGATTTGGAGAGTGCCCGGAAGTTGTTAGATGAGATGACTGAAAGAAAGAAAAATCGCTACCCGGAATTTGATGGTAGTGGGTTTGATTCAGTTTGAGTTTATCGAGGAGTGTTTTGAGGTTAAGTGGAATGCATCCGGTGGGTTTATTGCCAGATGAATTTACTTTTGGTAGTGTTTTGAGGGGGTGTACTGGTTTGAGAGGTTTATATGCAGGGCGGCAAGTCCATTGTTATGCGGTCAAATGCGGTTTTCAGTTGGATCCGGTTGTTGGGAACTCATTGGCTCATATTTAAATGGAAAGTGGAAGAGGGAGAGAAGGTGACTAAATCATTGCCCATTCACAATGTCGTTGCTTGGAACACACTCACTGCCGGAAAAGCTCAGCATGGATAATCTTTGGGAGTGTTAGATCAATTTAATTCGATGAAAATGGCGGGTTTAGACCTGATGAGATTACGTCTGTAAGTGTGATCATTTCATGTTCAGATTAGCCGACATTAGGTCAAGGTCAGCAGATTCATGCCTAAGTAATTAAAGCTGGGGCTAGTTTGGTTGCTGGGGTGATCATTTCGTTAATTGGTATGTATTCAAGATGTGGTTGCTGCATATGGATTTCATGGAAAAAGGGAGGAAGCTATCAAATTGTTTGAGCAGACGGAGGGGAAAGAATTTGAGGCAAATGATGTTACTTTCTTGAGCTTCCTTTATGCTCGTAGTCATTGTGGGCTGAAGGAAAAACGGATGGAATTCTTTGATTTCATGGTGACTAAGTGTGGACTGAAACCACAACTAGAACATTATGATTGTGTAGTTGACCCCTTGGTCGGTCTGGATGTTCAGATGAAGCAGAGACTCTTATAAGATCAATGCCTATAGAAGCAGATACCGTCAGATGGAAAACATTGTTATCTGCATGAAAAATCAACAAGGATGCAGAAATGGCAGGAAGAATTGCTGGAGAAGTTCACAGGCTTAATCATCAAGGTGCGGCTTCTTGTGTGTTGCATTCTAACATTCAAGCTTCTGCTAGGAAGTGGCAGGGTGTTTCTGAGGTGAGATAGACCACGAGAGATGGGAATGTGAAGAAGGAACAAGGTGTCAGCCGGTTGTAAATAAAGAATCTAGTTCATCAGTTTACCATGGGTGATAAATCTCATCCAAGTTCAGTAGAGGTTGATTTGCCTTTGGAAGAACTAACTTCCGACATGAAGCTCCGCAGCTATGTGCCTGATACCAGCTCTGTTTTGCATGATGTGGACAGCGAGGAAAAGGAATGTGTCATTGGAAGAACTAACTTCCGACGTGAAGCTCCGCAGCTCTGTGCCTGATACCAGCTCTGTTTTGCATGCTATGGACAGCGAGGAAAAGGAATGTCATTTGAAACACCATAGCGAAAAAGTCCCAAAAATTTTCCCTGTTAATTGCCAATTTCAAGCTGAATTGAGGAAATTCCTCCAGCTCTGGAAACAATGTCCTAAAGCTCTAAAGATAGATGATATATCTATGGGTCGTCTTCAATCCTCCCCAACACATTGAGACCATGGATAACGAGAGTCCCGTGTAATTTTCTCCGTTGCTTTGGATTGTATGAAAAGTCTTAAATAAAGCTTGGCCCAAGACGCGTTGGACAATTGACTATAGCCAAGCCAGCTACCAAGGTAGAATATTATTGCTTCCCATTTTTAATTTGGGCAAATTATAAATCATAATATACCATTTTAATACATTATTTTAGTGTGGGGTGCGTGATTTACGTTCACATTTTCTGAAGACGGAGTCAATCTAGTTTGTTTGACGGGTAACTCTGAAAATCTCTACGTCTCCCCGTCCTCCATCTCTCTCCCTCTCTCTCAATCATAGAGGACATGGCTGCTGGCTTCAGCTTCTTCTGTTTGTTTCCCGTTCTTTCCATTCTTAGTAGCGTACTCTTCATCCAAACTTCAGCTGTGACGACGGGAAATTGTTCCACAAGGGCTAGTTATGTTTACTGTTTGGATTCAGGCCTTCCTTCTACATGGCACAACAACAATTCTGTCATCAAGAATGGATGGCAAATGAGTGTTTTCCTCTTATTACAGAACGCTGACAATGCTAATCATGATATTTATTGTGGGTTTTACTGCAATGGAACCTGCAACTCTTATGTTTTTTCAGTTGTTGCCGTTAGATACGATGATCACAAGTTGCTCTGGTCAGCTAACGGAGACCGTCCAGTAAAAGCAAACGCGACGGTGCAGCTAAAGAGAGAAGGGTTAGTGCTGAGAGATTCAGATGGCTCACAGATATGGACAAGCAACACATCAGGTAACTCCATTGCTGGAATGAACCTTCTCCAGACTGGAAATCTTGTTCTTTTTAGCAAAGGAAGTGATACAATTTGGCAATCCCCAGCCGAAGAAATATCCTTTAGTCCAGCACCACCTCCTTCTGTTACTCCAAACTCACCATTTAACGCAGCACCAACTCCTTCTATTACTCCAAACTCACCATTTAACACACCACCACCCGCGAAAAATTTAGTACCAACGGAAGAAAACGAGCCGAAACCGCCCGGTGAACGCGGAAGAAGTAAAACAAAATTGGTGGCAGTAATAGCAGGATCAACTGCTGGCGCGCTTCTGATTATGAGTATCGCTATTGTTTTATTCCTTGCGAAAAGTCGGAGGAAGGAAGAGGAGGAACATGTGGAAGACTACATCAAGCAAGTTCCTGGAATGCCTGTGAGGTTTGCCTACGAAGACTTGCGAGTTGCAACAGAAGATTTCAAGGAGAGAATTGGCGGGGGAGGATTTGGATCTGTGTTCAAAGGACTTCTACCGGATGGCAGTGAAATTGCAGTAAAGCGGTTGGATAGAATGGGGCAAGGGATGAGGGAATTCTTAGCAGAAGTTGAAACAATTGGTAGTCTGCATCATTTTAATCTTGTGAGATTGATTGGTTTTTGTGCGGAGAAATCATGCCGGCTTCTTGTGTATGAATATATGTGCAATGGCTCTCTGGATAAATGGATTTTCTTCAGAGATCAGAGACCTTGTCTTGATTGGCATACAAGGAAGAAGATAATACTTGATGTAGCCAAAGGATTAACTTACCTTCATGAAGATTGCCGGCAACGAATTGCGCATCTTGATATAAAGCCACAAAATATCCTCTTGGACGAAAATTTCAATGCCAAAGTTTCTGATTTTGGGTTAGCTCAGCTGATTGACAGAGATGAAGGCCAGGTGCAAGCTAGTATGAGAGGTACTCCAGGATATATTGCTCCAGAATGGAGAAAATCAAAAATCAATGTAAAAGTTGATATATATAGCTTTGGAATTGTTCTTCTTGAAGTTGTCAGTGCTCGGAGAAATTTGGATCGCTCGCGATCAGAATCAAGCTGTCATCTACTCAGACTGCTGCAGGAAAAGGCCAAGGAAGACAGACTCTTCGACGTCATAGAAAATCTGGAAGAAAATCATAGGGAAGAAATGATGAGAATGATAAAAATTGGAGTCTGGTGTTTGCAGGATGATCCCCAGAAAAGGCCATCGATGTCAACGGTGGTGAAGGTGCTAGAGGGAGTAATGGAGGTAGATGAAAATATCAAATATACATTTGCGCTGGCAGTGCCACCTGTTTCCATTGTGAACAATCATGTTTCTGTTGCACCATCGGCATCTATTCTTTCTAATCCTAGATGAAAATGCAATTTCACTTATTCATTCATCATTGAGTACAATCTAATTTCATTAGGTTTGTGACATATTATGTTCCTGGGTTGTGTGTTTTTAAGGACAAATAAATCACCTGTCTATGAGCAATGTGATTAGTTGCTTGACATTTACTTGTATATTGAGACACTTGATCAGAGAGTTAAATCAAAACAAGAGAATATCGTGGAGCTCTCAGTTTTTCCTCAGAAACTTGAAGCAAAGATTCTAGCATATACACTTGCCACTTCAACTATGCTTCGAGATTAGATGAAGCAGAGACTCTTATAAGATCGATGCCTATAAAAGCCGATACCATCAGATGGAAAACATTGTTATCTGCATGTAAAATCAACAAGGATGCAGAGATGGCAGGAAGAATTGCTGAAGACGTTCACAGGCTTAATCATCAAGGTGCGGCTTCTTATGTGTTGCATTCTAACATTCAAGCTTCTGCTAGGAAGTGGCAGGGTGTTTCTGAGGTGAGAAAGACCACGAGAGATGGGAATGTGAAGAAGGAACAAGGTGTCAGCTGGTTGTAAATAAAGAATCTAATTCATCAGTTTACCATGGGTGATAAATCTCATCCAAGTTCAGTGGAGGTTGATTTGTCTTTGGAAGAACTAACTTCCGACATGAAGCTCCGCAGCTCTGTGCCTGATACCAGCTCTGTTTTGCATGATATGGACAGCGAGGAAAAGGAATGTCATTTGAAACACCATATCGAAAAAGTCCCAAAAATTTTCTCCGTTAATTGCCAATTTCAAGCTGAATTGAAAAAATTCCTTCAGTTCTGGAAACAATGTCCTAAAGCTCTAAAGATAGATGATATATCTATGGGTCGTTTTCAATCATCCCCGACACATTGAGACCATGGATAACGAAAGTCACGTATAATTTTCTCAGTTGCTTTGGAGTTTATGAAGAGTCGTAAATAAAGCTTGGCCCAAGACGCGTGGGACAATTGACTATAGCCAAGCCAGCTACCAAAGTAGAATATTATTGCTTCCCATTTTCAATTTGGGCAAATTATAAATCATAGTATACCATTTTAATACAATATTTTAGTGTGTGCGTGTGTATATATATAAAACAAGTTACAAAATTTTGGACAGAAGTCTGCGAAAATAATTATGTGAAGAGAAAGGGGTGCGTGATTTACGTTCACATTTTCTGAAGACGGAGTCAATCTAGTTTGTTTGACGGGTAACTCTGAAAATCTCTACGTCTCCCCGTCCTCCATCTCTCTCCTTCTCTCTCAATCATAGAGGACATGGCTGCTGGCTTCAGCTTCTTCTGTTTGTTTCTCGTTCTTTCCATTCTTAGTAGCGTACTCTTCATCCAAACTTCGGCTTTGACGACGGGAAATTGTTCCACAAGGGCTAGTTATGTTTACTGTTTGGATTCAGGCCTTCCTTCTACCTGGTACAACAACAATTCTGTCATCAAGGATGGCTGGCAAATGAGAGTTTTTCTCTTATTACAGAACGCTGACAATGCTAATCATGATATTTATTGTGGGTTTTACTGCAATGGAACCTGCAACTCTTATGTTTTTTCAGTTGTTGCCGTTATAGGCGATGATCACAAGTTGCTCTGGTCAGCTAACGGAGACCGTCCAGTAAAAGCAAACGCGACAGTGCAGCTAAAGAGAGAAGGGTTAGTGCTGAGAGATTCAGATGGCTCACAGATATGGACAAGCAACACATCAGGTAACTCCATTGCTGGAATGAACCTTCTCCAGACTGGAAATCTTGTTCTTTTTAGCAAAGGAAGTGATACAATTTGGCAATCCCCAGCCGAAGAAATATCCTTTAGTCCAGCACCACCTCCTTCTGTTACTCCAAACTCACCATTTAACGCAGCACCAACTCCTTCTATTACTCCAAACTCACCATTTAACACACCACCACCCGCGAAAAATTTAGTACCAACGGAAGAAAACGAGCCGAAACCGCCCGGTGAACGCGGAAGAAGTAAAACAAAATTGGTGGCAGTAATAGCAGGATCAACTGCTGGCGCGCTTCTGATTATGAGTATCGCTATTGTTTTATTCCTTGCGAAAAGTCGGAGGAAGGAAGAGGAGGAACATGTGGAAGACTACATCAAGCAAGTTCCTGGAATGCCTGTGAGGTTTGCCTACGAAGACTTGCGAGTTGCAACAGAAGATTTCAAGGAGAGAATTGGCGGGGGAGGATTTGGATCTGTGTTCAAAGGACTTCTACCGGATGGCAGTGAAATTGCAGTAAAGCGGTTGGATAGAATGGGGCAAGGGATGAGGGAATTCTTAGCAGAAGTTGAAACAATTGGTAGTCTGCATCATTTTAATCTTGTGAGATTGATTGGTTTTTGTGCGGAGAAATCATGCCGGCTTCTTGTGTATGAATATATGTGCAATGGCTCTCTGGATAAATGGATTTTCTTCAGAGATCAGAGACCTTGTCTTGATTGGCATACAAGGAAGAAGATAATACTTGATGTAGCCAAAGGATTAACTTACCTTCATGAAGATTGCCGGCAACGAATTGCGCATCTTGATATAAAGCCACAAAATATCCTCTTGGACGAAAATTTCAATGCCAAAGTTTCTGATTTTGGGTTAGCTCAGCTGATTGACAGAGATGAAGGCCAGGTGCAAGCTAGTATGAGAGGTACTCCAGGATATATTGCTCCAGAATGGAGAAAATCAAAAATCAATGTAAAAGTTGATATATATAGCTTTGGAATTGTTCTTCTTGAAGTTGTCAGTGCTCGGAGAAATTTGGATCGCTCGCGATCAGAATCAAGCTGTCATCTACTCAGACTGCTGCAGGAAAAGGCCAAGGAAGACAGACTCTTCGACGTCATAGAAAATCTGGAAGAAAATCATAGGGAAGAAATGATGAGAATGATAAAAATTGGAGTCTGGTGTTTGCAGGATGATCCCCAGAAAAGGCCATCGATGTCAACGGTGGTGAAGGTGCTAGAGGGAGTAATGGAGGTAGATGAAAATGTCAAATATACATTTGCGCTGGCAGTGCCACCTGTTTCCATTGTGAACAATCATGTTTCTGTTGCACCATCGGCATCTATTCTTTCTAATCCTAGATGAAAATGCAATTTCACTTATTCATTCATCATTGAGTACAATCTAATTTCATTAGGTTTGTGACATATTATGTTCCTGGGTTGTGTGTTTTTAAGGACAAATAAATCACCTGTCTATGAGCACTTGATCAGAAAGTTAAATCAAAACAAGAGAATATGGTGGAGCTCTCAGTTTTTCTTCAGAAACTTGAACCAAAGATTCTAGCATATACACTTGTCACTTCAACTATGCATCCTTCAACTATGCATCGAGATTGTATTCAAGTTTTTTTTTCGCCGCAATCAGACATAAGCAGAGCAACAAGACAAAGAGAAATTAAGTAGGTATTAGGCAGTTAAATTTATGATAACAAACTGGAATCCCGGTGGCTTGAAAGATAAAATAAACTAAAAGAAATTATATGGGAAAGTATGATTAGGGTATAACGAATGAAGCAAGGACTGATGAGAAACAATATAAATTAACAATTTCTGACAAGTGAAGAACTATACGTATGGCTGGGTACGAGCCTGATGATGACTACGTACCTCTTCAAGCTGGTTTTGATTGGAGATTCTGGTGTGGGTAAATCCAACGTGCTGTCGAGATTTACAAGAAACAAATTCAATCTGGAGTCTAAGTCTACCATTGGTGTTTAGTTTGCTACCAAGAGTTTGAATATTGATAGCAAGGTCGTCAAGGCTCGGACATGGGAAACTCTTTTGCGTTGGTCTTAAGAGTTTATGGATTTGTAAGCTTGTAGCTGAAATTTGGTGTTTATGAATTCTGTTTTGGGTATCTTCTCGTTCGAACTTGATGGGTTCGTAATTGGTTTTGGTGCTTTTGTTTTTGGAATTTAATTTGTTGGTTCACTGGGGGTAATTTATTTCTCAAATGATTCAATATAAGAGTTCTGGTACTTGATCTGGAATCATGGATACTCTTGATGATGGGTCTGGACATGACAAAGGATAACAAGTTCTAAATTTTAGTGGATGCTGTGTTGTGTGCCATCTTTCTGTTTTTTCCTTTTTGAAGAGATTTTGGGCTTTTAATGTGAGATTTTTTTTTCTTTCCTATTTCTTTTGTCCTTCTGGTTGAGGGAACTTACTTACATTTGCTCTATGCATACCAGTAATTGTTTTTTCTGCTCGTATTTGGTTTGTTGAACCGTTTTTTATGGAGCTGGCAGTAGTTGCAGAGTCGTAGAGGCAATTCAAAGGTGATACATACAGCGTCTGCAAAATGATGCCATGTTCTTTTACTGATATAAGAAACAGAGAGTTTGACGATCAAGTCCCCCACAAGATGAGGCCCAGAGATCCCAATATGACAGAATATAACATGACCATTATCTTCTCCAGTGTCTTTGGTATGCTTTTAACACCACGTTGTATCTCTATTATGGTGAATGAGCAGTTTACAGTATTGGAAATTATCCTTTGTGCTTTTAAGGTCTTTTGCAGACTGGAGATCGAATTGTTCATCAAACAGTAAATTGCCCCATTTTGGTGAGATTGATGACAGAGGTCTTGTCGCTTATTTGGGGGGTAAATGATCCAAAACTGCGTAGTCATGCAACGTTGGTATCTAGACTTGAATGTTATTATAGTGAGAGAGCTATGGTTTAGTTTCTGTTGGAGAAGAATTAGAAGATGACAGGAAGATGGGTCTGCAAAGTTCATCTTAGACCGTAAGACTAGCCTCCAGCTTGGTGCTTTGCTTGCATATGACGTAACACGCCATGCCACATTTGGGAATGTTGGGAGGTGGTTGAAGTAGTTGAAGGAGCAAACCGAGCCAAACATTGTCGTCACTCTCTGGACAGAGGATTGAAAAGCTCTTGCAGAGGAGGAGTCTCTGTTTTGATTCAATAGACAAAATTATGGGCAAGAGGGCGGTTGATGCAGGAAGCAATAGAGCTGCTTCAACACTTCCAGCAAAGGGAGCGACAACAAATTTCAAAGAGGATGCATTTGTTGTACAGAGAATCGGATGCTGCTCCTCGAACCAGAGATGATGCCATTTTGTTGCTTGATTTTGCAGAATCATGCAATGCAATTTCCTTGTACAGGATCAAAGTAATGCCTTCATTCAGAATGAAAAATGAGCTCCGTATATTGTATACGAAACTTCCTGAAAGGCCTCACATGAAGAGAACATGACACAGACAAGTCCATCTTTGCAGCCATCAATTTATTACTGGGCAGCATCGCTCTCTGTTCACCGAACCAATTCCTGTAAAGAAATCTAAAGCCAGAGTCTGATCCTCTGAGGGACGAGGACACTGACGTATGAACATCTTGATCCATCAGATGCTCTGCATGGCCCTTAATTTATTGCAACTTGCCCATAACTATTGCTAGAAGATTTATTTATTGAAAAGGAAAAACAATTCAACTGAAATAAAATATGGGCAAGCCAAGCCAAGCCAAGAACTGAACCAGAATTTGGTGTTGCATACACTGTACATCATTGTTTGATTGGTGCACTATTTTGGATCAGATCAGATCAAAGACCAGTTGGAAGCATGATGATCATGTGCAAGTTGAAAACGTTTTTCTTTCTAATCTATTAATTTATTTAGATCATGGCGCCAAATAGGAAGAGGGCCCAAAAGAATGATAAGACTCGCCAACTTAAAGTCATGGCCCATCGACATAATATTCTCTCATCCAACATTCAAGGTGCTACCTTGTGCTTTTGTTAATTATTATTGTATGTCTTTGAGTGAAACAATATTTTGAAAAGTGGAATCAAATAATGGCTTGGCTGCTGGTGCTGGGGAGATAAATGTTTGTTTTCAAAATTAGAGAAGTCTTATTGATATTAATGAATACTAAAGTGGGTCCGGATGAAATTTAACCTCCTAACGAAACATGCGGAGTATGGTGTATAGTTACAACAACTCCTTAATATGGGCATGAAATCAGGGGCGCAAATGTAAAGAAGCTGATATATATATATATATATATATATATATATATCATATATCTGTATATGCACCATGCAAACCTAGAGTAATCTGCAAAAATTCAGTCTGATCATATATCTTCTCGAATATATACCAGATACTTCACTGCCAGCAAAAATGGCCCCAGAAGAAATTTTTGACCTTTTGGATTCTTACTGGTTTGAACATGGGATTTTCACAAAGAAATCAACAACTTCATCCCCACTGAAAGCAAACCCAGTTCTTGAAAGTCAGGAAAATGTTCAAGAATCAAAGATTTCGAGCTTACCGACTCTCCATGTCAGGTCTATGAGTGACCAGGCTTTGAGCTGCAAAGCATGTTTCTCCCTTGGTTCTCTCTCTCTAGACTCCATACTCACAGCACCAAAGCTTCAATCAATTCTCTCTGGTAAAGAAGTTACTGAATTTGCAAGTGATGCTGTTAAGCAAGAAGAGAAAGAGGTAGAGGTAGCTGCTCCGGTAAAGCCAAAAGTGAGTACTGAAAGAAGAAGAAAGAAGGAGAGTAGCAAGAGTTTATCTGACCTTGAATTTGAGGAGCTAAAAGGTTTCATGGATCTGGGTTTTGTGTTCTCTGAGGAAGATAAAGATTCAAACTTGGTCTCTATAATTCCTGGGTTGCAAAGATTGAACAGAAATAGTATGGGAGAAAATAATGTTCACGAACAAGACTGGATTAATAAACCAATCGTCTCAAGGCCTTATCTGTCTGAAGCATGGGATGTTTTGAATCAGAGAAAGCTAGAAAATTCATTGATGAATTGGAGAATTCCACCACTGGGAAATGAGGTGAACATGAAACATCATCTCAAGTCTTGGGCTCATACCGTTGCATCAACTGTAAGATGACAAATACTGATATGGTTTTTCTCCCTTTTTCCCTTCTTTTTTCTTGGATGTTCTTTTGATTTTGTATTAAGTTAGCTTATCTTATTACCATTATGCAGCAATTTGGGTTTTCTCTGCTTGAAATTGTAAATAATGAAAGAACTGATTAATGATTTCAGGCTATGACAGCTTCCCTTCTCCTTGTGGCAAATGTTTATGACTGTAAATGGCAGTTGTGGTTTGACCAATTATTAACATGTTCTTTTAATAAATAGATAACTTTATATTCTAAACCAAACCTAAAATATTTGAATTACAGTACTCACAATCATTTAGAATATGCTTGGGTGTAGTTATTTGACTTTCAGAAAGAGGGGTCAAAAAGGATACCCGGCAGCAATAATATATTCCCCTTTGAGGTAAGCGACTACTCATAGATATGTTTTCATTTGAATTCTTCCAACGAGATTGTCATTTGCTTACTGACAAAAGAAGATGGAAGGAACTCAGATGTCAACTTTCTCAAAGCATTATTATTATCAAACAAAAGGGATTTGCAAATTGCAACATCTCTTTCACAATCACACCCTCTCTTTCCACCAAAGGACACTTGCCAATACAGCAATAAATTATTGTTTTAATACAACATGTATAAACAAAAGGGTCTTTCATATTTCAAAACCCACCAAACTAAACAAAACAAAAAAATTTTATCTTTATTTCTATGGAGGCATGGCTTGTTTGTGCACTTTTGATTTAGGAAGAAACCTGATGGGGAGATCTATATCTAGTACTACAACAGAAGGATAAGGGAAAGAAGGGATAAACTCTACAAAATGCCGGCTTTTATCACAAGCATGTTTAAAGCATTTGTGAGCTGTTCTTTTGATGTTTATAAGAAGCTGTTTTGGCATTTTCCAGGATGAGTTCATGTTTTCATAGTAGATTATGTGGCATATTTAGGACTATGAAGAAGACTACTCATTCTAATTTGCAGTGTATCAAAGAGATGGTCCCAGCATAATAGTAATAGTAGGTAAAAGGTGACGACCATGAGCTCACAGCAACAACAACAGCAATAATAGATAGTTGAATGCAGAAGATTTGGTGACTCTCCTCTAAGCCAGTTCCCCTGAACTAAATACCCACTTTCAGTCCTCCATGCATCCATCCTAACATGAAGATAAACTACCCACAAAATTTAAAAAAAAAAAATGACAGCGTCAACTTTAGCACCTTCTCGAAACTAATCTGATTCAATCTTTGAACAGTGTCAAAAAGTTGATATAAGAGGAAAAATAATGTTACGAAAACCATGTGGCTCAAGATTATTGAATCTGAACTTGAGAAGTCGATGGCGAACCACCATATAATACTTCTTGGATTTTCTTTTACCTTTTTTCAACTCTTTTCCATTTTTGTTTCCAACATATTGACTAAACAAGGAACAAATGAAAACTACCAAGAAATTCACTATTGAAAATTCAAACACATTAATGAAACAGTGATATTAGAGTTATGACTTGTATAGATATGCTATTACGTAGGAAATTCTAGATGCGACTAAATCTTATCTACCGTCAAGACAAGCCAATTCACACCAATCACACAATATTAATAACAATGTGCTCTGCAGATGTACATTTGTACTGTTCAGTCTATTCATAAGTGAAAAAATGTTAAGAGTATTCAAGCCACTACCCATGCTGATAAACACGGTCAACAATGAAACACAATTTACAGAAATAAACAACCCAGTAATTAGCCAGAAAACTGAAAAAAGAATGTATCTAATAATTTAATAACAATAAAATACACCAGAACCATGAATATGCAACGCAGTTTAATATAAATCTTTTCTACCAGTGATGAAGACAACTGAGCTCTGAGAACAATAATTAAATCCTACTTGCTAACAACTCAGAGCCGGAAAATTTAGTGACCAAAACAAAGATGCGATGGCAAGTTTATAGTATAAATCTTTTTTTCTCTATTCCTTAGTTTAATAACATATAGGTAACATTATTTACACTGTTTAACTACTGATATGTGTTCCACATGAAAGAATGCAGAACATGCTCATCAGAGTCTTAAAATAAGACCTGTAACTGAATTAATTACTTTTGGTATGAACAGAAAAGGTATCAGAATTTACTAGGTCATTTCTCCTTGTTACTTGTTGCCTCCGGAAGTTTAAAAGTGGGAGGTTTGTCAACACCTGTCCTTGAGTACTCCCTCCATCTTCGTGCTGCCGCCGCTGCCCTCTTTGCTCTCTCTTTCACTTCCTCTTCTGCAACAAGAAGATTCATTGACAGTAAGTAGAAGCAGAACTACCAAACATGGAGTTTACAGCAAAGGCTATACAAGAAATTACAGACAATGTTTTTTTTAATTTCAGAAAGTAAAAAAGAGCAAGCTCCTTGTATGACAGTTCAAATTATTACAATAGTGTATAAACCAGAGTAACTTGCAACCATGAGAAACTTCATATACTTTTAACATCAAATAAAATTCTACATAATTGCACATTTATTAACTTGATCGGTATTCTAGCCATACTCTTAGTTTAGATAATTATTTCACAGGAATATTTTACTCTACAGCGCCATATTATAGGAAGAGAGTTATCCCAGCTCAGAAACATGATAGCTGTGCAGGAGAAGTTAATAATGGTGGTCCGTTCAAAAGGTTAGCACAACACAAGAATTCAGCAATCATTATTATCTAGTAGTCTACAATTTTCAAATGTCAAGATCATTTTTATCTTTTCTATGCCTGCTGTATGTCAACTAGATTGTGATTTGAGCTTGGAGCAATATTTTGTCTCATTGGTTAATAATTTTGACAGGCAAACCTTCCAATAAATTTTTCTAGAGACTGATCATTCATCAATTCCCTCCCTGTTAACAAACACTGTGGCTCCTTTGGGACACATCCAGGCACAGGAATTTGACTCGAATTCTTTCCAAAATATCTCTCATGTGAAACATGATGTATTCTATAAAATTTAACAAGTATTAGAAAACTTCATATTTGGTATTTTACAGAGATAATCATCATTAGGTCAGTAGAGTGCCGTATAAATTTCAATAAGTAAACTATTTTACAGGGATAAATATCATACCAGAATTTTGATAGTCTTTTGGCTTGCCCCACACATTACTCCAGTATGATCCAGTTTTATCAGAATCTTTCTCCTGATTCATCATCCTTATTTTAGCTTGTTTCTGAAAAAGGGCGGAAAAAAAGAAAACAAAAAAAGAGGAGTCATAATCCATAAACAGATCAAATCAATTACAGCTTGAACAAAGCATTTTAGAACTTAAGGATCCAAAACCAATAAGAATAATACATATCTGCCGAGAAAGGCAGCATTATAAAGACATTTCTTCCAGTCAAAGCATTAAGAAGATTTTACGATATTCTCATTCACTTCCACATAAGCAGCTCCAGCCAAGCTAAAGTATAACAATTCTATATTTTGAAAACAAATACAACAAAATAGTTTATCAACCAAAGATCAAGTTGAATTAAGATGTAAATAGCCATACCAAAACTTTTGCTTGCCTCTTTTCCCATCGAGAACTTGCCTGCATAGTAGTTGGGCAAAATAAATTAGAAAATAGTACACTCAATTACAAGATACTGAAAACGTCCAAGCAGATCCCAAAATGGGGATAAATTTCTCTTACGCAAAACCATATGAATGTTAAGATGGAAAGAAAAAATCAATCCAGTTGACAACGAGAACAAAGTAGACAGATAACAAAAGTAACACTCTTACCATCCTAAAAACATCTAACGATGAAGATCCCATTCCCGAAAGCATCAGAGCTACCTATCAACATTCAAAAAAACTTAGCTAATCGAAAGGCAATTAAAGAAAAGTGCTCCAACACAGGATATATGTATGCTTAGATAAAGATAAGTATTCCCATGCTTAAGAAAAGTTGGAAGCAAAATTTACCAACAAAATTTGGTCTAGGATAAGTATAAGAAGTTTTCTTCACTAATATACAGCCCAAAAAAATAGCACGCGTCATAAAAGCTTAAAAGAAGCAGGTAATACATACTTTATTTTAATCAACTAACTGATGGGTCAAATGTAAGATATGTATTATCTTTCCTGTTCTATCAGCATGAGTTTAATCAGCCACTTAGCAATTACATTAGGAGATAAATACCTTTAAGTTTAAATGCTATACATAGATCATTTCCATCTAAACCTAACAACAAAGCAACAAAAATTTATTGTGTATCTAATCAAGAAGGAAAAAACAGTAACAATAAACCTTACATTAACTCTTTCTACCCTGCGCATTTCATCTTCGAGCAAAGACAGCTGTGCGGCAGAAGTCCAGTGAATACAATCAACTGGGCTGAATAACAAATGGAATTATCAATTCCAGTTTTTAAACATAAATCATTATGAAAACGAAATGAAGCTGGACAAAATGTAGCAATCTAACATGTCTAATCTTCAGTCTTTTAACAAGATGACAGTAATCGCAGTAATTACCAAATGAATAATATATAATGGCATAAAATAGTAGAGCACAGATGAACGGACTAACAGATAGATTATGTTTTCCTTATTACTATAATAACAAATTGATACTGCAAATAAAAGCATCAAAAAGATTCAGTAAAAGTATCCACACTGCAGGGGCCTACCAACTTTCAACTGCTTGGTCAACTAATTCATTGTTCCCACATTGGCTGTAAACTCTGGCTCTTCCAAAGTCCTCCTCAATTCTAAACACATCTGGGGCCAGATTGGCACAATTTTTACAACCTGTGAAGAAAAAATGCCAGTTCTTAGAACTTCTAGGAATTTATCCTTCATCTGAGAATTCAGTCTTCTGTTTGTAGAATAGAGCTTTAAAAGTAGCAATACAAGGAAAATGTCCTAACATCACGCTTGTGCTTTGGCACTTACCTTTCCTAATTTTGGATGATCAGCATTAGATACCTCTATAAGATTTTTGTCATAGTTTATGACTGCTAGAAACAATGAAATTTGATACTGACATCACAAACTCAGGGGAGCATGTGGTTCTGCAACATTCTCAATCACCACCATCGTGATCATAAGACATCTAAAAAGTGTTACTTCGCACATACCTATGCAACTAAACTCGTCAACAAATACGTGATCCTTTGTGCAGGAATCATCCAAGAAAGGATTCATTGCAGTCAATGCATACCCATGAATTTCATCATAAACCAAGCGCTGCACAGGGTCACTGAGAACCTGCACTCCAACGGTCTGTTTTTAGTAGAAACAAAAATAGAATTTTAAATAATACTACAAGCACCCAATTGGAAATGGGAACCCACCGTGTAAACCTCGTTAATGAACATGCAGAAATTTGTGGTCTCTGGATCATTGCCACTTAAGTCTGGATGGCAAGCTTTCATGCAATTATAATAAGCTTTCTTAATCTGCTCTGGTGTGGCATCTGGAAGCTGTTAATATATACATCAGCCAACAATCAGATGTATCAAACAGCAATCCAGCAATAACGGCCAAATAGTACCACACATATTGGAATTTTATGCAGATTAATCGCATAGCGCTCAAATCCACAAAAAGAAAGTCCAGCAGTGGTACATTAAACTAAACCATAACAGAATCAACAAAACAAGATTCCAAAAAATCGAAGTACTGCAACTTTTACTACGAGAAATTAATAGAATTTGGATGTAAAATGATATGAACAAGCAGATTTCGTGGGAATCAATTTCATAAGTAATCGAAATGAATTCCATTTTTTGTTTCAAATGCTTTTTCTGATGATCCAAACAGAAAATTGACAATTTACCAGACCCAAAACCGCATAATAGTCGTCAGCAATCGCGACCGTGGAAGCTGAATCCTCTGCTGCGACTCTCACTCTGCCACTGCTTTTTCTCTTGCAACCATGACCCGTCAAGCTCCAACTACAACTATTATTCGCCAGCAAACGCGACGAACCTCTTGAGCTTAAATTATTCAACAATGGGTTTTGGAACTTGAGAGCATCGGTGCAAACGGGAGTCAGTAACTGGGCAGCCATTATTGTTCAGGCAACCAAGCTAGCATGCATGCAAACCAGAGAAGAAGTAAATAAAGAACAACGAAAAGAGCGAGAACCGATTTTGTTTGGGTTGGCAATATAATATCTAGAAATTTTGAGGACGAAGAAATTTTGGCGTAACAGAGTTAAATGCTGACATGGCGACATGAGAGCCATATGGTTTTCCATAGAATCTGTCCGAATTTAAGACGAATCTGGTGAGACGAAGTGGTGTTCATGCTTGGCGCATACGTTGCACGTGTCACCTCGTGGATAATTCTTGCCTCACGCTTCAAGCAACCAGTGTGGCCACTCTTTCGTATGCTTCCTCCGGTGGGCAAAAATGAGAAATCGACAATCTCCATCCTTATTTTCGGATAAGCATTACTTGGATTATAAATTCAAGTTACTGGACAAAAAGGGAATTTTACGTTCTAATACATCGACGTGGCACAGAGTAATAAGCTTGCGGTTAAGCCGATGGGCGATGGTTTCGACGTTTGATTTGACCATGGGTATGCCAATTTTCCCTCCCAAACCAACTACGGTAGCCAGAGCGCGTAAACACCGAGCGTGGACGTGGGGAACAACCTCATTCAGACACGCTCTCTCGAGTTTCTCAAGGTTGCAGTGCAGTGTCGCAAGTCTGAACAGTGAACCCTAAAACCCCAATCGATCAATCTACATACTCGACAATGCAATCCCCCAAAGATTCAATGCCTGGCCCGCGCGCCGCTGAAAATGATGGCAAAGACGATGGCAGAGAAGCCGCGGTCGCTAAAACCGCTGGGTTGGTAGTTTTCTCTGGCATTGCAGTGAGCATCCTCAAAGCTTTGAACCCACTCAACAAGAACAAAAATGAAACAACTCAGCCGCTCGCCGAGTCGACTCAGCCCACTGCATCTCCTCCCCAACCCCAACCCCAACAGCCCATCGTCAAGGTATCTAATTTTCACGTGTGTTTAATAAATTTTAGAATCCTTTTCCATGTTATTTCAATTTATCTATTGATTCTTTTCTTTTGGTGAGTCGTAGAAGCCAATTACTTGTACGGAGAAAAGTGAGCCCGAGTCAACCTTTTGCAGAACGATTGAGATAGTGAAGGGAGATACACTTTGGGGTCTCTCTAGAAAATACGGGGTATGTTTCTTATCAAGTTGCAGAATATTAATCAGTTTTGGTACTTAAGCGCTTCTTCTCTGAAGCAATGACCTATAAGGGGGCATTTGGTTCGCCATTATATGGTACAATGAACAAAATCTCATTAAAGGATGAAAATATTTTTTTTCTACATTTTGAATTAGATTTTGTGATTGTATTGTTGAAATTGTTTTCAAGAACATTGATTAAAATGAGATTTTTTTTTCCTGGTTTGGAGATACATTTTATACAAAAACAAAGAATTGCATATCAAACAGTGCTAAAATTTTTATGTTTCCATTTGATTTAATGGCCTGTTTATGATGATGGATCTCTATGGTCAATATTCTGGGGGGAAAGAATGACAGTGGGATGTTCATAATTTGCTGTGATTGTTTCTGGGTATTTGCTTTTTGATTTACTCGGGATATCTGTCTTTAGGTTTCAATTGATGCCATCAAAGAGGCTAATGGGCTTTCGGGGGACACCATTTATGCTGGAAAGAAGCTCATTATTCCATGATGTAATTTCTTGTTCTTCATATTGCTTATTGACATATCTTTCTAATTAGTTGAGACTTGAAACATGTATTTTGCTAGTGCTGGAGGTTGAGCTTGTGCCTCTGTTGAAGTTTTGGCACGAGAAAGACAGAAACCTAAGAAGTGGAATGGAAAATGTTTCTTCTTGAGTTCGTTCTGTAAAAATTATGTTTAGGGATGGCCGTTGAGTAAGAATATTGCTGCATTATGTTACCATCCTTGCTACGGTTTTGTAGAATTGGATATTATGACTCCGATTAGTTGTTTTGAACTGTGTTTGACAAACTGCTTTGCTATATTTTCTGGTGAAAATATTTTGATGCCTCAAATCTTGACAGATGTGTAGATTCCTCTTTGAGCACAAAACATCTTCTTTAGACATGGCATTCATTCTTATTCTTTCAATGTTCTTCCCCATTTTTTCAGAGATTGAGTAGAAGCTAACTTAATGTATCATGTATATAAGAGATTGAGTAGAAGCGAACTTAATGTATCATGTATATAAGTCTATAACAATTCACAAGATCCTGAGTTTACCTGATGTTTTATCAATGTAAGTTTGTTGACCAAAACTGCTAATATCATTGTCCAACTGCATCAAAATTTTCTTGTGCTGTATTAGGCAACACAGAATTTGACCATGATGAAGTTGGAGTTCACCTTTTCCAGCACATTGATGAATGACCGCATGACATCGTTAGCATCATTAAATTATTGCTACTTCCGGACCATTTCCAGCTAAACTTTGGCGGGATTTCATTAAATCAAGAAAATTTTTAAATGACAGATGTAGGGTGAAAGATTGGCTAAGTGACTTGTCAATTTTTTTCTTTTTACTCTGAAAGGTAGATGATGAAATGTTGTAGTCCTAATAGATCTCCACGACTTCCATGTAAGCTGGGTAATTATTGCTGAGTAAATGAAGTACTTGTCTGGTGTTCTTTAGTTGGTTAAAAGTGCTTGATATCATCTTCCATCCCGTGCCAAACTACGAACTTGTCGATTGGCCTGAGAACGAAGCTTTTGAAACATAGGTCGTAGAACAATATCGCATTTAGTTTTAAGAATCAGAATCTCAAACATTTTATTAGCAATTGTGATGCGAAGCAAATAGATTCAAGCTACAGTAACATGCGAAATCAAATGCTAACGCTAATTGAAGCGTCTTGATTGTCTTGTATTTGTAAAGATAAATCGCTGGCTACGAAGTTCGTTCTTCACATTTCAACGTTATAGAGGCAGCCATCTGAATAATATTGAAACAGGAAAATGCATACTCACTGGAAGGACGACGTCCAAAATAGTAACCAAACATCCTTTAGTGCAGCTAAACCATAATCTCGAAGAATAAGATTTAGAAAACAAGAAATAACATCATGATATGTTGGTCTATCAATAGCATTTAACCCAGGCTTGCAAAACCCTAAGTAATAGCCACAGCCTACAAACATCAAAACCTATGAATGCAAAATCTTCATCAGTTTTAGTGCTTATGAAGCACCGATTTGCTGGGACTTGTTAAGGATCACACCTTCGTATTTGACTTGGAACCATTTCATTGCGTCTTCCTTTGTGACCCTGTGCTGGATCCCAACACGAGACTTGCACCTTCGGCGTCGGCCTACACGATAACCTGGACGCTCCAGAACAACAAAGAAGTCCATACCATAAATACCAGTTGACGGATCATACCTGAAAAATGAAAGCGATGAAACACAATAACAATTAGAAACTCAAGGCATGGACAATAGGGTCATAGTGCATCAGATACAGGGAAGACAAAAATTAAATTGGTAAGACACACGAGTCATTCAAATAATGCCCTTCTCAGTGCATACCTAATAGTTCCATGACAAAATGCAAACAAGGAAATGTTGCCTGAACCACGGAAGGTCAAATAGCAAATAACAAATGAGGTACTGACAAGCTTTCCTACGAAATGAAAGCATGCTGTGCTCAACTCAGATGGGTAAAAGTTCAGCTGAAAAGTGCCAGAAAACTCTTATAGCTAATAAAAAACCAGGCTCAACAAACCTAACATTACCAAAATTCAGCACATTACCAACGGAAAGTGCATCAACCTCTGAATAGAAGGGCACATCGCAAAGAGGAAATCAAACAACAAATATACAATCAACTCAAGAAGAGGACATACACTCAAGAAACAAAATAAACAGACAAAGCAGTAATAGTTACTCAAGTTCTAAAACCAAAAAGTGTAAATGATGCACAAATACTTCCCTCACTTTGTTCTCAAAATAGGCACGCATTGTGTACACGTCCCCAATACTATTACTCATGAAGCAATTTCTGAGTAAAATATCAGCTCCACAGTGAATATACGCTTTAATCCAAACTAAAACTTATACGAAGTCAACACATCATAGACCAGGTTAAAACCTGATTTACAAAATGACACTCTAGACTAACATTTCTAGAGACAAATAAAAATCCAATGAGATATATGCTTACTTGATCCCAAGATCAATATGCTCTTGAATACCAAATCCAAAGCAACCAGTGTCGCTGAAGTTCCTGCGCAGCAGCTCATATTCCTTCACCTTCAATCCACTCTCCAAAAGCTGCATTGCCTTGTCACCTCTGACAGTGACATAGCAGGCAATCTTCTCATTCCGTCTAATTCCAAAGGACCGAACAGTGTACCTTGCTATTGATCACAAAATCAAACAGAGCACTGAGTACTTGTGTGGTATGAACAAAACATGTAAAAATTCAATTCAACCAAAATGCAGGATACCACCAAACAAAAATAAAACACGAATGTATTGGCAGTGAACTCCATTGATTTCGAAAGAACCTATCACATTCTTAAAAACCATATACAGAGAGATCTAACATTCAATGCTCCAAAACCTTCTACTTTGTATTTCAAAAATCCCAGTTTTCTATTTTCCAACAACTTAGATGAACAAGTAAATAAACGAATTACCTTTGGAGAAAACGGGAGTCTGGCCACTGAGTTGTTCCAGCACCTGAGAGGGCAGTTTATATCAACGTGAGATTTAATTAACAAAAAAATACAAATATTAGCTAATAATAAAAATAAGTAACAGCGGATTCATTTAAGACCTTAGCAGCTCTGGTAAGACGATCTCCGCTCTCACCCACTGAGATGTTGAGCACCAGCTTCTGCACTTTGATTTCCCTCATTGGGTTCGACAGTTTCTTCTCTGAAGCCTGTTGTTCCACTTAATTTTTATTAATCAGGGCCACGCAATAACATCACCACAGAAGAAAGCATGAAACTTAAAGAACAAATATTCAGACCAAACAGAAGTTAAAATCTAGAGCGTCAGAGAAAGAGAGAAGGACCATTTCGGTTTGCTGATATCGAGTTGCAGCCGCTGTTCCGTGAAGACGGAAAAGAATCAAACCTATGGAGTGAGAGATTAGTCATACTAGGGTTTTTGATGGCAACCGGTTTCAGATCAAATGACGATAATGCCCCCTCCATCAGGCCCAATCAGCCCGAAAAGCATTCAGTGAACCCACAAACATTGGCCCGACCGCTCATCGACCTTCCTACTTTAACACTGTGGACTCCACTGCTATAGAATTAAAATTCTCAATTTTTTATTATATATTTTAATTTAATTTTAAATATTCGAATTATATGCAAAAATTTTTAATTATATAATTAATGGAAAAGAGCCAGAATATGCAAAGGGGCACCGACTTTTTCTCACTACAACTGAGACCTCATCCTCATGGCAACAGGAATTAATTCCTAAAAGCACTAGAACATTATCTACTTTTGCCCACCAATCTACCAGGTTTTGGTCCCTGTTAGAAGCTCAAGCTTCTGAAGAAGAATTACACTTCGTTATTGTGAGCAAAATACAGTCAAAGTTATCAAATTCGAGACATATATTACCATGATATTACTTTCTTAAGAGCAAATGCATAAAAATTTGCAGGGCAAGATCTATTTGTTCTCTCCAATTCAACATCTTAGAGCACAGCTGAGCATTTACACAAACAGCAGGGAGACGGATTAGGAGGCAAATTCTGGGGAGAAAAGTTCAAATTCCTCTCCAGACAGAGTAATTTTATTTAGAGCTTAATACATGCAAAGAGGCAATATTTATAGTTTTAATTGTAATGTCTAACATCACAGGATGTATAGATTATTATTCGAGGTAACAGGTAGGTTCGAGGTTCAGTTGGTACACCACGAATGATATCACTTGAATTTCCTGTGGAACTTTCCTCCGTGGCCGTATCCACCACCATAGTGCTTTCCGTGACTGAACTTGCCACCATAGTGCCCGTGTCCATGGGGATACCCGTGTACATGGTGGCTGCCGTGTGACACGTGGTGACCGCCACTAAAACCGGCAACAGCACTGCTCACCATTGCCCCCAGGCCACTATATCCTGAAGATATATGGACGAAAAAATTTAACTTCAGCAACTTCAGAAATTAAACAAACACGTGATCGACATACAAAACCAAGCTTACGGAATTTAATTTGCATTCTCACTAGGTTATTATACCTGACTGACCCGGAGGGCATAAGCCAGGATAAGAAGCAGCCGGGTACCCAGCACCGTGAGAATACCCGGCTGACGGGTAGCCACTTGGAGGATAACGCTGCGGCGGATAAGCTCCGCCTGGAGGATAATACTGTCCCGGAGGACAACCATAATAGGGAGCACCATAACCATGGCCAGTCATGTTTTTCTAAACAAGAAGCAGCGGTGGAGAACAAAGCTGAACTTGCTGCAATTGTTGCCTTGCATGCCTTGGTTTTTATAAGCAACTTCCTGCTTGATGTGAAATGTGAGAATCTTTAGAATTGTGATGGCGTGCGGCCAGAGCCACAGACAATTATTCCGTGGGTTTTTTTAATAAATAAATTAGTAATTTTGAATTAAATAATAAATAATTAAAATTATGTATTAATATTTTTAATTTATGTCATAAATTATAAAATTAATTTATAAAATTAATTAAAATATAATATAAATATTTATTATTATTTGTACTATAAATTAATTTATTATTAAAAATTAAAAATAAAAAATTTTAATCTTTAATAAATATATATTTTGTGACAATTTTAATAAAATTCAATCTTTAATAATAAAATATTTAGGCATAATTTTATTAACACGTGCTATTATATTTTATATGATAAGTTGCCGTAATTAGTTAAGTGGGTTTCATTAAACTTCGATTAGGACCAAATTAGGATTCTAGATAACATTTTCGTCCACGCGCTATATCAACGCGAGTGGGAGCAGACAACTGTCAACATGAAGCCGTAAAACCGTAAAAAGACGGAAGAGTCCAACGAAGATACATGGAAAAATGGAAATAAAATAAAAAAACAAGAGATAAAAAGAGCAACAGTTCATTTGGACAGCCGAAGATCACGCATTTCGAGGTGGGTTGCAACAACTTGGGCGCGCTGCACAATAAATACCTGACTTGGCACTTTGTCAAATTTACGAAATCACTGCTTCATAGAGAAGGAGAGAGCAGCCATGGCGATCCGGAGCTTGATATCGCAGCGTGTATCTTGTCGGAGCTCCGTTGTAGGAGGAGCTAGATGGATGTCGTCGTGGTGGCGGAACGTGGAGCTCGCTCCTAAGGATCCTATTCTCGGAGTCACTGAAGCTTTCTTGGCGGATCCAAGTCCAGACAAAGTCAATGTTGGAGTTGTAAGTTCCTCTTTCAACTCAGAATATATGCTCTTTCTTTTTATTAGTATTATTTTTCTAAGCTCAGCAAGCGATCAGAGATGAGAGAAGAAAAGTAGATCGCACCTGAAAGTTCAACTTCATGTTTTTTCCTACAATTTTCTCATTAACCAAACAGGAGTTCAATACTTCGTTTTTTAAGTTTTTTTTTCAAATTAATCTTACCTTTGGTTGCTAACGTAAATCACTAGGAGACAATATTAGAAAAAAAAATGTCAGAGTAGAATCTTTCATTTTGTGTTTCTTATATTTTTCTTGGCAACCAAACAGATCTTAACACCTAATTTTATTTTTCTGTTTAGTTTTTTTAAATCATATGATTTATTTTCTTTTGGTTTCCCTTAGTAATTTTTTTAAGTTTTTCTAAATTTCGTTGGGGTTTGATTGATGATTAAGGGTGCTTATCGGGATGACAATGGAAAGCCAGTTGTCCTTGAATGCGTCAGAGAAGCTGAGCGGAGGATTGCTGGAAACTTAAACATGTGAGGTTTCTATACTTGACGTTTATATTAGAAATGAAATAGTCTATTATTCATCAGTAAAACTTGATTACTTGATGAATCTTTAGACTGTATTTTGCTTTATTTACATGTTCCATATCGCGTATGCTTTTATACTTTTGTTCTGGTCCCATCTATCTCAGCTTTTTTTAATCCACTAACCTATTCGATTCGTTTCTGTTATCTTCTATTACCACATGCTTGGAATCATTATCCTGTTGATGATTTGACACTTATTTTTTTTATTATTATTCCTTTTCGGTGTTCAAAACTAATTAGATTTTGTTTGGGAGTGATTTTTGCCACCAAAAGTCTTTTGTGCATCTTTGGTAGTGTTTGGGTGGATTAATCAGAAGTGCTTTTGTGGGGGGGAGGGGGAGAAGCGGTGGTGGGGAAAGCAAGGCACATAAAATGCTTTCTGAAGAAACATATAGTATATGCTTTTCTAAAAAGGATTTTTGGGCACTAGTGGGTTATTGGAGAAGCTCTTTGTGCTGTTAATGTGTTTGCGCGTACTTTTGTATATTTTACTCAAAAAGCAATTTCTTTAAGAGTACTCCCAAATACACCTTGATTTGCCTGAGATTTAGATGGATAGTCTCTGCAGCTTTTCTTAGAAAAGAAAATTATTTGAATCATCAGACAAGAAATTAGGTTTTACTTTAGTATAGTACAGAACAAGCCCAGGAGGTGAAATTAGCCTACTTGAGACTTATGATGAGGGATTTTGTTCCGCGCTTTTGTATGATATCTTGACGTAGCTCATAGTTTTATGATTTTATACTTGAATTTCACATTGCTGCTTTTGGAATGATGGAATTGGACATGGTTTTGAAATCTACCTACAGGGAATTGAGATTCCATTCGACAGGCAGCTGCCTAAATCAGAATAATTCGAAATTGTGTATACTATCTTTCAAAATGATCTTTTTTACTCCTCTGGACTTGACCAGGCATTACAGTTCCAGGATCATATTCTATGTAATATTCTTTTTCCCTTGTGATGTGTAATTTCCCTTTTTTTTTTTCTCTTCGTTGTATCAATTTCTTTGTCATGTATTTTCTAAATTATACTTTGTTAATAAATATGTTCTTTACTCCAAGTGAATGGCTCAGCTTCTCCAAAAATACAGTTGTCAACTTCCAAAACGTACCTGTTTGTAGCATATGCCCCGAGGAGTTCCTATATGGCAAAGGCCATCTGTTCATTTTGGCTATTTGGTCCTAGGAGATTGAAACTTTTCAACAAGGGAACATAAGTATCGATTTCTGCTCTTGCTGGGAAAAACTGTAGAAATCAACTTTCTTTCTACATCTCTTTAGAAAAACTATAGAAATTTTCTACATTACTTGCTATAGTTTTCTACATTATAAGTGATGTGTTTGGATATTAATATAATTAACCAAACAATTACAATTGCAACGGTGAAATTTTTAAAACTTTCGGAATTATGTTTTGGGTCAGGGAGTATCTTCCTATGGGAGGCAGTGTGAAAATGATGGCGGAAACACTGAAACTAGCCTATGGAGAGAATTCCGAATTCATCCAAGATAAAAAGATTGCAGCTGTGCAATCTCTCTCAGGGACTGGTGCATGCCGACTTTTTGCAGACTTTCAGAAACGTTTTCATCCTGATTCTCAAATCTACATACCTGTGCCAACCTGGGCCAAGTGAGTACAGTTTCTCTACTGCCCTCTCTCTCTCCACCAGTCAAATACTTGATGCTCTCTTCTCTTTCTTTATTTCCATGAAAAAGATTAGCTATGAGGTTAGATGTTATCTGTTTCTTCCTCTTGTTTTATTTAACTTGCTTTCATACCCTTCGAAGTTCTAACATGATATTTTAACAGCCACCATAACATCTGGAGAGATGCCCAGGTACCTCAGAGGACTTTTCATTACTATCACCCAGAGACTAAGGGTTTAGATTTTGCAGCACTGATGGATGACATTAAGGTATGCACGGACATTCTGGCTGCAAAACTGGCTTGCCATTAGTCTTTTTCTTACTTCTTTTCACATTTAGGGTTCTACTCCCTTTCCCATTTACTAAATCCATGTTGCTGACATTCTATTGTTTGTCGAAATGGATATATTCTTTGTAGAATGCTCCAAACGGCTCATTCTTCCTACTTCATGCTTGTGCTCATAATCCTACTGGAGTGGATCCTTCGGAGGAACAATGGAGGGAGATCTCATACCAAATCAAGGTAAATACTTTTTGCATTTTTTTCGTTTTTTGTTGTTTCATCTAGTTGTATACTGCAATGGTGTCTAATTTGCCTTGTATCTAATATGTTCTTTTTCAGGTTAAAGGCCACTTCCCCTTCTTTGACATGGCATATCAGGGTTTTGCTAGTGGTGATCCAGAGAGAGATGCCAAGTCCATCCGAATTTTCCTCGAGGATGGTCATCTACTTGGAATTGCCCAGTCATATGCAAAAAATATGGGACTTTATGGTCAAAGAGTAGGATGCCTTAGGTATTGTCTTCTTACTATACGTCGATCATTTGAACCTGCTGCATATGTCCCCATGATAGGGACCCTTTTACAACTTGATGGTCTAAAAAATTATTTTACTACTTTTTTCTGGGTTGGGTGGACAGTGGTTGTGGATTAGCTAATACAAATTGCAATTGTGAAAACCTGCATGTCTGTATTTATATTGTGTGGCCCTACTTCAGATTGATGTGATAATTGTTGATTGATTGTGATATAATGCTTATGGATTCCTCCAAAAGTAAGATGGCCAGACCTTATGAGTGGCTAATTTACTTGCAACAAGACAAACTTGGAAACTTACCACTGGAGTCGGGAGTTATAGATTGTTTAATGAACTCAGAAAGCAATGATTCTTGTAATTTCTTATTGATACTGTGCTGATTGTTGCAGTGTGTTATGTGAAGATGAAAAACAAGCAGTGGCTGTTAAAAGTCAGCTGCAGCAGCTAGCCAGGCCCATGTACAGCAATCCCCCTGTTCATGGTGCGCTCATAGTCTCGACTATCCTTGGATGCCCAGAATTGAAGAATTTATGGCTAAAGGAAGTTAAGGTAATTTACTATCACTTGGCTCTCTTTTGTTTTTATTTTTCTTTTTTGATTTAGTACTTGTAATACAGTTTTAACTTTGTATGTGTAAGTGGATAACTATATCTAGACAGAATGTAAGTGGAAACCCTCTCCTGGCTGGTGTTTCCATAAGCTAGGCTGGAGGGTGAAAATTGTGCATTGCGTGAAAGGCTTCCACCTCTAGGATTTTATCACTTAAAACTTGAGGAACATGCCTTGGCATGGAACCTTGACTACCCAGATTTACCATGAAATTGTCTCATATAGGCTCTGTTGGGGTATTCTGGTGCTATGGCTTAAAAACCACAGCTGTAGTGAAATGGAAGCCATAGCTGTTAACTGAAAGTTGAGCTTGGTAAAGTAGTGGGTCAAAATCAGTTTAGCTTTGAAAGCAAAGCAGAAGCACCCCAATACTAAATGAAATGTTAGTCAGATTCTAAAACTTGTTTAGGTCGCACGTCTGTCTAAATCTCGCTTTGATTATATATGTGTCTTAATCAGTTGCTGGGTTTTTAGTGTGAGTTGTACCCATGAGTTCATGTAAGTTAGAATCAATAGGTTTCTAGCAAAGAGATATATTACATGTAAATGTAAGAATATTTTTTGGGAGAACTGACCTTTATGTTTTATGCTGCTACTGCAGTTCAGTATGCCTCAAGATGATTGTGGTTTCTTTTTTCTTTTAAATATCATCTGAATCTACTATCTTTAATTTTTTTTAAAAATGAATCCATCACCAACATTTTACTTTTCAGGTCATGGCAGATCGCATCATTGGAATGCGAACTGCTCTACGAGAGAACATTGAGAAGTTGGGATCACCCTTGTCATGGGAGCACATAACTAATCAGGTATGGTGGAATTTGGCAAAAACTTCATTCATTTCCATTGACCATCTGTTTTTTATTTTTTAGTTGTTTATGTATTTACAATCCCGCTGGTTTCTGCAAACAGATTGGTATGTTTTGCTATAGTGGATTGACACCTGAACAGGTTGATCGCCTTACAAATGAGTTTCACATCTACATGACACGAAATGGTCGTATCAGGTACATTGCCTAGCAACAAATTTTCCTTTCTTAGCAGTGAGACCTGCTGCATACATGCATGATCAAATTCTCTTTTTGCTAATGTTTATACCGTATTATGCAGTATGGCAGGTGTAACTACTGGCAACGTCGGATATTTGGCAAATGCAATTCATGAGGTCACAAAATCTGCTTAGTTTGGCACTAGAAATTACTCCGAGAAACTTTTTTTAGGCGGCCATATATTTGTGGAGAATGATACAATAAAATTTTGATCTATTCTTTTCTTTCCTGTGCGACAGAGGAAAGGACAATGATAATGGACATAATTCACATTTGCTTTTTCACATAATCTGCTTCTATGATTTCTAAAGAGGTAGTCCTAGAATTACACCCCCTCTTGTGTAATAAACTCCTGGTCGCTGTTTCTCTTGATGACTATGGAACCAGGGATAGTGATTTTGCAGTTGCATAGAAAGCTTTGAGACTTCACAATTTCAGTTTTTATTCCATACTATCCCATACCCAGTACCCAAAAATTGAAGATTATGCTAAATTATTTGCTATGTCATTTTAATTGTTTCTTCTTGAAAATTGGCGTTTATGGTTATGCAAAATCCTACAACAAGAACCAAAAACTTGTAAAATTATGATTAAGAGATCTATCATTTCAAACGAGAATATGATAATACATGATATTGTGGATATGAAAAAGCGAAAATCCTGTCATGGAAATTGTCTGTTGCAGCAAGAATAATTCATACCTTGCACACCAAATCAGAACATGTGACCAATCTCTTGCCAGAAAATAGTAGCAGCATGAAAACATGGAAAATGAAAGATACCATGTGGCTACATTGATGCTCGTTCAACTAACATCCACAGAACTTCTTGTACAATCAAAGGCCAAGGATCATACTTTCCCGGAAAATAATTGCTCTTTGTACACACCTGCCTAAACCAATCACACTGCCGGACACTGGTACTGCCTCTTTGTTTTCTCCTCCAGATCGAAAGAGTTATTTTACATCTATCTTGAGTTTCCTCACATTTTCCCTTTCCAGAACCAGTTAAATTTACAAACCTCTAAACTGCAAAGAAATTGAAGTACCCAGAATGAACAGGAAAGAAATGATATCGTTCAATAGAGAAATCTAGTTTCCATTTGAAGACCGGCATGAACATAAGGAGAAATAGCACAAAAGTTACAAGTGAAAAAACAAGCCAAACTACTAGTGAGCCCTTGAGCTCCTGCTGGGCTTTTGTGGCCCCTACCTAGCTAGACAGACATGAATAGAGTCACCTTCTTATACTCCTAGCTTTCTGGAATCTTTACAATCAAAACAATGTACAAAAGTAGGGCAAATAGTATGTTTTAGCCAGAATGAAACATAGTAGACAGAATCAGCAACTTCCAGGTTAAGCTGAAAAAGCCAGTATATGCATACATCTTTGCAGGGTGAGAAAATCCACCTATTAGGCCAGAATGCTTGATCATATATTGCCCAGGAAGGCTCTCCTTTCCTTCATTTCCCTCCAGTAACAGAAGAGTTTATCCTTGTTTTCTGTCACTATATTTACGTGCCAGCTGAATGTGGGAAGCTAAGACCTGTTTGTCGCCTCACATGCTCAGGTATCAGCCTGTTGATTAGTTCAGGTGAAGCTCCGGCTAGCTGTAATCCGATTGAAAATTGAATTGATAAGGTAGGAAAAATTTTGAATGAGAACAAGAATAGATGAAAATTGTCTCGAAGTCTTCTCAACTTATTCATAAAAGAGAAACATATCTTCAACAAGAGCACCAGTGTTAGTGCAGTATTTCGCGTTAACAGAAGTTTGATTATTATAATAATAGTATTTGCTTATCATATTGAACATAGAAAATGTTGTAAACAATTCAATAAGAATCCAAGCAAGAATGAGACAACATAGATATCAAATACTTGTTAGCATTCTAAAGACGAGTTGACAAGCAGATTTCCTAAATCAATAAAATTAATCATCCATTTCAGACTTTATAGTCAATGGAATGGCCTTCAGTGTATCCAACAACATGTAAATACCAGATGCCATATCATGCAATGCATGATAAACAGGCAACAATGTATAAGGCTCATACTTCTCACATTGAGTGGTTCAAATTATTAAATTAATAAAGCGATACATACTTCCTGTTTAAAGTTGAAAAGTGGAGGAAAAGGACGATTGTTTGGAAGGCGGGCATTAGGTTCACGAAGCTCATCAAAGAAGGGATGTGCACATGCCTCGAGCTGCAAATAAAAGAAAAAGGCTGGTTAGAAGGAAATGATAAGAAAAGGAAATGATTAGAAGGAGAGGGGGATTGATTCACTCTTTTTAGAAAGTAAATAAGGTATGAAAATCTTCACTTCAAAATGGACCTTCATGTATAAGCAAGAAAAAATTTATCTCCCTCAATAGATGAGAAAGTTTGACTTACTGCCGTGCAACGAAGGCTCGGTGAATATTGAAGCAGCCGTGAAGCAAGGTCAATTGCTTCAGGAGGCATTCGTTTGTGGAAAACCTGAATCAAGAAATGTTGCGATAAATATACATATTGAAAGAATCACTGAAACAAAATCCTAGTGTCAAAGCATTTTTGAGAAACCATTAAGCAATGTCCCTGTCAGAGAGAGTGGTTAAAAGCATACCTTGTGCCACGGATGAGCCTTAATCTGAGGAAATCTAAAATCAGTATAATTTGGATTCATACATCGAATTTCTTCTCGAGTTGGAGTACCAAGAACCTAGACAGAAAACTCAGACGTGATCTCATGATTGCTTGCATTGCATAAACCTTGCAAATATTGACATAGATAATGTGCTTCACCTTGATAATCTCTACAAGTTGATCAACTGCATTTTCCCCCGGAAATAATGGCTATGAAAAAAAAACCGAAATCACGAGTTAAAAATAGTCAAGTAAATGATTTACAGACAACTTTGCATATAATGGGAAAAACTGCAGGTAATGCAAAGTTTGAAATGCCAAATAAGTCACTAACCTGGCCTAGAAGAAGCTCAGCAAGAACACAACCAGCTGACCAAATATCAATTGACGTTGTATATTCTGTTGCATCAAATATCAGTTCTGGAGCCCGGTAATAGCGAGAGCATATGTATGATATATTAGCTTCACCCTTGACCTGATAGCAACACAAAGAAAGAGAAAAATTCATCAAATAGGGCTCTCACCATTAGATGAGAGCCTTTATGGCATTGAGAGTGCAGACAATCAACCAAGAGTTCAACACTCAAACAAAGGGTTGTGACTCTACAATGAGAGCCCATGACCTCCGGCTCCACTAGGAAGCCACACATCAACTCATGTCACCGCTTCTTGTGGATGAAGCTGGCAAAGCTAAGGGAGCCCAAAAGGACTCATCACCAGTCACAAGCAGTCAAACCATTCTACCACGTGTTAGCACAAGGAAAAATGTGCAGCCTTTGCACCAGAACTAACACCCACAGCTTGGATACAATTTGAACCCAAAAGCTTAACCAGTCCTTCCTTAAAAAAACTATATGTAAAAGACGATCTACTCTCTCTCTCAGATACAAATGGCTTAAAGATGCACTTAGACTAGGGTGCTCTCCCAACAAGAGCATTGGCTTGTATAAAAAAAGAATGTATTAAAACCATCAATTAGCTGTGTTATTCTCCATTAATTAAAGCCCCAATAACAAGAAGATAGACATACCAGAACCTTCATGAATACATGGCTATGGCAGGCATGTCAGGGATGACTGTGGTTTTCAATTTTGAAGTAGTGCGTTATACAACATTTGAGAGAACTCAAGCAAAAAAGACATGGGATGCACGTACCAGAACTTTTGCGCTTCCAAAATCACAAAGCTTAACCTGGTGGGTGAGTGGATCAACCTATAGAACATGTACACATATGTTAGGTTCAGAAAAACAGAAATTTTATCCAATATCCAAGTACAGAGAATAACATACCAAAAGATTTTGAGGCTTCACATCCCTGTGGCAAACCCCAGGAACGGTATGGATATATGCCAAGCCCCTAAAGATCTGAGACACATTTTCTATTACAATTATCAGGATTTGGGAAGAAGAAAGAAAACAAAACTATAACAGAAGAAAATAATCCATACTTGATATGTATAAAGTTTCACATAGATGAGGGGCATCCGCTGGTTCATACTAGTGTAATGCTTCAGCACCCGGTACATAGTCTCAGGGACATATTCCATAACCAAATTGAGAAAAAGCTCATCTTTACTTGTTGTGGAGAAGAAACAATGCTTAAGGGAAATCACATTTGGTTGATCCATCAAGCGCATTAACTGCAATTCACGATTTTTATACCGCCTGTCTTGCAAGACCTTCTTTATAGCCACAGTCTCTCCAGTTTCCAAGCATTTTGCCTGAAAAGAGATCAAATAAGAGATACAAAGGATAAAAGACTGTGGATCACTTAGTTGTGACAAAGCCAACATGTTTGCAATCTATACCTGAAAAACAATACCAAATGATCCAGTACCAACAACACGCTCCGCCATGTAACTAATAGTCTGCAAAGAACATCGAAGGAAAAATCAATGATATCAAGGTATGGTAATCTAGTAAGATAACATAAGCACCTCTTAGACCCAAAAAAGAATATATATATATATATATATATATATATATATCAGTAAAACAACAATCTTCATATTGGATAGAACAGTTCTCAAGCAAGTTAATACTTTAACTAAATAAGAGCATAACGCAATTTATGCCTAATCAAGAATTAGAAAAGATGATATATATAGTTCTTAAAAATCTTTAACGCCTCAAAACAGAGAACAAGAACAAGTCCTAACTCGTTTGGGTTCGCCATTTTTGCCTCCAATTGTGGTAGAAATGATGTGACCAGTGACTGCATCGTTCCCCTCAATAACTGCAGCTGACATTTCCTGCAATTTGTAGCAACAAAAAGGATTAACAAAGCACTGACTACAGGCTACTTATGAATATGATAACTGGAACACTTGTTCCTATATATTAATTGATGTCGGACACTAGTTGAAGCCCAATTGCGGCAAGGGCCAACTGTAACTGACAATAGTTGGGCACTTAAAAGTAGAATCCACCTTAATTTTCTATAAAATCATCCACAAAAAGTGTATAATACGCAAACACTCTGTTAAGAACCATTTACAGCATTCATTATTCTTTAATAAGCTATTACATGCATAGTAATCCATGCAAACACACATAAAGGCATTTGATAGGTTGCCTTTTTGATACCAAGTGATCAAGACCCGACATCTTAGTTGAGAGCGACAAAGCAATCAATAACAGTCAAAATTAATCATCCACAAAGCAACAATTAAAAACAAAAACCAGAAAAGTGAACAAAATGGGAAATCACAGAAAGTTCATCAAAAGTACTTAAAAAATTAACCGCAAAATAAAGATAGGCAAATCGACCGTAATAATATATTTTAATATGTCTTGAGAATGCAGATTTAAGAAAGGATCTCGATAGCTATTTCAAGTACAAGAAAAGCAACAGACAAAGACCAAATGTAACAAGAAAGAATCACATGCTATGAAAAGCTTGCACTCGAAACAGACAAGACACTATTACAAGAGAATCAGAGAGCATTCACTAGATGAAGCAAACTACAAGACACTATTACAACAGAATCAGAGAGCATTCACTAGATGAAGCAAACTACAAGACACTATTACAACAGAATCAGAGAGCATTCACCAGATGAAGCAAACTATAAAAGATTGAAGAACAATCTACCTTAAGCAAATTAAGAAAAGGAGCAAAGAGTTCACAAGAATTACAACTCTTGAAAAGGAAAAGAGAATCACCCACCCGATAACATAAATTGGATTGTAGAACAACCAAGTGTTAAAGAAGAAATCACACTAAAACTAAACAACGAAATAGTGTTCAAATATGCAAAGAAAAAATAAATGGCAGTACCCAAAGAAAAGAGAGAAATGTTAATGCACAGTTGGGTAGCTGAGAAAACACAAAAAGCAAAGATTCTTAAGGCTCTTAATCTTAGAATTCAAGCAAACACTAATCAAAATTCCACTTCTCTCTATCTCTGAAAAAACAAAAAAAAAAAAAAGGAACAAAAAAGAACTCCCTGATTTTCCTTTCTTTACTCACCTAAATTTTATTCTCAAGATTAAGATCTCCTTCAAATAATAATAACAATGATAACTAAATAACTAAACAAATGAACACTGTGTAACTGTACTTCACACAAATAGGGGGAAAAAAACCGTAGAACCAACCGGAAAGTCAGTACGATCAAACATACGGAGAGAAAGAAAGGCAGAGATCACTCGAAATCTGAGCACAAACAAAGATAAGAGAAATAAAAGCTAGATCTGAAGCTAAGTAACTAACATACGTACTAAGCAGTAAAACAGAGAGAGAGTGGGAAGAAATGGAGACCTTGTCGGATTCCATATTATCAGGACGGTGTCGTTTTAGAGGGTCATTGTCAAAGTGGGGTTGCTGTTGCGGTGGTGCTTGTGGTGGCTGAGGCCGAGGCCCCGAGGGCATGGCGGCCATGTGGGTTCCCGCTACAGCTACTCTCTCTCTCTCTCTCTTCTTTCTTCCTTCCTTCCTTTTCTCTCTCTCTCTCTTCTGTGTCTCTCTTTTTCTGTTTTGGTTTTGGATACAATAAAAAACAAGACATCTTACTTTTCAAATAGACCCACGCGACACTTGATTGCGTTCATACCACGCTCCAATCACATTCCTTCTTTCCTTTCTAACATTGTTTATTTATTAAGTTATTCATCCTAATTAACTTTTGTGTATTAATTATATCATGCAATCCATTTCCCCTTGATCCGTTTATTTATATCACAAACTAAAAAAAAAATATTTATTATTTAATAAATATTTTTTAAACATAATACCCATCAATTAATTAATTGAAAATATAAGTTAAATAAGAGTAATTAATTAAAAATCAAAGCATAATAATACGATATAATTATAAATTAAATAAAAAATTCGATCAAGTGAATTTAGATGAACAGAATGCCATACAATTGTATAAAAATTGACGGGCAAGTTGACAAGAAGAGAGGAATATGGATAAGCAATGGTTTCTTCAAAGAATTGAAGAGGATCGATCTCTCTCTATGTTCTCTTTTTTCTTATTAATCATGCGTGTAGGCTTTTAAGGCTGACCACCTTTGTGTTTATTACTTGCAAGTATTCAAATCAAGTCACAAATATTTATAATGAAATAAGCTTACAGAATGTTGAGATTGGAGTGTAATGAAATGCATTAAGTAATTATGGACGATGGTGCATGGGAAGATTCCATGCGCCTTCATGGTTTGATAATTGAAGATGAGACAAGGCTAGGCTCCACAGAACATGGAACAATCGGAGTGAATTGATGACAATGGGCCTGCTAGGAGGCCCACTTCCGGAACTTAGTTTGTTATTGGGGTGGCTCATTGTTGCCGGCCTGGGACTGGGATCGGAATTCGGAGTCCTTATTGCCTGCTAAGGGTGTTAGCTTCAGTTTTCTTGAATTTTCTGGATACAAATTAAAACACGATTGAAATGTTCTATGCATGCAGGTATTGGTGACTTTGAGCGTGCCGTAATAAAAATTCAATCAGTTCACCGCCCTGCAGTTCCTTCTAATCTCTCCATTGCTTCCAGTGAGTGGGTTTATGTTTCCCATTCTCACCATTGCAGCAGCAAAGTCTCTACGAAAAGTAAAATCATCCATACTGTAATTCCTAACAATTGCATCCTGAGATCCGCCATTGAAAAGTTGCTGGTCCGAATGAAGCAGCCCTCGTCGGGCCATAAGGTTCTCATAGTATTTTGTGTCGAACTGTGGTGTCTGCACGTCTAGAGGAGCAAGGTTGGCGTCGCCGCTGGATGCCGGGCAGGTAGCTCTTCTGCTGGAGGCAAAAGTTGGGTCAATGTTGGTTTCATTGTATATGCGGTTGCGGAATGTGGCGCATCGAGCCAGGCCGATAGAGTGGGCGCCGGAGAGCGCAGTCATGTCGCGGGCGCTCAAACCTTTGGCTACAAATTTGGAAATGAGGGTTGGAAGGCCATCGAATGGTGATGGGATTTGGCTGTTGGCTGCGCTCTGGTTTGCAGTTCTTGCATCTCTCCGGCCAAGTAGCATTACCCACGACGGTCCTCCGGACTGCAAATATAAACTTACTTCTGTTATGATCCTTCAATTTTTCCAGTTGTAATATTACTTTTCGTGAGGATCCATATCATAAATGGGTTACTTCGTTATCCAGAAAAATCAGACTTACCACATCTTCTTTTAAAATGATCCACAATTATGCATTATCGAATTAAAATGGCAAAATTATTATGAGTCAATAGTAATTAACTAACCAAGCTGACTCCGGCTAGGGCTGCAAGAGCTAGGATGTCTGCACATGAAACAGTGCCGTTGCAGGCTGCATCAACGCTAGTTTTAATGGCGTCAATCACTTCGAAACCCCTGGCAGAGTTTTGTTTGGGATTGCGTTCTTCTCGCCTGTGAAGGTGTCCGTGTCATCTAGTAGTATCGATGCATCGCAGCCCTACTTAAATAAAACACAGACACTGATCAACAGAAAAAAGAAATTAATTAAGTAATTAATGCAATATTGCAAGATATATGGCAATTGGGGTCTGGTAGTACATTAACGAAGCAGTCGTGGAAGAACAAGCGAAGAATAGAGGCACCGACTCGTGGATCACTAGTAATAGCTTTGGCCATTTCAACGCGAACAATTCTTGTAACATCACGGCAACTGTTTGCATAAAAGAAAGGGGAAAGTTGGGCATTTCCAGAGCATGTTAGAACGGATATTACAACGGGAAGTGCAAGAAAAAGGTGGCAAAAGGAGGCCATTGATGAATGTGTTCGAGTACTCGAGAACTAAAATGGAGAAGCTTATGTTTGTTTTGTGGTAATCAGGGGAGCTAGAGCGGGAGCAAGTTCTCTATTAAAATTGACAGCCGAGGAAAGGGATAAACTAATGTGTATTTGAATTGCATGGAGATTATAAATAATTGTTTAAGAGGGAGATTCTGATCTGCCTTAGCGATCTTGTGTACGTCAATGTGTGTGATACAGTTCATTCAAAGCTTCAAACATTGCCGCCGCAAGTTAACGTTACGCGTTTTCGATTATCGGGCATGCAGTTGATTAATTATCAGGTTTCCGATCCCTTAGAGGTAATGCAACAGGTATCTGGATTTTAATGTCAGCCGCAATTATACTCCACAGCACCATTTCTTCATGTCAAAGTCATTTAGACACTTGAATTTTTTGAAAATCAAAATATAATTAAGGAAAAGAAAGTAGAGTTATCTTCATTCTTCACCGAAGATCTCTTAAACTTCACTTGAATACGGAGAAAACTTATTCATCAGAATTCCACAAACACAGGCTAGCATGTAAAATATTAGTTCACCACCCGGCAGTTCCTTCTAATCTCTCCATTTGTTCCGGTGAGTGGGCTAATGTTTCCCATTCTCACCATTGCAGCCGCAAAGTCTCTACGAAAAGCCACAGCATCGGTACTGTAAGTCATAACAGTTGCATCCTGAGATCCTCCATTAAAAAGTTCCTGGTCCGAATGAAGCAGCCCACGTTGGGCCACGAGGTTCTGATAATAGCTGTTGTCGAACAGTCTCGGTGTCAGCACGTCTAGAGGAGCAAGGATGGCGTCGCCGCCGGCAGCCAGGCAGGTAGCTCTTCTGGCGTTGGCAAAAGTTGGGTCAATGTTGGTTTCATTGTATATGCGATTGCGGAATGTGGCGCATCGAGCAAGGCCGATAGAGTGGCCGCCGGACAGCACGGTCATGTCGCGGGCGCTTAAGCCTTTGTCTGAAAAGTTGGAAATGAGGGTTGGGAGGTCATCGAATGGTGATGGGATCTGGCTGTTGGCTGCGCTCTGGCTCGCTGTTCTTGCATCTCTCCGGCCGAGTGGCACGGCCCACGTCGGTCCTCCGAGCTGCCAAATAGAAATTATTCTGCTGATTATTGCAATATTACTTCAATTTGAGCGTAATAAAAGTTTAGTAAGTAATTGAAATTACCAGAATTTTACTTTTCTTTAAAAAAAAAAAAAAGGAAAAAAAAAACTGCTGTAAACGTGTGTTTGCATGCAAGAACATTTAACCTGAGTTAGTGTTGAAAACTGCAAGAATATATACAAATTAAAACTGACCAAGACGACTCCATCTCTGGTTGCAAGAGCTAGGATGTCTGCGCATGAAACGGTGGCGCTGCAGGCTGCTTCCACGCGAGTTTTAATGGCGTCAATCACTTCAAAACCCCTAGCAGAATTTCTGTTTGGTACTGCATTCTTCTCGCCCGTAAAGTTGGCGGTGTCATCTAGTAGTATCGATCCATCGCAGCCCTATCAAAACCAATAACTGTCATCTCATCAGAAATTAATAAACTAAGCCGACTGTAAAATTTCTAACTATTGTTTCTGTGTAAAATACAGGCAAGAGTAGAGATATGGAATTGGGGGTTGGATTGGGTCGTACATTAACGAAGCAATCATGGAAGAACAAGCGAAGAATAGAGGCACCAAGTCGTACTTCTCTATTAATAGCTTTCTTCATTTCGTCGCGAACAATGGTTTGAAGGTTACGGCAAGTGTTCGCGTAAAAGTTTACAGAAAGTTGTGCATTTGCAGAGCAAGCAAGGACAGATACTAAGACGGAAAGTGTGAGAAAAAGGTGGGAAATGGAGGCCATGATTGAGTTCAGTAGTCTTTTAATATTAACTAAAATGGAGAAGCAGAAGCTAGCTAGAACATATAGAAGCTGTTTGCTCTGAGGTAATTATAAGAGGTGGAGCAAGGTCTGTCTGTATTTATAGCCGAAGAAGGCGATTAATTGAGGTGGATGGAGTCCTGGAAATAATTAGGAGATGAATTGTTATTTGATATATATAAGAGGTCATTTGTGTTTACGGAGTGGGTAGTGGCAGAGGCGGTCCTGGATTTCTCAGACTATCTGAGTCTTACACTAGTTTTTAGATTAGTTTTTAAAAGTATAGTTCATATTCAGTTTAATCTTAGACTGAAAAATAAACTGTAATATGCAACTATTTTTAAATTTTGAACCAAATTTTGATAGTCAGCCAGCCCTTTGTTGTCTGTCCCCAAACCACCGTAATGTAATGGGGTATTGCATGCATTCTAAGTTTCAGACATTGCTGCTAACTCGTTTTTCTCATGCAGAGAGTTCAGGTACTTTCAAAACAACAAATTAGCATAGCAGTACCAAAGTCTCCATATGCTGTGCCTTGTTTCATTAGAGGTCACAGATGTACCAGAATCATACTCATATTAAATTTTAATGTAGATGTGTTAGGTCTACAATGAACCAATTTTAAATCTATTTTCGTTTACATTCAGAAAATTGAACCTCTTTTTTGAATGGGAGAAAAGAGAAATGAGAAAACCACTACTCAACAAGAGCTTTTGGAATAAAGCCATGCATGGATCCCTTGATTGTTTGGTAGGTATGATTTCCTCAGACGGTGTGAAGAGGGAAGAAGAAGAAGAAGTCGTAACATTTCACTTACTCTATAATTATAAATAACTATTTGGTGTGCACCAAAAAATTGTAAACAGCGTGCTCCTAACACTAAATTCAGATGTCATATTTCAATACCCATTTATTCACACACACCTGAAAGAAGGAATACCTAATTTGCATGCATGTGTAGTATTAATTTTTAAAACTACTTAATTATTCTAATTATTGGTTTATTTAAATGGTTAGGTAAGGACTTTTAACGCCTCCATAGTTTGCATGCTGCCTGCACGTCTAATTCTCTTGTTGGGCCAGATAAGATTAATACATTGCAACGGTGTTGTACGTCTTAATTATTTATCTATAAATATGTGTTTAGCTAGTGAAGATCATTCCTACATTCTGACACGTATTTGGTTGATGTCGAAAGAGGTAGGATGCCAATGTATTTACTGGTTTCGTTTGAATTGCGGTTTGTCTTTCTAAGACAAATTACTATTCTTATTGTGTTTATTAGTTGACACAAGTTAAGCAAATTGCTCTCATCTGGACCTTGCAGGATTACTTGGAGTTGCCTAAACAGTACTGCCGGAATTTAAGGTAAACAGCAAATTGAATTTTACCATACACACTTCAAAGGTAATTAGCAGCTATGAAATACAACACTAATTTTTTTTTTTTTCCTTTCCATGCACATAGCTAGAGACTATGAAATGAAAGGACTAAACAAGAAGAGATAGACCCGGTTAAGTATTTGCTTTGTTTAGCTTCACTCGCTAGCTTTACCGGGATCCTGGTTCATGGGTGACTTGGGAGCACGGAAGCTAGGGGAGCTGCCCACTTTTGAAGATGACCTGTTAAATTTCACCAGTGGAACTAGTGACTGCACAACATCAGCCATCAGTGGCCTGTAATCGGCCTCTGGTTGCACACACATGGCAGCAATAGCTGCCACCTGAATGACCTCTTTCATTGAATATTGACCCTCCAATGCTGGATCCATAATCTCTGCAATCTTCTCCCTGTCTGTCAACCGGGGCAAGGCCTTTTGCAGACATAAAAGGGAATTAGGAAACGGACACCAGAAAGAGAAATAGATCAAAAAGAAGTTCATGAGAATGTAGAAATGAGGTGGAGACCCGATCATATGATAAGTAGCAATGTTGAATCATGATCAATCTGAGATACTAATTAAGATAGAAAGACAACTCATTGCATGACCTTAAAGTAAATAGAATGAGATGAGTTATTGGAACATTATGAACTGTCATTTTATTGAGCTCAACAAAAATAAGAGAATAAATAAGGAAACCCACCCAAGATACAAGGACTCCTTTGCCAGGTGGTCTCTTCATATCTACAGGAACTCTGCCCGTAAGCAACTCCAAAAGAACAACCCCATAACTGTAGACATCTGATTTTGTCGTCAGATGCCCTGTTAATGCATACCTGCAAGGCAAACAAATAATTTGAGTTGAAAATTGACACATTACAAATAGATTGGGTATAAAAGTATAATTTCACCATCTTCAAATAGATAAACAAGCAATGCTTGCGCTGTCCAATTAGATTGAAGCTAACAGTTTATTGGTTCATACTCAGGAGCAACATATCCCTGGGTGCCCAACACTCGAGTTGAAACATGTCCACCAGCTTTGTCAGAGCCAATCTTGGCCAAACCAAAATCAGAAACTCTGGCATGGAAATTTTTGTCCAAGAGGATATTGCTGCTCTTAAAATCTCTGTGAATCACAGGGGGACTACAATGTTCATGGAGATATTCCAAACCCTTGGCTGCTTCAAGAGCTACTTTAAGTCGAGTTTCCCAGTCCAACTTGAAGGCAACTGAGTTAGAACCTGCACGTTTAACACAATTTCTGTAACATATCAGCTTCCTTTTCAGGGCCAAGCCTATCAAATAGAACCCTATGATATTGCATCAAGTTCATTTATTCATGATTGTTAACTAAAGATTATTTTTCTTTCCTGTTCCCCAACTACGTTAGTACACACTTCTTTTTTTTTTCTATTTGTTTTAGGAATTAAGTTCACTTTATAAGTCATGCACTAAAATATGAAGAATAAGTATTAACTCCAATCTGCATTAGCCTTAAAATGTCTTATAACTTAGATTGTTTCTAATCTATCAGCTCAGTATGTTCATTGCAGTATGGAAATTTTTTCAAATCTTTAATTGGTTTAGAAGCAATAAGCCAAGTTAGGAACTAATGAAGAACATAATTAGATGTTAATATGCATAGGAGGCATCACGGCAAACACCTTATTACCACAAGCATGACAACTCTTCCTTGACAATAAAAAAGCTTAGTGCACGGTTTTGTGATTAGCCATCAGAAAAAGAAAAAGAAATAAAAATATATAACTAAATCAACCAACTAAACAAGGGATGACAAACAATGGAGGAGATATGATCAAAGGCCAACATCCACAGATGAAGACAACAAAAGATTTCACTATAATGATTGTTAAAAGCATTTCAACTAAAATAGACAAGTTACTTTGTTAAAAGCATTTCAACTAAAATAGACAAGTTACCATTCACGGGATACAGATGTTCCTGTAGGCCACCATTTGCCATGTAGTCGTACACAAGCAATTTACGATTATTATCAGAGCAATACCCAAGCAAAGCCAGCAAATATGGTGAACGTAGCCGACCAAGCAATTCCACCTATGATTGAAATACTACCAGTCAATCACAAAATGTTACAGGCAATCCCCAAGCCACAAAGACAACATATCAAGTTTAATGTTCCATTCAATTGCAGAGAGTTTTTATGTTTTCCTTCAAATTTGTAGACAGAAATTAGGTAAACCATCTAAATTTAGTACTTTGCATTCATTTGACTTAGTAACTTTTGTATAGTTAGCAAAAACAGCAAATAGAAGTTTAAACTTCAATCATTTCATTCTACTAATAGTTTTCTGCTAAACCAAATATGGCCAAAAAAACACAAAATGCTTATTTGGATCAAACCTCCATTTTAAATTCATCTTCTCCCTGCTCTCCTGCTTGATCCATTAACTTAATTGCAACTTTCCTCCCATTATTAAGCACCCCTCGATACACTAACCCAAATCCACCATGCCCAACCACATTTGACTTGCTGAAACCACCAGTTGCAGAATGCAGCTGCCTGAAAGTGAACACCTGAAGGCCTTTATCGGTGGTAACTTCCAATTTTCCCAAGTCACCTCTGTCCTCATGATCAACTGTTCCAAAGGCAACATGAGGCATTAGTTTGTTGAGAGGTAGAGGCTTATAATAATCTACATTATTTAACTTCGATTTCCTATATTTGGACCACGGCCAAAAAAAAAAATTCTGCTTTGGTAAAGGATAGTTATTCAGTAATAAAACAATAGAAAGATATTAAAGAACTTACAATTTCTCTAACTCTAAAATTTTCAACAGACCAAACACAGGTTCAAAGAAAAGAATAGCCACTCGATGCATAGCATTATGATGTCTAAACACCAAGATCTATTTTCGTTTTTCTAGGAAAAAGAAACAGATAAAAGGTTTATTCTTTACAATCAAAAGCAACATTAAAAACGCATCATTCTCAACAACCCAAAAGCCCAAAAGTACGGAAACGGAATTTGATCTTTGTTTGGTCACTGAAAAAATGTGGGTATTAGTAACCAAAAAAATCTCTGTAGGGCCGTGCACTTCGCTGCTTCCAAACACTGGGCAAATGCTGGAACAAAAGTTTACTCTTTTATTTCTGCTAATGCCATTTCACGAATACAAGTGTAAAATGTAACTTACTTGTGTGGTTGTTCAAGCGCTTAGAGACCTTGTTCCGTATGTAGCAATAGTAGCTAAATGCGACCAGCAAAGAAGCCACGGCTAGTGAAGCCAGCACCACAATGACCACCAAGGCAACGCGCGCTTTTCTCGTGTACTGGTTTTCTTCTTCCATTTTTAGTTTCAAACTATGATTAAAATCCTAACCCCAGAAATTTAGTAAGAGAACAGAGGAGGGAGAGAGCGAGACGGGAGTTTGAAGAAGGTTTCAGATTTTGACATGTTGTACGTCTGGGACTGTGTGAGTACATTGTTGTCCGTTTTGTGGCGCGGAGAATAGTTTAGCTGGCAGTCAGTTTTTGCTCTCAAGTGCTTGTACTTTGTAATATTTCCACTATTATCAGAAATTCCTCAATCTTAATCCGAAATTGACCCAAATGGTCAGGAGAAAAATTAAATCGTTTGAGTTAAACCTTTTTTTGTTAGGACATAATTAATTAAAAATTAAAAATATTACATGCTATAAGAGATTTTATTTAATTTATAAAATAAAATTTTTAAGCATCGTACAAATAATAGAATTAATTAATTAGTTTAAAAAATAACGCCAAAAAATTTAAGGATCAATTGACATGTTTTTAACTATAATCATGTGTTTATTTTAATTATATTTAGTGTTATATATAGTCTAATTTGATTTAATATTTTATTATATTATACGTTTTAAATTTTTATAATGTTTAATTATATTTTAATTTAATTAATACATTTTATATCAATTAAAGACAAAAGATTTATATTCGTCATGTATTTGCTTTTTGTAAGTAAAAGTAATAACTTAAACTATCATGTTATTTAAACATAAATCAACCTAAACTTGATATAATTATTAAATTATTAAATAATTTGTAATTGTATTATCTATTTAAATTTTTTATTTATATTTTAATACAAATTTTTAATATTTATGATATTTTTTTAAATATTAATTAATTTTATTTTAAAATTAAATATTTTAAAAAATAAATAAATTTAACTATAAATTTTTAATTAAAAAATTATAAAATAAATTTATCAAAATATAAATAAAAATNTATTATTATTAAATAATAATTTTAATATAATTGTCAAACAGTATAATATATTATAATTGTATTATTTATTTAATATATTAAATATTAATTAATTTTATTTTAAATATAATTAAATATTTTTAAAAAATAAATAATATATTTATTTAATTATTTAATTCTACTATAAATAAATTATATATTAAAAAATTTAAATTTTAATGGGACACGATTATTAATTTTATTATATTATATTATTTATTTAATAATTATATTATTTTATATTAATTTAAATTTATAAATTTTATATTATATTTATACCAGAGATATATATTATACTAAAAATTGTTACCGTATTTATAAGTGGCAGTGGCGAACCTAAACCAAATTAAACTGAAGCTTTGACATGTTGAGTAATAACTGGAAACCAAAGGGGCACGAACGAAAAACATTAATTCCCTAGAGCCAGAGGACGGCACGTTTGGCAGGTATGATTGGACACAAGAAGGAACAGCAAAACCACTTCCAACAAATGCTAACAAGACAAAACCGGCACAGTCTTTCATGCAACGAAAGTGCCACTGTCGAAGGTGCACTCACATTTTCACGTGCAAATCGCAATGGTCAAAACGCACCATGTTTCTGTGCAATAACGCTACTGCAACGTTCCTCTGCCGTGAAGAAGACATAGCAAAGTTTACCACAAGGCTTCCAAATAAATCCAAACAAGCATCTTCAAAGTTCCTTTACGCTCTTCTCTGGTTGAAAAATTAGAAGAAATTGTAAAATACAATTAATATGAAAAAAGAAACAAATAAACAAAGAGGGCTCCAAATGCCATTTTGAGATACAGGGCATTGGAAAGGGGCCAAAAAAGGGTCCAAAGTGAAGTCCTGCGGCCGAATGCAAAACCTAACGATGATGAATCAACAAATTACGATCAGAATGCAGTCTTAAGGGAGAATCAACATTCACATTCTGATCCTCACTGTAAATCCAAGTACTTTGATGTGTGTCGCGATTATGGTCCGTAAGAAAGACACGGTCGATACTTTTCCCTGTTATACTTGTGTCTAACATCATTCAATGGGCGACTTTGTTGTATTGATCTAATGCTCGGGATAATGACTGTATTGAAACAGGGAATACTGGACCAATCTGCAGATGTAACCAATCAAATGGGTTAATAATTAGAGAAAAAAAAATTCAATGATTCAACAAGAGCATAAGACTATAGTAGGAGCTCAATGTGTGGGTACGTTCCAAAAAATAATTGGCTTTGTGCTTGTGAACCTCCAAACTTCATCTTTTTCATTCTGCATAACATCAGGTATAAGAAAAAAGCAAGCCAAAACTAATGAATACTAAAGAAACATAATATACTTATTCATTATCCATACACAATACATTCTTTATACATCAGACTATAGTATATTTCCCTTGTATTGACAATTGCCGATATTAAAAGGCTACAATCAAAAGTTATTAGTTGATAAAATATTGATTACAGCAGTGTTGGTCCATTGTCCACGCAGATTCTTTGATGTTATTCAGCCGCATGAATAATTCTACCAACTAGCATGTCCATAATTGTTATTGTTGTTGTTGGTCATGTTGAGAGAATGGATTTATAAACGAAGTAAAAGAGAAGGGTGGTGTTCTTGTTTGGTAGTACTGGTAATGATGGTGGTGGTCTTGTTAGTGATGCTGAGATACTGGTGGTGGTGGCGGCGCAGTAGGGGCGACAAATTCCAAAACCTTAGTGTTTTGTGGTAAATTATCTCTCTTTCAACAAAACAGTATGCAGAAGAAAATTGAACATGCACCTCTTGACCAGGAAATCTTCAGTTGAACAAGAAATTAAGAAAATCTTTCCATTCTTTGTTAGTCTGTGTACTCGAAATAATAATTAATGCACCCAAAGTTATTTAACCTTGAACAAGGTAAATGAGCTTACTGTGCTACACATATAAAAGGAGTTCACATAGCCAGCAAAGTTAGAAGCTGCAAAAAAGTAAGGGGATGTATTTGTCATTGCCTAAAATTCTGACCATATAGAAACAGATTGAATGCAACAAATTTAGTTCCCTAGTTGTGAAAAAACAATTCCATACAAATATGCAGCTTCATGCAAAAGATTTTGACAATGTAACACCACAAACACAACTGCATTAAATTAAACAACTAAAGTTGATCAACAAAGAGTAAATCCCAATGGGGCCCGAAGTTCCACGGGACAAGCCATCTCTATCAGCTTCAATTTATTGGTAGAGGCACATTGTAGCAGTGAGTAGTATAAGCATGTTATTTCTGACATCATATTTCTGATGTAAACAAGGAAACACACAGCTGAGTCCTTAAAACTTTTAACTATTTTTCATAGTCTAAGATCACAATCGCAGCTTATAAATCACTTCTTATATGTTCTTCAGTAGATGTTTTCAGACACATTATAAAGTACAGTTCTTGAGAACATCAGACAGAGGGATGACAAGAGCCATTTTGTTAGAAAATCTTTATAAAACACACAAAAGATTATTACTCAAAATATTTTGCCACATGCCAAAACACATCTCATTATAATTAGTCAATATCAACTCCTTTCCATATTGGATGTGATGTCCCAATACACGGAAGTTTTGCCTATTTTTTTATCTCCTTCCTGATGGGTAAAATCTAAAGAAGAACCGATTGATACAGAAGCTCAAGTCCAAGGGAACTGGCCAATGGCCCTTCCATTAACAATTAAAAAGATCATAATGAAAAGACCCACATCCATTTTAGTTCAACAATGAATTGGAGGATATAATATATGCTACTTACTTTTCTTTAAGCCTGCAGGCTTTGCCAGAAGAAGAGCATTTACAAATGCACCAACATTCTCACGCAGAGGCTCCTCCTTCAAACTCACCTGTAGATGATATTGTAACATGACTAGTGTAAAGTGGCATAAAATCATTTCCAGCACATATCTATTGCGGTTAAAATAAAGAATTATATAGGAAGACTGCAGTAACTTTCCAAGTCCCACATGCTCATTAGATGTGTTTGTCCATTTTAAATTTAATATGACCCTGTTCCACTTCTTGTACTGCCCTAGCAATGTCATTGGTTATTGTGCCTTGCAATATTATAGATATTAGTACCACGGTCTATGAGGGTGTTCGAAGTCACTGCACATAAAATGAGGATGTAGGAGATGATGTACCCACTTAAGGATTTGGCATCAAAACATGATGGTTAAGAATCTTTGATATCTGCATGAGTAGAGGAAAAAAATAATATACTCTGGAAGTAACCAACTATTAATTTGATCAATCACAATTTACAAGCAAACAAATTAAAAAACCTTGAAAAGACGAGGCATGAGTTGACGAGTTGAGTAGCATGTCTCGACATCAACCCTGCCACTGCCTGCACAGAAGCAAATCTAAGTTCCAAACAAAATCACAGCTTAGTTGACAAAGACTACTCCCTCAATTGAGACAAGAATATATAAATAATTAAATTCAAGTAAATCAGGATTCAATCATGCTGCTGCAATAATCATTATCCTCTAGGATAAACTTATATGAGCAACATAAATAAATAGTGAAGTTAATCAATATAAGAGTGCCAGAGAGGAACATACATGCCAAATTGGAGAAGGAAATAAACAAGTGTACGATATACAAAAGAAACTTAAAAATGATATTCATCCAAAACTGACGATATAAAACGGCTAGGATGCCAGTATCACAATAAATGGATCTAGATATATATTTCCTTTTATAAACAGCAATTGATCATCAAATAACATTCAAAGGATTGGCTCATTACTTGCAATCTCCTCAATAATTCTAAACCGCCAACTATATCAGCTCCTGCAGCTCTAGTTTCATATGCATCAGCCCCTTCAGCAAAGAAAGCCACCCTGACAGCCTGAAAACGGAAAATGATCATCAAAAGAACCAACTACTGTACAACTTCCTAAAAATAAACATCCTACAATCTGGGACAAGCTTTGGCAAATACCTTCTTAGCACCATGGGGAGGACTTTCGAAGTACCACAAGCTATCTGAAATTTAATGTAGCTACAGCATGTAAATAATGAAAAAAAATGGAAAAGAATTGCATTTGTTTATTATCTTAATCAAGAAAATACATGAGATAAATTGAAAAGAATCTTAAATAAGATAGCCTTACTGTATCATCGTAGATATAGTATACTTATTTAATTATTAATTTTTATGTGTATTGATTAATAATTATAATTTAAAAAAAAAATTATGATTAATTTTTTTTTAAGAATACTTTTTTTATTAATACGTATTATTATTTTTCATTTATAATTTTTTTTAAAATTATAATTATCAATTAATATTAATAAAAATTAATAATTAAATAATTTTATTATATTAATATAATAATATGATAATATTATTTTACTTTTTTTTTTTTGGGTCGGGTAAACAAAAATCAGCTCAATTTTGTGAAGAGGAATAGCCGACTGTACATGGGCGTCAACAGTTTCATTAAACTTGGCCTTGGCATTGGCCTGAACAATCACCAAAAATTCAGCTCAAACCTACTTATAAATTCAAACTCAAGAAACTTAAGCACGTAAACTCGCTGACCTAGACTGGGCTAATAGCGTCCCTCAAATCAAGTACTGACCTGTTCTTCTTCTTGGTCTCCTGCTTAATCAACAAAGGAAATGACACCACCATCTTATCCTCCTCCGCTCTGAGTCGTCAACTGAACGACATATTCCCCGCCCCAATTCTCCTCCTCTCTCTCTCCTTCTCATCGGTTCCCTTCACATCACTTCCCTCTCCGCCTTTCTCACCACGCGGGACGGGGACGACACAGGAAAGATGGACGGAACATCCTTGACATAGCTAATGTCCTCCCGAGTCCAAGTCCTCGGAGCCTACCGGGCCAGAAAATCTCGCGGCGGTCTACTGGGTTATAATTGTAGCTTCGTCATTCGGTTTGCTGGGGTAGGATACTATCTGGATAGGTTCTTTGGGACTCGACGATTCATCGTTTCCGGGAGGAGTTGACGGGGGAAGCAATCTGTTCAAGGCTAAGAGCGGAGAATAATGGGGTTTGATCAGGCAGTAGCGGCGAGTTTGAGAGAGGAATACCCTCACAGCTGCCATTTTCATTACTACCTTCGTCCATCAGTCTGACACGGCGAAACCAGAGAAGAAATATGGGGTTTTTCGGGTTTTTGAGTTATTATGACGTAATTAATCTATAACTTATTTGATAAAGTATAACTTTGTTAATTATCAAGTAGCGCCGTTTATCCCAAACAAATATATCTAGCGTTAATCCTGTTAAAGATATAAAGATTAAATAAACGAAACAGTCTGCATAAAATAAAAGAATGTGAAGATAACTAGGCAAACAGCATTGCCGGTTAATCTTCTTTCTACATGTATATTTTCTTTGCCAGATGCAGAGAATGTAAAAGATACTGCCAAAAACAAATCAAAGGTAGCTAGAGTCTCCCAGTAGTAAATCAAACATGTCAGCAGGGGTTAGAAGTGTTGTTCCGCCGAGAATTAGCTCTAAATCAGGCCTTCCGCTTTCTGACAATGCTTCCAGCGCTTCGCGGACCTGGCAGTGTATTAAGACAATGTCATGATTATGGAGAAAGAATCGAAGCACTTTTCAAATGCAAAAGCCAGCTGAATAATGGTACTGAATCATCCCGCAAGTTCAAACAATAAAATTTAGGAATTCATCTGGAGCTAATAAAATGTGAGCGGTTAATTGTGATTAAAACAATACACGAATCCTTGAAAGTAAGCATTAGCAGACTGAAAGAAAAAGAGGGAAAAAGAGCTGAAGGAAGTCGGACCTCGAGACCATTGATACCCCCAATAACAAAAACCAGAATGACATTTTGGTCGGCAAGAGTGGGTTTTGCCTGCCAAGTTAACAGAAAAGTTCAGCTAGGACTACACAAGCAAGATTCCTGTAAAACTTAGAAATGGGACAAAAATTTACCTGTCCAAGGCCAAATCTTCCAAACCCACTTTTGAAAAGTCGCCCAACAGTAGAGGAATGGTTCTCTAACCCAGGTACATCATTCTTGCCCAACACTCTTGTTAGAAGCTTATACAGTAATCCCTTATTTGTATAGGAATCACCGTAGAACTTACTTTCATAACCCAATGCTCCTTCTCTTAAAGGCATACTTCTCCTTAGAGCAGATACCTTGTGAAGGACTTTGAAAAGGTTATCCACCCTATCACGCAACTCCAACTTTAGCTGCATGTCACCATACTCCTGATCTTTATTTTCATTATTATCAACATCTTCATCACCCCACTTATCCCACTGATCATCATCAAAATCATCAATTTCTAATTGATTTGAAGACGCTTCTTTGGATTCCTCTGATTTGATTCTGTTTATGTTGGCCTCAAGCTCTTCTGTTAGACCATCGAGAAACTTAAATTTTGCTTCTGATGGGTTTTCGAATATTGCATCCACAATAGCTTCTTTCAGAAAATGCTCTTCTTGCCATGAAAATGGGCCAGCGGACCCAGATGTTGGAAAATTTTCACCTGCCAATATATATCCTATCAACATAAGGAGCAAAGCATCTTTAACGGAAAGTAACCCTGATGCTGGCTCCATTTGTCCATTTTTCTGCTCATGAGGTCCAACCAACCGGCTCTTGTTGATGAGATCGCCAATCTGAGCAGCAAGACTCTGGCTTGTGTCTCCAGCACTGACATGCAACATTTTCTCTGCACTGGCGAATGCATCCCATTTTGCACTATGTGATTCATCAAGGGTGGCTAGTGCAGCTGCTGCTAACTGAATAATTCCTCTATTTCTAATTAACGATGACTGGCTTTTTGCCAGTGCTTTAATCATGGGTTGTAGCTCTGCTTTTGTAGCAGAACCAGGACGACTTCTCACATTAACAGTTAAATTTTCTCGGCGTAGTGTTTCCTGAAGCCACTTCTTTATCAATACAGCCGCATCTTTAGTTCTCCTATCTAGTAAAGCTTCCATATACGGTGTTCCACGAAAATTGTCAGTGAAGACAAAAGATCCAGTAAATAACTGAATCTCAGAGGAAGGAAACTTTTTATTATACACTTTGTTGCTGAGATCAGCCAAATCTAAAATTTGAGAAGACAAGTTGTAAGTGTCCCACCCATGTAGAAAAGCTTCAATGTTCTCCTGAAGCTGAGAATCATCAATTTTGGAATCCTCTTCACTTAAAATTTTTGCAAGTGGTATCTGAACTTCAACAGGAGAGCATTGTACACTAGGAGGTCCAAGTTTGGCTTGGGATTGTGCACTTTTCACGTGAGTATAGGATGCTATTCTTTTCCTATGGGTCAAACATGAAAACATACGATCAATGAGTGAGTCTCCATGAGAGCATGGGGTAAGAAGATCAAATGTGCGGTCAATGAGCAGTAACCCAGCCGATCGTTTACGGCGACCAACATCATAAAGGCTTGACATGTCCGTCAAAATCTTTCCAACACTTTTTGACAGATCACCAAGGGAAAATATTTCCATTTTCAAGTCCATCTACACGTTTTAGGAAAATAAACTAAGGTCACAGTAGTTTATACAAGTACAACATAAAATTCAGCAACCATTAGAGCAAAACGCAGGAAAAATATAAAAATTGATTTTTTAATGGAATATTATTACATAATCTATGATGTCTTCTTAATTATCCAAATAGTGTAGATTTGTACAAGTTTTCTTGCTCTCAGCTGCTTTAATAATACTGTAGTTGTACTTCTCTCAATACTATAAATGATCTACATGCATTTTCAGAGAGAAATTACAGCAGTTGTACTTCTCTTGTAGGGTTCTATTCAACTCTCAGAGTATAGGCTAATCATTGGAAATAGATTTTCAATGTACTTTGATCTTTTAAACTTTAAAAGTACTGAAGATTACATTATCAAGGTGGTCTCATAGATAGAATTTCTAGTTTTAAGGTAAATTTTTAGGGAAAATTTGCTTAGGTAATTAAATAAAGCATGCTCCATATTAAAAGCTCAAGACACTAGAAACATAAGAGAAGATACTCTGATACAAATACAAGTAAAATATGTTAAAATTGCTTCTTATTACCTTGGCTGCCAAATGATAAATAAAATGTGCTGTAAGAGTTGCCCCAGGAGGGACATCATCACTGTCAGAAAATAATCCAGTAGTTATCGGAGGCAACCCAGGACTAAGGGAATCTTCATGTTCAACTGATAAGCATGCTTCAGCAACTGATCCCTCTGAAGGTAGGACAAACACTCTAGGTGAAAGAGGACACAAAATCATGGGGAAGTGATGCACAGAAACAACTAATTCTTTCCCTACATCTTCTGTATATAAATCCTTTCCACTTGAACTTGCTCCAAGGTGCGGAGTGTCCTCTTCACCAGATGTAAGACGTGACCATCCATCATCTTCAACAGTTGACTTTTGCTGGACTGTGCTATCCTCTGACTGCCCAGATTTTGTCTCGCACTTCCTAACAAGCTCCTCATAGTCTTGGAGAAGCAAAGTTTGATATTCATGGAATGCATCTGGTCCAAGAGGTGAATCTGGATATACTGAGTGAGCAATCTACAGTGACACAAGCTCCAATGAGATTCAAACACATGGTGCAAAACAGGAAAGACAAGAAAACCACTTGAGAACAATTAGAAAACCTTTTAAATGTTGTCTGTGTAACATTGTCTTCTACATCACAAGATGGACATCGATGTGAAAACATGTAACCCCATTGTAAGATCAATCACAGTGTCAAAATACTTGCAACAATACTATGACACAATGAAATTTCAAGGAAAAAAAAAAAAAGTAGTTCCTGCTTGATTGTAAATATATTAATACTAATCCAAGGATCCATTTCAGATGCAATGTGCAAGAAAGATAAACACTAGGCGATGAAGTTCCTAACTTGCAGATAACAAGAAAGAAAGGAAGCAAATGAACTTAAGAAACACAAAGTTAATAAACCCAAAGTAATGAAAACTGTAGTGTCAAGAAAGCACCTCTGAAATAGATGTAAAAATTGCACAATGGCGAATGCCATGATTTGTGCCCAGGCATCGTACAATATAGCGATGTGCATCACTTAGTAGACGAGATGTAATAACCACAATTTTCCTCAGAGGATCATTATTTGAGCTCCAATCAACCACCTACAGAAATAACCCACTTAGAAAATTACCATATGCTGCAGGTTGCATACCACAGATGCAATATTGGCCAGTATCCTACAAAATACTTAGTACATATGAGAACTAATGCATGATGAGTTGCCGAGATACTGCATTATCCTTTTTCTTCTTCATCATGGCCTTTGTGTCATTTTGTATGAGATGGCCAAAACCTCAAACAGTTGAAGACCAAAACATATATTTTGGTCCATATATACTATCAGGCAAACTATGTCACAATTTGCTTACCGCATCAAGAGGCGACATGTTTTCCAAGCTGCAAACAGTACGTACTCCAAGCTCTAGTAAGACAGGAAATGCTCCAATAATTTGGAAACTCTCCGTACATCCAGAATCTAGGTAAAGAACGGCACCCTCAATGTGCTCTGATATCTAAGTGAGATGAAAAGAAAATGAATCCTGAGAACAACTGAAAAATCATTGAGAGTATGGCAGGTCTAGTGAACATGAGTAACATACTTGTCATTCAGAAATAACCCAGAAAAAAAATTCACAGCAACTAAATAAGCAAAAACTAAGGGAGTGTTTGGTTTGCATTTTGAAAACAATTTCTAATGGACAGGATACAATTTTTGTTTTAATATATGTATAATTAAGATATACTCTCAAACAACAACAAAACAGCTACATATTGCTTTAGATTTTAAGCTTATATTTTTTTTAAAAAAAAAGTTAATGGGTTACAAATCAAATAGACACAAAACTCGTTGAAATACCTTATAGCTCAAGGAAAATCCACAAAGGGGTGGGATTCTAAGCCTGATCATACACAGCAGAGAATCAAGATGCAGCCTGTTGACTACCTACATCTATAACCAGTAGATTTAACATTGTACAAAAGCTAAAATTTCAGTGAATGGAAGGTGATAATCTCAATTATAAAGATACAAATCACAGAGATTTAATAATAACATAGTCAGACATGCCCAATCGGGAATATTTTCAGCTACCATACCCCTACAAGTAGTTAAACAAACATAAAAACTATCTATAGAATATCATGAGCTCAAGCAATTTGTTTCAGTTATTGAGATGCTGCCATGGAATGGAAGATTCACAATAGTATACGAACTTACTTGTCTAATAGAATCGATGCAACATTTAGTCACATCAACCAAAGCCATGTTTAAACTTTAAACCCACTGGTCTTCTGCGGAGAAAAAAAAAACAAGTAAAACAAATCGCAGAAAATTCAATTTTCATCAGTTACAAGTCCATCTTACATCAATGATAATTTGACGGTTTGACTTTTTACATAAAGGATTTACCTTAATGATATTTCACGGTCTGCTTTGCAGCGAAGCACAGGAATTTTACCGCCCCTTCGCCGGAGATTAGATGTTCTAGCTTGCCCGCAAAGAGAAAATGTCTTTAATCCAGTGCAGTTTGGAATATACAGTACGTTATGGCTTTCCAATGAAAATGCACCACGAAAGCAAAATGAAATTTAAAGAGTCGGTCCAAATTCTGGGCATCAAGAACTTGACCGACCCGTGAACCTTTTGGGCCAACAAGACATGACCCGTTTTGTAACAGGCTTGAGCAATTTTCTGATTTCTCTCTATAATGAAGATAAATCCAGAACACCTCTTACACAGTGGTCCCAATTAAATGAAAATATAATATTTTCACTGACAAATTATTAGATAATAATATTCCACGACATTCATTAGTACGATAAGATTGGAACATTCTGCAATTACAGAGACGGCGAATGGAGAAAGCCTCCATTGGATGCTCATAAAGTGGATCACAAATAGAAAAATAATAACAATAACACGAGAAAAGCAAAACAAAGAAGCTAAAATTCAGGGACTGGGAGGTCCTCTTCAGCTGGTGGAGCCAGAGCCCACTCTCCATCTTCATCTTTCACCATCCCTTTGTTTTTCTCTACCCACCACGAACCAGGCACCAATAATTCATCCTTCAGGAATTCACAAGACTTGTTCACCAAAGCCAAACTTCTCTTCACTTTCAGCCCGAACTCTCCTTTCACTCCGTTCCATCCCGCAACTATATGCAACATCGCCTGCAAATTATGCCAGTCACTTGGATTCTTCGAGTCTTTCAAGCTTGGCGACTTCCTCGTATCAATCTCAAGTTCCGTTCCTGTGTATTCATACCCCAACAATTTACCTGGATAGTGTGTAATAAGATCGATCTTGTTCCTTACATGCAAAACATTCACGTTTGGATAGCTTTTCATTCTGTCATTAAATGCGTTATTTCCAACTTGGGGACTGCCGAAAACAATGGCTGTAACAGGAATATCAGTGACACCATTTTCTGCCAGATCAAAAGAACTCAAAATTGATAGACTCGCGCCCAAACTGTGCCCTGTAAAAATTATACTCAGATTTTCATCTGGATAACGTTCTTTTAGCTCTTTAATCTTCGTCAAGAGTTGAGTCCTGGCACTCAGTTTTGTAAAAGACGAATTGGGATTGTCAGAAGTGTAAATGGTTAGCCATCCCAGCATCACTTTCGGTTCTTTCTCGTCGTCGTCGCTGTCACTGCTGCTGTTTTTCTCTTCATCCCGTACAGTTTGTTTATTTAACAAGGATCCGGCAGATGCCAGTTCGGCGCCGAAAACATTAACCCACTCATAGTTTCTGGTCGTTCCCCGCCACGCAACATATATTTCGCGGCGGCCGAGGGCTTTCGATCTCTCATCGGAGGTGACAGCAATATACCCAATCCAGTTAGACTCGCGGTCCCAGGATTCCCTGGACAACGAGTGTAGCAAAAAGGCTTCAGGGATACTAACGCGCGCAGTTCCGTAGAGAAATGAAAACACTTGATAATCTGATGCGTCTTCAAGCATGACTTTCTGAAAAAACTCTGACTTGCCATAGCGGCTACTGCCGCAGTACTTGGAGTTTTGGTCGTTGTTGAAGGCGTCGTAGGTTGCCTGAATGAAGTCGCCGCAGCGGAGAATTAGCTTGCGGAGAGAAAGGTCAAGTGGGTCTAGCAGGCCCTCCCAGTTGTTGCTGCCCAGCAGCTCCGGCCAAGACGGTTGTTCTGCGTCGCTTGTGGCCATTGACATCGGAGGATCAATTAACCAAAGGTTTTGGTACGGGAAAGAAGGTCCAATGGGATTGGAAAGGGGAAGAAATGATATCAGTTTGGTGTCATGAGGATAAAATATTTCTAGTGTTGACAATGGTGTGACCCACAACCCCATCAGCTCAAGATTTTCATAACCTAAATTAAAGCAAATCAAGGAAATTAATTACTTCAAATCGACGGTGGTCTGAAAATTCCAGCCCATAATTATGTACTATTTGTTAATTCCTGGCTCGCTCATGGCCCAGTCGTGAGCTCTCTCTACCCTCAATGATTTAAAAAGATTAAAGCACTAATAAAGGAAACGCAGACAATTAAGAGAAAAGTCAACCATTTTTCTTATTAATATTCTCCTCTCAAGTAATTTTATGAGTATTACGTAATGGGCCAAAAACGAGGAGGGCATAATCGTAAATTAGAATGAAAAAAGCGGGCCAATCTGTTAGATAGTCGACTAACTCAGCAGAGCGCCTTGGAAGAGAGGAAGCTAGCTGAGCCTGAGCCTGAGGGAGAGGCCAGAGCCCAAAAGGCCAAACAAAAAACACCAGTGACGTGTCCAATCTGCTTTCGGCTTTCTCCTTCCTCTTCTTCTCTCTTTACTTGAGCTACAGGCTCCAGCGATTTCCCTGTTTCCCTCCCCCTCTACATGCGTTTTCTTTACAGTGCGCAACCCGAGGTACGTTATCCCACGCACCCCTTTCTCCCCATTTTTAACTCTTAGTTTATCGCTTGATGGATCTAATTATTGACTTGCCTTTTGTTTTCGTGCCTCTGATTGATATTTCATTTATTATGTTGTTTATTGCTGTAAATTTTGTTCAATTATTGTTTTTCCTTAGCCTGAAATTGGTATTATTTTCCTGTGATAGATATTTTGCTAAATATTCCCTTCGCCTTTTATCTGCTTTCTTTGAAATTTATACAGAATAATCGATAAATGCGTGCCAATTAAGCAAATTGTTTGTCTGGGTTCAAAGTGAAATATTTCAGGATCTTGAATCTTTGGGAGCTTTTCGTTGCGGATTCGAGGACAGTTTTAAGAAATTAGGACATAATTTGGATAAAATTAAGCTGTTTTTTTTGGTTTCTTTTAGATTTTAAGCTAATCATTAGGATCTTGTCCGTAAACTCCCTAGCTGACACTTTTTGTTAATTTTTTTTTGGCATCAGTTTTCTTAGAAGCGGAAAATTTGTATCTGGATTGTACATGGAACCGATCCTTTTTTTTTTAATTTTTTTTGGTTCTTGTATTTATATTTCCAATGACAGAGAACTGTCAAATATGCTAAAGTATTCGTATTCGTAGCCAATTTATTTAATTTGAATAAAAACAATAATGTAAACTTTTTACTATTTCTTCATTTTTGTTTGTTCAATCAAGATTGGCAGAGAAGGATGAGATAACTGTCATGCAGATCTATTACCGTCAATTTGCGTCGCAAACCAAGATCAAAGTATTCAACTGCATCTTTTATCGCAACTGCAGCTAGTGAGTTTCTAGCGAAGACGTTATCAGCTTACTGATTCTTGTTCAGTTAAGTTGGTACCGTCTTTACGTCATGCCATATTATATACAGAGGCTTTATAATACTTGTAAAGCATCATTCTCACCCAATGGGCCCATGTCAGATGAAGCCCTTGAGAAAGTTCGTGCTATGCTAGGTATGGAGAACTGTCTCTTTAATTCTCTTGTCTAATATTTATTTATGAACTTATGCCATGCATGTTTTGTATCACTTTAGTTTTGAATGTGCTAAGTTGTGTAGCTATATGTATAGGAGACGTGGCATAATTGCAGTAGAATTTTTTTTTCTTCAGTTCTCTATATGAATTATTAAGCAACTAATTAGAATACAGAATTGCTAATTGAAATTTCACATTTCAACATTAATAATTGGTTACACTATTATTTTTGTCAATTATAGTTGCTTTAAATGATACAGCACCAAATGACCTTTTATCTTGGCCCCATTTGTGGTTATAGCATAATATGGGACCCTGCAAACCTGTATGTTGAACATGGGGTTTGCACATAAAAATTATGATGAAGCTCAATCTTTTGAGAAATTGCCTTTGAGGGTCTTTATAACTAATACAAGTCAACTTGGGATGGACCATTCTAAGTCTTTATAGCTTATTGTAGGAATTAAAAGTTATTCTTAACCACCACAATAACACAGTTAATAGTATGACATTTTACAACCACCGCATTAATACAGTTGATAGTATGATACTTTTGCCTGCAATCAACAGGGGCCATTAGATAGAGGCAATTTGATTTGACAGTCTTTCATTATTGTGTTTTGTCTTGATCCTGATATGAATTCCATGCTTAGATTTCCTTCTAAAAATTTTTCTTATTTGCCATCCTTGGCATTGCTGTGGCACACCAAATCATGTTTCTGGCTAAAAAGTCACCTTGCCTCGTCTTTTAAGAATACAACAGTGTCTAATATGTCCTACCGAAAGGGAATGGATTTTCTGAATTTTTTCCTCATTAGCGGAATATCTTGAGATGGATAGGGAAGTTTCTTGGACACAGATTCCACATCATCATGGCTACAATTTTTTCTTCATAGTTGTCTGTATCTCTCCAAATTTTTACAATCGTTATTAACTATAAAAGCTGGTTACTTTTTTGGACCCAAAACAGGCTGGGTTTACTCATGGAGCATCACCCTTCTACAAGTGAATTTTCCATTTGATTGCATTGCTTGGTTTTTTGCTTAAGGAAGAAAGTATACTTGTCTGGAGATTCTAAGTCCTGTGGATTTTAGTTCATACTTTGTGCTATTAATTATTTGTAACTTGTGTCTACTCTGTCAACACCGAATGCATTTCTTGTACACCTACTTCTTGCACTATACTGGAGATTGATGTGAAATTGCAAGTTAGATGTGTTTATGGAGTTCTTAATTTTTTATACTCATATCTATGCTTATATAAAATTCTATTTCCTTATTGTCATTGTTAGGTCTCTTTCCATATTAGCTGTGCACTCTTTAACGCAAGACATTATTTTATTTCAGACAAAATCAAGCCTTCTGATGTAGGTCTTGAACAGGAAGCACAATTAGTCCGTAATTGGCCAGGTGCTGTGCCCGAACGCAATGGGAGGCATCAGTCACTGGCACCAATCAAGTACTTGCATTTACATGAATGTGACAGTTTCTCCGTAAGTACAGCTTCAAGTTGGCAGTCGTTAATTACATATTTATTTCCCGACAAAAAACCTTATTCTTTAGTTTGAAATTTTACCATATCTAAACACAACTAATGCTTTCCATTATTGCATTTCAAAGTTTGAAACTTGAAAACTGAATAACTGAAATCCATTGTTGTTAATCTTTTATCTTTTTCCCAGATAGGAATTTTCTGTATGCCTCCTTCCTCCATCATACCCCTTCATAATCATCCTGGAATGACTGTTTTGAGCAAGCTTGTCTATGGATCATTACATGTGAAGTCATATGATTGGCTTGATTTACCCGAGTATGCTGATCCATTGCAAGGTGTGTTCTTATGTTATATAGTCTCTCCTGCTTCAATTAAATACATTAATCCTTTTATGTCTGTAAATAATAGACAGAACCATGCCCATGCTTTTAGAAATTAAGTTGCACTCTGTTTTTGTACACAATTATTTCTTTAGCACAGAAGTGATTAGTTCGGAAGAATGGAATTACCTAAACAATGGTAACTTCCTTTCTGTTTGTCTAAATCTGGAATCTTTTTAGCCATATCAATCTTCTGTATAATTTCTGCTAATTGATCATGGAAAGGTCGTTTGCATTTTTATTATGATATGATGCTAATGTTGTGATCTATAAATGTTGTATAAATCCTCTTAATCTTTATATTCCGTATCATAAGCTTTTGTACTCTGACTGGAAAATGAACTTTTATTTTTAGCTTATGTTTAATAACAGTATGGGAAAACAAGGGTACAAAGGCAGCTTGGGAGATGACAGAATTTGTTTCTGATATTAAGGGTGATGCTTTGAAGTATGTCTTTCGTTGTGCTGAATTGTGTACTAAATAATAGAATATTCCTATCGTTTTCTCAAAAAAGCTCTGTGGCCTTTCATCTACTCAATAAAGTATCTTGTAACTGGCTGATTATAATCATTCTAACCAATGTGTGCAAAGAAAAACTACCTTTTCTCTGTTTTGTATTTTCTTTACACTTTTCCCACCTAAGGTATTAAATAGCAGAAGAAAAAGATAATTTAGAAGTTGTACTATCTGACAAAATGAAACTTTTTGGTTCACATCGGTCAGAAGTACTCATTTGAGTTGCAAAGTTGCATTATTGAGGCATTTTAGGTTGACATTTAAACTGCTACATGACAGGGTTTGCATGTTTAATTGAAATGCTAATTCGGAATTGAATCCATTAATTGTTCTTAAGATCACTTTTGATTAGATTCTATTAATTCATGATTTCTTCAAAGACTAGTCATCTGCTTTTCCTAATGCCCGAGAGCTTTGATAACCTGTAATTGTGTAGTTTACCTAAACTTGGGCTTTGGACTTCTGATGATTCATTACTGCTGTTTCTGTTTCTTTTATCTAAAGCCCTGCCAAAATTTGCTCTACTCATTCACTCTACGGCTTTCCATTGGATTCCATTGATGGACCTCCTAAACTCTTCCCTTTGTAATATTACCTCGTATCTACTACATGACTGTTGATTGTACAAAGACCTGCCTGATTAACACAGATAGGTGAATCCTCACTGGACACATTGTTCATGCCTTGCCCCTCAGATTACAAATTTTGTGAATTTGTTGGGGTTGACCGGCTTTCAAGTTTAGTGATTTTAGATGTGCTAAAACTGTTTGTAAAACATTTTCTGTACTACCTGTCTGGCATTTGCTTTTTCTTAGTCTGCCAGAATACGGGGTTCTTTTCCTCTCTCATGTTTTATTTTAAATTTGTTCATCAGAAAATTAACTTCTTGTAAGCCATGTGTTGATGGTTTAAATGTTATGCATAGTAGATCTTTTTTCTTCTAGCTCACTGATAGCATTATAGAAATCTTATGGATTTGATGTTCTTATTTTAACAGCATCGTATTTAACATAAATTTTCCAAATATTAATTTCAAACATTTGCTTAAATATAATTCTCATTTTTTTTTCTTGTCTTTGATTTCTGTGGCAAATTTTTCTGGGCATTTAAAATTGGCTGAGCTCCTTGCTAGTTTCATGTGGAGATATTAAAGATTTAAGAAATTTCTTCATATGACATTATTTGGTTTTGTACTTAGAGAAATAGATTAAAGAGTAACATATGTCTGCTGCTCTGGAATCTGATGGTTAAATACAAGAAAATCTGATAACAAATGAAATATTGTGTGTGTTACAAGGAATGCCTTGGATTCGAATTACTCGTACTGAACCAAGAAACACACGATTTTGCACTTGGGTTGGGACAGTCTGTATTAGATTCGAATTAGCTTGTTCTTATTTAAGGGTGTATATTTTATTTTATTTTTGTTTTAATGCTCTTGCTTGATTTCTTTTCACCCATCTCCTCCTACCCTCCCTACAGTTAGACAGTCTTAAATTTTTTTTTCTTTAGTTTTGACCATTCACAATAAGTCATGATGGGTGGTTTGCAGCAAGACCTGCAAAGGTTGTTAAAAATACTGAGATGACAGGCCCTTGTGGGACGACAATTCTTTATCCCACAAGTGGAGGGAACATCCATAGTTTCAGAGCAATAACTCCCTGCGCTATCTTTGATATCCTCTCCCCCCCTTACTCCTCAGAACATGGGCGACACTGCACTTATTTTCGGAGATCTCCAAGAAGGGATCTTCCAGGTAACAAAATTTGTTCTGCTTTACTGAATGACTATAGCTATTGGTTATAATTTGTTAATGCATTATTTTACAGAGTAAGTGAAATCTAATGGTAATATCCATCCCTCTTAACAAATATACTTTGTTCTTTCTTACTAAAATAAGGTAAACTCGAAGTGAATGGAGAGACAAGCTCCGAAGTTGCTTGGTTAGAAGAGTTTCAACCCCCGGACCACTTCATGATACGGAGAGGCCTGTACAAGGGTCCCGTTATTAGAACTTGAGAAATCTTGTTTTGGTGTACTTCACATTCTACTGATATTGGCTCTCTTCGTGTTGCGGGCAATAGAGGGGAAATTATTTATGGGTTGTCAATAGCCTAGGCAATAATTTATTTTTTGGGCTATGTAAGTTTGGCATTGAGCGTGTACATATAATTACACCAATGTAGTGTTTTGATTGACTTGACCTCACCTTTCACTAATGAGATAGTGACTGAAAGTCGAGAGAAACTGGTGCCGCCGGATAGTATTATTCCTCGTTTGAATGGGTTTGTTCAATAACATGAAGCAGATAATATCGTTTTGTTCATCTTTGTTTGGCAACTGGGTTTATTGGTGCGTTTAGTCTTCCTGACATTTTTATTTTTTGAATCGCCCAGAAACCTGTCAGGGAGTGGTTGAGTACTAAGCAAATAACGCCCAAAGTTCAGTTGCTTCTGCTCTCTGTTTTCGTCTTTTGCGATACAGATAATTTTGCAGGCTTTTGCTTTTATTGATCACACTAAGTTATTGGTCTCTGGTCTCTACAGCCAATGGGAAGCTTGGAGTTTGAGATAACTTGAATGGTCTTTGCACAACTTGTTATAGCAGCCCGGGCAATAAGATAATAATAAACATGATTATTTATAATATATTTTATGTTTAATTTTTAAAAAATTTTATATTTTTTATTTATATTTTTAATTTTATGTAGGAATTGTGAGCTGCATTGGTGTGAATTAGTAATCTCCCATAAAACTTCACCCAAAGCGTTAAGATGACGGATGATGAATGGATTAGCGATTAATATCAAATTGCCATGCCTACTATTTATTATGTGGGAGAGGATATATTTTTCAGATTCTTAAGACCAACCAACTAAACAAACAATCCACATTGGGATGAAGAGGTTAAAGACCAATAGACAATTTATTATCAATCTTCTTGCTAGAAATTAAGAGAAAAACCTAAATGTTGGCCTTGGCATGAAATGCATGTGAGCTAACACACAACAAGTTCTCTTATCTCTCTTCGGCGAGGTCGCGTATAGTGCCTATATTCGCGGCGTTTCTTTTGCCAACACAGCAGTGGCCGGAGACAGAGAGAGACCTTCCCCCAGATTCTTTCTTTCTTTGCATGGATTTTTCAATATCTAATTTCTACAGAATATCAAGATTAATTATTTGAATATTAGAGGTATGAACCAAAATGCTAAGGGAAATGTTGAAAAGACAGACAGACGCCAACTACTGTACAGTAGCTGCCTAGCCGTTTATTTTTCTATGCCTTTTCTATTCTGCTCTCTCCATAAAATATTATTGATGGTGATGCATGTGGAATAACTGACCATATATGCCCCCGCACTAGCATTTAGGTTAATTTAGAATACATGTATGTATATGTATATGTATACATGTAGCTTGGCTTCAAGAATAATGCCAAGAATGTCAAGCATCACATGTATCAGATCTCTGATCTATTTTTCAAGTCTCTTTCTCACCAAACTCACCCACCTTTAACAAATCTTGATTCTAAACTATTCAATCCCGATCTAACCTAATTACGAATAATTATAAGTATTAGGTTTCACACAGTATTGTTGAAGGTGAGAATGGAATACTTGTCCTTTCTCTCGTATTAGACATGCTGTTAGCTTTCAGTGTTTACTTCTATAGTGTTGCCGATGCCAAAGAAAAGAAAAGAAAAATCAATCATTTGACTTCAAATGCATCCACATGCATGATAGTTTATCTAATTATTTGAGCATAAAGTCTCTAAAATAGTATTCATTCGCCCATTGGCACCCCTGGTATTTGTTTGGTGATCGAATTCTCTAGTATATATTCTGTGCTTCGATTTATAAATTGAAGTGTGTGTGTGTGTGTGTGTGTGTGCAGTGGTTGCAATGTAAAGTTGGAAATCTGTTCACCATCCGGCAGAACGTCTATAAAATGAAAGACGTCAACTCCCATGCACAGAAGAAGACAATGTATGCATGATTGTTTATATGAGTACGTAGGGCTCAGAGAATTCCTCCTTCTCTTAAAAAAACTATTACATGCATTGGACGAGACACGATTTCCTTCTCTCCCGCAATCAAAAACTCTTACTTTAATCCTTCGAATATTTGTCTTCATTACTCACAGGAATCTCCAATCTCTCTCTTACCCCTCTTGAAACGCATAAAAATGACACGAAATCACGATTATCTAGTCCAATTTGAGTGTCTTCTAGCAAAAGACTAATCCTTGAATTATTCCTTCGAGGCATTTCTCTTCCCAAATAGTAAATAATTATGAGTCTCCCTCGTGCCAAGACAAAATGGTTCAAATTCTCTTGAAGAAGTATTGGAAAGAAAATTCTTGGACGGTAGGGAAAAAAGATGGCAAGTCTGATAGTTCCCAGAAGATCAAAAAGAGACAGGGAATTGTATCAAATAAGAGACAAGTGATCTCTAGCTCTCAAGTCTTTACCAAACAGTAAGGCCAATTGATATCAATAACTTGGAACAGGAAAGAAAATTATGGATTTACTTGAAAAACTTTTTGCTCCGCCGTTGAAACTCTAGTTTATTTGTACTGTTATTAAACAATGAATAATTTTTGGAGGCTTTCAGAGAACGGAACAGTCAAATAGTTCCTGAACTTTTTGGGACATGTACATAAGAGTCAAAACTCCTAGCTAGCAAGCTAGACATCGTTATCATAAATCTTTCAGAGCCACTGGTTGGAGGATATCACTAGTATTTGTCTCAATTATCCATGACGTTTCCTCTAGCAGCCGGTTCCTGATAAAAACAGTGGATCCAATGTTCAAAAGAAGATGCTATGAGATACAAACCCATTTAGATAATCAACACTGCAAACCTGTACGAGGGAAAAATATTTTTATTCATCTACAGCATATATAATGCATGAGATAACATCTCTATGCACTTGTGTCATATTAGATTTCCCCTTCTTCCCTGTTAGTCAAATTACTAGCCCATATAGCTCTGTTAATAAAAAATCAACTGCCTTGTATATACAACTCTCCATATATATATATATATATATATCTAATAAATTAGGTAGCTTCTTGGGTGTTCCATTGCCCACAAGGGTTTAGTTTTATGTAGACTATTTTCGCCATTTGAAGCCCTTCAGATGAGGACAAAGCTATCAAAGGGATAAGAACATATAATATAACAAAAAATTAAAGAAAACACCTAGGGAACAAACAATCAGAAGAATAGGACAAAAATTTAGGGGTTTAAATATGGGACAGCGGGAAGTTGTTTACATATGTACATATGGTAGGGTTGAGTTGATAGTCATTTTCTCACAGGGCAATGATCATAAAGATGGTAATAAAGAAAAATTTTTGATGTAATTTCTTAATCTATAATGACAAAGCAAAGCATTCAGCCCCCCAGCAAAGGTCAACTACGAAAAGATTACCATGGATTTATCAAAGAGAAGAGAGATGAGCATGCAGCTGTCAAAAGGCAATGATAACGAGAATGGCTCGAGATTTCACATGATTTTCAACAGTCCAAGAGGGTGGTCCTATTTTTCTTTTTTTAAAAAATAATAATAATAATAATTGAAGTGTGAAGAGATCAAGTTGATGTCTCGACCATTGTCTTCTATATATACATTATTATTGTATTTGATTAATTTATATATAACATAGGGCACATTGAAGTGACAAGAATATTTGAAGGTTTATTGACTATTGGCATGAAAGCTCTGAGTTAATTTCCACACATTCCTAACAAAAGGCTCCCACATATAGAAAATAAACTTGAACAGTTCAATACAAAAGACAATAGAGAATAATAACACCTCACAGTGAAAGATCTCTCGTCTCCTCCTTGTCCTCGGTGTGCCTATTCTCTCACTACTGTATGCTCAATCCGACCAAATTGTTTCCTTGTTAATCCATGATACAGCTCTTTTTTCATTCTTTGACGGGTAAGTTTCCACCGGCCTCTCTTTTACTCTACTGCTTGCTAGCTATCTAGCTAGGCTGTTGCTATGATTCTTTGATGATCATAAACCTTGTATGCTTGATCCAATTACGAGTACTAGCTTGGATCAAATTAACATAAAAGAATTCCTAGGATTGTTTTCTGTACGATACTTCAAGGAGGTCATGTTCAAAACCTAAATGGTTTCCTTGTCTTTCCTTTATTTGAGACTCCAACGATATATTTGCTTTGTTGTATAAAATAAAAAAGAAATCATCTTTTCTTAGTACAATTAGTCTGCATATCGTTTTTAATAACATGCTCTTTGTTTCTGTATCTAATGGAATTATATGGTCTGTACTCCATATACATAGCGTATTGTTCTTCACCCACCATCACTCTCTCCCAAAATCTATATTTTTAGTTATTGTGGATGAATATTTCACTTCAATTCTCCACTCTAGTGGTTTAATGAAGAAGGTAAGATACTTATGAGAAGGTAAGTTCTGCTGCAATTGCGTGGGCTTCAGAAGTGCGTGTACGTATATGTAAAAAAGCTCTGTTAAGTATATTAGTTGCACACAAATCGGTCACTGGATCTTCTCATTTCATTGATCTTTAAATTCTGCTTCCAACCGTTGATGATAAGTCTCATATTTATGTTATATTAATTTCTTCCTGTAATCCTCACCCTCCACTTTTACCATGTTTATCCCTAACAGTGAAATAGCTGCCGACAGATTCGTAGTAATGTTGGTGTGAAGAAGAGAAGAAAGATACACACATCAATTGAAAGTATGGCTGACACGATTGAGATATCTTCCCACGAAAACAATAGCAATGCAAGTGAAATTCAAGCTCAAAACTCCTCTCCGGCCAGTTCTCCGAAGTGTTCGTCCTTTGACTTGAACTTGGAAGCAATCGATGTTGAGAATGATAGCACAACATATGCACCATACAATGAGTCTATTACCGATCGATCATCTCCAGAAGGTACAAGTAGTACTAATACAGACACAACCATGGAAGGGAAAGAAAGGACTACCACGGTTAGGCAACATGTTAGATCAAAAATGCCTAGGCTCCGCTGGACAGCAGATCTCCATCTAGCTTTTGTGCAAGCTGTTGAGAAGCTTGGGGGCCAAGAAAGTAAGATTCATTCAAAGTGCACATAAACGTTGATTAAACATCAGTGTTTTTCTTTTATATCCCTGCATGAGAGTTTCTTCTTGCTTTGCTTTTCTGTGAATGGGTGTAGGAGCAACTCCAAAATTAGTTCTTCAGCTGATGAATGTGAAAGGACTTAGCATTGCTCATGTAAAGAGTCACTTGCAGGTAATGAACGGAAAGGACATATCAGTTACTTTAATTTGTGTTCTTGGAATGCGAGTGATTTTCTTTTCTCAATTTTTCCTTCCATCTACTGACACACTTTCTCTATTCAGATGTATCGAAGTAAGAAGCTGGATACATCTGGCCTAGGTAGATCTTCAGAAACTTGCACGTTGCTCAAATCTTTTGCTGGGGAATGGATATACAAACTCACACAAGTTCTGAATCTTTTTGTGCAGTTATATCTCAAACTAATTGGTCAATGCATGGGAGACGTCACAACCTAGAAATATTCCAAAGATTTGATCCGCATGGGAATCTTAGAATGGGAAACAGAAACTACAAGTCGTCTCCACTACTCAAACAACCGTGTGGTCTCAAAGCTGACTCTTCAGGGTAACGGCAACTTAAAACTGAAAAGAGATCAATAATTTTTCCTCTCTTTTTTTACTTCCAATTCTACATGCATTGACTCTCGAGCACTCTTTTTCTTTAGATACCATCCATGGACTTCAAATGGTCAATACCGCCCTAAATTTAGTCTACTGTGGAGCTGCGGAAATGCAAGTGTAGACAAGAGCAATGTCCACCCAACAATCTATCAGAATGAGAAAAGGTTGGCAAGTTCAAATTTATTTGATGTGAAGGAAGAGATGGCGAGAAATGAACCAATTAGGCCCGGTCGATTTCTCGAAGAGAAGAGATGGCCTCCACGGGAAATGATTGGAAATCAAGGCTACCGTCGAGACAATTCTCTAAGTAATTCTAGGGATTATTCATGTGCCGTACGATCATCTACTTTCAAAGACCAAGCCATGAGAATCGACGATAAATTTCAACCCAGAACATGTAGTTCCATGTTCATGTCCAATAGCTATGATTCCAAGTTTCAATCTTCTTCTCTGCTTGAGGTAACACGTCGCTCTTTCCATTCCCAAATCAATTTGTTAATGACAAGCCTGAATATACTCTGTCAAGCTAAAAGTGGCTAGATTAATGCTCTTTCTTTCTTCTATGGAATTTAAACACTCAAATTAATGTAGTTTCCCATGCAGGCTGAAGCGGGGTTGCATATAGAAGGTATCAGAGGTAATAAGAAAATAGAGAGGTTGAAAGAGGAGGATTTGTCACCCGATTTACAACTGAGTTTAAGCCAGGACAAAGATATTAACAGTATCGAAATCAATAGTAATCACAGGCAAAGCTCGAAAGGTATCGACACAATACTTTCTCTTTCTTCTTGGTCGAGTCAACAAGCACAACACAGTAGGGTAATTAAGGATATATTTTGAGAAGAGTACTTAGGATCTGACCATGTCAATGTGAACATAGGAGTGAGATGTCTTAAGTACTTTGTCTCAATGCTATATGTGGATGTTAATTAATATAAAGGTTTTCTTTGATTTCTCTTCTCCTTCACTTTGATCTGAATGTAAGATGATCATCAAAAAAAAGTCTTCAAACAGAGGAAGACAGCTTTCTATTCTACTCATTGATGCATAGTTGTAGAAATAGGGGACATTTTCACAAATTGAAAGGTTACTTTCTGGACAGAAAAATATCTATCGCGTGGATCAGAAATGTCTTCAAAGAAGAAACAAAATTGGAAACAAACCATCAGTCGAGAGGGGAACAAAACCCTCCCCCAAGCAACTTGCATTCTCCAAGAGGAAGGAAAATCGCTCTCCCGGCCCATTTCTTAGATCTTTTCTTCTTTAGCGTTGCACATAAAAGATTTGAAAGCGGCATGCATACATTGTATAACTAAATCCGCCTCCGCCTTACTGCGGGGCCATGGCATGAAAATAATACTTCTGCAATTAAAACAGCAAGCACGTACTGCACTTTTCAATGTTGACATATCATGAATAAGCTGAATCCCTTCGCATGGCAAAACTAGACTCAACACAAGCTAATTAAATCGTAGTTTTTGTTGTCTTCTGGGTGTATACAATTGCTCCATCTCTCAATAACAAAGAAATGGCGGCATCGAGTTTTCACTCCTGTATTTAACGTGAATCCATAATCTTAAATTTGCATATTGAGTGTTAGTGCAAAATCTCTGAGTCTTCCAATTAATGGGAACATTTTGTTGAATTGAGAAATAGTACAAACCAACGGGAAGCGAACACATGAAAATTTGGTATACTCGATTTGTTTATCTTCTAGCAACGCTACTCGATCATATTATCAAACTGACTGTAATCTATTTCTGTCCGTGAGGATCGCACCAGAGCGCCTTCTACGTCTAATAGGCCATGTAATAGACACAATCAATCAATCCACATCCCATCACACCCCCCCCCCCCCCCCGGGGGGGTCTCCACAACATCCGCCTTCAGCTTCACCACCTCATCCTCCTCCACCAAAACCAACACGTCCACTAAAATGCCCACCCATTCCTCCACACCTACACCAAAATGTCCACCCATTCGACGTTTCTTTGGGTTGCTGTGACCAAAACGAATATGGCCATGGATG